>CM042013.1:77316993-78056993 GCA_023525715.1 Cichorium intybus
TATTTGTCCTATAAATTCAGTGCCTTACCGAGAGGGTAACACACACCAACACATAGCAACATACACAGATTGTAACAAACACTGTAATTGGTTTTTGAGTTTATATTTCCAATTATATTCAAAGAGGTATTTTGATATTTGTGTGCGTACAATTCTGATCTTGAATTGGTATCAGAGCGAGTTACCGTGTCCTTGTGAAGACTTGAACATCTGAAGATGTCAGATGTGGATGATCCAAGTGCAAGTACCGCGACTCCTCAGGCCAGGCTCAAGGAGATCGGAGCCACATCGGTGACATGTCCGATGTTAACCCAAACCAATTACATGGTTTGGTCCCTCCGAATGAAGGTGGTCCTGCGAATACACAAGTGTTGGGAAATTATCGAATCGGAAGCTGAAAAAAACGAGGATCGGAATAACCTTGCGATGGGTTTGCTGTACCAAGCAATCCCGGAATCCCTAATCATGCAAATCGGAGATATCGATGATGCAAGGTCCCAGTGGAACGCGATCAAAACACGACACGTCGGCGCCGATCGGGTGAAAGAAGCCCGTCTTCAAACCCTCACCACCGAGTTCGATCGGTTGAGGATGAGTGAAACCGAGTCAATAGACTCGTTTGCCGGAAAACTCTCGGGATTAGCTACGAAATCCGCCTCACTCGGTGAAGCAATAGAGGAAACAAAGCTTGTGAAGAAGCTTCTAAAGGTGGTCCCTCGCCGATTTATACACTTGGTCGCCTCCCTTGAGCAAGTGCTCGATCTGAAGACCGTCGGCTTCGACGATGTGGTCGGCCGATTGAAAGCCTATGAGGAGCGAATCCGAGGAGAAGAAGGTGGAGATGAACAAGGGAGAGTGATGTTTACCCGATCTGCCGGCGGCGGCGGTAGCTCGAGTTCCGGCGGAGGCTACGGTTCACATCGAGAAGGAGGAAGCATGGGGTGGATTTCCGAAACCAGTAAAGACGCGAACTGGGAGAGAAAGGGAAGAGGAGGCGGGTTAAGTTAAAGAGGATCCGGGTCCGGGTCGGGTGGCTCCAGTTCGGGCGGATCCGGGTCAGGTAATGGGTCTTGGTCCAATTCCAACAAGCTCAAGTCCAATTCAAATAAAAACAAACAAAAACAGCCTAATTCCAATTCTGGCCCAAATCAAAACGCGAAAAAGGATTTATCAAAAATTATTTGTTACCGATGTGATAAATCGGGACATTACGCGTCCAAATGTCCGGAAAGAATTCAAAAGTTTCAAGAAATGAATTTTGCCGAACACGAAGATGCCGATGAAACCGTATTTATTCACGAGACCGTATTTTTGAACGAAGCAAAGGTGATACCATCTAAATACAACTCACAAGAAAATGATGTGTGGTATCTGGACAACGGAGCGAGTAATCACATGACGGGAAATCGCTTATTTTTTTCCGAACTCGACGAAGGAATAACCGGCAAAGTAAAATTTGGCGATAATTCGAGTGTCGCGATCAAAGGAAAAGGCTTAATAATTTTACAGGGAAAATCAGGCCAACAACGTTTGATAACGGAGATTTATTTCATTCCGGATCTGAAAAATAATATTTTCAGTCTCGGACAAGCAACTGAAGCCGGATGCGATATTCGGATGAAAGACAATTATTTAACGATGCACGATGCCTACAACTGCTTATTAATGAAGGTACAAAGATCTCCAAATCGACTTTATAAAATAAAATTGAATATTGGCGAACCGAATTGCCTTCATTCAAGACTAGGTGAAGACACATGGCGCTGGCATGCAAGACTTGGGCACATCAATTTCGAGTCGTTGAAAAGGATGTCCAAGAAAAATCTCGTCAAAGGGTTACCACACCTTGATAGTGACAATCAATTATGTGAATCTTGTTTGGTGGGCAAACAAACAAGAAAGTCATTTCCATTAATGACGACGTACAAAGCAACACAACCTTTGGAGCTCGTTCACGGTGACTTATGCGGTCCGATCACACCGTCAACAATAGGTCAAAATTGGTACATTTTCACATTAATTGATGATTTTTCAAGGTATATGTGGATTTTTCTCTTAAAAGAGAAAAGTGAGGCGTTTTTACACTTCAAGAAATTCAAAGCTTTGGCGGAGAATGAGCTCGGAAAGTCTTTGAAGGTGTTTCGAAGTGATCGAGGAGGTGAGTTTACTTCGCTCGAATTTAATTCCTTTTGTGATATAAATGGAATCAAACGCCATCTTACCGCCCCATATTCACCACAACAAAACGGTATTGTGGAACGAAGAAACCGAACACTAATGGATATGACACGAAGTATCATGAAGGCGATGCATGTTCCAAATAATTTATGGGGAGAAGCGGTAAAACACTCCACAAATCTGATCAACCGTATTTACACAAGAGTCCTTGGTGATACAACTCCTTACGAGAAGTTGTATAAAAGAAAACCGAATCTAGAGAATGTTTGTATCTTTGGGTGTCTAGCATATGCGAAAGTTGAACCAGTGAATCTCAAGAAGTTGGATGCAAGATCAAGACCACTAGTACATCTTGGTTCTGAACCGGGCACGAAAGCTTATCGGCACGAAAGCTTATCGGCTTTTTAACCCGGCTACACAAAAAATAATCGTAAGTCGAGACGTTATTTTTGACGAGACAAAATGGTGGGATTGGGACAAAGAAGCAAGTACCAAAAATGAAGAACCAGGGTCATTCTTAGTTCCATGGGAAAATCCAGAGAATGAAACGAACAACCAAGGAAACGATACCGAACCGATTGAATCAGACCATGAAATTGAAGACGGAGTACAGGTTCAAGAAGATGAGCAACCAAATCCAGTCATCAACACCCAACATCGAAGGTCCACAAGACAAAGGAATCTTCCAATTCGACTTCAAGATTATGTGCTTAATCTTAACAACCAGGAAGAACTTCTCCTAACAACCAGTGACGAACCAGTATCGGTTGAAGAGGCGAAGAAAGAACCAGAGTGGGTTAAAGCCATGAATGCGGAAATCAATTCAATCAACAAAAATAATATATGGACTCTCGTGAACAAACCTATGGGGGTGAAGGCAATTGGACTCAAATGGGTGTTCAAGCTGAAGAAAAATGCAGATGGCACCATAAACAAACACAAGGCAAGGTTGGTTGCTAAAGGGTACGTGCAACAACCTGGCATTGATTTCCAAGAAGTATTTGCTCCGGTAGCACGAATTGAAACCATCCGGTTTCTTATAGCCTTAGCCGCTACTAATGGGTGGGAACTTCACCACTTGGATGTCAAAACAGCTTTCTTGCATGGAGAGTTGAAGGAAACTGTTTATGTGTACCAACCGGAAGGCTACATAAGGAAAGGCGACGAGCACAAGGTGTATCGTCTTTCAAAAGCACTATATGGCCTTAGACAAGCACCAAGAGCATGGAATACGAAACTTGATGGAATCTTGAAGGGAATGAAGTTTCAAAAGTGCATGAAAGAACCATCGGTGTACCGGAAGAACGAAGGATCTAACTTGCTAATTTTAGAAATTTATGTTGATGACTTATTTGTTACAGGTACAAATTTGAACATGATCAAAAGGTTCAAATTTTACATGTCCAAGAACTTCGAGATGTCTGATCTTGGAAGATTAACTTACTACTTGGGCATTGAAGTCAAACAGGATGAATCGGGGATTACTATAAATCAAGAAGCATATGCTCGACGCATTCTGAAGGAAGCCGGTTTACATGATTGCAATCCTACCCACATTCCGATGGACCCAGGAACAAAATTGTCAAAAGCCGAAGATGAACCCGAAATCGACCTGACACAATATCGAAAGGTGGTAGGATGTCTTAGATATCTCTTGCAAACAAGACCCGATATGGCATACGCGGTTGGAGTTATTAGCCGATATATGCAGAATCCAAGAGAATCACATGGTAACGCAATCAAACACATCCTAAGGTACTTACGTAGAACAACGTCACATGGAATCAAGTACGAGAGGATGGGGAAAAATCAGATCATTTGTTACAGCGATAGTAGTCACAATGTCGACCCGGACGACGGAAGAAGCACAACCGGTCACATTTTCTACTACGGGTCCTCTCCGATTACATGGTGTTCGCAAAAGCAAGATACGGTTGCTTTATCATCTTGTGAGGCAGAGTTCATGGCAGCCACCGCGGCTGCATGTCAAGCAATATGGCTTCAAGATTTGCTGGGAGAAATCTTGAACAAGACACAAGAGAAGGTGGTTCTTAGAGTTGATAACAAGTCGGCTATCGAACTAACAAAGAATCCCGTTTTTCACGGAAGAAGTAAACACATTCACACGAGGTTTCATTTCATTCGCAATTGTGTTGAGAAAAAACAAGTAGAGGTGGAGTACATTCCCGGTGAGAAACAAAAGGCGGACATTCTTACAAAACCATTGGCTCGAACCAAGTTCAAAGAAATGCGGAGCTTGATCGGGATCAAAGACATCTTTAGAATGTCTTAAAGATTAGCGGTGATCGGGAATCTCTAGAAGGACTTAGAGATTCGGGGGTGATTGTTGGAATCTCAAAGTCCTGGTATTCCATCAATCAAGGCTGAAATTAATGCTTCCATTAAGGCTGTAATTGAGGCTGAAATCAGTGGACAAATACCTTCTATTTGTCCTATAAATTCAGTGCATTACCGAGAGGGTAACACACACCAACACATAGCAACATACACAGATTGTAACAAACACTGTAATTGGTTTTTGAGTTTATATTTCCAATTATATTCAAAGAGGTATTTTGATATTTGTGTGCGTACAATTCTGATCTTGATAGGTCTCCGACAAAATATTACGAAATATTTAGGCGGGTTATGGATTTTATTTGATATAATCAATGAGGAAGAAGAAAACATAATCAAGTCGAGCAAGGAGTTATGTGCTCACTTCCATTCGTTCAAGAAATGGGATGAAAGCCTAGAAATTAGAGATAGACTGGTGTGGATTAAAATTGAAGGTCTTCCAAGCGAGGGATTCAAATTCTTTCATCAAAATTGGTAAGATTTGGGGTGAAGTTGTGGTGATGGAACCGTGTAAGAAGGGGAACCAAGACTGGTCGTGTGGTTTGGTCTGCATTAGAACAACTGTGATGGAAACCGTTGATGAAGTGGTGGAAGTAAGTCTTAAATCTAAAACATTCAAGATCCACGTTAAAGAGAATAGTGAGAAAATTTTTGAAACCAAAGAAATGGAGGAGGAGGGGAGTAACGGCGGCAGATCGGAAGCAAGTTGGCCGGAGGAAGAGGAATCGTTGTGTTCATCGGAGGAGGACTGTTCAGAGGAGGAAGATGAAGAGTCATATGGAGATCCGATAATTCATGATTCAAGTCCCGAAGTTGATAATAATAATGAAAGGCGTGAAAAAATAATTAATATCACTAATAATTTACATTGGGAAAAACGCGAGAATATACAACTATCGGATAAAAAAGAAGAGAACGAGGAGACAATTCTAGAACATGCAAGCAGCAAAAGGGAGTCGGATATGGGGCAGAGTATCGGTAGACCCGTCCGGAGCCCAATGCCAATTAACCCTGTTATAGAAGGATTCACAAGCCCAAGGATGATGGAAAACAATGGGCCTAAAATGGTGGAGGAGGCTAATGAGGTAGGCCCAGATGGAGATATCTTAATCGAAACCCAAGACAATCAAAAAGAAAAGGAAGAGCCCAAATTGAAAAGTGAAAAGGATATTAAAACAAATGATATTGGGGACGGACCGTTATCTCCGATAATTTCAGGGATGTCGGAGAAATTAAAGATCTTTCTTTCAAGAGACACTCCAGTGGAGCAAAAACTGAAGACAGTGAAAGATATAGAGACGATAAAGGAAGATGATTTTGAAGGAGAAAGAGGAGTAGAGATAAAGAGAGAGAAGCAATATAACAGAGATAAACGTATCACAAGGAGTCAATCAAAACAAATGGTGAATAAGGAGGTCACGAGTTTTAAAGAGGCAAAGGAAATAAGATCAGAGGAAGAAAATTCTCTGAGCATTGGAATCTCACAAAGGTTGGAGGAGATTGGAGAGCTTTGTGGATTCAAGAAAACAAAAAGGAACAGGAAGGCTTATGGAAAAGGGGATAAAAGAGGTAAGAAATGAATATTCTGTCTATTAATTTAAACGATTTAGGAAGTGGGGATTTCAAAGCTAAATGGGTTAGAAACATGATTGTTAAACACAAGGTTGGCTTTGTTGGAATTCAAGAAACGAAAAGAAAGAGATTTACAGATATGTTGGTCAAAAATATTTGGGGTAGTCAGGATTTTGACTTTGTTTATAAAGGGAGCAACGGTCAAGTTGGGGGATTAATCAATATTTTGAATAAAAACCTTTTTTTGAAGAAACATTCGATCGTGACGGATGATTGTGTGATAGTTCAAGGAAGGTGGCTTGAAAATAATGTTGAGACACTTTTGTTAATGTGTATGGTAACCAAGATCCGGCGAAAAGGGAAGAATTATGGGATTTCATAAGTGCTTACCTGAATGGGTGGAATGGGATAGCAGTCATTTTTGGGGACTTCAACGACGTTAGAGAAGAAAAAGAAAGAAGGGGTTCCGTGTTAAATAGAAGAGCGACAGATAAATTTAATGACTTTATAAGATTGAATGGCTTGGTGGATGTGAAGCTTGGGGGTATGGAGTTCACCTGGGTTAAGGGAGGAGGATCAAAACTCTCAAAGCTCGACCGCTTCCTTGTTAACGACAAGTTTGGGGAGAAATGGCCAAATTTTGAAGTCATATGCGATACTCCTTTGTACTCTGATCACAAACCGTTGGTTCTCAAACAATGAAAAAGAGACTATGGTCCAATTCCCTTTAAATTCTATAATTCTTGGTTGGGAGAAAAGGAATTGGAGAAGATAGTGAAGGAGGCATGGAAGAATTTTTCAAATCCTGCAGCTGATTCTCCCATGTAAACTGTTGGGCAACCATATCTCTTTTAGCATTCTGTGGTTGGGGAGCAGCATCATGGTTATTGCCAACCGGAACCAAGTTTCTCTCGTTGTTCTCCATTCTGGGCTTTGTGCATTCACGAGCGAAATGCCCTCGCTCGTTACAATTGACGCACCGAAGGTTTGCTTTGCTGAAACCCACCTTCCTGTCACCATTGTTGTTTCCCGGTTGTTCCTGCCTATCCTTTGAGTGAATCTCTTGACCTTGAATACAGCCATAGCTATATGCCAAGAGATGTCCATTTCCTCTAAGTTATCGAGCTTAACTTGATTATGATCTTCCACCATCATTGGCTGAAACAGATCACCGGCAACAAGGGCATTGTAGCAGTTTAGAAGACCAGCCATCATGCCTAAGTTTTCTTCAGCTCCTTTAGGAAGAACTGGAATTTGAGAAGCAGAGTTGGCAGTAGAGACTGGTGCTGAGTAGACTGGAGGAGCCATTGGAATGCTTGAAGAGGAAGGGGCCTTTTGATTTGGCACTTGAGCGGGAAGAGTTGAGAAGGCGCTATTTGAAGAGACTCCAAGATTGGCATATTGATATGAAGTGACGTGATTGATCTCTCGCTGCTTGTCATCCATGTCACAGGACTTAATGATGGCCATAATCTCAGAGAGAGAAAGATTGGACAAGTCTCGGTTCTTCTTAATGACTGTCACATTCATATCCCAGCTTCTTGGAAGAGAGTTCAGAAGCTTCTTGTTGACTTCAATCTTACACAGAGTTATCCCAGCAGTTGTCATTTCAGTATTTAGAGTGATGAACCGTTGTAGTTGAGCTTCAAGGGACTCTCCAAGCACATGGTTAAACAGATTAAACCTTTGACGAAGCAAGTCCTGCAAGCTTTGCTTCATGTCGTCATTTCCCTCATAGACGTCAATCAAGGCGTCCTAGAGCTTTTGCAGACTTGTGCTCACGGAATCCTTGAGCAATTTCTGGTGAAAGAGCCATAGAAAGTGTCGCGAGAGCTCTTTCATCAGGTTCAACCTTCTCAAAGTCAAGGTCGGAATATTCTTCCACAGGTTTGTCGACTGTAGCACCCTCTCTAGTCATTGTAATTCTGATAGGAGGTCGTAAGTAACTTCTCCACAGCTTAACGTCCTTCATTTTGATGTATTTCTCAAAACGATATTTCCATTTTGTAAATTGTTCAGCTTTGATTAGCATGGGAATACGAGTGACCGTACCCATAACTGAGTCGATATCGGAATTAACACTGTTGGACTCTATTTGAAAATTACTTGAAAAATTACCAAAAATCAGCTATTAAAAAGAAATGAAAAAAAACAATTTCGATGAATGGGCTGGACCGAAATCGAAGGAAACCGAAATCCAGCACCAAAATCCTTTCCGACCGAAATCCCTATTCACCGAAATCCAAGGCCGAAAACCTAAAGAGGCCCGACCGAAATCCTGAGGATTTCGGTTATCACGACCGAAAACCAATTGGATTTCGGTCCCAGGCCGAAATCCTCAATCAGACCCTAAAAAGTTGATATTTTCTAAATTAAGTCCTATAAATATAAAGATTAAACCACAACTTAAGTCCTAATATATATATATATATATATATATATATATATATATATATATATATATATATATATATATATATATATATATATATATATATATATATATATATATATATACACACACACATTTGTGTGTGTGTTAGGACCCACCATCATCGTCATAAACCTTCCAGTAGATGATGCCATTGAAATTAAACAACAACCTCAATCTGATCACAACCATGAGGCTACCAATTCTATACACGAAGCCCATATGTGTTATGCAAAAAATCATTTATCTGAAATCCATCTTTGTCCTCTGTTTGTTTCTCTTATTATGATCAAATATGCTCAAATTCCCGGTCTGGTTTGTTTTTTTTTATCTTGATGGGTCTGATAACGATGAAAACGACAAAGTGCAAACCGAAATCACGCACCAACGATCTCTGTGATTGTTGCAATCTAGACGTTCCTCCTGTATCCAAAATTATGAAAGACGATGAAGCTAAATTTGAAAACCAAACGTCGTCTTCATCTTCGGTGTCAATGGTAATCATCAGAACAAAACGCTAAATTTGAAAACCAAACGTCGTCTTCATCTTCGGTGTCAATGATCAAGATACCTCGATTATCAACAGAGACAAGAGGAACGAGAATCTAGCTGGGTTTGCTGATCTTAAAGCAAAGAAACAGCGTTCCATTAATGGAAATCAAATGAACATGTGGCGATTGATTCAAAGGCATATGGTGTCCGATCTTGTAATTGAATCTGGGAGTGAATTAGATCGACTAGTAGACAAAGAAAAGCAATCTTGTACTGTACACACCAATGATTCCTCTAAAACAAGAGGTTTTGATGGTGATGATGGTTTGAATCTAAAGAATGAAAATCGAAAGAAGTTTGTCATCAAGAGTGTACGAGAAGCGATTGAGAAGATCCTTCTTCCAGAAGTTCCCGATAATCAGCATCCTTTCTAATAGCTTTTTCGTTCTTCTTGATGGAGATGATGAACAAGAAGCGCAGAGAGAGAAAAAGAGAGAGAGAGAGAGAGAGAGAGAGTGTGTGTGTGTGTGTGTGTGTGTGTGTGTGAGGTGGGTGGGGTGGGATGGCCGGTGGGTGGGGGTGGGTTAGGTATTTTTTTTCTTTTTTTTATTAACTAATTATATAATATGTATAAAAGAAAAAAGAAAAATAAATTAGAAACGGCATTTAGGTCTTTTTACTTGACACAGGGACGTATTTGTCAGTTTTCGAAAACCTTAATGACCTAAAACGTTAGATTTGGATAGTTAGGACCAATCTGTTAGTTTTCTCAAACCACAATATATATATATATATATATATATATATATATATATATATATATATATATATATATATATATATATATATATATATATATATATATATATATATATATATATATACTAGGTGCGTACCCGTACAATGCGGCGGCGGCGAATAGTTCGTTTAGATGAATAGTGTTCGTTAAGATATGAGGTTTTTATCAGCAATTAGGTGCATCAATTATTCCAAAAAAACACATGATGTATCGATAGGATATAAATTTTAGTTGATATTTTTGTAAGTAATTTGATTTCAGACTGCTTTCTAATATTTGTTTGTAAAATCGATACAATTTTACGGTAGCTAATCGGTTTTTTGTAGGTGACAATTAATTTCATTTCGACAAGTAGTTTTGAATGACTTTTAATTTCATTTTGGTGAATAATATCATTCTGAAAATTAATTTTCTTTCATAAAAATCATTAACCTTTTGGAATATATTTATAATATACTATGCTAATGATTAAAAGTAAAAGTACGTTTTTGTTTTATATTAAAACATAAATAAATTATAGTTTGTGGTTAGAAATAGAAATGTATTGTATTTTGTATTAAAAATAAAATCACATTGTTGTTTTTGGTTAAAAATAAAATTACATTCTTGTTTTGGATATAAAATAAAAATATTTCTATGTTTTAGGCTAAAATTAAAATTATTTTACTGTTTTAAATTCGGACTCAGATAGCAATTTACTTAATTTTTTAATATTCATATATCCAAAAATCAAATATTTAATTTATAGCTTTTAATTATTTATTTAACGTTACTTCCATAATGTCTTCATTCAGACGTTTAAATTCAACGGTCCTTATTTGTTTCATGTTTTCATTTAGTGTTTATTATGCCCTCATTTAATAAAACTATTGTTTAACGGAATTCTAATCAACTCTTAAGGGCACACGGAGTAAAACGAAAGATTGGTGTGGGATGGTGCGGTATCGCCGGTACGTTCATGCGGGTTCAAGCCAAAGGGTTGGAGAATGGGATGGTGAAGCCGGGTGAACTCGCTGTGTTTGTGTTTCTGTGCGTGTGTGTGTGTGTCTATATATATATATATATATATATATATATATATATATATATATATATATATATATATATATATATATATATATATATATATATATATATATATATATATATATATATATATATATATATATATATATATATATGTTCATATGTGGAGACCAAATATTGTGTGAATGTGTGAGACATTCTGGTCCATCATTTTGTAGGGGTATTATCGGAATTTTCAATTAAACTAATTAATATTTAATTTTTCATTCCTAAAATTGTGGCAATTAATTAAACAACCTAAAATTAAACCCTATAATAATGGACACCCTGTGACTCATTCTATGCATTATTTCTCTCGGTTCTCTCCTGATTTTGGAAACGCTCCTTTCCTAATTTCCCGTCACCGCATATCCTTCTCCGGCAATGGGACCTCCCTTCTGATCTGCCATGGACGTCCAACCACCAGACCTTCCACCTGAGAGATTGTTTATTCTGGTGTGATCGAGCAGCAAGAAACGAACAAGTAAGCAAGAAACGAGAAAATCGAGCAGCAAGAAACGAAAGGAAAATTGAGAAAGATTGAGACAATAATCTGTCAAGCGTGAAGTCGATGACCAATCTGTCAAAAGAAGCTGTAACATTGAAGCCGGCAACGACATTGTAATTCGTGACAAATGTTGATCAATTTTAAGGTGAGGCATAATTTTATGTTTTCGTTGGATTTCTGAAACAAACGGAATCGATTTTGCTTCTTTTGATATCAATTTTGCTTATTTGCAAATTTGAAATTAGTTTCGATATCTTATTTGCTTATTTGTAGTTTTTTCTTATTTTGATATCAATTTGAAACGGAGTTAATTTTGCTTATTCATAGATTTTGCTTATTTCAATATCAATTTTGCTTATTTGCAAATTTGAAATCAAGTTTACATATCAATTTGAAACGGAGTCAAAAATTTTCTTATTCGTGGATTTTGCTTATTTGAATATCAATTTTACTTATTTGCAAATTTGAAATCAAGTTTACATATTTCGATATCAATTTTGGTTATTTGTTACCCGCATTTTGCAGCCATTGTAATGTTTTCATGGAAGAGTTGTACATAAAGCTTGGTATACAGGAATTCTATAACTTGCATTGAAGATGAAAACAAGAAAAAAGGACTTTGTAGCTTGCCATGAGAGTTAATAGCACATATGCTACCATTCTTGAAGAATGCTTCAATTCTTGAAGAATGTGGAAGAACATATGTTCAAATTCTTCAAGAATGATTCCATTCTTATTGAATTATTCAAGAATGCTTCCATTCTTTAACAATTCTTTAGTTGCAAGGACGATCCAGAAAGGAAGACGGGGAAAGAATACAGTGTATTCTTTAGTTGTATTTTTTATTTTTTCAAGAACGATATTACGAATTCTTTTAGAATGAAGTCTAACTTTCAGAATATATTTACTATTCTTTTAGAATGTATTTTGCTATTCTTTTAGAATGTATTTATCATTATATTATTCTTGAAAAGTGTATAAAATCGTATTCTTCCATAATGTTATTTTTAAAAATCTATGAATGTGGTAAATATGTAAACTAAGATCATGCAAAACAACTAATTAAATTATATCCCAAAATATCCGTACATTCCAAAATTGGCTATCGACAAAATTGACTAATTTACCCTTACTGAATTTTTTTTAATTAAAAATAATTATTTTTTTAATTAATTACAATCATGCCATTATCATCTTAACCATTCATTCTTTAAATCCAATGGCTTAAAATTGCTCATACATTCACACAATAGATGCAAGCCACATTTGATCCTAACTATATATATATATATATATATATATATATATATATATATATATATATATATATATATATATATATATATATATATATATATATATATATATATATATATATATATATATATATATATATATATATATATATATATATATATATATATATATATATATATATACTAGGTGCGTACCCGCGCGATGCGGCGGCGGCGAATAATTCATTTCGATGAATAGTGTTCGTTCAGATATGAGGTTTTTTTCAGCAATTAGGTTCTTTTCATTAATTATTCCAAAAAAAAACACATGATGTATCGATAAGATATAAATTTTAGTTGATATTTTGTAAGTGATTTGATTTCAGACTGCTTTCTAATATTTGTTTGTAAAATCGATACAGTTTTACAGTAGCTAATCGGTTTTTTGTAGGTGACAGTTAATTTCATTTTGACAATTAGTTTTGAATGACTTTTATTTTCAATTTGGTGAATAATTTCATTCTGAAAATTAATTTTCTTTCATAAAAATCATTAACCTTTTGGAATATATTTATAATATACAATGTTAATGATTAAAAGTAAAAGTACGTTTTTGTTTTATATTAAAACATAAATACATTATAGTTTGTGGTTAGAAATAGAAATGTATTGCATTTTGTATTAAAAATATAAGCACATTGTTGTTTTTGGTTAAAAATAAAATTACATTCTTGTTTTTGATATAAAATAAAAGTATTTCTCTGTTTTAGGCTAAAATTAAAATTATTTTACTGTTTTAAATTCGAACTCAGATAGCAATTTACTTAATTTTGTAATATTCATATATCCAAAACTCAAATATTTAATTTATAGTTTTTAATTATTTATTTAACGTTACTTCTATAATATCTTCATTCAGACGTTTAAATTCAACGGTCCTTATTTGTTTCATGTTTTCATTTAGTGTTTATTATGCCCTCATTTAATAAAACTATTGTTTAACGGAATTCTAATCAACTCTTAAGGGCACACGGAGTAAAACGGAAGATTGGTGTGGGATGGGGTGGTACTGCCGGTACGTTCATGCGGGTTCGAGCCAAAGGGTTGGAGAATGGGATGGTGAAGCCGGGTGAACCCGCTGTGTTTGTTAAGCGATTGAGGTTGAAGGCAAATGGCGGCAGTAGTGGTGGTGATT
The DNA here is from genome assembly GCA_023525715.1 of Cichorium intybus. Lineage (NCBI taxonomy): Eukaryota > Viridiplantae > Streptophyta > Magnoliopsida > Asterales > Asteraceae > Cichorium > Cichorium intybus. The sequence goes on from CM042013.1 coordinate 77,330,827, forward strand.
GTGTTGAAACAAGATGGAGGCCCTGAATTTGGTTGAGCGATTGAGGTTGAAGCGAACGGCGACAACACTGGTAGCGATTGTGTTAAAAGCAGACGGAGGCCCCGATTGAGGTTGAAGAGAACGGCAACAGCGATGGGGTGTGATTGGGAAGAATATTGGAGGATGGATGCACCGATTGCGGTAGATCGACAGATTGTGGTTGACTAAATAGTAGAGTGATTGTGATTGTGATTGTAGAAAGACGGAGGGATTTTATCGACAAACGGTGGCGAAGATAGAAGATGGAACGGTAGATGATCGTAAAATCGGATGGTAGCAAAGGTAACTGGCTGGCAATCCAATGTCATATGTGGCTGGCAATCCGCGTAATGTGTGTTTCTTCACCCGGGCTTGAATAAAGGATATGCATTAACTTCTTGTACTATCTTAAAAATTAAGACAATTGTGTTTAAAAGGTTTGTAAATTATGTATGTATTATATATATATATATATATATATATATATATATATATATATATATATATATATATATATATATATATATATATATATATATATATATATATATATATATATATATATATATATATATATATATATACTAGTTGTAAGACCCGTGTATTACACGGGATGATACAAAAAAATATTAATTAATAATATCTAAATATTAATAATTTTACATAAGAAATTTGTTTGTGTATCGTGACATCTTGCTTTTGATTTTTACTATTACGACTTTGTATTTTGATAAATATAATTGATTATAAGAATGTCACCGGTACTAAAATCATATTCACTATTATAATTGGAATCGTTCTTCAAAATATTATGACGTCAATTGTCTCTCTATGTCTCCCAAATCATTGTAGACATTAAAAAGTAATATGATATTAAAAACAATTAATTTTGAAATTGAATGATAACAATTAATTTTGAAATTGAATAATAATTAAAGCGATCATTAAGGAGTTAGAAACGTTTCAAACCAATTAGTTTTTTTAAGAAATTGAAAATTATGAGAAAATGACATGTGGAAAATTCATTGAGGAGATCGCATGTGGCTTTGAGTTACTTATTTATTTGGATACTAGTTGTGAGACTCATGTATTATACGGGATGATACAAAAAAAATATTAATTAAGAATATGTAAACATTAATAATTTTACATAAGAAATTTGTTTATGTATCGTGACATCTTGTTTTTGATTTTTACCATTACGACTTTGTATTTTGATAAATATAATTGATTATGAGAATGTCACAGTTACTAACATCAAATTCACTATTATGATTGAAATCGTTCTTCAAAATATTATGACGTCAATTGTCTCTCTATTGTCCCCCAAATCATTATGCACATTAAAAAATAATTGATTTTGAAACTGACTGATAACATTTAATTTTGATATTGAATGATAATTAAACCAATCATTAAAGAGTTAGAAACGTTTCAAAAAAATTAGTTTTTTAAGAAATTTAAAATTATGAGAAAATGACATGTGGCAAATTCAATAAGGAGATGACATATGATTTTGAGTTACTTATTTATTAGGATAAGATATATATATATATATATATATATATATATATATATATATATATATATATATATATATATATATATATATATATATATATATATATATATATATTTAATTTTAATATTAAAAATATAATGTGATATCGTGGATTTGTAAGAAATTCGGACCATAATTCAGTTATGACCATTGTTTTGAAAACCGGACCGGACCGGCCGGTTAAACCGGGAACCGGTATGGGTACCGGTTTTCTAATGCTCAAAAACCGCTTGTAAATGAACCGTAAAAAACCGCCCGGTTCACAAAAAAACCGGTTAAACCAGACCGGTTTTTAAACATATAACCGGTTTATAATTAAAAAAAAATAATCTGAAAAAGAATTTTGAGAGCCTCCTTTTCAAAAAGCCAAATCAGAGAGTTACCCATTTCTTCTGGGAAGAGATGTGATACTCCTTTACACGTTACAAAGCCTTTGCCCCATCCCCTTTATACTAAAAGAAAACCAAGGAACTCTTTATCTATCGCCGATGTGGGATAAGTTTTCAAACCTTTGATGCTTTGAATTGAAAGTTGGAAATTGCCAACTTCATTTCTGAAATGCTAAGGGTACGTTTGGTTGTGGAAAATTTTCCAGTTTTCCAAGAAAATTTTCCAAGAAAATGAAAAGTTGGAAAACGCGTTTGGTTAATCAAATTTTCCAAAGTTTTCCTAGAAAATGAAAATTTTCCGTTTTCCAAAATTACATTGAATTTAGAAAACTCAAAATTATTGTTTTCCAAACTTTTCTATTTCCAAATTTTTCCAAAAAACAATCCCTACACACATATCATACCCATCTCACCCACCCACCCTACCCCCTCCTACCCTCACCCACCCCTACCCTCCCCCACCCCTATGCCACCCACCCCACCCCTACCCCTACCCCATCCCTACCCACCCACCCCCAACCTACCACCCACCCCCACCCACCCTACCTTAACCACCCACCCCACACCCAATACCCCTACGCCACCCCCACCCCACCCCAACCCCACCCCACCTACCACCCACCCCTACTTACCCTACCCCACCCACCCCTACCCCCACCACCCACACCCCACCCCCACCCCTACCCTCACCCAACCGCCCTACCCCACCTACCCCTACCATCTTACCCCCACCACCCACCCCCACCCCACCCTTCACTCACCCCCACTCCTACCCTACCCCACCCACCTCTACCCTCACCCTCACCCTCACCCACCCCTACCTCACCCACCCCCTACCCTACACCCCACCCCTACCCTCACCTTACATCCTACCACCCACCCTTACCCTCACCCACCCACCCACACCCCACCACTCACCCACCTTACCACCCCACCCCACCCCCACCCCTACCCCTCACCCCACCCCCACCCACCCTACCTCACCCCACCCCCAACGCCCACCACCCACCCCCACCCCTACCCCACCACCACTCACCCACCACCCCTGCACCATCCCCACCCCTACCCTCACCCCTAACCCCTTTACCCACTACCCCACCAGCTACCCCACCCCACGCCACCCCATCCTACCCCTATCCACCCCACCCACCACCCACCCCCTATTTACCTCAACCCAACCACCCCCACTACTTAAATAACTTAAAATTATTTATTATTAATAATACTAAAATAAAATCTTTTTCTTTAAATAAATTAGAATAAAATTATTTTTTCTTTTCTAATGGGTATTTTCTTTTTTGGCTTCACACGTGTTATAATATTAGACAAATCAAAAGTTGGACAAAATCCCAATAGACAAATAAAAATTACTTTTTAATGGACATTTTCTTTTTTAATGGGCTTCACACGTAAGCACCAAATCCCAATAGGCAAATAAATAGTTGGACTCCTTAATCCATAATATCGACACCTAACCCTACTGTGCGCTACTTCTCCGATCAATACCAACGGGTGGTAAGGTTCCTCAATTTTTTAATCTCTTTTATTTAATCTAGTTTATAAATACTCAAACTTAAATATATTTTTGCATTATGTGGTTGCAGATTATTTCTATGTTGTTGATAGTGGGTACCCGAATCTAAAGGGATTTTTAGCTCCATATCGTGGTGAGCGTTATCATCGTTCTGATTGGCAACGTGTTAACGGAGTTAGAGGGAAGAAAGAATTATTCAATTTTATACATTCATCGGGTCGGAATGTCATAGAACGGGCATTTGGTGTTCTTAAAAAAAGATTTCACATTTTGCAAGATATACCAAATTATCCGCTGAGACGTCAAATGTTGATTCCGCATGCATGTTGTGCATTACATAATTACATACGGATGGAAGATAAGGCAGACACTCTATTCACTACATATGTTGATGAAAATCTTCAAGACCTCGAAGAAGGGTTGAATGTGGTTCAAGAGGGTTTTCCATTGGATATGACTGGTCAAGATGAAATGATTCAAGTTAGAGATTCAATTGCTGATATGTTATGGGAAAAGTATACACAACGTCGTTAGAGACTGGTGCAATCTTGATAGGATTAATGTAGTAAAAATTATGTCTAATTGGAAATGTTTCCTTTTATGTTTACTTTTATGTTGAATGTTATCATGACTCTTATATTATATTTTTTGTTTCATTTAATGTTCAAAATTGTTAAATATTGTATTATTTAGGGGGTGGGTGGGGTAGGGGTGTGTAGTGGTGGATGGAGGTGGGTAGGGGTGGATAGAGGTGGGTAGAGGGTGGGTAGTGGTGGGTGGGGGTGGGTAGGGTGGGGTGGGGTAGTGGGGGTGGGTCGATAAGGGTGGGGTGGGGTGGATGGAGGTAGGTAGGGTGGGGTAGGGGTGGGTGGGGTGGATGGAGGGTGGGTAGGGGTGGGGATGAGTGGTGGGTAAGGGTAGGGGTGGGGTAGGGTAGGGTGGGGGTGGGTGGGTGGAAGGGTGGGGTGGGGTGGTTTGTGGTGGGGTAGGGTGGGTAGGGTGGGTGGTGGTAGGGGTGGGTGGGTAGGGGTGGGTAGGGGTGGGTGGGTGGGTGAGGGTAGGGGTGGGGTAGGGGTGGGTGGGGGTGGGGGTGGGTGGTGGGATTGGGGTGGGGTGGGGTAGGGTGAGGTAGGTTTATAAATATGTGTTATTTTGTATTATTTTGAAGTAAAAAAATAGAAAATGAAAACTTACAGAAAATACACATCCAAACGCGTTTTCTAATTTTCTAAAATGGAAAACGAAAACTCAATTTGATTAACCAAACGCGTTTTCTATTGAAATGAAAATGAAAACTCCACTCCACTTTTCTGAAAATGAAAAGTGGAAAAGGAAAACACTTTTCCGCAACCAAACGCACCCTAAGCTATATGATTTTTTGTTAAATGCCAAGCTACGTTGAGTCGTTGAGTTATGAGTGCCTTTTATAATTTTATTATTATTATTGTTATTATATATATATATATATATATATATATATATATATATATATATATATATATATATATATATATATATATATATATATATATATATATATATATATATATATAAAATCCGGTTTTTCCGGTTTTTGGGACCGGTCCGACCGGTTGAACCATCAAACCGGTAAGACGGCCGGTTCAATGTCCGGTCCGGTTTTCAAAACCTTGGTTATGACAATCCCATAATGTATTAAAAAAATAGTGACCATGCTTCTGCTTTGTAGACACCTTACTGTGCTAGCTTCTTTGTGTAGGTATAAGTAAGCACGCTACAAAGACAACATCATTTCCACATGTTTCAATATTCCACATGAGCATCATTTAAACAGTAATGTAACTTCGTACACTTTTTTATTTTAAAAATATAACACCATCAAGTTTTAAATCTCAGAAACCATTACTTAATAATAAAATTAAGTGAACAAAATAGTACAATGCTTTATATCACATAACCCAAAGCTAGTTCAGAATAGAAAAAACTCGAAGCCGTTACAACCAATATCAATTTTCAGTAATGAATTATTTTTATAAAAAAAGTTACAAATAAAAGCCTTACATGTGAAACAGAGGAAGTGGTTGATAACCTTATCAATAAGTTCCCTATCCAATTTATTTGTCAGTATATGGGATCATGAATCTATGACATCTGCAATTGAGAAGCATTGACAATAAAGAATGGTAACTTACAAATCAACTAAAGAAATTACAAATATATTCGAGTAAATACCATTTTGGTCCAAAAAAATAATGGTTTTTTTCATTTTTGATACCTATTTTAAGGATTAGTTTCAGTTTTGGTCCCTTTCACTCATAGTCTGAGTTTAAATCTGTTAAGCCTCTACGTGCAAGGCAAGTGATTGGGCTCAACATAGTTAAGCTCACGTTGTAATTAAAAGGGGTCAAAACAGAAATGAAACTTGGAGGAATAAAAAGTGAGAAAATATTCCTTTTTTAGATCAAAACCGATAGAAATTACTAAGTGGATGGACAAAAATGTAATTCACTCAATACACATTATAAAGTCATAGTAAAACAGAACTTACATGTGCTACTTGTTATTTAAGACACTCCATAATCCATGCCAAAGCATATCTAAGACCTTCAAAGATTAACAACATCATCTAGCACATACATAAGAATGGTGGATATTGCATAAAGTTTAATTTAAATAAAAATACAAAGAAAAGTGAGACATACAGGTATTCATCTTGTCATTACTCCTTATCATTATGGATTTCCTTCTTTCATGCAAGCTGAAGCAAAAGAAATATTACCCAACAGCCATCTAGTAAGTCTTTATCTGAAAGAAATCTTCTTGAATAAAACTTGATACAGGGCATATCATGCATTCAAACATCATCAGTAACTATACGAACATGCATATGAATATTTTCTTCAATTTTATCCAAAATAAATGGTTACAAATAATTATAAAGGTAAAGAAAAGGTAACTAACAGAAAATGCTTTCAATGGACATGTTTCATGAAAATAATAGGTGATCTGCCAATGTTGTTGAAATCGATAAACTTCAAAGGTAATTGGGCGTTCCTTTTTTACCAATGTAATATTTCAGTTGTTTTATGGAGATATTAGTAGGCATAAAAAGGTTAATAATGGATATAAAACTCGTCTTTAAATTTCATGCAATAGCCATTGTTAGACCTGAAATCAAGAAAGATTCAGATCACAATCGACAAAGAAGTATAAAGGCAGAGAGTATCAATAAATATAAGAACCAAAATAAAACATATAAGAGTTTAATTTCACCTTGTAGAGAAACCGCAGGAAGATGTTTTAAAAGAGCAACAACATATCTGAGAACCAAAAGGAGAAATTACAATCCAACCATAAAGTTTCATTTGCTCTGTATCTGGACAGTTAGACGCTCTTCAAGAGATGGGGGGAATAAAAAGTTAATCATACGATTTTTCAAAAATAAATCAAACGACAAATGATTAATAATTCATAGAATTAGGATATTCTCTACTCGTACACAGAATATAGAGCTGTAATCACGTCTTTTTGGTTTTGCCACCACACAATCAAGAATACCGGAATGTGTATTCGTAGTAATCCACTTGCGTGGAATGTAAACATACAGTTAGAGAAACACAAAAACAAAATTGTTTATAGCATCAAACAAACAAATACATACAGTCATATAACGGATTAACAAAAATTCTTTCCATTATAAATTAATAAGTAGCAACTAATTATATAGAAATCAATAACATAAATTCGATATAGGAAACATGATATTCATTCGGTAAGGTTCAACTAAATGGACCACAAATAAATAATAGGGTGAATTTCATGTGTATCCTTATTAAACATGAAAATATCGTATTTACCCAGTCATAAATTTAAATATCGTATTTATATAATCAATTTTCATAATTAATACTCATTATAATCTAAAATAAAGAAATATATTGACTATTTTATCCCTAAATAATGAAACCCATTTCACAAATAATGGAGTGACCATATTGCCCCATCATACGCATCTTCTGTTTGACTATAGTTCTGTATTTTGGAGTTAGTTCTAATAGCTTCACGGTCTGCAAATGGTTTAACCCTTCAAAGATTAGTCATTCCCGCTATTTGTTAGGTCCTTTCAATATATTGGCCGCTCCAAAAAGGACATACTTCTGTGTTTCTTTTTAATTTTCCGGAAACGTCAAAGCAAATCAATCTCATATATCTTCAAACCAAGTCTAAGTATGTATGGGTTTGATTGCAGCCGTCGATCCAACTGCCACTTTATTCAGGGATGTGTAATATTGATGAAAATGATTGTTAGATCTATGGATTATATGCTTCTATTGACCCTAAACCAACACCAACTGAAGCTTTTTTTTCTGAACGACAAGCGAAGCTTATATACCACAATAATTAATAATCTTTGTTGTGATTCTTTTACAGATCCGTAAGAGGTCTCAGGTAATCAACGTGATTTCTCAATTAGACGTGAGTGTGATTTCTCAATTAGACGTAATAAAGTCAACTATTTTTATGTCAAATAGGATTTTATTTTTTAAGGGCATATAAGTCAATTTAGTTATTTATTTTTAATTAAGATGATTATAAAATATGAAAATTGATTATAAAATTTTAAAATTTGTTTAAAATTAAAATTTGGGTAAATATGATATTTTTGAAGTTAAGATAGGTAACTACGATATTTAAATTTATGGCTGGGCAAATATGATATTTCCATCTTTAAGAAGGGTATATATGAAATTCATAGAAACCAGGATCTATAGAAACCTTGAAACATCAAAATCCCAAACATCATTTTGCATTTCATCCAATCATCAGGGATGCATTCATGACGGGACTTCATACCGGAGATTATGGTGGAAGATGGCGGAAGAAAGCGATTTTGCTGAAAGTAGACGGATGCTTTGATTTTTGGTTGAGCGATTGAGGTTGAAGGCAAATGGCGGCAGCAAAGGTGGTGATTGTGTTGAAACAAGATGGAGGCCCTGATTTTGGTTGAGCGATTGAGGTTGAAGCGAACGGCGACAACACTGGTGGCGATTGTGTTAAAAGCATACGGAGGCCCCGATTGAGGTTGAAGAGAACGACAGCAGCGATGGGGTGTGATTGGGACAAAAATTGGAGGGCGGATGCACCGATTGCGGTAGATCAACAGATTGTGGTTGACTAAATAGTAGGGTGATTGTGATTGTGATTGTAGAAAGACGGAGGGATTTTATCGACAAACGGTGGCGAAGATAGAAGATGGAACGGTAGATGATCGTAAAATCGGATGGTAGCAAAGGGACAGATTGTGGTTGACTAAATAGTAGAGTGATTGTGATTGTGATTGTAGAAAGACGGGGGGATTTTATCGACAAACGGTGGCGAAGATAGAAGATGGAACGGTAGATGATCGTAAAATAAGATGGTAGCAAAGGTAACAGGCTGGCAATCCAATGTCATATGAGGCTGGCAATACACGTGATGTGTGTTTCTTCACCCGGGCTTGAATAAAGAATATGCATTAACTTCTTGTATTATCTTAAAAATTAAGACAATTGTGTTTTAAAGATTTGTAAATTATATATATATATATATATATATATATATATATATATATATATATATATATATATATATATATATATATATATATATATATATATATATATATATATATATATATATGGAAAAGGGAATATAAGGCTGTTAGGTATGTATGCTTGGGTGTAGAACCTATAATGCTACGCCGTTTTATGCAAAAAAAAAAAAAAAAAAGTCCGCCTCTTTTCCTTGCGGTTCCCGTCGACTGTTCGATTCGTTCTCCTATCCTCTGCATTTCCGTTCAATGTTTATTTGGAATCCAAATTGGATTATTTTATGATTGTTTCTTAATTGCTTCATTCAATTTTTTATTTGATTTCGGTTCTATCTAATTGCTCATGGGCATGGTTCCACCTCCAGGTCTGTTTTCTTGATTACACAAAATCAAAATTTCTCTTCCACGTTACCAAATACATTACATGTATATGGCGGAATTAATAAAATACAAGGAATGTCGATAACTAATATTTGATTATGACTAAGAAGTGTTTGATGAATTTCAACAGAAGTTCTACAGAAGACTTGACTGTCTCTCCTATTGATATCTATATGTTATCAATTTCCGAATAATATTTATGACCTCGTTAAAATCAAATGGCCACATCGTTACTTTGATTTGCTTCAACTAATTTTCCCCTTTATATTCGGAGAGTGAAGATCTTAATAAGCACCGAGGTAGGAGACGAATGCTGTTAGCCATTTTTCCATGGTATCACTTACGCATTTCATCAAACATATGTTAGGCATAATCAACCTAAGTACCAACATCCGTTATCATTCTATTATTTTCACCATATAAAAGTTACTAATTTAATGGAACTAAACCATAATACTTAAATCAGATGACAAAAATCGATATTTTTGGAATCGACAAAACAATCATGGAAGTAGAACAACCTCCATGGATTATGAAATGGAATGAATAGTCAAACCAAATGAAAAGAGGGAACAGTGGCGCAATCAAAGGAGATCTAGATTCAAGATGAAAATTGAATGATAACTCAGATAAGAAGAAGAACGAAAGCGAATAGTTTGGAGTGATAGCGCAAAACAGGAGAAAGCTTATTTTTAAGATAAAACGACGTGGTATTATAGGTTCTACACCCCAAGCATATATACCTAACAGCCTTATATTCCCTTTTCCCTTCCCATATATATATATATATATATATATATATATATATATATATATATATATATATATATATATATATATATATATATATATATATATATATATATATATATATATATATATATATATATATATAAGTTCAAATGAGACCATGTAAATTTTGTGAGACCGGGAGACTCAATCCTAGGTATTCATTTTAAAGATCAAAAAATTAAAAAAAATTAAAATAGGCTAAAATAATGAGAATTTTCAAAAAAAAAAAAATCTACTTATTTTCGCTACTTATTCTATCTAAAATAAATTTTAAAAATAAACAAAATTCGAAAAAAACCTGGAAAAATCAAAAAAAAATATTCTAGTAGAATGTTGTTGGATGTTGCATATTCTAATAGAATATTACATAAACTACTGTAATATTCTACTAGAATATGAAAAAACGCTAATTTTTTTTTATTTTTTTTATTTTTTATTGAATAAAAAATGACGAAAATAATAAATAAATACACTTTTTTCATTTATTTTGCATTTTTTAATTTTTTTTGTTTTACACCTAAAATAAGTGGATAGGAATGCGTCTCCCGATCTCACGAAATATAATAGTTTCATATGAACTTAACCATATATATATATATATATATATATATATATATATATATATATATATATATATATATATATATATATATATATATATATATATATATATATATATATATATATATATATATATATATATATACACGTATGTATGTATGTATGTATTAGACAACACTTTCCACAAACAACTTACTTTTCAATTTATTTATTACTCTGCACTTTATCTAGTCTTTCATTAATATTATTGAGCAAAATATCCTTTTAGCCACTCTCAGGTACAATATTTCAAACAAACATTACGATCTGCCCAACAAAGTCTCAATTTAAGACAACAGTAACATACTATGGTTCCTGGGTGTGTTCTACATTTATGTTTAAAGCAAATATTATCAAGGTTGATCTTTTGACTTTCAACACTTGGTCTCCATGCCATCGTTCTGCCAAGGTTGTTTGATGTGCCTGCATCACGTCAATAAGAAACAAAATCAGTAATATAACTTACTCTACATATGTCAATGTGAACCAATCTATGTGTCTCAAATCAGTGTCTTTGTATGTGTCTTATGAGGCATGAGTATATTTGTGTGTGTGTGTGTGTGTTGAGGTTGGTGAGAGAGGTACATACAATGACAATTGGAGGCCAGCGAAGCCATGAGAATGAGAAAGAGAACTACAGACCTGCAACTAAGCATGACCATTTGAGTGATGGAGAATGTTCTTACTAATATATCAAAGTTGGAAAATGAAGCGTATTTATACGGAGCTGCAATGAAATTCAGTAATATGGCTATTATGACTTTTGTTGTCCACATTAATGATCAAATATTACAATATTTCCTAGCAATCTACTACGGTGCAGTGAATTTGCAAGTAAAATAATTTGATTTTGTATAAATGTAAAAAGAAAAAGACAATATCTAATTCATATAACAATAAACTGTTGTAATATACTATGAAAACATAAATATATCCTAAAATAAATGCTTTACAATTGCTTTTATGGTATATTAGAACAAATTATATTACATGCAAATTTCAATGTAATAAATCTGATTGCTTGGAAATGACTATCTAATTTATATATAAACAAATTACCGTAATATATTATGAAAACAAAAATAGAGAAATCATCAATATCTAAATATTTATTATAGGAAAGTCTTTTTTTATCGATATCCATTTGTAACCGGGTAACTCTTATAAAGTATACAAAATTTTAAATTTAAATAGGATGTTAAAAATCATATATTATCATATTAATGTTAGACTTTTTGAATTATCAATATAATATACATAATTTGTGAATTTAAATATGATGCTATAACAAAAGCTTAAATAAAAATATTAAACTAACATGAAAAATGTTCTAACGATTATATTTAAAATAGTTAAAAACTTTTAAATATGTTAAATATAAAACTAAAATTGAAATGTCAAATTAACTAATAAAATATCTAAAACCTATTTTTATAATTACAAAAAAAATTTCGAAGAAACAAATTTATTATTTAACAGTGTAATAATAGGTAATAGTATTATAAAATTCTTTATTATATTATGTTAGCTTATAAACAATTATTGATATTTTAAATATAATGATTGAAATTAAAAATAAAGTTAATTAAGTAATTTATAAACTATTAAATCATAACTTCAAAAATAACACTAAACTCGATTTTATTCATGCACAACCGACAAGTTGAGACCGTTGAATGATGTGACTCAACTTAATGTTTAGCTTATAATTTAGTATATAATAATTATAATTTTAGATATCATCTTTGTGTAATAAATCTTATTTCATAGTTAATATCAATAACATATTTATTTTATATAATATGCATATTCCAAATTTTTAACTATATAGATTTATTTTATATAATATGCATATTTCAAATTTCACAAAGTATAATAATAACTTTACAACTTTTAGGCTCCAAATGAATTCCATAATATTATTGTTTTTTATGGAATATTAAGCATTCCTTTTGTTTAGATTTCTTGAGTTGTTGGTCTTACATACATGCAAAATGCTATACCCTTTTAATCTTTTTTAAAATTCTTTTACTAAATTAATATATAAACCCCATCCCTAACTCACTCCAACCCTATCCCTTGCTTCTTTTTTATCGACCTCTAATCCTCTATCAACCTCGACATTGTTTTTTCTATCTCCATCATCACTTCCAACATCATCTTTTCTAGTCATCACCATTTCCAAATTTTGTGGGTATAATGTTTATGTTTTCGTGTCTACTATGTTTTTATTATGATGAAATAAAAACTTAATCTTGATTTGTGATTATGAGATCAATGCTTTAGATGAATTAAGCGAATTAAAACAAAAAGATGACAATCAAACTTAATTTTACAAATGATCTGAAAATCATTGAAGTGTATCTTCAATGAAACATACATCTTCACTTGCAGATAACACAAACACAAATCGCTATTTTATTTCAAGAAACCCATATTTCTTCCTAAAAATTAAACCTTAAAACCCGTTGGGTTGAATGATTTTTTTGGGATTAGATTCACTATTGAATCGTCCTTTCAAAAAGTAAACGAAACTTAGAGAGTTAATGAGAGACATAGACCGGTAGAGACACAGAGTTTGAAAGTGGGAGATGAGAGGATTGCAACTAGAAGTGTGTGTGTGTGTGTGTGTGTGTGTATATATATATATATATATATATATATATATATATATATATATATATATATATATATATATATATATATATATATATAGGTTCATATGAGACCAAGGTGATTTTGTACAAGGAGACCAACTTTCAGCCTTTGATCAAAACTGATCTTGCGGTTAAAAAAGATATGTGATTAGGGTTGAGTAAGTCACCTAATTAGATTATTAGGGGCTGTTTAGTAAATTTCATTCTTCTGATCATCTCTGGTTCTCATCGAAATACATCATGTATTTAGGATTTAGGTCTATATCTTCTGATCATCTCTGGTTCTCATCGAAATACATTCAACAAATCGATCATGAAGATGAATATTTCAGTTTTAAGACATGTTTGTCATTTTATTTGTGAATTTTGTTTGAGAGGCATTTGAAATCGATTTTCATTTGAATCATAATTACCGTTTGAATCACGATTCTCGTTCATTTCGGTTCGGTCAAAATTTCAATTGATGAATATTTTAGCAATCAAACATTACTTCATATCCTGTTTATCAGGATTCATCGGCAACCAACGAGATTGATCCTTTGTTGACATCAACTCCAGTAGTTTCAAGCTACGATTTCTACAATTGAGATCCATTTCAACAATACGATGCTTTGGTTTTAGCAATCTGTCATCTATTTCAAGATTTGGTTTTGTATTTTTCATTCAAGTAATATGAATTCAATAAGGATGAACCTGAGATTGATCACAACAAATAAAATCAATCAGATTTCCAATGTCATGTTGTAATTGACATTTTGATTTTTTTATTTTTATTCGTTCTAACCCAGTATATGATAATGTTGGTTGTTTTATGACTATTTTCTTATGAATGCAAATAATCTCAATCAAAATATTATTCATTCTTCTTTTTTGTTACCTTACATGTTGTAGTCTCTTAAACTATACATGGATTCTACTTGTTTGATAAAAGTACTGAATGAACAAAGAGTCTAATGTATCACTCCCTCATTCCATGACTAATGTCCTCTTTAAGAATAAGAGTATACTTTCAATATATTAGTCACAATTGGTGATAAATAATGGAATATTGACTACTTTTATTAAATTTACCATAATTTTGTTAAAATATGAATTCTTCAAACACATAAGGTTGGAGACATATTTTTAGCATGATTTTGTTTCAATATACTCTTGTTAACTTGCAGGAAGGGGTTCTAAAGAATTTGGAAAATCTTATGTTAATTTTTAGAATATGATCCTTACCATAGTTTTGTTAGAAACATACTTCAAACACAAGAGGTTGGAGATGTCACTTTTATTAATAATGATTGGGTTGTATTAAGTAAAATATTATTAGGTTCAGATTATTTTTATTAGTGATTACATTGTGTGTTGTATAATCAACTACATTACATGGTACGATATTTTGTCGTATGGTCAGGTACATTACAATAACATGTTGACTTCAATTTCAAATCTTTGATTGTTTAATCCATACTTGATTCTAACTATTCTTTCATCTTTGGTTGCAGAGAATTTTTGTTTGGTAAAGCTCAACCTGAAACGAACTTGAATATTTCAAACTAAAAGTTTTCAACTATTAATGAATATATAATAGATTTCATATGTTGCAAACATGTAATAGTTTTTTCTGGCTACTAGTGAAATGTGATCTGACTATAACTTTGTACGACACTTTTGAAATTTATCATTCCTCCCTTTATCTAACAGTGTAACCCTGTGATATATTTTTATGGTACAAATTTGAAATGTGGTTTATCATCTATCGGATTTTTAGAATATCTTTCAACTTTTAGAGATTAAGTTGATATTTATCCTAAAAACATTCCTTTAATCCTATAAACTGTTTTGGTTTGAAGAATTTGGTAACTTATAAAAATAGACAACATATAATATTATTCTATTAGAATATAATACATATACACATTATTTTCATCTAATAAATCAACTTGTTTAATTGAAAACTTGTTAGAATATTATACATATACACTTATGAAAACAGAAAACATATAATATTTTTATTAGAATATTCTATTTATATACTTATAAAAACATACAACATATAACATTATACTATTATAATATTCTACATATACACGCTATTTTCATTTAATAATTCAACCTATTTAATAGAAAACCTAGAACATTAATATTCATTTATCAACATCATACTTCATAAACATGTAAGTCCCAATCTTCACCAATAACAATATCAATCATATAAATCTTCAATGGTGCGGAAAACCAATTGAAGATGATCAAGAAAAAGCAATAAGACGAAATAGAAATCACCAAGATAAGATCAAATGCACTTGTAATTGATTAGCTTTCAAAGTTGATACAAATGATCTTACACACAAACTCACAAAAACCAGAGCTTTCTCAATGCTCCTCACGCCAACAACCTCTAACTGAGCTAACAAAAAGACTATTTATACTATCAATGACATACAAGCCCAATACTAGTCTAGCCCAAATCCAAAACTAACTAGACAAGCCCAAAAGACATACAAAGTAAATAATAAAGCATAAACCACCAAAATAGGGCCCAACAATCTCCCCTTGGTTTAATGCTTTATTCTTTCACAGAGACCAGGATCCATCAAGTTCATAGTGGCCCTGCCCCAACCTCCATACCAGTACCCCTTCGCAGCAATCTTTATAGCAACCACCGTGTACATTTTAGCAGCTTCTTCAAGGAGAGGGCTCTCACACAAGATCTGCGTATGTGAAAGCCTTTTGATGTCGTTCTCACGAAACACCAGCAAATCTTTGGGCTCGATCAAACGAATTTGATTGTCTTTAAGCTTGATCATGGCAGTGTGCGAAGTCGGATCAAAAGCCCAGAAGTCCATATTATGAAGAGAGTGATCTGGAAGAGAATTTCCTATAGGGATAGTCCTTCAGCGTTTCTTTCTCCATATAGCTTCCTGAGAAATGTTTTTGCAGTTCTCATGGTCTTGAAACCGGTAAAAACTTGTTTTTGCAAGAAGTTGAAAAAGGATGTGGCCTTCTGATCTTTAGACGGATTAAAGAAATCAGTGTTATACAGCTCTGCTAGATCTACACCGGTCCATGAGGTGAACTTATTTGCCCAGATTTCCTTTTCACCCACCACAATTTCTTCATCTCGTCATAACCCCAGCATTTTATCCCAGAACGATCTCCATATCTATCAGAAAACTTTTCACCCAAATCTATGATAAAGACTGCAGGCTCAGCTTTGTCCAAGGCATGCTGATTAGCATTTACTCTGAGGATAGTCTTTCCTTGTCTAGCCCTGGTGAGTTCTCTCTGGCATTGCTCCTCTCTCCTATCCTCAGCTGTATGAGGACCGGCAGCCATGAACTGATCAATATTTACTATTGGGAGTGGAGAGCAAGGTCTTGAGCTTGAGGCATCAACAGTAGGGTTTTCCTCAGCAGTAGCACCAAGGAAATCTTTGCCAAATTTTTGAGTCAATCGCTGTCTAACATCAAGAAGCAGAGCAGATAATCCTCCCAGATTTGCTTCCAATTGGGTGATCTTTAGGGCTTTGGCAACATTTTCTTTTTCAACATCTTCCAGCCTTATATCAAGATTCCCTATCAATAACTCTTTATTGCTAATCTTTAGATCTTTTTCAGCAACTTGTTGTCGAGTTTAAAGACTCGATTCTGAAGATTAGCCACGTCAACAAATTCTGAATCTGGTATGATGTTCTTGCCCTTTGAGGTGAATGCAGGAGTGGGACTAGAAGAACTTCCTCCGACTTGAAACTCAGTGGTTGGATTACCACTTCTTCTATAACAGTCTCATGAACGGTTTCTCAAATAGGGCTCTGATTGTCTAACTCCATGGGATTGGAGTCAAACATTGGACTGTGCATCTTTGGGTATTCTTGGCTGGGTGGATCTTGAACACTTGGAGTTTGAACAAAAAGGTTTACCTGGATTGGCTCTGGTTCAGTGGGCGTGGGAAATGTAGCAGTAGTGTCCTTGGGTGGCTCTGGATGGTAGACTCCAGGTCTTGGATCTAGTCTTCTTCGTTTGAATTGAACTAGGTTGGCTTCATTAGTTTCTTATTCTTCTTCTGTTGCAGTAGTAGCAGCAATGTCTTGTTAAGGAGGAATCAACATATAGACTGCTGGGAAGCATTCTTTTCAGCTTCACCTTCTTTATCAATGGAACCGGAGAGATTTTCGATAATATCATCAAGCTCTTGTTTAGTGAGCTCAACGACCTCATCATCACCTAGATTTTCTTCTTCCTTTTCTTCATCATCAGAGATGTCGATTGCCTCTTCAAATCCAAACACCAGTTTGGGCTTTGGAATAATTGGTGCTTCATCTGTTTCTTTGTCAACTGGAGCTGCAGATGGAGTAGCAGCTTCTTGATCAACAGTGGCTGCAGGTGCAACAGCAACAGGCACCTCAGCAGGTATCTCAACATTCTCTTCAGCAAATCAACCCCGCTTCACCAACTTCTTAGTGCCCGTGTAGGAGTTCTTCCTGTTCTGCTTGATCAATGCAAAGGTGTGAGGACTCATGAGTTTTAAGTCCAGCGTTCTTTCCGTCCTTTGCAGCTCTGGGTATTTCTGGTCAAAGACTTCTTGAAGGAATATTGGATACATCAAGAACAGATCCTTCTTCAGCAAGTTGCTCTTAAACTCTTCAAATATGTACTTTGAGTAGTTGTACTCCCAATCTAGTGCAAAAGAGACAAAAGCAAATGTGGCAATTTTGCTGATTTCATCGGATCCTCCTTTTCTTCCTGATATACATGTTACAATAGAATGTGCTAGGAATCTCCAGAAAGGAGGGAGCATCTTCTTGACTGTAGGTGGAAAATCTCCTTCATAGCTCAGTTCCTCTAATCCATTCTTTAGTTTTTCAACTACGTACTCAATTGGAAGCCCATGCTCATCACCAAATTGAAGTACTTCACGGATCACTTGCTCAAAGATGACAACTTCAAATCCTTGAATGATTGAGTTGATTGTCATAGCAAATCCTCCCACCTTCTTGATCTTTGCACCTCTCCAGAAAGCATCTACGAGGTCAATGCAGATAACTGGATTCATGCGAAGTGCGTGAGTGACCCGGCAATTGTTTAAATCGTTTATCATGGACTGGAAATCATCCGTGTGCTCTGCAGGCGAATCCATCAAATAACATGGAATGTTGTGGTGAGGCATGTGTTTCAAATAATCCTCAGCAGCCATTGAATTTGCACTAAACTGGCTAAGTTGGAAAATATTTCATGAAAATATTTAAACACGCAACAAATTGTCAAAATCACTGAAATAAAATAATTAATTTAAATTAAGTTAACATTTTATTTCATTGACCTCGATAATTTATTATCCCATTTATCTCAGATTAAAGTGCACACAAGGTCCAAATAGTTTAAATTCAAAGGAAACGGATCAAACAGCCCGAAAGATGAATTAAATGGCCCAAGTTAAAATGGTTCGGTCCAAAGAGAAATTATCCGGCCCACAAAGTGATTAATCGATCAAGGGACAAGTTGTTCGGTGCGCAAGAGTTGTTCGGTGTGTGGGAAGGTTGTTCGGTGCCCGGGGGATGGTGGTTCGGTGCAGGTTGGATCGAATCCGGGCAAACGGGTCAAGAAGCGGGTCGAAACGAAGTTGTTCAGTCTGGAAGGGGCGAAAAAAACCCAATCGATACCGAACCACAAATTTCACCGAGAAACCTGCAAAAACGAGGAAATCACACCGAACAAAAAGTAAAATCGAACTGAAAGGGACCTTAGAACGGCTTTGAATGGAGCAAAACTCAGAAAAATCGAGAGACGGAGACGCAGCAAAGACGACAACGGGGATGAAGTTCGCGAGAGAGTGAGGGAGAGAGACGAAAGGTTTTAGGGTTTGTAAAGGTTGATTGGTGGAGAGAAAAAGGAGTTATGTACCCCGAGAAACCAATATGGATCGGTTAACTAGCCCACAACCCACCGAACAACTCTAAATCACCCAAAATCAAATATTTGAGACATTTGGAATTTTCTTTTTCTCCCCCTAAATCAAATATTTGAGGAAATTTTTGATTTTCTAGACGTAAATAAAATTTTTAAATTTGTTTTGACAATCGTGCTGACAACGATCCAAGTATTCCTATCAAGAACGTTAGTTCCACGTTTGGTTGATATTTTTCAGAATAGGCTTACATTTTCATTGCGAATAAAATCACAAAGTTGCATCACACACAATTTTAATTAAGATGATGTGTATAGCAATTTAGAATTTATAAAAGGGAATAGATGGTTATTGTGTCAAGAGAATCGCCAACCCGGAAATTATCTTTAAAAATTGTTTCGATTTGAAACGGCTCTTCCAGTTTCTTCATTTTGAGTGAGGGTTTTGTCTCAAGAATCTATCTCTCAAACAGAATTTCCATAACATACACAGGTTATCTCTCCTTTCTAATCGAGAAACTCTTTGGTTAACTGACTCTTTTCCCTAAGTCTATGTTCATTTTTAGTCAAACTCTTACATGTTTTCCTTACTCTTTTGCCTTGTGCAACATTGGCATCTTTTAAGAAGTTTTGATTCTTTTGTGCATCATTGGCATCCTTTCGAGGAGTTCTTATACAAAATAATTCGATGCTCCTTAGGCTATAAACATGTGAGCTCATTGGCCTCTTTTAGGGTCTCTAGATGGGCTGATTTGTGCCTCTTTCAGTTTAATCCTAATGACCCTTTTGACATGTGGACACATTAGCCACTTTTAGCCTAACCACACATTACTTTAGTGTGGGTTGTGACAGTTGGACACACTCAGTAAACCAAGATAGTATACTAAAAGTTTCTCTCAGACCCATACCTTTGGGAAAGCCAGGATTGATAAACCATGTATGTAGAGGAAATTAAGTAGACACCAATTCTCAGACAAAACATTCTCACAACAACTTGAAGTTTAATGAACTTAAGCTCATGGTGATAGCACATGAACCAGATAGGCGACCACAATTAAACATTTATAAGCCTTAAACAGATCCTTAACCTTCTACGCATCACCTCAATTCCCAATATCTCATTTTGAAACAAGTATAAGTTTATTTGACTTGAAAACAACTATATTTGTCTACATAGGTATCATTTCCAAACAGAAACAAACTAACATTCAGGACAAGATTGGACAATCAAAGGGCACAGTCAGTTTAGATTTTCTAAGAAATTTAAGCACACAAAGAAATAAAATAAAATATTTTTGGATTTTAATTTTGCTGGAAGGAAAGATATGAAAATTATAAAAAATATTTTTTTATTTGATTTTTATAATATTGTACATTTTTTTTTTGATTTTATGAAAATTACTCCCCCTCAATTGAGCACAGAGGGAGACAAAACAAAGTAAAAACAAAATTTGTCACGAAACAGAAATTAAAACAATAATAAGCGCATCAATTTAGAGAGAAAGAAAAGATTGGAGAGATCAAACCGAATTTCTGGAATTGAAGAGACTTGATGAGATGCCATATGAGAATTTGCAATTTCTTTTTCCAAAAATAGACACGTATTCTCTATAAAGGTTAGAGTGAATCACAATAGAGATGTGTCTCCTATTGTATGCATGAAATAGCCATTACTAACAAACATGAGTTTGATGATATGACTCGATGGCTACTTCTGCACATAATGCAGAATTAGTTCCTTTTGGGAACCCATTCCATCTTGTAACTGGGTTTACTACTGCCGTCTAACTGTAACACTTGCTCCCATACCATATCCTGTTTATCGAGAATAGAATTTGATGAAATAACATAATAGAGTGAGGGTTTAGAAGTGCTCCCTTTGGGTATCCACTGAGACTTTGGTTTTGATTTCACTTTGACTGATTGGTTGGATACTTCTATTTTTGTCTTTGCAGTTTGGTTGCCTTTTGATTTATGTCTGTACAGCCAGTGTGTACTGAAACTGGATCTTTGAGAAGGTGATGAATTGTCCTTTCTGATCCACTATGCTTGTCTCCTAGCCTTGGCAACATTCCAGTCACCATCCCATGAATTTGATCTAGAGGAGTTTCTTTGAACAGATCTTCCTCTTGGCATCCTTTTGTGACTTTTTGCACACTGGAAACAATTTCAAGCAATACGCCCAAGAGTACCACAGTTGTAGCAGGTTGGTCGTTTGTGGGCACCATGATGTGAACTATAACCTGATCCAGAGGTTGATGGCTTTTGAAATTATCCACAGTTGCATGCATGAATTGTTGCTTGTTTCTTTGGCTGGTGCACATCTGGACTTTTGGCAGCAATATTATTTCCTTTTGAACATTCATAAACTTGTAAGTCCCAATCTTCACCAATAACAATATCAATCATATAAATATTCAATGGTGCGGAAAACCAATTGAAGATGATCAAGAAAAAAAAATAAGATGAAATAGAAATCACTAAGATAAGATCAAATGCAGTTGTAATTGATTAGCTTTCAAAGTTGATACAAATGATCTTACACACACAAACTCACGAAAACTAGAGCTTTCTCAATGCTCCTCATGCCAACAACCTTTAAGTAAGCTAACAAAAAGACTATTTATACTATCAATGGCATACAAGCCCAATACTAGTCTAGCCCAAACCCAAAACTAACTAGACAAGCCCAAAAGACATAGAAAGTAAATAATAAAGCATAAACCACCAAAATAGGGCCCAACAAAACAACAACATTCTAATAATTTTAAATATCATATATAAACTTATGAAAGCCGACAACATAAAACATTATTCTAATAGAATATTTTATATGAATAGACAACCTATAAAATTATTTTATTGGAATATTCTTCATATGCACATGAATTAGGTCTTATTAACATTACATATAAACATAATACATAGAAGGTCGTCTTTCATTATTCTATGAGAATATTATGCATATACTTTGATTTTTAAATACTTATTATTCTAAAAAGGTCATTAAATAAAAACTTATGTAAAATCAAAAACATATAAAATTAGTCTAATAGAGTATTCTATATAAATTATTTTATTGGAATATTCTACATATGCACACGAATTAGGTCTTTTTAACATTACAATAACCTTTTTTTCAATCTACTTTCCTTTGTCATCTACTATTTGTTCTTCCTTTTCTATCATACTAATGTCTGCTTTATTTCTACCTTGATAAATATCCCCAAACACTGCATCATCCAATAACTGACTTATTTGAAGATCGAATGCTCGAAATTCTGTATTTTCAAATTTTAGTTTCTTTGGAGCTGAAGAATTAGAAACGTGATTTCCGGTTGAAATTTGTCCGAGTACATTTCATCATGAACGTACATCTCCGAAACTTCTGTTGTTGTTTCTTTGCTAGCTGGAAACACCTATTGTAATGGTTGGATAGGTTGATCTTCAACTAATTCCGTATCGTGTTTAGCTATAGACCCATTGATCATACTCTTTTACATATAACGATTATTCGTTTATTGATAATCTTCTTGTCCAGGAAAATATTCTTTTTCATTAATTGAAGCTTTGGTTGATTTAAAGAAAAGGAAAGGGTTCCGTTAATTAGGGAAAAGTTACATATTCCCAAAATGAAGGCGTAACAAATAACCATGATTGTGAGGAAATTAGAAATCTAAATATCATCTTCATGCTCAGATCGAATCATCATCTCACCTTCTTCGATCATATAACATATCAATTATTCATCGTGTATGCTTCAACTTGATAAGAGATTGATTTCATCTTTGTAATCTCCAGTTAGATAAATAAGCAACTGCAACAACTGCAATTGAGCTCAATTAGATAAGAAATATCAGAGATTCATCCTAATGAAGAACTTCTATCGAAAATCAAAGGTATTTTTCTAACTAAAATCTTGATTCTCTAGATTTTCGTTCATTCAACTTTGATAATAGATTGTATTCTTTGTGAATGACAAATTGAAGGTATATTCGTTGATTCGATTTTGATTTATTAACAAAGAATCATTTTTATGAATCAGAAATCTAATAATGATAACCTCGTTAAGTCTTAAGCAACATTAACGAAACTTGACATCGATCTGTAATCCTTTTTAGTCAAAGCAACACAAGTTTCAACAGTAAAAGTTCATTTTGTATATCAGAGCAAATTTGTATATCAAAGAAAATTGAAGCTTTGGTTGGTTTTAATAAAAAGTCAAAAAGATATTTTGATTGAAGAAATAAGATTTCAGTATTATATCTTCTAGGTTTCCTTTGTCAACAAAAACATGGAATATTATTCTAATAGAATATTTTACATACAAATATTAATCGATTAAAGTAGCTTCAAGCTTTGATTTTTACATTGGTTTTTGTCAAGTATTTAAGGAACAACTTCATGAATTATTATAGTACATGGTATGCTAATGACTTCCAGCCTAGCTCGTACGAGGCACCTCGGTTATATACCCGCATGGGGGAGGTTGCAAGTTCGACTCTAACGGAGCCCATGTGGGGGATTTTTCCCCGAAGAGGTGAATACAGGAGAAAGGGGGAAAGGTCCTGGCCCCGGGCCGGCAGCTGATGCGGAAACGGATTACCAGCGACCATGTACGACTACTCAGGAGTAAAAACTGTGCCGCCGATTCCAAAAAGAAAATGTAATTTGAATATTCTAGTTTTTTATCTAATAAAAGTATGGTATATGTTTTTGATGCAGATCAAATGACAAAGATGGTTAAGTCAAGATCAAAACATGTTGTTGATACTAAAACTAAGAAAGTAAATGAGAGTTCAACTGATATCTGCTTATCTTAATGTTAAAGAAAGGACAAAGGACAAAAGGATCTATGCAAAGAATGCATTAGAAGGGATACAAAAATTGAATTTTGGAAGTTTGGAAATATGTGCTTATGAATGATATCCAAGAATTTTCGTTCTTATTTTCTTTATATTTTGCACAAAGTAGGTATAAGCAATAGTTATGTTTTGAATAGTGAATGACTAGTTAATGTTTAGTAGAATATTAAGTATGGTTGGAAATATGACATGCTTCTGATCATGTTTTGGGATTTTTTTGGCATTGTTTAAGAATTTGTTCTACTAATACTTGCAACAATTTATTATTGTGCTTAATGTTATATAACTTTTATTTATTGGATTGTCTATACAAGTCGGATGTTCATTTTTTTAGATTTTTTATGTCAAAATGTATGAAGAATGCTATTAATGAAATAAAAAGTAAGTAACATGATATAAACGAAATCAAAGTGTAAGAACTATCATATACATGACATCAAATATTCTTTATGTTTCATTTTTCAATATTTTTTACATCAAAATGTATGTAAAATATCGAAAATGTAATCAAAATATAAGTAGAATGCTATGTATGACAACAAAATGTAAGTAGAATGTTATAACCTGGAAATCATATATACTAGAATATAATACAGCCACAAATTAGAACATTATATTACAAACTAGAATATTGAATGAATTTGTTCTAGAAACACTTGTTTGGAACTAGAATATTGACATTATACCATATCTTTAATCTAACATTAACATTACAAATCAAAACTAGAATATTATACCATAAACTAGAATATCATAGTACAAGCAAGACAATTCTATGACTTTGTTCTAATAATAATTGGAATTTATTAATGTGTTAAATGTTATACATTTTTCATGTATTGAATTGTCTATACAAGTTTGATGTTAATGTTTTAAAAGTTTTTGACATGAAAATGTGAGATGAATGTTATTAATGGAATGAAAATATAAGTAAAATGTTATAAATGAAATCAAAGTGGTAAGTAGTATCCTATACAACATCAAAATCTTCTTTTTATGTACATGTTTGATGTTCCATTTTTTCGATCATTTGACATCAAAATGTAAATAAAATGTGGTAAATGTAATCAAAATAAAAGTAGAATGCTATAAATGACATCAAAATGCAAGCAGAATGTTATAAAATGAAAATCATATATACTAGAATATTATAACCCAAATTAGAATATTATATTAAAAACTATGATATTTAATGGCTTTTTCTGGAAATTCTTGTGTGAAACTGGAAAAATTGACATTATACCATATCTTAAATATACCATTAACATTACAAACCAAAACTTGAATATTATACAATAAACTAGAATATTCTACATATACAGACAACATATAACATTATTTTATTAGAATATTCTACATAATCTATGATATGAGTTATTATTATCAAAGACTTTTTTCCTTTAACTCTTTTTTACGAATGGCCTTTCGTGATATTCTTTACTTTTGTATCAACAACTTGTTTCGCCCTTGATTTCTTCATTCTTGAAAATTTATCTACATCAAAACATAAACCATACATTAGAACTTTAAATTAGTCTTCTTGCTTTTGATCTTGTTATTCTAACACTTTTTGTAAAACAGTTAAACATATCATGTTTTAAAAAACTTCACTTCTAACACTAGGCATAGTTGAATAAATGCAATAACACTAGCTACAATACAATATTCTAATAGAATAATGTACAATATATCACTGAACGTACATGTATAATATTTTAAAGAGAATAGTGATATCATTTATTTTTCTATAATCAGAGATACATCACCTAAATTTCATTCACATTGGTAATCAGGAATGAAGGCCACCAAATTGAATTCTAATTTGGCTACAACACACTCTCAGTTAGTAGTATGAAGATTAAGTTAAACAACAATTTCTGTTTACAACTATCTTTTATTCTATAACATAACTTCAGAGTTTGGACACAATGCAGAATTTGGCAGAAAGGATTCAATTTCATTCTCTTTTTTATTAAAGGCCAAATTCCTTAAACCCAACCACTATAGTTTGCTAATTTTTTAGAATATTTTTGTGAATAACTATCTAAGACCATGCTTTTACACAGACAGTATTAAAATGTTTCGTTTTACCTTTGTGCATAGATCTCATTATTCTACTAATTTGAAATGCATCTGAAAAATGTAACGCACACTAGAATATTACTTAATTAAGTAACACATAGTATAAATTTCATTGCGTTATTAAAATTTGAATATTAATGTTATGTAAATATTCCAATAGAAATTCTCCACTTTTCTGAAAAATCATTGCAATATTATATTGGAATATTCTACACTATTGTGTAAAATAAGACAATAGTACAATTTCATAATTAAAAATTATAAAATAGAATAATTTCTGTAAATCATTTAAAAAATGTCTAGTTTTAAAAGTTCATTGCTAACATTATATATTAGAATAAATAGAATATTACACTTCTTAATAAGTAAACTTAGAATATTGCAAGTCAAATCTCTCTATGTATATTTATATATTATTGTGTGTAATATTATACCTTTGTTGTTTGTTTTATCAATTGTTCTTCTTGCTTTTCTTTTGGTCATCTTATTCGTTTGATCAGCAGTAGGAGACTTACAATTAATATGACTTGAATCTAAAAAATGTAACAAACACTATAATAGTTATATGTAACTTATAGAATTAAAATGTGTTGGTTTACCTTTGTGTATAGATATTTTATTCTTTTAATTTGACATGCATCTGAAAAATGTAACAAACACTAGAATATTAATGTTATGGATAATTAAGTACAACATCTAATAAAGCTCACTGCATTTTTAGAATTTGAATATTACTGTTATGTAGAATATTTCAATAGAATAACAAAGCTACCTATAAAAATAGCTAATTTAAACATATGAAGTTTTTAAACAGATCATTTCTAAGACTAGGTTTTGCAAAAAAAAAAAAAAAAAAAATTAGTTAAGTTAATAAGCACTTTTAATAATAAGCATAAGTTGTTTTAAATAAGCAATCTCAAACACCCCCTCAAAAATAGTGTCGGACTTAATGGTATTTTTGCAATTCGTTGAAAAATGGGTCATTTCATATTATTTAATTTCGGATTATCACTTCTTTAATATATTAAAATTATGTTGAATTAACAAAAGTCATAGTATATAAGATATATAAGCCTAGAAAACTTGTGTGCTTGCACGAGTTAATATATGATATGATTCATTTAAGATTTAAAAATAGATTAAGTAGGGATTTTTGCCAATAATTTAGGTAATTTTATTATTAGTTGTATCATAAACATTGATACGTTGAATTTACAACACTCGTTTTCTCTTTTTATGCTTAAAGAGCATTTATCTTGAAGATATAAAATATATAATCTGTACCATGCATTTGGTTCTTGTAATAGAAGTTAGAAAAAACATCGTTAGCAATATGGGCAAATTTGTAAAAACTCAAATACTTGTACAAAGAATTTGAGGTAAATATTTGAAAACTATTATATAGACCCACATCAACGGCTGGCCCATGAAATCAACAGCAAAAAATAAAAAATAAAAAAATTTCACCTCTCAGTGCTGTTACGATCACGAACAAACAAACATGATTTGGAGCTCTAATTTGTTTTTCATCTCGTTTCTCTTCATCAATTAACCAAGATGCCTCGTCGTTTTGGATATCACCGAGTCGGCGAAACATACGAATTTGTTTCAAAACTTCCCCCTAACTATGTGAAACATACAAGTTTGTTATATCTGTTAACTCTTATTCGGGTAATTCGGCTTACCCAAAATTTGTAAACCTTACCTATTAACGGAACCGAATAACCATTTACGGTTTATGTATAACAGAATAAACCACCCGAAAACCGAATAACCCGAACCGATTAACCCATTTCTTATTCGGTTCGGTTGGGTTATTCAGTTTCGGCTTTTTTTCGCACCCCTTGTTGGTTTTTTGGCTAAATGAAAGAAGAGCTATCATCCCACATTGCTAGAAGGATGAAAGCTTGGGAGGTCTCCAAGCTTATAAATAAGGACCAAGGCTTTGGTTTCAAAGCACCCCAACCAACAATACATTATAAGTGTTTGGTTATTTATTTCTTTCTATTATTTTAGAGTGGTGAAAGTATTAGTTAAAACTTTGAGAGTGTGGGTGTAATTTGGGGGTGGCTTAAGAGATTAGTCTATGTGATTGGAACAATTTATCATATAGTGGATCTTTCTCTCTGGAGGCCCGTGGTTTTTCTCCGGTTTTGGAGTTTTCCACGTATATTATTGTGTTCAGTTTATTTTTCTATTATTGTCTTTGGGAGGTTTGTAGGGATTATTGAGGCCATTTTCCCAACAAGTGGTATCAGAGCTTCAGGTTTTGGAGGAGGTCTCGGTTTTAGAAATTGGAGTATGCTCTGTGGTTGCAGCTTTGGCTGATCTTCCACATCAGAAACAAATTTCTATTAATCGTATTGGAGTTGTCTCGGTACTTTGAAGGTTCAGAGTATGCTCTGTGGTTGCAGCTTTGTCTGATCTTCCACATCAGAAACGAGGATTCGACTAACCGTTTTGTGTACGATAGAATTATATGCGGGCTGTAAATACGTATATATCTGAAGAAGGTTCTGTCTAGGAAAGATTGGTATTTAAGCGTGTCCGTTGTGACCCTCCACTCTTACCTGGGAATCCTTTATTGGGTGTATTGCGTATAGGTCTGGTGCATATTTTTCTAGTATACAATACTGTTTTTGAGATACGGATACGATGGCAAAATACAGTCCCATGAAGTTTGATGTAGAAAAATTTGACGGAAGAATCAACTTTGGTTTGTGGCAAGTTCAAGTCAAGGATGTGTTGATTCAGTCTGGGTTACACAAGGCGTTGAGGGGGAGACCTGTCCCTGTTTCTAGCAAGGATTCAGCCGGAGCCAGTAAAGTCGATGATGAAAATGGGAAGATCTAGATTTGAGAGCGGCAAGTGCTATTCGTTTGAGTCTAGCAAAGAATGTTCTTGCAAATGTGCATGGGATTGCAATGGCAAAAGATTTGTGGGAGAAGCTTGAGCAGTTGAATCAAGGCAAAGGCATCTCGAATCGATTGTATCTCAAGGAGCAATTTCATACTCATCGTATGAGTGGAGATACAAAAAATCTCAGATCATCTAAGTGTTCTTAATAACATCGTGTCAGAACTGGAGGCTATTGGAGTGGAGACTGAAGATGAGGATAAAGCTTTAAGACACATACTGTCTTTACCATCTTCCTATGAGCATATGAAGCCTATTTTGATGTATGGGAAAGAGACCCTGAAGTATGCAGATGTTACTGGTAAACTCTTGTCTGAGGAGAAACGACTGGAAAGTAGCAACTATGCTTCGTCAGAAGGAATGGCTATGGTATGCAGGAACGAGAAGAAGAAACACTCCCAGAAGATTCTGGTATGCTGGAAGTGTGGAGAGTCTGGGCATGTCAAGAGAAATTGTCCAGGTGGAGCAGCGAGTTCGACAAAAGGCTCCGATACAGCTAAGAATATATTCGTCGCTACTGACGGCGATGAATTCTTTTGAGTTGTGTCATCCCTATGGTATGCCTGTGATACCATGAAATGGATGTGTTTCTGTTAGCGGGAGAACTGCACATGGGCATTGGATTGGCATAAATGAAAGATGTATGGTGAAGTTATGTTGATGGCTGATGAACTTCCGGGTATGCCAAGTGGAAGTTGCACCATAAAATTTTCAGTAGGTTTTTCAACATGTGTCGAGGTGAAATTCTTAGGATGGTTTATTCTAAGTGGTGATACTTTCTTATGGTGGAGTATGATAATTCTATGCCTTTAGAATTATGATCGTTGATGAAAACGATGTTCCTTTATGTGGTTGCGGTTTTCTTTCATTTATCCAAGGTGGAGATTTGTTGGTTTTTTGGCTAAATGAAAGAAGAGCTCTCATCCCACATTGCTAGAAGGATGAAAGCTTGGGAGGTCTCTAAGCTTATAAATAATGACCAAGGCTTTGGTTTCAAAGCACCCCAACCAACAATACACTATAAGTGTTTGGTTATTTCTTTCTTTCTCTTATTTTAGAGTGGTGAAAGTATTAGTTAAAACTTCGAGAGTGTGGGTGTAATTTGGGGGGTGGCTTGAGAGATTAGTCTATGTGATTGTAACAATTTATCATATAGTGGATCTTTCTCTCTGGAGGCCCGTGGTTTTTCTCCGGTTTTGGAGTTTTCCACGTATATTATTGTGTTCAGTTTATTTTTCTATTATTGTCTTTGGGAGGTTTGTAGGGATTATTGAGGCCATTTTCCCAACACCCCTGACCATGAATGCCTTATGCTGAAAAAAATCAAAACATTTGGTTTAATGGTAGATAGAACATGAATAGGATATAGAGAAAAAGGCCAAGCAACTTACCATACCCTAATGTGTAGAAATTGAAGCAAGAAGGAAGACGACGGAGATGACGTAGAGAAGGTCTTCCAAATGACCATGTTCAACCAAGGGCAGTCGAATATAGTATTATGGGTAAGAAAATAAAAGTATATTGTTATTATCGGTAAAAAGTAAAGTACATTCCTTAAACAAGTAGAAAAAGTAGACTCCGTTGATACATCCCGCAATTCCCGTCATGTAACACCTTTCTCCTTTTAGTACAACAAAAGGTATTACTCAAAATTTCCTTTTTTTATGCACAAGATACGAAATAAGTTCAAAAAATCTTAGGCTTTTATTGCTTCACCTGTCTGCATGATCGGATAGCAAGAAACATACAAACGTTAAATTTGTCCAAACTCTATTTTACAACGATAGTTGGATGTTGCAGGAAAATTTGAAGAAAGGCTTACCCATGTTATTGCAGTCCAGCGAGTAAGTTCATCTGGGAAAGATGTCATTTGTACAAGTATTTCTGCCATGGGGCCACAATCTGCAGTTATCTCTACAGTTAGCAATTTACAAATAATGATAAAACTTGCTACTATTTATAATTTCCATGGAGCATTATAGAAGATTTGAAGAAACTATTATGGTTTTTCAGATGATAAATAAGCGATTACAACATGTTCGTCAAGTGCCGGTAACCATCACCATGTAAATTAGGCAGTCTTTAATTAGCAAATGGCGAATTAATTGGTAACTTGGTTAATCAAAATCAACCGACGAAGGGCGAAAGTCAACCCTTCCATTAACCATTCAAAGCAAAGTTCCCCAGAGGTTTAATTTGTTGGACAATTTTTTTCCCTTATCTCTCTAGAAAACGAATACTATGAAGTTTTTACCATCTATTGTATTTGATTGTTTGATTTTCAATGGCGTTCTTAAATTTGGATTTATAGGATTATAGAATTTCACTTGCGATTAAAGTTTATGGTTTGTCAAGGGTTCTTCAGCAACTTTGTACACACATATCTTTCACAAATCAATGTAAGTTTTGATGTAAATGAATAAATTCATTTTTATTGTATCTTTACACTCTTTCTTCTATAGTCGTCTGAATATGAATCTGTTAGGAACCGGACCGGGTACACGCAGCGGAAATACACTATAACACACACAAACTCACGAAAATAAAGCAAGAAGAACACAAGGATTTTTACGTGGTTCGGATTCGGTGCAAATCCTACAGTCACAGGCTACAACTAGAGAAATCTTATTAATACTCACAAGATTACAATTTATAACTCTTGTTTTGAGCTCAAGTGGTGCAATTTACAAATGAAGAAAACAATCCTATTTATAGGATTTTAGAGCCGTATAACATTCCTTTTTCTTCTTTCGTTCACATGTGGTAGGCCATTTGCTTTTTCACCAAACACACGGCAAAAGACATAACAATTCAATTGCAAATTGAATTGTAAACTAATTTACAATATTTACCCTTGAACTTTAATCTTCTTGTCACATGGCTCCACAAAACTTAACAATCTCCCGCTTGGAGACATGAACAATACAGTAACTCCAGTAATCTTCAACCAAATCAGTCTTTCAAGCTTCCAGTTCCCAAGAACAAGCTAAGACTCAGTCAATTTCCTAGTTGCAGCCGCCCCTCATCATCAAGTACTAGAAGGGCCAGTTGAAGCTCCTACAAGCTCCAACTCAGTCGTGGTCAATACCGCCACCGACTCATCCCCTGTCTCAACCGGCTTGGACACTCCACCGGATCCAGAGATGCACCGAGGACCACTAACACTCTCCAAACTTTGCAAACTTCCAACAATAGAGAATTTTTCAGTCTTAGTCTTCAAAACCCAACGGCTTTTTGTATCTGTAGCCAAAACACACCCTGAGCTCCCACTGTCACAAAATCCCCTGAATGGTTTAGACTTTCCGACTCGTTGAGCTAACATCCCCTTGGTTCCAGAATTCATGTTTGCAAAATGAACTCTCTTAGCACTAGATTTAGCGAACCAGATTTTGTCATGCTTAACGGGGACGGTCATACTTCCCTCAGCAGGTACCTCAACCATATACAATGACCCATGCTTTATATCTTGAGCAATCACCGAATTACCATTTACCACCCTCCATTTACCACCACCAAACCTTACTTCTAGTCCTTGTTTATCCAGCTGGCCAACAGAAATCAATTTCTTCTTCAGCTCTGGAATCACCCTGACATTCTTCAGGTTCCATGTAGTTCCTAATGAAGTAACCAGTTCAATATCTCCCATGCCCGTTACTTGAAGCATCTCGTCATTTGCTAACAGTACCTTCCCAAAATCTCCTTCTTTTAGATTCACCATCGTTTCTCCGTTGTCCATGGCGTGAAACGAAGCCCCTGAATCCATGACCCAAGAGTCTACAGAATTTCCATACTTAGTATCAGTGCATCATCCTCAGACACACCCTCAGCACCAGTAATGTTCAATTCTTTCTTTGGACATTGACTCTTAACATGTCCCACCTCCTGGCAGTTCCAGCACTTCACATTCTTCCAAGTTCTAGATGAACTTCTTCCCCGACTCCCACTGCTCCCACTATTCCTGCTATTCCCTCTACCTCTTCCAATATTTAATAACTCAGAAGAAGAAGATCTACCTTGATTCTTGCGTCTGACATCCTCGCCAAGAACCAAATCTCTAACCCCTTCAAAAGTCATACCACTGGTCCCCACTGAACTTGTAACAGCGGTTACAGTTCCAGACCAGCTATCAGGTAGTGAAGCTAGTAGTAGTGAAGCTTGAGTCTCGTTATCAAATTTAATTCCCACAAATGACAATTTGGACATAATTGAATTTAGATTGTTAATGTGAATCGTAACTGAGTTGTCTTCATTCATCCTTGTCGTGAACAATTCCCTCATCAAGAACACCTTGTTAGCCACCGACGGTTTCTCATACATGTTCGTCAGAGCATCCGTCATACCACGCGCCGTGGTTTCCTTCATGATGTTGAAAGCGACACTCCTTTCCAACGACAATGTAATAACCGCCTTAGCTTTCT
Organism: Cichorium intybus; assembly: GCA_023525715.1. NCBI lineage: Eukaryota > Viridiplantae > Streptophyta > Magnoliopsida > Asterales > Asteraceae > Cichorium > Cichorium intybus. Next base: position 77,364,503 of record CM042013.1, read on the forward strand.
TGTCCTTTGAGTTCCACGCATCTTCAGCAGCTTTTTCCATTTTCTCCGGTTTGTCTCCAAGTACCATGTCCAAATCTTTCTGACATAGCAATGCTTCTAATTGCATTTTCCACAAGCTAAACTCAGAACCGTTGAACTTCTCGATTACAACCTTGTCTGCAGCCATTACGACAAACAAGAGACAAATATTTTATAGTACTTTTGTGTGACAGAACAATACCCTTCCAAGTACCGAGATACCTTTAATACGATTAATAGAAATTAGTTTATGATGTGGAAGATCAGACAAAACTGCAACCACAGAGCATACTCTAATTTCTAAAACCGAGACCTCCTCCGAAACCCAAAGCTCTGATACCAGTTGTTAGGAACCGGACCGGGTACACGCACCGGAAATACACTATCACACACACAAACTCACGAAAATAAAGCAAGAAGAACACAAGGATTTTTACCTGGTTCGGATTCGGTGCAAATCCTACATCCACGGGCTACAACTAGAGAAATCTTATTAATACTCACAAGATTACAATTTATAACTCTTGTTTTGAGCTCAAGTGGTGCAATTTACAAATGAAGAAAACAATCCTATTTATAGGATTTTAGAGCCGTATAACATTCCTTTTTCTTCTTTCGTTCACATGTGGTTGGCTATTTGCTTTTTCACCAAACACACGGCACAAGACATAACAATTCAATTGCAAATTGAATTGTAAACTAATTTACAATATTTACCCTTGAACTTTAATCTTCTTGTCACATGGCTCCACAAAACTTAACAGAATCCTCTTGGTGTTTCTCCCTCCTCCTTCGCTAAATTTATTCATAAATGCTCAAAAGGGTTTTGTTTCCAACATCATGAGAAAGAAGCAAGAGAGACTATGTTCTTGAGTTTAGTGTCAACTTTGTAATAGACATCAAACTCGTGGTTAGATTACATTACGAGGCTTGTTGAATCTCTAAAAGGAGAACTTTTTATTCTTAATCTGTAAAGAGGGTCAGAAAGTGATCAAATGCTATCAAGATTTGGGATGTTATGACCAATAATGTTGGTAGTATCAAGTACATTTCAGGTTGGTGTAACTAAAATCAAGAGAATACATGTAACAATGTTAATTTTTCCAGAAAATTCATATGAAATTGGTAATTACCTTTATAGATTGTTGTTTAAGAGAATAGGATTATATTATTTATAAATGATGTTATGCGTCTTAAACTATTCTCTTGTTCTTTTTCTTCTCGTGTTTCCTTCTTTTTTTCTCGATTTCTAACGCTTGTTTCTTTTATTACCGAATTTTTTAATCATTGATTCTTTTTGTTGGTTGAATTGAAGGATTTTGTTTATTCGATTTGAGAATCAAAGTGTGAAAAATTATAGGTCATATGGTCATGAGGTTTAAACATATCTCTCTCTCTCTCTCTCATACACATACATACACACAAAATCACACATCGAGTTTGCATCACCATTGAAGTCGATTATAAAAAAACGATAAAAAAATTAAACTTGTAACTTTTTCTTATTTGGGTGTGTAGAGTATTTGCTAGATATTAGCGATTATGGGTTGAAGATGAGTATGGATCGATGGAGAACAACAACAATGTTGTTCTCAGCATTTTGAAACTCAAATTGAGAGTCAATTTTTCTTCTCTGTACTCTAGATCAAGTACTTCAAAGATGTGATAGGTGTGATAGGGTTAATTACGGTAGGGTTATTTATTCGACCGTCTATCTTTCCTGCAGTTGTGTGCTATCGAGCACTTATTGCGTGAACCGTTAGTGACTAGTTAGATCTTAAGCACGTGTGTGTGATATAACGTCCCAGTTGAACTGGGAGGAGGAATAGGGATTGTCTACGGGCAGGGTCGTATGAATGATATACGTGTGCCCTAGAAATGTTAGGAACGACATTAGATGTGGGACTGTTCTTTCATGGCAAGTATGAATTGGTGTGAAAGGTGGTACATGGCCCGTACTATAGAAACACACGATTCATACCTAAAACAAAGCCAGACTCAGGAATTCTAAAAGGTGGTTACTACGAGGGGAGCGAGCGGATCTGGGTCGAGATCCCGGAGTCGTGGGGCTGGTGGCTGTGATACCACAATAGTTTGGCTTAATGAAGATCAAGCTATTTGCATTGATTGAGGAGTGCCACTCAGCAGGACGATCTAGGAAGGTGACTTATCGGGATTTTGCGGCTTCTCAGCCGTCGATGTTCTCGGGAGAGATGAACCCTATAGCCAGCGTGCGTTGGATATCGACGGTGGAGGGTGCCTTCCATACTTGTTTATTTCCGGAGGAGTCGGAAGGTTCGGATTGCGGTGAATCATCTGTGGGATGGGGCACAGGATTGGTGCGGGATCCTTATTAAGCCCCTCACTCCGGAGGTGCGCAAGGCGATGACTTGGGCAGTGTTTACCGCTAAATTTTCTGAGGAGTACGTTCTGCTGGTAAGGATGGAGTGCCTAGCAGCGGAGTACATGACAGTGATGCAGACAACCGAGACGGTAAACAAGATCACCAAACGTTCTATGGAGTGGGCTCTGTTTTGTAGAGGGTATGCGGCTACTGAGAAGATGTGAATATCCTGTTATTTTTCTATGTTGCGGACCGAGATTCACCAGTTTGTGTCTGTCGTGTGATATCAGACCGTTGCAGACATTATCACAGCAACGAGGGCCTGGGAGCTGAAGTTGGAGCTTCAGTAGAAGCAGAAGAGCTCGGCACCCAATCCGACGCTCCCAGCCGCCAAGAAATTTAGAGGTAACGATCCGCGGTCTGGAGGGAAGAGTGGGAGGACCCAGTGCAGCAAGTGGCACAAGGGCTCGTGTCGGGGTACGACGTGCCACTACTGTGGCAAGGAGGGTCACTACAACAAGGATTGTCCATGCCCTTGAGGGCTTGTTTCCATTGCAACCAGGTGGGTCATCTGAGGGCTCATTGCCCCGCTTTGAAGTAGGGGGGTTGTGCAAGCTCCGGTACTCGCTGCGTTAAGGATCACTAATGGGCGACAAGGAAGGGAGGATAACCCCAAGGCCAAGAGCCAAACTTTTTAGATCACTGCAGAGGAGGCACGCGTTTCTCCTGACATCGTGACGGGTATTAATTCCGTCCTTTGTATTATATGTTTCTTCGTGGTCTGGCTATTATATCCTTGTGCATTTGATTAGGTATGTTCGTTGTCAATTCCGTTCCGACTTTTATATTATTTGATTCGGGGGCAAGCACTCATTTGTTCTGGCGACTTTCGGTAAAGAACTTGGTATTCCTTTAGGTAGTCTAGATCATCCTTTAGAGGTGGAGATTGCGGATGATCACTCGGTCAACGTGACTCGAGTATTTCGTGGTGTGTTATCGATATTCAAGGAGTGAGATTTTCGATAAATATCATTCCTATTCCGTTGATCTATGCCAGAGTCATCGTAGGCATGGATTGATTAGCACGACATGGAGCCTGGATTGATTGCAAAGGCAAGCGAGCGAGTCTGTCCATCCGAAGGTCCATGCCATGCTAAGTGCCAAAGTTTTGGTCTGAAGGTCCGAAGGTCTTATGTTGGAGGATCCGAAGACTCAACTAACAACCTTATCCATACAACACGTGCATATGTCAGGCTACGCGTTACACGTTGCTGTATTCTCATTGGCTAGTACTAAAGTAGAATATACTCTTTTGTACTGTTGAATCTTTTTTTACTATCGATATCCTGATCATATATAAATATCAGGATATCGTGTCCGGGTCGAGTGTGCTTGTATTCACCATTATTGTAAAAACCCTCACAATGATAATATGAATCATTCGACTCCATGTTTCCTCATTGATCATCTGTTAATCTTAATTGTTTGTGTTCATTGTTGCTTGAATCATTATTCTAAAACTATTATCGTATATTATGTTCGAATTCTTTACTCAACACGTGGTATCACAATACGTTTCAGCTCGAAAACCTATGAGAGAAATTTTCTTGTTCTTCATTACAACTTCTAGATCTAGCCTTCCTCAAGTTGTATTCGTTTCTTCTTATACGTTTTTCTAAAAATGATTCGTTCAAAGAATTGATACAATGGCTGATTCAACATCAACTTATGCAAACATGCTCAACTACGCAAATCTGATTGGTTCTTCAAACAAAGCTCTAGTTCTTATTCCCAACTTTTATGATTATTGGTCAGACCGTATAGAGGATTATCTCACTAGTCTTGATAAGGATTTATGGAGATCTTTGAAAGAAGGACCTCATGTGGATATTGGTGCTAGATTTGTTCTTGTTGAAGGTGAGGTTGCTGAGGTAGTCACTGTAGCCAATCTGAAGAAAATCGCAAATGATGAAAGGGTCATGAGGGAACTACGAAGTGGCTTAGGTCCTGATGCCAGACATCATATCCAAGGATCTACATCTGCTAAAGAGATCTGGGGTCGCCTGGCGAAGAGATTTGCTAGTGATACAACACTTCAGTCAAGTATAGTAACCGAAGTTCTTGCTGACTTCAGAAACTTACAGCAACAAGACAATGAATATCTAGAGCAAGGATATGAACGTTACAATAATATGGTCTACACTCTTGAAAAGTATTGTGAGATGCGCAGTCAACAAGAAGTAAACATCAAAACATGAGATCCCTTCAAAGTCATCAAAATCATCAAAAACTTCAAAATCCAAGAAGTCTTCAAAAACTGACAATTCCAAAACACCTAAACAAATTTGGATTCCAAAGGTATCGAATGTTTCAAATTCTGGTTCTTCAAACTCCTCAATAATTACTAAAAGTTCATCAAATTCATGTTTCGGTTCCATCTATTTTTCAAATGAAACTTCTGAAACATGCTAACACTTTTATCAAAAAAATATCCAAAGAAGCAATTGAAAAATAGATCGAAGAGTCTTTCACTTACCCCGAGATCCCATGATTGATTGGGTACCAACTTCTTATTGATTGATTGCAAATAATGTCAAATGAACAGTACAACACAAAATGGTATATAGATAGTGGCTACTCAAGACATATAACAGGTAAGAGGGAGTATTTGAGAGACTATAGAACTTTAGATGATGCTGGAAATGTTCGCTTCAAAAATAATGAAACCTTTCCAATCAAATGTTATGACAAAGTTACTAATGGGCAGTTCACAATATATCGAGTTGCATATATGGAAGGATTGAAGCACAATCTGGTGAGTATTTCCCAATCGGATGTTGGAACTGGCAATGCTGTTACATTCAACAATCAATGAAGTATCATTACCAAAGAAGCAACAAAGGAAGTTCTGTTAAAATAAAAAAGGAAGGGATCAATGTTTCCCTTAAATCTAAAGCCAATAACTGGTGGACCTTCATTTTGCTTATTATCTAAGGCCAATTCGGATCTTAGTTGGCTTTGGCATCGAAGGTTAGCTCACCTTAATTATTGACTTTATCAAAAATATGGAAGTCATGCTGAAAAAGACTATCCCAATGGTACACAGTGATAATGGGACTGAGTTCAAGAACCAGACCCTGGATAGATTAGTGAAAGACAAGAGAATTACACACAACATTTCAACAGCTTATACTCCACAACAAAGTGGTGTAGTTGAACGTTGAATCGCTCCTTGTGCGAAGCTACAAGAACCATGTTGAACTTTGCCAATTGACCAATGTATTTATGGGCCGAAGCTCTTTCTACAACTTGCTTCACTCAAAATCGCTCCTACATTCACAAGAGATTCAACATCATTCCTTATGAAGTGCTTAGCCGAAGAAAGCCAAATGTCAAATTTCTTAATATCTTCGGTTGTAGGTGCTTCATACTAAATGTGAAAGATCATTTGTCAAAATTCAATGACAAGACAGACGAAGGCATATTTTTGGGATCTTCTTCAAATACAAAGCTTATAGGGTCATGAACAAAAGAACTAGAAATTTTGAATAAACTTTCAACCTTTCGTTCGATGACTACTATATAAAGAAATCTCAAACAGCTTTCCCTATGTCTTCCATCTTTCCTAAATTTGCTTCGGACGCTCTACCTCTTCTATCATTTGATGCTGACTTTCATCTTCTCTTTGATCCACCTGTGAGAGGTGTAGATGCTAAAACAAATGAAACTGACAATCAAGTGTCTGAATTATCCAAGCTTTCAGATAGTCCAGAAGTTACTCCATCAAGCAGCATTCATAAACCCTCTTCGGTTGAGGGGGAGTCTTCAAATGGGTCAGCAAATGGTTCTGGTTTGGAAGGGGAGCTTCACAACTCAAATATCAACACCCCTTTGCATGAGATCTCTCATATCGTGTCCCTGTATCCATCTGTTCAGGGGGAGCCAGAATCTTTAACTCCAAAATCATCCCATCAAGGAAGAAATGAACCACCAAGTGTTGTGACTGAGGGGGAGCAACTTCTGAACTCTACTCTTAATTCTTCTCATTTAACCTCACCTGAATCGAATGCAAGAAACTTAACACATGATGATTCTCCATTCACTTCATGCTATCCTTCGGACACTGACGATATCAATGCTGAAGGACTACCTGAGTTCGATCCGAACTTTCCTCCATTGGAAAAATGGACGAAGAATCATCCACAATCACAAGTCATTAGAAACGTTCATGATCGGGTTATGACACGTGCACAACTTCATCAAAAACAACAAAATTTAAACATAAACTCTGAGTTGTGCATGTTTAATGTTTTCATTTCAAAAATTGAACCCAATCAAATTAAAGATGCTTTTGATCATACGGACTAGATCGAAGCAATGCAACTAGAATTGGAAGAGTTTGAAAGAAACAAAGTTTGGAGACTCATTCCAAAACAAGAAAATGCTTCGATCGTAGGTTTGAAATGGGTATATTGTAATAAACTTGACACCGAAGGTAACGTAGTCCGAAATAAAGCAAGGTTGGTTATTAAAGGCTACTATCAACATGAAGGAATTGATTATGAAGAAACCTTCTCTCTTATTGCCAGACTCGAATAAGTTTGGATTTTCCTAGCTTATGCTGCACGCAAAAACGTTGATGTCTATCAAATGGATGTTAAATGTGCTTTCTTAAAAGGGGATATCGAGGAAACAATCTTTGTTGAACAACCACCTGGCTTTATTCATAAGATCATCCGGATCATTGTTACATTCTTGACAAGGCTATTTATGCTTTAAAACAAGCTCCACGTGTTTGGTATGAGACCATGACAAAATTTTTAAAACAATCAAATATTAAGCAAGGATTAGTGGATCCAACATGTTTTAGAATGAAAGTAGGACAACATCTCATGTTGGTTCAAATTTATGTAGATGATATCATCTTCGGATCCACTAAGCCAAACTTAACATAAGAATTTGAAAATCTGATGCAAAGCAAATTTCAAATGAGCATATGATGGGGAAGATTAATTTTTTCCTGGGATTGCAAGTTAAACAATCAAAAGAAGGGATCTTTATTAATCAACCGAAATACACCCGAAGCCTTATTGAATGCTTCAGAATGACAAACTGTTCAAATGCCAAGGTTCCAACGGCTGCAAGTACAAAGTTGAATCCTTCATTAGACAAACCAAAGGTTGATCTTTAGAACTACATGAGTATGATTGACTCATTGCTCTATCTTACAGCTAGTCAACCAGATATAATGTTCGCCGTGTGCAACTGTGCTAGACATCAATCTGATCCACGAGAACCTCATCTGGCAGCTGTTAAGACAATCTTTCGATACCTACATCATAGACCTGCATATGGCCTTTGGTATCCTACAAACTCAGGCTTCTACATTCAAGCTTATTCTGATTCGGATCTGGGTGGATGTTCTATTGATCGCAAGAGTACAGCCGAAGGCTGTCAATTTCTGGATGGTAAACTCATCAGTTGGCAATCAAAAGAAACAAACATGTGTATCCATATCTACAGCTAAAGCTAAATATGTAACTATTGCAACTTGCACTTTGCAAATCATTTGGATTCAAAGTTAACTGAAAGATTACACAATTAACATGAGAAAAGTTCCTTTATTCTATGACTCACAAAGTGTGATTCGCATTTGTCACAATTTTGTTCAACATTCCAAGACGAAGCACATTGCTCTTTGCTAACACTTCATCAAAAGTCATGTTGAGGAGGGGAATATTGAAGTTAACTTTTTGAATACCACATAACAGTTGGCTGATATCTTTACAAAGGCTTTAAACGAAGTGTTATTCTCAAGAATTGTTCATGGACTAGGGATGATTGATGGATCTACTCTAACCTAACATTTGATTTGCATCTTCTTTCTTTTTCAATTTTCTTTAACTAAAGACGATTCGCTTGTCTGAAGCCATCCGAACCTTTGAATGCCTTCAGAACAGCAGAATTCCAATAAATTGTTATAAATGTCAAATTTTATTTTAAGATTCAAATGTTTTCCAATCAACCGAAGATAACTTGACAACAAGTGACATTTTGTAGTAGTAATCTCTGTCTGTTGAAAATCAAACATGTTAAACATATCTTTTAGGTCCTTACTTAAGTAAGAATATTCTAAAATCTATTTTTAAAGAGTGCAAATGACAATATTGACTTTCTTCTTAAATAATGATGATAAAGGACAAAACTTTGATTTTAGATTCTGTCGGTCATATCTTATTGCACTAAAAGATATTTGAGAATCGAAATGCAACAAAGGTAAACAAATAGACTTCGGAGTTAGGTCAAGGTTATTTTACAAACTGAGGATATGTGTGATTTTAATATATTTAATATCTTGTTTATCACTAAGCACCCTGTTAAATCCAACTCGCTTTCTCATTTCATTATTTAAGAAGCTTAACGCTTCTCGGGATACATACATGTTCCGATGATTTCTTCATTAATGATACTTGCAATGACTAATAACAAAATTAACAGTACTTTTTGCTTCTGTTCTTAAATTGAGCTATACGAAATTGAGGAAATGTTTACACAATGTTTCAACACACCAACAAGTGTGTTATGTGGTGAAGTTTCAAAAAGTATAAACTTCGGATGTGAAATCCTAACAATAGAAAAACAAATTCAAAAAGGCATATCGGAAAATCAAAAGCAACAAGTGAAATTGAGGAATGCAATGAAAATGTATGGAACAAAATATTCACTCAAAGGCATACTACTCTTTCTTAAATGAAAATACGAGGAGCTCCTATGACATAGTCGAGTCCCTTCTAGAGAGTATGAACATATCAAGTAATCTGTATTAAATGACAAAAGTTGGAGTAGTGTACGAATCCCAAAGGCTTGTCATTAGGGAAACGAATCCAAATACTTCGACTGTTGAAAAGGGATAACTTTTTCAAAAGGTCTTCAAAGTTCAAATCAAGATTTCAAATAAACTTCTGATGCTCAAGTCAAAAGTAAAAACGTTTTCAATTTCAATGTAGTGGTTCCTAACCTCATTCTTGAAAGAAAATTTTGAAACAATCAATAAAAAAAACTATGTTACAAAATGTGAAAATAGAAATAACCTAGGGTGGTTAGACTTAAAAAATCTTTGACTGGCGTTTAATCACACAAGCTTCAGACTGAAAAATTAACTTCCAACATGATCCTAATGATTCAAAAAACAAAAATTTCAAATCCTGGTTTTATACAAATTTCAAGTGAGAAGAGTTCATGCTCTTGATGCATTCTTATAAAAAGATCTTTCTATTTCTTAAGTGATGATTTTCAATATTTTCAATTTTTATTGATTGTATTTAAAAACATTTTCTGATCATCCGAAGACACTTCAATAATCATCCGAAGGATTGCATCACACATTAGAATACACCTCATCGTATCAAATGTCTTCACACAAATCTTCATTGATCCGAAGACATTTAATCATAAATGATTGGTGGCATTTATGATAAATAAATTTAAAAGACGAAGATTCTCTCAATAAATGACCGTTCAATTGAGATAGAATTATGGTTTCTTAAATCACGCTCAATTCCAACATAATGATGATTATAAATGGCGGTTCATTTTTGAAATTCAAAACCAATGATGAGTGACACAGTGACGGTTTCGTTTTTGCAGGGATAGTGGAACATTACAATGTTGACGTGGCATGTTCTTAGTGGACCATCTAGCACGCGAATTTAATGCTCTTGGGACCACAAATCTTATAAATACCACAACTTACAATGTTTCATCCTTTACGTGAACAAAACTTTCACATTCCTCTACAAATTACTCCCACAACCTCTCACTGTTCATCATATTCTTTATTCAATCTTCAACAATGGCTGCTACTCCTGATGCTTCATCTGGAAGTGCTAAAGACGGTATGTCCGTTCCAATACTAAAATCCAAATCATCCAACTACCTTCTTAGATCTGATACAAACCTCTATCCAAAACCATACGAGGACCTTGATGAATGCTTGAAGAACTGTGTTCTTGGTCATGCTATGCCATCCAACCTGATAACACAACCAAATGTCTAAATCTGAACAAGAAACGTTTTTCCAGAGCTCTTCAAATCCCCATTCCTACTGCAGCAATTGTTCCTACTATTGAACAAATCATGGAAATGCTCAACTCCATGGGGTATGCACCAGAACTTCAGACGATTGGCAGCTTCAATAAGAATAAGCATCCTGGGTTATGGAAATTCTTCTTTGGCATCTTCCTCAGGTTCCTTTCTGGTATAAATTTGGGTCTGGATTCAGTTAGCCAGACATTTATAGGATTACTCTATGGTATTTACTATGGCATGGAGGTGGACTTCGCAACTATCATATGGGCTGACTTCTTCTCCCATGTAAATCATTCCAAACGGGGAATAGAAATATCCAATGCAAGGTTCTGGACAATCATTGTTCATGGTGCCTAGCAAAGGTCAGCCATTCCATACGATACTAACCTTACTATTATGTCTTATGGTGATATTGGTATTCCCCCAGTGGATGAGAACCAAACAGGCATCTGTGCCCAAATTCCATCCACCATGATCTCAAAAGTCCAATTGCCAACTCTGTTGTAGACATGTATCAGACCACACTCATCCTTCCTTATCCTGTTCGTGACTTGGCTGATGAATGCCATGATGAAGTGGCTTCACGTCGAAAGGGTAAGAAGAAGACAACTGGTAGTCCAAGTTGTCTGAAGGTGACCAAGAAGAGAAAGACCTCCGAACAAAAGCCACAAAAAATAACCTAACCAAGAAGAACCAAACAAAAGGTGGTTCTTGATGAGTCTTCGGATTCAGACCGAACCATCTCTGAGAATGTGCAAACCGGCCACATTCCTCAATCTTCACCGGTTCATGAAACATGCATGTGTTCACCCCTACCCACTATAGCTCCAATCACATCTACCATACCAACACCAACTTCATCCGAACCAATAACCGAAGATATCCCCTCTAACCACCACTTCCACAACAATCCACACTTCAACTTCTAATGTACCACCAAATTGTAACACCCCAAATTTTTTTTAAATTTTTTAGAGATAACGAAATAACGCCAAAAGCGCAGTTCGCCAAAAGCGCATTTTGCCAGAAGCGCACTAGCGCTAAAAGCGCATAAACGTTAAAACACAGTAGCGCCAAAAGTGCATAAACTTTAAAAGCATATCAGCGTGATCATTAACATAGTTTTCAGAAAGTTTTTATATTGATATGGTATCAATACATTTCAAGCCTAAAAGACAAGAATACCAAAACTACGGTTTACAAAAACATCGTGCTTGCAAGTTCACAACCATGGGCGTTACAATTTCATATCCAAATACCATAGCAAGCAAAGAGAGGATTAACCATAACAAAAGCTGGAGATTATATCATGTTCCACTCCACCTAATCTCCCAAAAGTATCCTAGCATCGCATTCTTGGCATCTAAAACTTTCGAACTTGAACCTGAGATACATGACATTAAAACAAAATACGTAAGACGAAACGTCTTGTGAACTGCATGGGTTTTAGACTGATAGAAAATTTTGAGACTTAGACAATATATTCAGGTCAATACGAATCATACAAAATAGATGCACATGAAATGCATGATTCTCACATTAATGCAAGCTAACGGGCTTCCTACCCGCATCATATGGTCTAAAAAGACCATGTCATTATTTATGACAATAGCTTACGGTTATTCACCGCATCATAGGGTCTAAAATAACCAAATCACGTTTTTCGCGATTATTAAGCTTACAAAAACAGGAGAACAAATCACCCCATTTTGGCATCATAGGAGACTTCTACTTCGCGACAGGAGGTACCATCCCAGTAGAGTCTTATTGTCCCGTTACGGGGACGTGTCCGGACCTTAATCGACTCATATGCATTCACACTCCGTGCATGCTCAAAATACGGCTTTCCTTTTGTACAAGATAATAGTACAATGCCATGAGATGCATATGTGATAATATAATTATTACTAATTTGACTTTTCACAAACTATGCATAAAATCATATCATATTTATCACAGTCTTTTAAAGAAAAAGCATATTAAGGCATATAATGCATATTGGAAATTCTCACAAATTTTCATAAATATAATGTCAAACTATAAACGTTTTTCTTATTACAGCCATGTATCCTGTGATGGGAAAAATCATCATGTACTCACCTTGGTAGCTAGGTTCGTCTAGCTACGCCACTCCACTAGCTCTTGCCTTATTTGCCTCCGAGCACTCGTTAACGTCTATATCGATAATATAGGAAATTAGTAATATATTCAAATGTTAACATACTTCATATGTTAAATGAGTCTCGTTCTTATAATCCTTATCAAAAGAGTTCAAGATTTACATTATTCTAAAATATTCCAATTTTAGTCTTTCGACAATTTAAGCGTTCTTTATAAGTATACTATTTCAACATTTCTAAATCAAAGACTACAACGTATGAATACACTAACTTTTTAGCTTTTAATATGGTGTGTTCTTCACACATTTTTAATCCAAGGAATCACAATTCCATCATGTCGATTCCATTCGATTGTCTAAATTCCAATATTTAATACCAACTTGCACCAAGTTTTATTATATCAAGTGTTAGCAAAAATCCAGTCCAAAACAGATTATCTCTACCATAAACCTAACAATCAAGATCATAAAATCAATGGTTCTTCATCTATTTCAACTTTTATCAAACATGCACTAAGGTTTTCAAACTCAATATCCAAAATCTTCATTACACATGTAACTTTTGACCCATAACAGTGAAAGAAACAAGGATTTGTACTCAATCTCAATATTTTACTAACATCCATTCATAATTCCAGCTCAAATGTTCAAAACTTAAGCATGAAGTGTGTTTTTGAACTCATGACAGCAAAGGAAACAAAAATTCATGATCAATTTCGACAAGCATGTACCATTTTCGGATCTAGAAGCTAGGGTTTACCAAAAATCAGTTATACCTTTCTGATTTTTGTCCAAAAGCCCCAAATATCTGAAATTTAAGGTGGTTCTAGCTTGAAATCGAGATTTGGAACTTCCTTGACCCACCCCCCTTGCTGGTCGGCCGTCGCACACCGCCGTCCGTCGTGAAATCGCACCGGCGACACCGCCGAAGGTGCTCCTTCGCCTTCTTCTTGCTGCTGCTGGTGACCACCACTGTGGTCAGAACCTTTGGCTTGATCTCAGTCAGAAATCACGAACCAGTAGTCCTCCTTGCCACTCTCGATGTTGGGTTTACGCAAGTAGTCAAGAACAAGGGAGAATTTTGTTTTCTTGCTTTCAAATGCGGATTTTCCTTTTAATCTCTGAAGGGTTTACGTGTTTTGGGTCTTACGCAGCTCACAGAGAGCTAAAAGAGCCGATTGGCTGCTTTTTAATGCCAAAAGAAGAAAATGCCCCTAGCTCCAGACTAGGGAGAATTTTCCAGCTTTTTCCCCTTATTTTTCTTTAAAGTAACAGGGGCAAAACTTCTTTGTACTAAATCCAAAACTTGCAAACTTTATATCTTTAGAAAGGTGGGAACGAGCTCTACAACTTTCCCCTACTGACTTTCCTCTGGATCTTAATGTATTTTCCGTTATTACCCCTTGAGAATGACTCCTTGGTCATTTTTGTCACTTTTGGGGCATTTTATAACCTTCATAACTCCTTCGTTATAGCTCCAAATGGCCTGATTCTTTTTCCTATATTTTTGTTATCTCAAATACTACCAAAGTCACCTTGATGACCTTTTCTTAATTCCTTTTAGATTTTGAGATATTAATTTTTAAAGATCGCTAAATAAAATTTTCAGATTTGGTCCTTAATGCGATTTCATTTCTACTCGGGTTCATATGTTATCATTATTTTACTAAAGTTAGTTTCTTATTACTATAAAATAATTATGATACTTTTATGCACATATAAAATATTAGTTTTATCGAATACTAAATTCATATAACTCAAGAAAGTTGTTGTTGTCACAATTACCTCCCCCTTAAGCGGATTTCGTCCTCAGAATCGAATTGTAGTCCACAAGATCGGGGTATCTTCTCATCATTTCGTCTTTTGTCTCCTATGTAAGATTGGCACCAAGGGAATGCTTCCACTTGACCAAGACTAAGTCTATTTCCTTATTCCTTAACTTCTTGGTCTTGAGTTCCAAAATAGCTTCAGGTTCTTCTACCAACCTCTTTTTCTCATCAACCTTCAATTCTTTCCAAGGAATTGTCAATTCCTCCATTCTGAAGTACTTCTTCAGGTAACTCACGTGAAAGGTGTCATGAATACCTTGAAGCTCTTGGGGTAGCTCTAATTTAAAAGCTTGTGTGCCAACAAATTTTGAGATTTTAAAATGGCCAACATATCTCGGACTCAACTTACCCTTCTTACCAAACCTCATCACCCCTTTCCAGGGTGAAACTTTCAGCATCACCAAGTCACCTACATTCAAGTCATAAGGTCTTTGCTTTAAGCTCGCGTAGCTTCTTTGTCGATTCTGGGCCTCCTTCATATTTGCTTGAATGACCTTGATATTTTCATTAGTGACTGAAACAATTTCGGGACCTGTAAGTTTATTCTCTCCGGCTTCAAGCCAACAAAGGGGAGTTCTACACTTCCTTCCATACAACGCCTTAAAAGGTGGCATTCCAATGCTTGAATGATGGCTATTATTGTATGAGAATTCAACTAAGGGTAGATGATCATCCCATCTCCTACCAAAATCAATCATGCATGCACGAAGCATGTCTTCCAATGTTTGGATAGTTCTTTTGCTTTGACCATCAGTTTAAGGATGATAAACTGTACTCCGGTGTAGTTTTGACCCCAACACTTCTCACCACTTCATCCAGATAGATCTTAGCAAGATCTTCTAAAGGAGTAGTCTCCTTAATAGCCGGAAGAGTCCACTTTTGGTTAATCTGTCAACAATGACCCATATGGCATCATATCCTTTGCTCGTTCTTGGCAATCCCATAACAAAGTCTATAGTAACATCATCCCATTTCCCCGCTGGGATCTGAAGTGATTGTATCTTTCTGTATGGTACTTGGTGCTCAGCCTTGACTTGAGCACAAGTGGAACATTTGGAGATGTGCTTCACTATTCTTGGCTTCATTCCAGGCTACCAAAACTGTTTTCTTATGTCCCGATACATCTTAGTTCCTCCTGGATGAATGGAATACTTGGATTTGTGGGAATCATCCAGGACTACCTTCCGCATTCCACCATGCTTAGGGACCCAAATTCGCCCCTTGTACGTTTTCAACCCTTGAGTGTTTGATTCTAACTCAATCTTCTTTCCAAGTTTCTCCTTCTTACATTTTCCTCCTTTAAGGCATCATTTTGCGCTTCTTTAATTCTTTAAATTAAACTTGAAACCACTTCAATTCTCATGGATCTTCCTTTCACTGTTCTTTCATGGACCTTTCGACTTAAGGCATCGGCCACCACATTGGCTTTCCCTTCGTGGTAGATAATTTCACAGTCGTAATCGTTAATGAGCTCTATCCACCGACTTTGCCTCATATTCAACCCTTTTTGGGTGAAAATATATTGAAGACTCTTATGGTTCGTGTACAACTTGCATTTGGTCCCATAAAGATAGAGTCTCCAAATCTTGAGAGCAAAAACAGTTGCTGCCAACTCCAAGTCGTGAGTGGTGTAACGAGTTTCTGCATCTTTCAGTTGTCTTGAAGCGTAAGCGATGACTTTGCCTCGTTGCATAAGTACACATCCAAGGCCTTTAGTGGATGCATCGCTATAAACTACAAAATCATCCATGCCTTCAGGTAGAGACAACACATGAGCTTCACATAGCTTCTTCTTCAATGTCTCAAAGGCTTCCTGTTGCTTCTTATCCCATACAAACTTCACCTCTTTCCTCGTTAGTTGAGTTAACGGTACAACTATTTTGGAAAAAGTTTGAATAAATCGCCTATAATAACTGGCTAACCCAAGGAAGCTCCTAACTTCAGTGTGAGTCTTTGGCGGCTCCCATTTCATAACTGCCTCGACTTTTGAGGGGTCGACCTTGATCCCTACGGTTGAAACAACGTGGCCCAAGAATTGAACTTCTTGCAACCAGAAATCGAACTTAGAAAACTTTGCATACAATTGCTCATCTTTCAAGGTTTGCAAAACTTCTCGTATGTGGGTCGCGTGCTCCTTCTCACTCTTCGAGTAAACCAATATATCGTCAATGAAAACGATAACGAACTTATCGAGGAAAGGTTTACAAACACTATTCATGAGGTCCATGAAAAAAGCCGGAGCGTTCGTGAGACCAAATGGCATTACCAGGAACTCATAGTGACCATAGCGGGTTCCAAAAGCGGTTTTACAAACATCGTCGTCTTTTACCCGCACTTGATGATAACCAGAACGAAGATCAATCTTGGAGAAATAATCATCTCCTTGGAGCTGATCAAACAAATCATCGATCCGCGGCAAAGGGTAGCGGTTTTTTATGGTCACCTTGTTGAGTTCCCGATAGTCAATGCACATGCCCATAGATGTAACACCCCGTTTTTCGGTATGTTTGTTTTGACGAATTAAATTATTTTAGAGTTAAATGATAATAATAATAATCATAATAAATTAATTGTGTTAGTTTGTGGGTTGATTTGGACAACTTTGAAAACTTAATTTAAGGATGAAATGTTGGTTGGGCTAAATAAAATTAAGTGATCAAACCTAAGGGACCAAAGTTGTAAAGGTTTAAATCTTATATTGACTTAAGTCAATAATTGAAAATGGAGATCGGGATAGCTTCAATTTTCAGAAACGAACAAACACACACTTGTGTGTGCGCTGAAATTCCGATCGAGAGAAAAGAAGAGATCGAGGGGAATATATGATAGATTATGTTGCAGTTCCTGTGGCTCGCGATTCTCTGGGTTCAACGGAAAGGGCAGCAGCCATTGCTGCTGCCGGTGACGAAGGAAGGAGGCAGACGGCGACAAGCTGTCGGTGACGGAGTACGACGGCGGTGACGGGGTACGGCGATGATGCGTTTGCGAGGAAAAGGAATGGCGGGGAGCGAGCAGTTTTGCTGCCGGTCCTGATCGGTGCGAGAAAAACCAACGATGGTGGTGGTAGTGTGCCGCGACGGTGGTAGAAGGCGGCGGCGGTGTATGTGTGCGACCGCGTGCATGTTCGTGTACCACAGCAAGAAGGAACAGGAAATCGATTTTGTTCATTTGGTTCGTGAATTCTAGCAGCAAGTCGATTGATGGTGGTCAATTATCGGAAATCCGATAGCAGCGGTGGCTCTACAGGCCGGCTATGGTTTGGATCGGGGTCGGGGACGACACAGATTTGAAGGAAGTTCGAGAACATCAGATTGTCAAACATTTGTGTTTAATGGGTTAATTAGTTCTTAGTTTAAGTTATCGGATGCACAAGTTCAATATTTGATACTATTAAATGTATTTTTATAACAGGTTAAGGATTTGACATGTTGTTGATCTTAGGATAACAATCTCGATGGAGGCTGCTGGTTTTGTTTGGATGAACGGGAAAGAAACCACCACCGTAGTGATGGTGGTGAACTATGAACCTGTGAACCAGGTATAATTTTGGTTGGTTTGCAATAACAATTAAGTCACGTGACTAGAGTTTTATCTGTTGGGCTTGTGTATGGGTTGCTTACCATAAATTTGACCTTGGGCCTTCTATGTTTGATCTTATGATTTGGACTAATTCATATAATGAGCTAATACATTAAACATTAACAATAATTGGGTTTGAATAACTCAATTAAGGAAATAAGTCACATAATATAGTTTAACTTAAATGATATATTGGGCTAAACGATCTATTGGGTTAAATGATGTTGGGGCTAAATAATAAATTGGGCTTAACTAAATGGATTATATTATTGAACTCAAGCTCCTTAGCTGGACTGTCTATTTTGGGCTCGAAATGTTAGCCTGATGATATAATCTAATGGACTATTAATTGGATTCAATTTTATTAGACACTTAAATTAATTTAAGGTGTTTATTTAATTAAGGTGTATGAATGATGCTTGATGGGACCTACAAAATCGCTGAACGAATTGTTACGGTTGCAGTTTTTGAGGTGAGTTTCTCACTACATTGTATAGACGTTATATGTGCTTTACCGTATTTTTGTGTGCTTGTAAGATGTTTGTGAATAGTGCCAAGTTGTGTGTATTTTATTAATATTATACATTCCTGTTATAGTTGTACGTGTTGGGGTATAGTGTGTGGTAATACTAGACGTGTCTAGGTCTAGTATGTAGATAGTACGGGCTCGACGTACTGAGCAATATGGAGATATCCGCAAGATGCACTGAGCAGATACGCATGGCTCGACGTACAGAGTATGCGCGGCTCTGAGTGCTGAGCAGATGTGTTAGACTTACTGAGCAGATACGTATGACCCAACGTACAGGGCATACGCGGCTCCGACTGAGCAGATACGCATGACTCGACGTACAGAGCATGCGCGGCTCAAAATGCTGAGCAGAAGACTATAGTTCGGTGTACTGAGTATAGCAGGTTATGCGTGATAAATGATAGTATTTTTCTTGTAGGGGTTAAGTATGTATGATTGATATACTATGTAGATGTTGGAACTCACTAAGCCCTGTGCTTATCCTTTTCCTATTAAATTACCATTTCAGGTTTATTGGTGAAAATGATGATCGGGCATGACGGGTACACACTGATGCAGCTTCTTTCAAAAATTTGTATTGAGTTGACTTTGTCTTGTTGACTTCTGCTGCTGGACCAATTTGGTATTAAATGTTTTTTTTAATAATTAAAGATTTTGAGATGTGAATGTTTTTAAAAAATAAGGTGATTTTAATGAAATTGTTTTATTATTTATTTTTATTAGTTTAAAAACTGGGACATTACAAGTTGGTATCAGAGCATGGCTTGAGTGAATCAAACTCACTTGGTGGGTTTTGATCTCAAGCTTGAGACTCAAAAGTTTTATTTAAAGATATTTTTACAAGAAATTAAAAGTTGTTTTTTTCGAGTAAGAGGTTAAATGAACATTGTTGCGAAGACGCAGTGTGTACCGCCAGCCGACGTCAGTGGGGAAAAGGTTTAAGTGCTTAGTCTTTGTTGATGTTTCTGTAATATATGATATACGTATGCCTAAATGCCTGCTAGAAAACCACATATTGGTGTACAGATTATTTGTTGCCTGTTGTTTTGAATAAATGCTGGTGTTGATAGGTTGTTCAAGGAATGTCATTAAGGTGTATGCAGTAGGGACTAAATTGTCCTAAAATGTTTGAGTTGACCCTATTTTATGTTCCTTGTTTGGTTGTATTTATATGGTAAATCCTTTTATTTGAAAGATTTTCTAATTCAATAATTGTATACAACTATGTTCGTGAAACAACCTGGGATATATGTGTTGGTGAAAAGTGAATTGGGACTTCTGGACAAGTCCTGAAACGGACGTGGATAGGTGTGGAAGGTAGTAGTAGAGCTCCTACTATTGAAAGCACAGGATCCGTGTTCGAATCGGGAGTTGCTCATGAAGAATCCAATTAGCTGAGGGTGTGGGTAGTTATGGAAATAATAATAATAATAAATAAAAGTAGTAACACATCGATACATGTGATCCATTACTATAACTTGATATTAATACATTAAGAAAAGTTTACAGAGCTACTAACCTAAACTGAAGAATCAGAAGGAAGCGAGAAAAGATCTTCTACACTCCACTCTTTGTCATCATTAGGTTGAATTGTACCTTCTTGAGGATTTGGAAGGAGTATGTTTTCAGTTATTGGAGGAGGAGCTCCAAGGTGTGGGGTCTCGATAGGGTTGGAACCCGTAACCCCATGAGTGTGGGCTAAAAATTGACTCGTTTGGGGAGTGTGTAAGTAGGGAAGTGATGAGGAACGGTTCCAATTCGGAACCAGTTGGGGATAGCTATATGGAGGAGGAAACCAGGCTAGGTTATTTACAGAGCCTCGAAAATTTCCCTCACTCACAGGCTCGAGTAAACCAGAATTAATACTACTCATACCAGAATTAGATGGCAGAGATTGCTGCTGTGTATGAGTTCTTGATGAAGTTTCCCCCTTTTCCAGAAATTTTCTTTTCTTATATTCAACCTTATGAGCAGCTTGTATTAGTTTCTTTGTGCCGTCAGTGAGACCCGACTGTGACCCTTCAATTATTGCTTCTTTCTCCCTTTTTAGGTTAGGTATTAAATCTTTCGATAATCTTGCTGCTCCACTAAACTCGTTACCAAATTCCTGTGGCACAAACAACTTTAGTAATAATAACATCATGATATAAAGAAAAAAAAATGTAATTCCTTACCTCAACACGATCAATAAGAGTTTGCAGACTCTTAAGTTGTCGTTGGGGCCAATGTTCGATACCTAAATCTCTACAGCGTTTTTTTAACTGTGTCGATCCAATGTTGAGTTCTTTCGCAGCTTTCTCAATTGGTTCGTTAAAGTGTTCAGCTATTATTTCTCTACTTAATGAGTGTCTGAAACCTCTTCTACTGCCAGCTACTGTGGTTGTCGGAATTGAAGGATTGAGTTCAAATGTACTATTATTATTCGGGATCATTTGAATATGATCCTGATCTTCTGAACCAAAGATGGACATTGATTCATTAAAATCGGTAGCTTCTATCGGTGGTAATTGTACGTTTTCAATCATGGACTCAGGATTTTGAAATCCTTCTAAGTTCCTCTGAATCACCTGAAGGTGATTTTGATATTGAAAACCAACCCCAAGTTCGGGATTCATTTCAATATTGATGTTATGAGTTGTTTGTAATTGACTTTCATTCTGAATGTCAGTCATGAATTCTTGATTCATGGGGATGATCTCACTACTCGTTGAGGGTACGTCGATGAATGGATTGTAGCCAGATAGATCATCCACAGATGGGTCTACGAATAACAATTGTCAGATGATAAAACAAAATTGAACATTCATAGAAGCAATCATTTAAAGAATTTAACCTGGTAGAAGGTATGGAGTCTGATCGAGTGCAAAGTCTAAGGATGCATGCACCGGATATTCTAAATTAATGTGCAGCTCGGGAAAAATTTACGGCTCATCTTGGAGTTGCTCTATTGATAGTATATTCGGGAGACTGTACCATAATTCAATATCAAACAAAACAATAGGAAGAAAAAAAAATGAAAAAAATAAATAATAGATGTTTAGAATGTTAAAGTCACCCGAACTCCAGTGAAGACGTCTGATTTGAAGAACTCTCTCCTTGTGAGAAACCAGGTCCAGGGTTAGATAGATCGCCCATTGAAGATCTGTTTTCCATGACTCAACTTTAAATATGAGTTCGTTTACGAACAAACTATTGATAAGAGAAGATGAGACTGAACATGAAGGTGGAAATGAATGATACTACATACCTGTATATATATAGCATCTTGCAGCTGGAACCGAAAGGACACATGGAACTGAAATGTTTTTATTATCGAAAATTCAAACCATCTACAGTGGATGCGACTCTTCATTACCCTAAGTGCCGTTTCTTTTTCAAATTCGCTGTTTGTCTCTGGTGATAATAGGATCTTGAAGAGATTTTTTTTTTGGAATAAAGGTGAATATAGTGGTGTCATCTATTGATTATTTTAATATACAGACTGATGTACGCTGTTGATTATTGGTGATGTGATGTCATATAAAACAAGTAAAGTCATTACCTATTGTCTTGGTGTTGAATTTCGGGGACGAAATTCTTATAAGTGGGGGAGAGTTGTAACACCCCATTTTTCGGTATGTTTGTTTTGACGAATTAAATTATTTTAGAGTTAAATGATAATAATAATAATCATAATAAATTAATTGTGTTAGTTTGTGGGTTGATTTGGACAACTTTGAAAACTTAATTTAAGGATGAAATGTTGGTTGGGCTAAATAAAATTAAGTGATCAAACCTAAGGGACCAAAGTTGTAAAGGTTTAAATCTTATATTGATTTAAGTCAATAATTGAAAATGGAGATCGGGATAGCTTCAATTTTCAGAAACGAACAAACACACACTTGTGTGTGCGCTGAAATTCAGATCGAGAGAAAAGAAGAGATCGAGGGGAATATATGATAGATTATGTTGCAGTTCCTGTGGCTCGCGATTCTCTGGGTTCAATGGAAAGGGCAGCAGCAATGACGAAGGAAGGAGGCAGACGGCGACAAGCTGTCGGTGACGGAGTACGACGGCGGTGACGGGGTACGGCGATGATGCATTTGCGAGGAAAAGGAATGGCAGGGAGCGAGCAGTTTTGCTGCCGGTCCTGATCGGTGCGAGAAAAACCACCGATGGTGGTGGTAGTGTGCCGCGACGGTGGTAGAAGGCGGCGGCGGTGTATGTGTGCGACCGCGTGCGTGTTCGTGTATCACAGCAAGAAGGAACAGGAAATCGATTTTGTTCATTTGGTTCGTGAATTCTAGCAGCAAGTCGATTGATGGTGGTCAATTATCGGAAATCCGATAGCAGCGGTGGCTCTACAGGCCGGCTATGGTTTGGATCGGGGTCGGGGACGACATAGATTTGAAGGAAGTTCGAGAACATCAGATTGTCAAACATTTGTGTTTAATGGGTTAATTAGTTCTTAGTTTAAGTTATCGGATGCACAAGTTCAATATTTGATACTATTAAATGTATTTTTATAACAGGTTAAGGATTTGACATGTTGTTGATCTTGGGATAACAATCTCGATGGAGGCTGCTGGTTTTGTTTGGATGAACGGGAAAGAAACCACCACCGTAGTGATGGTGGTGAACTATGAACCTGTGAACCAGGTATAATTTTGGTTGGTTTGACATAACAATTAAGTCACGTAACTAGAGTTTTATCTGTTGGGCTTGTGTATGGGTTGCTTACCATAAATTTGACCTTGGGCCTTCTATGTTTGATCTTATGATTTGGACTAATTCATATAATGAGCTAATACATTAAACATTAACAATAATTGGGTTTGAATAACTCAATTAAGGAAATAAGTCACATAATATAGTTTAACTTAAATGATATATTGGGCTAAACGATCTATTGGGTTAAATGATGTTGGGGCTAAATAATAAATTGGGCTTAACTAAATGGATTATATTATTGAACTCAAGCTCCTTAGCTGGACTGTCTATTTTGGGCTCGAAATGTTAGCCTGATGATATAATCTAATGGACTATTAATTAGATTCAATTTATTAGACAGTTAAATTAATTTAAGGTGTTTATTTAATTAAGGTGTATGAATGATGCTTGATGGGACCTACAAAATCGCTGAACGAATTGTTACGGTTGCAGTTTTTGAGGTGAGTTTCTCACTACATTGTATAGACGTTATATGTGCTTTACCGTATTTTTGTGTGCTTGTAAGATGTTTGTGAATAGTGCCAAGTTGTGTGTATTTTATTAATATTATACATTCCTGTTATAGTTGTACGTGTTGGGGTATAGTGTGTGGTAATACTAGACGTGTCTAGGTCTAGTATGTAGATAGTACGGGCTCGACGTACTGAGCAATATGGAGATGTCCACAAGATGCACTGAGCAGATACGCATGGCTCGACGTACAGAGTATGCTCGGCTCTGAGTGCTGAGCAGATGTGTTAGACTTACTGAGCAAATACGTATGACCCAACGTACAGGGCATACGCGGCTCCGACTGAGCAGATACGCATGACTCGACGTACAGAGCATGCGCGGCTCAAAATGCTGAGCAGAGACTATAGTTCGGTGTACTGAGTATAGCAGGTTATGCGTGATAAATGATAGTATTTTTCTTGTAGGGGTTAAGTATGTATGATTGATATACTATGTAGATGTTGGAACTCACTAAGCCGTGTGCTTATCCTTTTCCTATTAAATTACCATTTCAGGTTTATCGGTGAAAATGATGATCGGGCATGACGGGTACATACTGATGCAGCTTCTTTCAAAAATTTGTATTGAGTTGACTTTGTCTTGTTGACTTCTGCTGCTGGACCAATTTGGTATTAAATGTTTTTTTTAATAATTAAAGATTTTGAGATGTGAATGTTTTTAAAAAATAAGGTGATTTTACTGAAATTGTTTTATTATTTATTTTTATTAGTTTAAAAACTGGGACGTTACAATAGACCCGTCTTTCTTCTTAACAAACAATACAGGGGCACCCCACGTAGAAGAACTTGGACGAATAAAACTCTTATCAAGGAGTTCTTGCAATTGAGACATAAGTTCTCTCCTTTCTGTAGGGGCAAGACGGTATGGTGCACGAGCGATGGGGATCGCTCCCGGAGTAAGATCAATTAGAAATTTGACTTGCCGAATTGGTGGCAAGCCGGGCAGCTCATCCGGGAATACTTCAGGGAAGTCTCTAACAATCTTCACATCTTCTAATTTATGCTTTTCTTTCTTCCCGTCGAGCACATAGGCGTTAAATGACTCGCATCCTTTATGGATACATTTTCGAGCCTTAATAGCATAAATAATACTTTGCATATTGTATTGTCGCTCGCCATACACATACATTTTGTCACCATCGGGGGATTTAATCGACACCATTCGTTTTCCACATAGAATTTTGGCTTCATAAGTACCAAGCCAATCCATCCCTATGCGTACATCAAATCCTTTGATCCCAATTGGCAATAAGTTAGCCATAAGGATCCTCCCATTAATTTCAATAGGACAATTTTCATACATGTGTCTCATTGTTACCAACTCTCCATTTGCTATCTCTATGACACAGGCATCATTTAAGGGCTTAAGTGGCACGCTAAGGCGTTTGCGAAATTCATGTGACACGAAAGAGAAATTTACACCTGAATCGAAAGGAACATAAGCAGGTAATGAATTCACAAGTAAAGTACCTGCAACCACATCGTGAGTTTTGTTAGCTTCCTCGCGGGTCATTTGGAATGCCCATCCCTTTACTTTCGTTGGTTCAGTCTTCTTGTTTTCCGTTGACATCAATGTTTCATTTCCCTTCTTCGGACAGTTGGCACTGTAATGTCCTTTCTCATGGCAAGAAAAACATTCAACATCTTTAAGATCTTTCACCTTGCAGTCTTTAGCTTTGTGGCCAGTACGCCCACAGTTGTAACAATCTAGCGACCCCCTTTTTGCATTCTCCATCATGCCTTTTTCCACACTTTTGACAATCTTTACGATTTCCTTTCTTCGTGCTCCCCGAAGAATACTTCCCCTTTTTGTTCGAGCCTGAATAACTACTTTGCTTTCGCTTCTCACCAAAGGCCTGTCTCTCCTGAGTTCGCTTCAGAATCATATCTTCAACACTCTAGGCTGCAAGGATTGCCTCATCAAGGGTATTCACTTTCCTCACTTCCACCATATACTCAGCAGGTAGACCGTAAAGGTAGTGATTAATACGGCCTCGCTCCGTAGGGAGAGTTTCCTGAAGAAATGGTAGCATATCTGTGAACTTCTTGGTGTAGTCGTCAATAGTGGTACTGCCCTTGCGGAGTGCAAAGAATTCATCAACAAGCTTTTCTATGTTTCGAGTCAAACAATACTTTGTCTTTAGCCGCCCAACAAACTCTTCCCACGATAAGGGAGGAGTGTTATCATTCTCGAATGCACGACCGATCGCATTCCCCCAAGTTAAGGCATCACCTTTCAACATTCGAGAAGCAAATAGTACCTTCTGCTCCTCATTGCAACGACAAATCTTTAGAATTTGCTCGATTTCGTTAATCCAACGCATTGTCACTTTATGGTCATGAACACCCTCATACTCCTTAGGTCTGCACGTCATGAATTCTTTGAAAGAACATTCCCTCTTTGGTTGAGCAATTTGAGTACTACCTCGAGTAGAATTTTGGGATGGCGGTTCACTCTTGAGAGTCTTACTCCGTGCAGAGGTTTCAGTACGAGATTGGGATTGGGTTCCCAAACGTTCATCAGGAATTTGATGTAGTTCCGCTTTATTTTTCTCTTGAATTTCATTTAGAAGCTTTTGTATTGCTTCTATTGTGACCGGAGCGAGATCGGGGTTACCCCAACATCGCCACCCGCATCGGCTTGAAGTCGCCGATTCACATTGGGAGGCCCCCGGTTGGCCTCCTGATCGTCGTTACGTGAGCCTTGCCCACTTCTCATACGCATCTTTTCTATAAAATTTTTACAATACTTTAATATTCCATAATATAGATATATATTCTTAGCTTAGCTATTATAAGCAATTAGCATGGCATCAACCTAAAATCAGGAATCTACACACTTCAAATGTCCTATAAATTCTTATTCGCTTAAGACATACAATGCTATTTTCCTAATCCTAGAGAGTTTAAGCCTAGGAGTGGAATGATCCAATCCTAATTCGCTTAAACTATGGCTCTGATAACAACTCGTAACGGCCCAAAAAAAATTTAGAGATAACGCAATAATGCCAAAAGCGCATTTCGCCAAAAGATCATTTTGCCAAAAGCGCATTTCGCCAAATGCGCATTTTGCCAGAAGCGTACTAGCGCTAAAAGCGCATAAACGTTAAAACACAGCAGCGCCAAAAGCACATAAACTTTAAAAGCATATCCACATGATCATTAACATAGTTTTCAGAAAGTTTTTATATTGCTATGATATCAATATGTTTCATGCCTAAAAGACATGTATACCAAAACTACGGTTTACAAAAAACATCATGTTTGCAAGTTCACAACCATGGGCGTTACAATTTCATATCCAAATACCATAGCAAGCAAAGAGAGGATTAACCATAACAAAAGTTGGAGATTGTATCATGTTCCACTCCATCTAATCTCCCAAAAGCTGCATGGGTTTTACACTCATAGAAAATTTTAAAACTTAGACAATATATTCAGGTAAATACAAATCATACAAAATAGATGCACATGAAATGCATGATTCTCACATTAATGCAACGTAACGGGCTTCCTACCCGCATCATAGGGTATAAAAAGACCATGTCATTATTTATGACAATAGCTTACGGTTATTCACCGCATCATAGGGTCTAAAAAGACCAAATCACGTTTTTCGTGATTATTAAGCTTACAAAAACAGGAGAACAAATCACCCCATTTTGCCATCATAGGAGACTTCTACTTCGCGACAGGAGGTACCATCCCAGTAGAGTCTTATTGTACCGTTACGGGGACGTGTCCGGACCTTACTCGACTCATATGCATTCACACTCCGTGCATGCTCAAAATACTGCTTTCCTTTTGTACAAGATGATAGTACAATGCCATGAGATGCATGTGTGATAATATAATTATTACTAATTTGACTTTTCGCAAACTTTGCATAAAATCATATCATATTTATCACATTCTTTTAAAGAAAAAGCATATTAAAGCATATAACGCATCTTGGAAATTCTCACAAAATTTCATAAATATAGTTTCAAACTATAAACATTTTTCTTATTACAGCCATGTATCCCGTGATGGGAAAAATCCTCATGTACTCACCTTTGTAGCTTGGTTCGTCTTGCTACGCCACTCCACTAGCTCTTGCCTTATTTGCCTCCGATCACTCGTTAACGTCTATATCGATAATATAGGAAATTAGTAATATATTCAAATGTTAACATACTTCATATGTTAAATGAGTCTCGTTCCTATAATCCTTTTCAAAAGAGTTCAAGATTTACGTTATTATAAAATATTCCAATTTTAGTCTTTCGACAATTTAAGCGTTCTTTATAAGTATACTATTTCAACATTTCTAAATCAAAGACTACAACGTATGAATACACTAACTTTTTAGCTTTTAACATGGTGTGTTCTTCACACATTTTTGATCCAAGGAATCACAATTCCATCATGTCGATTCCATTCCATTGTCCAAATTCCAATGTTTAATACCAACTTGCACCAAGTTTTATTATATCAAGTGTTAAAAAAAATCCAGTCCAAAACAGATTATCTCGACCATAAACCTAACCATCAAGATCATAAAATCAATGGTTCTTCATCTGTTTCAACTTTTCTCAAACATGCATCAAGGTTTTCAAACTCAATATTCAAAATCTTCATTACACATGTAACTTTTGACCCATAACAGTGAAAGAAACAAGGATTTGTCAATCTCAACATTTTACTAGCATGCATTCATAATCCCAGCTCAAATGTTCAAAACATAAGCATAAAGCCCCAAAAAACAAAGAACGCTTAAATTCATGATCAATTTCGACATGCATGTACCATTTTCGGATCTAGAAGCTAGGGTTTACCAAAAAATCAGTTATACCTTTCTGATTTCTGTCCAAAAGCCCCAAAAATCTAAAATTTAAGGTGGTTCTAGCTTGAAGTTGAGATTTGGAACTTCCATGACTCACCCCCTTGTTGGTCGGCCGTCACACGCCTCCGTCCGCCATGAAATCGTGCCGGCGACACCGCCGGAGGTGCTTCTTCTCCTTTTTCTTGCTGTTGCTAGTGACCACCACTGTGGTCGGAACCTTTGGCTTGATCTCAGTCGGAAATCGCGAACCAGAAGCCCTCCTTGCCACTCTCGATGTTGGGTTTACGCAAGTAGTCAAGAACAAGGGAGAATTTCGTTTTCTTGCTTTCAAATGCCGATTTTCCTTTTGATCTGTGAAGGGTTTACATGTTTTGGGTCTTACGCATCTCACAGAGAGCTAAAAGAGCCGATTGGCTGCTTTTTAATACCAAAAGACGAAAATGCCCCTAGCTCTAGACTTGGGAGAATTTTCCAGCTTTTTCCCCTTATTTTCCTTCAACTTTAAAGGGGCATAACTTCTTTGTACTAAATCCAAAACTTGCAAACTTTATACCTTTAGAAAGGTGGGAACGAGCTCTACAACTTTCCCCTACTGACTTTCTTCTGGATCTTAATGGATTTTCCGTTATTACCCCTTGAGAATGACTCCTTGGTCATTTTTGTCACTTTTGGGCCATTGTATAACCTTCATAACTCCTTCGTTATAGCTCCAAATGGCCTGAATCTTTTTCCTATATTTTTATATCTCAAATACTACCAAAGTCACCTTGATGACCTTTTCCTAATTCCTTTTAGATTTTGAGATATTAATTTTTAAAGATTGCTAAATAAAATTTTCAGATTTGATCCTTAATGCGATTTCATTTCTACTCGGGTTCGTATGTTATCATTATTTTACTAAAGTTACTTTCTTATTACTATAAAGTAATTATGATACTTTTATGCACATATAAAATATTAGGTTTATCGAATACTAAATTCAATAACTCAAGAAAGTTTTAGTTGTCACACAAATACCTCTGGACCCATCACTTCCGAACCCATTACATCATAACCTTCAACATCTGAACCCATTACTACTTCAACTCCACTCTCTACAACCATTCAAACCACATCTTCGGATGTTCCACCCACCTCAACCACTACAGAAACACCAATAACCACCACCATTTATACATCTGAACTCCTCACTACAGAAGCAATAACCACTTCCACATCTACATTTTTGGAACCACTAATCGCCTCTTCTGATCCTTTGTTTAATATCTTCTCCACCTCTAGCATTGATACTTCTCTGCCAGAATTTGAAATTCAAGAAGGATTCGGTATAACCGGGGCTTCAACACGTCAACGACCCCCAACTTCGGATGAAGAATATGATGCTTACCTGATGGATCTAATCTCATTAGATGATCTAGATGACGAGAAATTGAACGATGTGGATTTTGTATCAATAAAACAATACAAAACCATTAACACAAAGCTCGATGTTCTTCTTAAAACACAAACCGGATATGATCCGGAGTAGCCAACCGAAGTTGATGTAATGACTAAACTTAAAGACGTGAGGACAAATACCCCCAAACAAGTAAAACTGATGGTTCCGTAGAGTGAGCAGAGGATTTTGGATCATCAACTTCGGATCCAGACAGCTCTCGAAAAAAGCTGTCCACCGATGTAAACGAAGTAGAAGTGTGGTGAAGACACTCCAGGAATCAACGGAGAAGAAAATTACAGACGCGGTTGTAAAGTTTAAGTCACTCAATACGGATCTGAAGAAATCTCTTGAAGATATTCGGACCGACACTCATTCTTTCAACATGCAATACAAGGATCATTTTGAAAGTGAACTGCAAACAGCCAACACTAAAATAGCGTAACTGGCAGCTGCTCTATCTGCTACTTCGGTTAATCAGTTTGCCGAAGAGATCAGAAAAACAAACTCTACAATCACCAACAACAATTTCAGTTACTTGAGGAATCTGATTCAGCCTCTTCTTCAAGTTGCAAATGGGACCCAGAGTATCTACTCAACCTGAATCTACGGTTCATCCTTCGTAAGGCGGGAAGCTAGTGGTTCAGGGTCCCATGCCTCTACCCCTACGATGACAACAACAACAGCAACAACGTCAACAATAGCAACAGCAACGGCAATGACAACAACATTTGCCACTTTAACTACAATCTCTCTAACTCCTACCTTCGGCCGAGCTCCTCTACAAAATCCTAACGTCCGAAAGGGTGTTGTCATCAACCCAACCACTTCGGTTCCAACCATCTCCACAATCAATTCCATATTCGGACCGTCTAGGTCAGGATCTTCGAGTGTCGGTGCTTCGGGCTCGAGACCAACTGGTGACAGAGGGAAGGGCGTAATGATAGAACTCAGCAAAGAGGAGACCCAGAAGCAAAGGGAATATGAGTTTACCCGAATGCTTGTGATCAACTCTTTGGCTAGAGATAGGAAACAGGACATTGGTCCAATCGACAAAACCTGGAACGCTGAACAACCTGTGGCACACGGTTTTGGCAATTAAGTTTTTAACCGCCTTCCTTTGGAGGATTATTCAATAGAAAACACTATAGATCATCAACTTGACATTCGATACAATCCAAAGACTTTCCCGTTCTTTCAGTTCATTCAAGTTGTAAGGGAAAATCAAATGGAATCATTCAGAATGAGAAAGATACGCTTCCATGCCACCTACGAAGGAGAACTTTTGGAAGGATACTTTCAGAATTATGCAGCAACAAACGAATTGTCAAGATGATCTCAATCAACGAAGGAGAACTCTTTGAAGGATACTTTTAGAATTATGAATTCTTTGTCCTTCTAGGATCCGAAGAAGTTGAATCGAGATTCTCTATAATAGACTTTCTAATAATCAACCCTCATGATTTTATTGTTATGTTGGATCTGCTGAAAGAAGCTCATGTTTATGTCGCACCAACAATTGCCATTCACACTAAAGCCAAAGAACACATTTCTAGATTTCTTCATCATTACATGAAACACTTGCTGGATATGATACTGATGTGGTTAAGTGCTTCGGTAAGACACTTGCTCCCCCAATCCATACAGTCGAAAATTTGGGTACTTTTGAAGATGGAGAGATACATGACAATCCCTGGGAGTCGTTTACAAGGGCACAACACGTGACAAGCAAACGATAAGAAAGTTCTTTGAGGTTGACTTCAAGGGTTTATACCCTATCGATGTGATAAAGAACGCTGTTGGTCGAGCATACACATGCAGGATCAACATTGCTGTAGAAAAGAAGAACTAAAAGAACACCTTGATTGGTGGATGGCAGTGAGAGACAGCATGGTCGAAGCACACAAATGTTATTTCAGCTGAGGCTTCGGATGACACTTCACACAAAGGTGGAGATTGTTGGAGTTAATTTTGTGATGAAGTGAGTTTTTCCATCCAAAGGTCCATACAATGCTAAGTGTCAAAGTTTTGGTCTGAATGTCTGAAGGTCTTATGCTAGAGGATCCGAACCCTCAAGTAACAACCTTATCCATACAGCACGCGCCTATGCCAGGCTTATTGTTGCACGTTACTATATTCTCATTGGCTAGTTCTAAAGTAGAATATAACCTTTTATATAATTGAATCTTTTTGTATTATCGATATCCTTATCACTTATAAATATCAGGATATCGTGTCGGGGTCGAGTGTGCTTCTATTCATAATTATTGTAAAACCCTCACAAAGATAATACGAATCATACGACTCCATGTTTCCTCATTGATCATCTGTTCATCTTAATTGTTTTTGTTCATTGTTGCTTGAATCATTCTTCTAAAGATATTATCGTATATTATTCTTCAAATTATTTAGTCAACAGGGAGAACTGATCATCTTAGGTGAGGGAAGGAAAGCTAGCTCCATGTTCTGTTCGGTAGCGTATACGCAGAGGTGTATTAAGCATGGTGGAGTTGGATTCTTGACTTACGCGTCTTATACATATGTGTGGGAAGAAGACAATGGAACTCGATAAGGGATTCCTCTGACCCAGCAGCTCTCCTTAGGGAGCACCGATCTTGTTCGTAAAGAAGAATGTTGGATCCCAGCGTATTTGCATTGACTATCGGGGGTTGAATAAACTCACGATAAAGAATAAGTATCAATTACCAAGGATTGACGACTTATTTGATCAGCTTCAGGGAGCTTCATGGTTTTCTAAGATAGACTTGCGTTCTGGTTATCATGAAATGAGGGTCAAGGAAGCGGACGTACAAAAAATGACGGTTGGAACAAGATATGGGCATTATGAGTTCTTCATCATGCCTTTCAGACTCACTAATGCACCTGTTAGCCTTTATGGATTTGATGAATCGAGTTTGTAGACCCATGCTGGATCGGTGGGTGATTGTATTAATTGATGATATTTTGATCTACTCACGTACCAAGGAACTTCCTAAGGTTCATTTGAGAGAGGTACTTGAGGCACTAAGGATAGAGAAAATCTGCATGAAGTTCTTTAAATGTGATTTCTGGTTGAGAGAGGTTCAGTTCCTTGGGCATCTCATCAATCAAAATGGTATTATGGTAGATGCAGCTATGGTAAAGGTGGTTATGAAATGGGAGGTTCCAAAAACTCCTTCGGAGATCCGTAGGTTTTTTGGGTTGGCAGGTTATTACCGAAGGTTTGTTCAAATTTCTCCAAAGAGGCGTTGCCATTGACCCATTTAACAAGAAAGAATGTAGTTTTCTAATGGGGTGTTGCAGCAAACTGTGTTTGAGACTTTAAGGCATAAATTGTGTGAAGTGCCAGTGTTGACCTTACAAGAAGGCATGGATGACTAGGTGGTTACTGTGACGGATCTATCATTTGATTAGGAGTTGTTCTTATGCAGCGAGGCAGGGTGATAGCTTATGCGTCATGATAACTGAAGCCTAATGAAGGCAATTACCCGACTCATGATATGGAATTAGGAGCGGTTACCTTTGCTCTCAAGATTTGGAGGCATTACTTGTATGGGATGTGATGTACGATCCATACTGACCACAAGAGCTTGCAGTATCTGATGGATCAACCGAATTTGAAAATGTAACAGAGAAGATGGTTGGATATAGTTAAAGATTATGACTGCGAGATTTTGTATCATCCCGGGAAGGCCAATGTGGTGGCCGATGCACTTAGTAGAAAGGTGGTAGGCGCTCCTCTTAAGGGCATGTGTTTGAGAATGAAGGTGGTTACACCTTTATTGGAAATGATTCACGTTTCTGAAGCCGAGGCGAGCCGGGAGGAAAGTTTGAAGGGAGAGATAATCGAGGTCTGTTAACCCAATTTGGTTGCATTTGGGTTCCGAAGGCGGGTAGTGCCCGCCAAGCACTATTGGAGGAAGCTCACAAATCGAAATTCTCCATTCATTATGGTGCAACGAAGATGTATAAAGATCTGTGGGAGGATTATTGGTGGCCGGGTATGAAGCGCGATGTTGCATGGCACGTGGAAAAGTATTTGACCCGTAGGAAGGTGAACGTGGAACATCAGAGACCACACGGTAAGCTTCAACCTTTGGAGATACCCGAGTCGAAGTGGGAGCACACCACTATGGATTTTATCACCAAATTGTCGTGGACCCCGCGGAATGTAGATACTATTTGGGCCATAGTGGATCGGGTAACCAAGAGTGCTCATTTTATTCTAATTCAGGAGACGTTTTCGGTGCAACAATTGGCGAATACGTATGTGGAGGAGGTAGTATCCCGTCATGGTATTCTGGTATTGATTGTCTCTGACCGATATGTTAGGTTCACTTCGCAATTTTGGTAGAAGTTCCACGAGGAAATAGGTACGCGACTCCATTTCAGCACAACATACCATCCTCAGACTAATGACCATAGTGAAAGAACGATTCAGTGATTCGAAGATATGTTGTGGGCTTGTGAGATTGATTTTGGTGTAAGTTGGGATTCGTATATACCTTTGGCAGAATTATCTGACAACACCTATCAATATCAAGTATTTTAGTCGTTATTAGGCCCTATTCTAGGTGAATTTATATCATAGTTGTATTGGTATTTCTCACTTTTGTGCTAGGACTTGTGTGCAAGAAAATGTTGAAAACAGGGACAAAAAGCAAACAAAATGAAAGAAGTTTGGGATAAGCACCAATTCATTCGAAGTCGTAGGCGCGCTGTGGGAAGGAAGCATGCGCGTCGCGCCACGTCAAAGGTCAGACGATAAGCTGAGATTCAAAAAGCGAAAAAACGGGGATAAGGCAACACACGCGACGTGGCTCCAAGCCTTGCGCGCCGCGGATCGTCAGATTTTATAAGTATAAATAAAGGTCATTAGGTCGAATTTCAGAGGCGAAGAACGACCCCTAAGGTGGACTTAAGGCTTCTTTGACTCAAGGATTTGGATTTTCAGCAACACTTTTGGTATTTCTTATGTTTTCACTTTCAATTCATTAGTAGTCAGTTTAGTTTAGCTTCTAGTCTATTGTTTCTGGATTGTTCAGATCAGTAGTTTTTATTTTCGAATTTCAGTACCTTGGATCTCTGGATTTGGATTTTAATTAAAGTAATCATTCGGCTTGATGTTATTTTGCAATTTTCATTATTTTTTATGTTTGGATGTGTTTTGAATGCAATTGGTTGGTTTGTTTGCTTCTGGATTTTGAACCTAGTTTCTGATTTCAATAAGTAACCTTAGTCTATTATTTGGTTTGGTTTACTTTAGTTCATGCTTGATTTAGTTTTTGGAATTGGTTTTGGAATTGTGTTTTTAGTTGGTTTTTGGAAAAGTAGAACTAGTCCCTCTAGCTATAGCGTGACACTACAGTTGGTAAGCTATCATCCTATCTTGACCACCAAACTCCCGTGGATCTACCCTTGCTACTACTATACTAGTGGGTCTGTGAGGTTATTTTTCTTATTTTTGACCGCATAACGACCTAGGCGTGTCAAATTTTGGCGCCGTTGCCGTGGAGTTGTGAGCTTAGGATAAGACGATCAATAGGGATTTGTTTTCTGAATTTTGGATTTAGTTTTGGTAATTTAGTTTAGTTAGTGATTTGATTTTAGTTTTGGCGATCGTTTTGAACTAGTTCATGCGTACCCGTCGGGGTGGGTACGCATCACCCTTGTTATTTGACTCTGAAATTGAGCGAACCGTGCGCAATAACCGTGTACGTAGGCGTTTTATTAACATGAGTCCCAGTAGTGTAGTCATAGAAGATGTCACCAATGAGCCTATGGGCGAGGTCACGGGGGAAAGATGTCACCAATGAGCCTACGGGCGAGGTCACGGGGAGCACCAATTATACCCCCAGTTTCCGAATTTCACATAGGTAGCACGAGAGTGCTAGTGGTGGTGCAGTTTCAGCCCCTGTACCCATACCATCAGGCACTCAGCCTTTGGTCCAACCTTTAGGTTAACCTGTTACCAACCTGTTAGGAAATCCCGTGTCTGCTGCGATAGCATGGGGAGCGCCAACCCGTGATGGCACCCCGCATCCGCGACAGCAGGTACCGGTTTCTCAACCACAACCTTCACAACCATTACCATACCAACAACCTATTATTTTTAAACCACAACCAGTTATTCAACCTATACCACCACAAACCCAACCACAAATACAACCTCAGCAACCACAGTACCAGTACCAAGAAGCAGACCCAGTATACAATGAGGAAGACGAAGGATGGATGCTACATCATCTAGTCCAGCAACAGTAGCAATGGAACCGAGGTTGGGGATCTCCAAGAAGATTTCAACAGCAGCAACATGGGCAGCAACTTTACAACAACGAGCATTATAACAGTAAGTTCGTTCCACCTCTGTATTTTGCTCAACCGAGGGGGCAGTCGGTTGCATCACACTTCCAACCCAGGGAGTATGATGATGCTTCGCCTATATATTTTCCTGAAAATGTTGAGAATCAAGTAGAGATTAGGCCACAACTTCTAGGAATTTTACCTGTATTCCGCGGATATAAGCAAGATGATCCTTACAATCATCTTTATGAATTTCTGACCATAGCTAATGCGAACAGTCCTAGGAATACAAATAGGAATATCTTTAGGTTGAGATTATTTCCCTTTACTTTAAAGGACAAGGCCAAATATTGGTTTACCTAATTACAACCTAATAGTGTTACTACTTGGGAGCAATTGAAAGCCAAATTTCTTCAAGAATTCTATCCGGCAAGCAAGACCACGGAGATTAGGCGAGCTATTTAGGATTTCCAGCAGAAGCCGAGGGAGGCATTCCATGATGCGTTCGACATATTAGAGGAGCTTTTGAGATCTTGCCCACATCATGATGTTCCACGGTGGCAGCTGGTGAAGATATTTTTCGACGGGGTGGACCTAACAAACCAAGCTATGATTAATGCTTCATCTAGCGGAACAATAATGATGCAGAAGTCAGATGATTCTTGGCGGTTCTTGGAGCAACTCAGCAACGGTTCTAAAGCAAACTTTTCTGCTCGAGAACCTGTTAGTACAGCCGCAGTGGTAGGTGCAGATGCTGATTGGAAGAAGGAAGTGAAAAAGGAGATCGGACAGCTAAATAGGAAATTTGATAAGTGGATGTCCACTCTACAAAATGGACCACAGAATCAGCAGCAGGGCAATCAATAGGGACAAACTACTCAGGAAGTTAATCAAGTCTATGGTCAAGGTCAAGGACAATATAATAATAATGGACGACCTTACAGGCCTTATAACCAAGGAACTCAAAATTTCAACAATCACTCCTATACAACAGGCAGAACAACTATCAAGGACAGCCCTCCAATCATCCGAGACAATTTCAGGCGGGGAATAACAGTGGTCCTAGTAGGAGTAACAATAGCAATAGGGGGCCGACCAACGCTAGCAACAATGCCCCGTAAAGTCAGGAGAACATGATAGCCAAGATGTATAAGCTGGTGAACGCTAGTCAGCAGCAGACCCAAGCAAATGCTAAAGTTATTCCCAATATGGAAAGGCAAATAGCCCAGATGGCTGAGGATCAAAGGAAAAGAGACAGTAGTAAACTCCCATACAGCACAGAAATGAACCCAAATCATACGCAAAGGGCCGACAAAGAGCATGTTAATGCTGTTGAGACTGAATGGAGGAAAGTCATAGAGGAGGATTTGGTAGGAAAGCAAGATGAAATTAAGATTGAAGAGAGTAAAGGTAAGATTAAGGAAGGTGACCAAACTAAGGAGGACAAGGAAGTCCAAAAGGATGAGCAACCAGTTGTAGCTGGTATTAAGCAGAAGAAGAAGGATAAAAATGTGAAAAAGAAACAGGACACACCTAGCATGCCAAGTGGGCCATCGATCAACCAGCCTCTATGGGACGAATTGAAAAATGCACCTGAGTATACAAAGATTCTTCAGGGTATGTGTAAGAAGAATGAAAAATTTAAGGTGCCAACACCAGAAATGGTGCGGTTGACTGTCAAGGAAAGCGAGGCTCTGTTGGGAACATTGCCCAAGAAAGAAAAGGATCCAGGTTCACCGTTAATCATTGTCACGGGGGGTGATATCATCATTAGGAATACATTATTGGATCTAGGAGCAAGTGTCAATGTTCTGCCAGGATACCTTTATGATAAGTATAAAAATGAGGAACTAGAACCAGCAAAACGGTGTTACAGTTGGCAGATCAGGTAACAAAGGTTTCTCGGGGTAAGCTGACAAACGTGATCGTCAAGGTCGGCGATTTCTTTTATCCTGTAGATTTTCTGGTGATGGAGTATGACAGTTTGGAGGACGCACCTGCATTAATCTTGGGACATCCATTTTTAGCCACAGTCGCGGCTGTGATGGACTATAGAACTGGAGATATGGACATCTCCTTTAGGGCAAGAAAGCATAGGCTGAACATGTTTGGGTGTCCGATATCTTTACCACTAGGGTATGACGATAAATATCTGAACAACAGACCGCTTATAGCACCGAGGGCGAATGATAAACGTAAGAATCAGGTATAAGGAAATGAGCGATGAAGAAGATATTTTATGGGAAGCAAAAAGACATCTATTGGCAACAGTAGACAAGATGCAGCTGTTAGATATGCTCGAGATGATGGAGCTGAAGCACTAACAGTATGAGAAGGACACACAGTGCAGGGAGGTAAAAGTCTTCCAGATTTTGGAGGCTCAACAACAATGGATCAGTCAAGTGAGCGATCGTATGACGCAACTCATGACATTGTTAGCAACATTGGTCCATGACTTTGCACCTGAGATGAGGAGGATGATGCCATAAGAAGAAAGGGAAGAATAGGAGGAAGAATGTCTGGCTGAAGACGTTAAACTTAGCGCTTGTTGGGAATATCATCATCGCCATTGTAAGAATTCGTGGTACGAGGCAAGTGTGGGGTCAAACAAAGGACTTTGGAAGAATTGAAAGGCACGATGCGGCAAGGAGTAAAGCACGTCGTGCGCTCACAATGTAACCCGATACGCAGGGGTTGAATTGGGACACGCGCGACGCGTATTACCTTTACACGCGTCGCGGATTATGATCGGTCAGAACCTCCATTTAAGGTACGTAAACACCATTTCACATATACAAACACACGCCGCGCATAAATAGAGCTCTGATCAACCAAGGAATTTTCACGCATTTTTCTCGTGTTTCTAGTTGCTACTATCGAGGTATGTCATTTAAACTCATTCGTGCAAGTTAATACATTCATTTGACGTGTGAAATTGAGTGATTTAGTCGAAAGTAGAAAACTTAGAAAATCGACAATGCTGACTCGTAGGGTGTTGCAGTTGCAAAATCCTCACCCTGGACGGGCTAGTCGATAGTTAGGGTGCCTGGTAATTGCTTTGGATTGAGTTTAACAGGTGATTTTGATGATCTTTTGAATTTTTTTGCACCATACATACAACGCGCAAGGACTAATTTCGTAAAAACTTTTTATGTGTTGTGATTTTCTTATGTGCAGATGGAATACAGACCTGATCACCCATTCCTTCGATTTCCTGACATGCTGGAGGAGGCTCCACGATACCGTCAGTGACTCGATGAGCTTCGTTCCCGACCGGTCCTTGCTGCTATTCATCTGGACAAGGCGATTCTGATCCAGGGGGACTTTGGGTTGAGCTGTTGCCTTACCTTTACTGTACTTGGACTGATGGGGAACGTACTTTCACTTACCGAGGTTGGGACAGGCTCATGGCTACTACAGATGATGTGGTGTAAAAGGAGCTCGTGCTCGAGTTCTGTTCGACTTGCAGATACACACTGGCTTAAGACGAGCCACGATCCCAGCTGATCCAATTCAGGCTGGGAGGGGAGAGCCGGGAGTGCACACTCCGGGAGTTTGGCAGACGCACCGGGATTTACACCGAGGCGGAGATGAGGGGCATTCATTTTACACCCTTCCTCACCGCCTGCTTCAGGGGACAGCCTCAGAGGTTGGCTAATGCGGTTATTTAGGCAGCGATGTCCAATGAGATGTTCGAGGTCGGGTCGGCCAAGGAGAGCCAGCTTCGAGACCCATTGCACCGTTTTAATGCATCGAATCATATCCACCTCCATCATGCAGCGGAGGCGATGTGAGAAGGTGTCTGGGGAGGACATGTTCTACATGGGGGTCCTCTCTGATTCCAGCAGGTTCCTTCACCTGCTGTATACACTGGCGGTTTTACTGACGATCCGGGCAGCGGGCGCATCTAGCAGCAGTCCTATGGCCGGGGGCATTTCATCACCCGCCTGGACCGATCATACAGTATTTTGACGGCCGAGGTGATGGCGAGCTTGGGAGAGATTGAGCCCTTGTGAATATCGGTGCGTTATATGGAGCTGATGAGGATCATTCGTGAGCCACGCGCGGGCATTATTGAGCGGATGCCGACGGAGGAGGCAGAGGGCCCC
This sequence comes from Cichorium intybus, assembly GCA_023525715.1. Classification (NCBI taxonomy): domain Eukaryota; kingdom Viridiplantae; phylum Streptophyta; class Magnoliopsida; order Asterales; family Asteraceae; genus Cichorium; species Cichorium intybus. Next base: position 77,404,906 of record CM042013.1, read on the forward strand.
CAGGAGGAGTCAGATGAGGAGGAAGACCCGTTGAGGCGACAGGCCCAACGACGGAGGGTGCACCCACCTGTCCAGCCGCCACCACCACCGCAGTTAGCAGACGTGCTGACTGCCGTACGAGATTTGAGCGAGCGGATGACGGTGCTGGAGGAGCAGCAGGTATGGATTGGGGATGCACTACTTGAGGTGCTCTCTCAGGATGACGCCCGCGACCCTTCCCTGCCCGAGCCCACGACGACGAGGCTGGTCCCTTTGGGACTTAGTAGGATGATTGATGTATTTTGCTTACTATCTTTTGAGAAATTGTACAGAACTTATTACTATCTTTTGTTTATATTTTAGATGTTTGTTCTATTTTCATTTAATTTGTTTGTGAGTGTTTGCATGTGAATACCAATGGGGATCTACTGAGGAGTTGTTTCAAGCAAGTGTGGGGTCATTGAAAGCCTACATTCGCCATTTCACCGGCGTGTTCACTGTTGCGCCACAACTCCTGGAAATCTGAATCGTGAGGAGTTCGTGTTTTTGTATCATGTGACAATCGAGTTCCAACAAGCAGTCAACCGTCTAAAGGGGTAACTCTTTCTCCCTATGAATCTATTTTATGTACAATGGGGACGTTGTATGGTTTTAAGTGTGGGGTGTGGACGGTCGAAAGAGTTTGTTTTTCAAAATTTTTGCGGAAAAATGAGTAATTTTCAAAAAATTTAGCAATTTTTCAAAAAATTTAATAGATTGTAATTTTGAAACGAATAGTTTTTGAATGTTATAGCATTAGTATTTTTCAAGAAACACTATTTAGTTGTTATCATGGTATCTGTTTAGTCAAATAAGTTGAGTTTTAGGAGTTAGAAAAATTTAAGATTTGGAGTATTTTAGGATTGGAATTTAGGAAGGAACTGTCAATGAGTGGCCTATGTTGTTCGAGCCAGTAGGTCTGAAACGGGTGGCCTCGAAGAGGCATTTATGCACCTTACCACCTAAGATCGTCTGGTTTGGGATGGTATTTCTGAAAGCTCGTTATACGGACAACATCGAAAGTCATGGACAATTGTTTAATGGCCTTTAGAATCTGAATGAGTACGTACACTTTTTGTGGACAGAAAATTTGTAATCAAGGGTTCTTTATAAAGTCATGAATTCCAAAGGATATTCTAGTCTGTTTTATCAAAATCATTTTCAATCTAATTCTGGAAACAATAAGCTTTGAAATTGAACACGTTCAAAACTGTTTGGGTCTTAGTTAAAATCTGTTAAAAACTCTCTTGCTTGGGGGCAAGCAAGGCACAAGTGTACGGTGTTTGACAACTCTTATCAATATCAAGTATTTTAGTCGTTGTTAGGCCCTATTATTGGTGAATTTATATCATAGTTGTATTGGTATTTCTCACTTTTGTGCTAGGACTTGTGTGCAAGAAAATATTGAAAATAGGGACTAAAAGCGGACAAAATGAAAGAAGTTTGTGATAAGCACCAATTCAGTCGAAGTCGTACGCACGCCGTGGGAAGGAAGCACGCGTGTCGCTCCACGTCAAAGGTCAGACAATAAGCTGAGATTCAAAAAGCGAAAAAACGGGGATAAGGCAACACGCACAACGCGGATCCAAGCCTTCCGCGCCGCGGATCGTCAGATTTTGTAAGTATAAATAGAGGTCATTATGTCGAATTTCAGAGGCGAAAAACGACCCCTAAGGTGGACTTTAGGCTTATTTCACTCAAGGATTCGGATTTTCAGCAACACTTTTGGTATTTCTTACGTTTTCACTTTCAATTCATTAGTAGTTAGTTTAGTTTAGCTTCTAGTCTATTGTTTCTGGATTGTTCAGATCAGTAGCATTAGTTCAGTAGTTTTTATTTTCGAATTTCAGTACCTTGGATCTATGGATTTGGTTTGTAATTGAAGTAATCATTCGGTTTGATGTTATTTTGCAATTTTCGGTATTGTTGATGTTTGGATGTGTTTTGAATGCAATTGGTTGGTTTGTTTTCTTCTGGATTTTGAACCTAGTTTCTGATTTCAATAAGTAACCTTAGTTTAGGATTTGGTTTGGTTTAGTTTAGTTCATGCTTGATTTAGTTTTTGCAATTGGTTTTAGAATTCTGTTTTTAGTTGGTTTTTGGAAACGTAGAACTAGTCCCTCTAGCTGTAGCATGACACTACAGTTGGTAAGCTATCGTCCTATCTTGACCACCAAACTCCCATGGATCTACCCTTGCTACCGCTATACTAGTGAGTCTGTGAGGTTATTTTTCTTATTTTTGACTGCATAACGACCTAGGCGTGTCATTATCCTACAACAATAGTTATCATTATAGCATAGGGATGCCTCCTTTCGACGCGTTGTATAAAAGGAAATGTCAGACTCCGATTTGTTGGGGAGAAGTTGGCAAATGGGTCTTCAGGAGAACTTAGATCGTGCCCAAGACAACCGCGAGCTCATTCAGCAGGTTCACAAGAGAATGTGCACGGCGCAGAGTCGGCAAAAGAGTTATGCGGATACACGTCGATCTAGTCTCGAGTTTTAGGTAGGAGATTTCGTGCTCCTTAAGGTGTCACCTTGGAATGGTTTTATTCGATTTTGGAAGTGGGGAAAGTTGGGCCTAGGTGCCCTACCATTTAGAGTTTCCTGAGCAGCATACCCAAATTCATAACACCTTTCATGTATCCCAGTTGTAGAAATGCACTGTCGATGAGTCCGGAGTTGTAGCTTTGGACACTACAAATAAAATTACATTTAGTGGCACAAAGTTTTAGTGGCATTTTGTTTTTGTGCCACTATAACATACTTTTAGTGGCACTTTGTATTTTGAGACACTGTTTTTCCTATGTATTAGTGGCACTTTCTGTTTTATGACACTAATTTCTATTTCTATAATTAAAATATCACTTATATTTCATCAAAAATTTTAAAACCCCCAAACTAAAAAAACTTAAAATGTTTTCGCTTCCCTCCTCTTCAAACCCAGCGAGAAATGAAAAAGACAGAAATCACAAATCCCCACCACGAGTCTCTAACGTGTTCTTCTCCAATCTCCATTGTTCCCTCCTCCTTACCTAGACTAAATCTCATTTCATTCAAGTCTCCTCCATAACCTATCGGTCGGCTTCTCTCCGCCGCTCAGCCCTTGCTCAACCGGTCCGCTTCTCTTTGTCGTTGCTCTACCGCTTAACCAGATCATGCCCTCCTCCTTCGCTGGTTAGCCCTTCTCCGCTCAGCCACTACTCCGCTCTACTGCTCAATCGCTAGACCGTAGTGACCTAGATCGATCGTGTACATCACTAGTGATGCTTATTTTTGTGGAAGATATACTTCTCTCGCTCCATCTTCTCCTAACCTCCCACCTCGTCTGTTTCCGTCTTCAATCAAATCGGTTTCAGGTAATGGATTTTTCTTGTTTCTCTGAAGCATTTCGTCAAACAGTTGCTTAGAAATTAATAAATTGATGTATAAAAGTTCTTGAAAAGCTGAGATTTGTGGTAATCCTGATTCGAGGTGTTTAACATGTATGTATTTAGAGTTGATTTCATCGTCTTAATATGTGTATTTTGGATTCTTACTATTTTCTGAGTTTCAATTCATTATGACTACAAGCTCTCGAGAACTTAACTAAACCTCTTATGACATATCTGCATCCAAGTTTGTGGATTAGACTTTGAGTCCAATTATGAAGGCATCAGTGGCAATGTTGTCAGGACAGGAAAACTTCAAGCATCAGTGGCAATGTTGACAGTAATGTATAGAAGGATCCAAGGTTGGTGACTCCAACTATTTGTTTGATTTTAATTTACTTATGTTCTCCAATTTTTATTTTCCTAATAAAAATATTGTTTTTATGACTGTGTGATTTAGCCAGGTTGGTAGGTTGGTGATATTCATCGAGAAGATTATTAATAAAATACTTCCAATATTGTCAAAAAAACGGAGTTTATGTCAGTTGTGAAACACCTTTATGGTTACTATTACTGGAATCACACTGTAGAAGTTTAAAAGTATGGAGTATGCTTTTGACAATTTCTTGATCTTATGTGCGAGTATTCAACTATTCATACATGGTTTTCTTTTTGCAGCGTGGTTCACGTGACTATGAAAGAGAGTCCTCAAAAAGTAGGTCAAAAGACAGGGAGAGAGGGAGAGACAAGGACAAGGACAGGGAAATAGACAAAGACAAAGATAGGGAAAAAAGCAGAGACCGTGATAGGGAAAGGGAAAGAGACAAAGACCGTGATCGACACATAGACCGTTACAGGGAAAGAAGTGAGAGAAGGGAAAGAGGAAAAGATAGAGATGATGATGATTACCACAGAAGTCGTGATTATGACAGGTGAAATGAATCTTTCTTTGAATATTTTGTGAATTGATTAGCTTTAATTTTGGTTTTGTAATTTATTGCAGAAGGAGAGATTATGACAGAGATAGAGGTGATAGACGTAGTAGACACAGGTCTCATTCTCGCTCAAGAGCCAAATCTGAACATAGATCAAGGTCACGGTCTTGTTTACGGTCCAAAAGGTAAGTCTTACACCTATTTTAAGGGCAGTTTTCAGGGATTAACAACATACTATACTCTTGCTACCAATATGGTCAATGTACTTTATTCTTTTACTCATTATAGCAATGTACTTGTATTTCTTTACCTGTACTTGCAATATACTTACATTTTTTGCCAATAATAACAGGGTTACCTTTTCTTTTATCAAATAACAACATATACTTTATTTGATACATACTGATATTTCATAAAGAAACGTAAATATTATGCTATAACATGTAAGAATTGTAAATATGTTGTTATCTATGTTGCAATTAATATTGTCACTATGAGTAAAGTAATATACCATTTTAGTAAAAAAGTAAAGTACATCATATTGGTTAAAAAAGTAAACTACGTTGCTATTTCTGACAAGTTAGCTTATTTTTAGTTAGGTTGATCCTAAGGAAATTGATTTCAGTATATCAAACATTGTTATGGAATTCAAGTTTTGTTCTTTCATCTCAAAAACATTCATTTTATTACTATTAATTTATGCTGCTTTGTGAGTATGTACCACACTTCTAACCACATACTTTCTTCATAAAAAAGCGCAAAAAGATAGGTATTTTTGTATGGTTTATAAATCTTTTTATTGAATCCATGGTGCTTTTAGCAGCAAAAGAGTTAGTGGCTTTGACATGGCAACTCCAGCTTCTACAATCCTAGCTGGCGCTGTAGCTGTTACTGCAGGTACACATCCCACCATTTGTAACTCACTTCATTATCTTGATAACTATTACTTTTCTCTGTGATATAGTGTGGAAAGTTCGTACCAAAATGCATGGTGTTATTTTGGTAAGCAAGTTTAGTTCTTTTAAAGAGTTGCAGTGTCATCACTCACCAAATCCCAGCCAGGTTTGACAAAATTGAATGTGAGGTTTATGCATAGTTCCTTTTCTATTCTGATGATAATTTCTTCTTTATGATGTAGCTTCTTAAAGAAGGTGATAATTATATGGTGGACATATTGAAGCTTGCTGTTATTTCGCCATTTTATATTCCATTACAGGTACATTTATAATATTTTCATACATAGTTTTTAAAAGCTAGTGAGATTGATGCTTATAATTTATCATCTTTGGGTCCTATTAGATCTAAAATTGATGTTAAGCTTAGAGGCACCCAAGAAACTTATTTATAGATAGATTGAAGCCATTGATGAAGTTGAGCTCCTCAAAGAAGAAAAAGATGGTGCTTCGAGATGAAAATGCTAATCCAGTAACAGTCTAGTCAAGTAGTTCAAAAGTCATTGTATGTATAGGGGGATGTTTAAATCCTAGAAATGTTTGAGCCTAATTTGTTGTAATACGTTTAAATCCCATAAATGTTTGACCCTAATTCCATTTATTATATTGATTGTTTTATTATTACTTTATTTTCTATTTAATTATAAAAATAATCGTTCCTAATTTATAATATTTTTGATTAAAAAAGTGTCACCAAAAGAGTAAATAATATTTATTTTAGTAATTAAAATAGTGGCATAAAAATAGTGCCACTAAAACCTACAAGTGCTATAGTGGCATAACAAAAAAGTGCCACTAAAACTCATTAATGCTGCAGCGACACAACTACAAAGTGCCACTATGCTTGAAATGAGCTTTTGAAGCCTTTATAGTGTCATAGAAGGCCACGATGGTTCCACTTTGTAGAAGGGAAAAGGATTTGGGGACTTGACGGTCAATTCAAGTGGAGAAGAAGGTTGTTACTAGAACGGTTTAGCTTCATTGATAGTTTTGGACCCTTGGTAAGTATCCATAACCCTTGTTCTTATTGTTCTTGTGCTTGAAATGAGCTTTTGAAGCCTTTATAGTGTCATAGAAGGCCACGATGGTTCCACTTTGTAGAAGGGAAAGGGATTTGGGGACTTGAAGGTCAATTCTCTACCTCTTGGTTTCTGAACCCTAGCGTAAAATCCCAACCTAGCCATGAGAAACCTTGTTTGAGATAAATTAAGCTTAGAAATCCTTATTTTGGACCTAGATCTTGTTCATGAGCTTGCATGGCTATGATCGAATGATAAAGTTTGCATTTTTATGCCTGTATAGACTTTTTGGAAGGTCCCTAGAGGGTTGTAGACCTTAGTATATTGAATTAAGAGATTTTAAAGATTTGGGCTGAACAGGAGAGTTAGCGGCGGTAACTCTATAGTTAGCGACGCAAACTCTGTGGTTTGACTAAGTTGACTTTGACCGTTAACTTTGACTTTTGGGGATAGTTTGAATTTTGAGTCAAACTTTAGAAACCTTAGTTCTAGTCCTAGTTAGGACTCGGTGATTTGAAACCTTATTTGATACAATGTTTTGACATTTAGGAAGTTAGGGAGATTTCACCGGCACTTTCTTATTTACTCATAGCTGCACATCAGGTGAGTCTCCTTACCATTCCTGAATGATTAATATTTGAATGTGGTATTGTTGTTGCTCGTGTACACGAATGATTACCGGTAGATCGGGGCAAGCCCGAGGCCAATGAACGATTGATTGCCGGCAGATCGGGGCAAGCCCGAGAGCCGTTGAATGCCGACGGATCGGGGCAAGCCTGAGAGTCAAAGGACGGTGGATCTCCGTTGGCTTGTTTGATAGTTTCAGTAATCTAGGAAACTCAATAAGCATTGTGTTTACTGTTTTGTTTTATTGTTTCAGGTACTCATGGTGCCGGCACGGCGTGACTACACAGCACCGGCATTTTCTTGGCATGACTTCTGCTGTTATTTATCTATTTTATTTAGGAATGTTAAACTTGACTTGATGTTTTATTGATGATTGGTTTTATGATGTTATGTTTGGAATTTAAAAAAATAGACTTGAATTTGGAGACGTTACAATGTAGTAACACCATTAAATATAAAAAAGATAAAAATACATATTTGACAAATTAATTGTAAATGACAAGCAAATATACTCACGAAACATATATTTTTAGCGTGGCTCCACAATCAAATGATGTTACAAATCAGTTACAAGTGAACATAATGAGAAAATCGTTAGATCAGATAGCCAAAGGACCTCTCACAACTACATTGTCTACTATATCAAATCATAGAACTGAGTATCCCTAATGGGAAAATCATTAGATCAGCTAGCCGAGATCTAGCAGACCATCTAGTAGCAGCATTTTGAGAAAAAAAAAAAAAAAAAAAAAAAAAAAAAAAAAAAAAAAAAACTCACTGCTATATTGATAGCTACGTCAACTAGCATAGACCTGAATTTTATTTTTTCTTTCAACGATGTTGAATGTTCCCAAACGATGATGAATAAAAGACATCATGTATCACCAGAAATAACATTGATTTTTCACAAAACTAGAAAAGCACACAAAAAATGAGTGGTTTAATATGTTAAAAATATTTACGAATTTTAAGGAAAACTAGTGGGGAGCCCGTGCTATGCACGGGTTGGGTCAACTCGGTGGGTGGCCGTGCTTGTTGAGTGGGTCGGGGTGTGTCGAGGCGCTTTCTTTTCGCGGATCCTGAAGCCAATTTCTAGATGATGCAATCTTGTCAAAGATAAAACTATATAAAGTATTTGCTAATTAAAATTCATTGTTTTCTCAACCATAATCAAATTCCATTAGTAAAATAAACTGCAAGAAATAGCAACGTACTTTCATTGTGCCATTTAGAGTCGGGTCATCTCAATGGATCCACGTCACTTATACCGACAATTGTGCCCAAGAACTGAATGCCATCACCCTGAGGCTGTTTTCGAGCTCGATTAACAGGAACATTTACAATCTGAAAATAAAAATCAGAAACGTCTCAAAACCATTCATGATTTTATAAAGTTCACAACTTTAAATAGCAATGTATTTATGCACAAATAACACTCACAGTTCCTTCAAGTCTTTTAAGCAAAGCTTGTTGAACCCCCTCTCGAGATACATCTCAGCCACTATTTACACTTTCTGCCTGAATACATATTTATATTATTTATTAAAAAAATATATCATTTATTAGCAAGTTTTATGAAACATAGTTTCATTTCATCTTGAAAAAGAAGTGCATTACTATAACAACCTGCTTTTGCATAAGTACAATGTTATTTTTAACAAAAATCCAAAGAACGTTGCTATTAAAACTGATACCTGTTTGGAATTTTTTGCAAAATTGGTCCATGATTGCGTATTTTTAACAAAAAAGATTGAACAACATCTTTCTGATTTCGATTTGTTGGTTCAGACGTAGAGTGGGGATTATAGAAAAGTTTTTAAAAAAGTGTAACACGATTACAAGAAGGTAATTTCCCACAAGTGTCCTCATCAAGTTTGACTCCATCCAGTTTAGATATACAAACAATTCTCTCTGAGTTAAAGAGAAAGTATGCATGTTGGTAATTAGTAGCATATAATTTACCCTAAATCACCAACTTCCTACTATTTTACTTAGTTCGGCAGTGTTATGAATTCCTTAAAGACCTAAAACGAAATATATCGATATAAGCTAACGTCTGATCGTGTAAACTATATGGAGCTTGCATACTGAACCATTAAACAATACTACAAACCTGAATGAAACTTATATCATCCCTGATGGCAACTGACTTCTCCATACAACAAAGAGCAAACTCCAACGACTGCTCCATCACGGCAACAATTATCGGTTCTACTTGCTCGACTGTCAAATTAGGAATAAAATATTGCATATATACATATATCACTTGAACAATCACACGAAGCACAACTTGATAATCAAACCGAAATCAAAACATATATGTCGTAAACTCATAATAAAAGAAGTACCATAAATGGATCCGGTTGAAGAGACAATGGTCTATGCTACGGATGTAACGGCTTGAATCGGAGCCTGGTCCCAGTGGTGTAGCCCTAATTTTCCATCACTGTTGATTTGAACGCCTTGTTTAAGGATCATTTAAGGATCAAATCTAACCGTTTTTCACTCACCGTCTTCATCATCATCATCCTGCAAAATATCAAACAAAAAGTGTTCTTAATAATTACCGATTAACATATGAATTATGAGAGATTTGAAACGGATTTAGAGAAGATGAATTACATCTGCACTATCATCATCTTCTTCATCGTTATGGACTTCTGATTTTGACTTGTCAGATTCCTCCTCTTCCTCTTCTTCAGCGGCGTCCTTTCCCTCGGTCTATGATTTTAAGATCATAAAGTTTGAGATTTTATAATCTGATAATTTTCGATTCATAGTATCGTATACATTTGGAATTACCAATTTCTTGTTGTAGGCATGGAGTGTTTTTTCGTATGGACTTCCTCTTCTCTGCTTTAGCCACGTATGGAGCTTTTTACTGATTGATGATACAAATTAGGAATCAATTCAGGTTGAATTGAAGAAATTAGAACTTAAAGAGTTTAATTGATTTAGACGTAAATTATACTTACAGCTGTGGTCAGTCATTTCCATTTGTCACCACCAGCTTTACCGACCTATTGAATTACGAACATATAAAAAGTTACGAAACCGATGGAAACATAAAAGTCAAAAGTCAACGGCGGAGCAATACTCACAACGGACACGGATTTGTTGTTAGGATGCTTTTCTTTGAACTGTTTTCGGAAATCCTCCCTGTTACAATCAAATTCCAACGGATCAGCAAAAAAAACGTATCCGACGTCACCGAAATAATGAATTAGCTATGGATCTCCCAAAATTTAGGGCTAATAACATACATGAAGATGAGGAAAGCACTGGCAGACCTTTTCGGATCCTTTGCCTCCTTAGCTTTCTTCGCCGGCGCTTTCCTTTGAGCAGGCGCTGCTTTCTTCTGCACCGCAAGCCTAATTACGAATCACAGATAAAAACAACGAATTAATCACAGCTTTACAACAGAAAAAAAAAAGACCAAAACATATAAAATTACAGATCTTAAGCAGAAAATAGACGGAAATTCACCTGCTATCGGCTTTTTTGGTGTCGGACTTGGATTTGCCTCCTTTCATGACCAGGGGAAGACGGCTCATCCAATGCTTCTATGTGTTCTCCTGGTTGAGAGCATGCGTTTGTAGAGAGATGAGATTGGGAACGAAAAGCAAGAGACGGTGCAGTATATTATTCAAACGACAGCTGTGGCGAAAGAAAAAAACGTGGCAAGGGAGAGAAGAAAGTCACCTGTTTTATTTCCGTATTAATTGTCCAAGGACACGAAAAAAACCCCACGCACAAAAAACGTACACAAACATCCCCAAAAAGACGGGAATTAGTAATATAGTTAAATAGTGTATTTTGTTAATTTGATACATACAAAACTTCGAGTAGGATAAACTCATGCAATTGTTTAAACGTTTACAACCTCTGTACATTCCCAAAAAGATACATGTGTAGGTTACGCTATTTACAACTATGGTTTTCCGTTGTACGTTGACATTTGCATGAGTGCAAAAACAGAAAAGACTTTTTCTGCGGTAGAAATTTGTATATTGTTAGTTACACGTATCTATCAATTTTTCATATATGCATAAATATTGAAATATTGATTACCTTTTCTTCACTTGGTATGCTTATGCTTGTTTTGCTTTTCCTTTATCTGACTTCGTTTCTAATCCTTCATCTTCATCTAGGAAAGAGTTGATTGTTGGTAAGGATCATGTATATGCATTTGTTTTGAATTTTTTTAATGTAAGGAAAGCTGTTGCAGAGTTGTCGGTAATCTGTGCTTTGAAGCCATACCTACAATTTTAAACATGTCAAGCATTATTGTTTTTTACAGAATAGAAAAGACTGAATGTGTTTTTGAAAAGTCAAAACACTTGTCCATGTAATTTGTAATTTCTTTTCGATTTGTAAGTTTGATTATATATATATATATATATATATATATATATATATATATATATATATATATATATATATATATATATATATATATATATATATATATATATATATATATATATATATATATATATATATATATATATATATATATAGCGATAAACATTTTCATTTTAATAACATGATTTATTGAAATGGTGGTGTAACAAATATTTAAGAATGTTTGAATGACATATATGATGATTGTATATTTTTACATATATGGTTGCATTGTTTACAATTTATATTTGGTTTATATTCAAGAATTATGACAATTGATCGTCGAATTAAGAATCTATGTACTTAAAAATATATAAAATTGAGTAATCAGTTAAAGAACATTTTGAAATATTAACTGATGCAATGTATTACCTGTAAGAATTGAATTCTTGGTAAGTTTTGTAAACAGTTGATTATAAGAGACAAAATTGAAATGATGAGTTGGAAAATTATCGGGTGATATTTCTTCAAATTTTGTAAATCTTCCGAAGTTGAGAGTAGTAGGATTAGGTAAACTTCTTTGCCAATATTTGGTATGTATTTTGTATGCTGCCCCTAGCTGCATCAGCTGGATGAAGTATTCCATGTCACTAAAATTCATATTTTCTTGAATCGCATGTCCCTGTATAAAAAAAATTGAAGACATGTTATTATTACAATTTAGAGAAAATATTTTGGAAATAATAAGTAATTTTGGTTTGTATAATTTAATAGGTGATACCAATTAATCTAGCAGCATACAACAGTAGCCTGTTGGTGTTGGATTAGGCGGGTTTGTGGAGATCCATTTGTGATACACTTTTACTTCAACGATTTTGAATCTGTCTCCCGGGTGTAGATCATTGATGTTGGTGGACGCCATTCTGATTATAATATATAACTTTGCTTGTATCTCATATTGTTTTTCTTACCTGCTGCCTCATCATATCCTTCTCCGTCACTCTCCATTCAGACAAAGAAATTCGTTAGCTATACACCAAAAACCATATAAATAACAAAAGATTACCATGGTTTGAGGTAGATATTCTACAGCAACAGCAATAAAAATGAATATAAGCTTTATCGCGATACAAAACTTCAGCTATCAGCTTTTCAAAGAAATCCATGGCTTCACTTACCCAATAACCCTTACCAAATCCACTAATAATCGCATCATAATAAACAACAACAATGGATGAATAAAAATGGGAGAAGATCCATTTAGGGATGAAATCAGCCCTAGTCATATCTGATGACCTAAAGTGATCTTGAAATAATTTTAAACTTTCAGTAACGTGAAACCGATTTTGAGATGGGGAGCGATGGATTTTGATAAGCTTTTGCAAAAATAAAAAATAATAGAGTTGATTAAGAATCGAACAGTCCTTTATTATAGAAAATCAACATCGCCAACATTCTTTAGACGCGAATCCTCCCGATTTCGTTGAAACCCACCGATGGGAGTAAACGGGACGGAGGCAAACGAAGTGTGTCAATCGGTTTAGAAGACGCTAAATCGACGCGACCGATGATGCATCATGACCTTCGAAAGACAAATCGAGTGACAGAGGATGCACTTGGAGCTCGATTTCGGTTTGAGGGTTACGATTCTTCTCAAATCGACGAAGAAGGGGAGCGATCACATCTTCTCGGAAACAAAGCCATCTTTTTCAAACACTCAAAATTCGACCCACCAAACGTAGAATTCCTTAGCTGTAGACTACTGTCGCTACTTTCTCTCTAGGGTATCCTTCAATTTCCAACTTAACTTGCATCTATCTCTCCAAAATCACGTAATAAAGTCAAATGTAAGAGGCGACCGGAAGCGAGCAACTGACGGCAATTCAACAAAGTTGTGGTGGACGCAGTGAAGACGAATGAGAAGGAAACGGTAGAGACTGGAGAGGATAACGAATGATGGATACGAACCCGAGAAACCCGAAACCCGACCCATATACGACCCGCGTGTCACAAGCCATAAAAAAAACGTACACCACCAAAAGCAAAATCACGGTTTTTAAATAAGAGAATAATAGTAGCATGTAAGATTACTTTTGACTAAATAAAATAATATAAAATGTTGGTATGTGAGATCACTTGTGTAATTTAAGATGTTATATTTATTAGAACAAATAATAAGTAATTATGGAAACCATAAGAAATGACTTAGTCTTATTATAAAGAATATCAAATTATAGGGACAACAACAGTAAATCACTCGTTTCTTGCAAATTAAAAACTACTATCCACAAAAAGTTTAAATTCGGAAATTTAAAACTAAAAGGAGCAAAAATGTAATTCATAGAAACTAAAAACTTCAAAGACAATAAATGCAATTCATGAAAAATAAAAACTTCAAGGACAAAAAAATAATTTTAAAAAATTAAAACTGCAGGACCCGAAGCCTCTTTTGTTTATTTCCTTATTGTGAATTAAAAAAAAATACATCGACCAAATTATAGTTCCAAAAATTGAAAACAACAGGGACCAAGACGTATAATTTATGTAATCAAAACTACATGGCCAAAAAAATAATTCCAAAAAATTTATAACTGAAAATATTAAAAGTGTTATTTGATCATTTCTTGCGATTTTAAAAAATATATCGAATTTTAGTGCCCGTTTGGTTGTGCTTATTAGAGCTCCTTATTTCCTTATCAGCTTTTTTTAAAAGCCAATAAGGTAAAAAGGTGTTTGGCTAGAGCATAAGGACTTCTGAAATTGATTTTTCCTTATCACTTAATAAGTCGTTTTTTCATAAGGGAGACCTTACTTATGAAACCTCCTTATGGCTTATGACAAAAAAGACACCGCCGCTTACCCTCACCTTTTCTCCTCTGTGCGTCGTTTTTCTCCATTCACGCAGCTCCCATCGATCTTTCCTCCTTCATGCACCTGCTGATCGGAAACCTCCACCTCCACGCCTCCGATCGGGAACCTCCAGTCCTCCACAGGTACGATTTCTCTCCTTCCTCGTTGGTTTCCTCCTTCACGCATCTGTTTCTCGCTTTCACTGATCGATTTTTCGCACCTAGTTCACGAATCTGTTCACCTGAAATCGATTTTTCGCACCTAGTTCACGCATCTGTTTCTGAAATCGATTTTTCTGTTCCTTATGGCTTATGAAATCGATTTCTCTCCTTCCTCAAGGATCAATTGAGATATTATGTTACAATTTCTGAAAAAGGATCCACAAGAAATCGATTGATGATATTAATTTTTTGCTGAATTTATTAGTTCACGCATGCATCTGATTCCACAAGAAATCGTTTGCTGATCCAAACAGTTTCTGAAAAAGCATGAGTTCCAAACAGTTTTTCTCCTTATCAACTTATTAACTTTTCTCCTTTATAAGCTTATCCAAACAGTTTTTGAAAAACTCCTTTTTGAAAAGTTACAAGTCAATAAGGACTTTTGCCTAAAAGTGCTTATGAAGTCAAATAAGCACAACCAAACCGAGCCTTAGATATCAACGGGTATATTAAAGAGCACTTCTTCTAAGTTGTAATATCAATTTGACTTTAATGTTTCTTTTCAATTTTGTAAAAAACTAACATCTTTGTGTTTTAATTTTAAAAATGTTTACAATCTATCAATACATCAAAATCAGAAATTTATACATTTGTTTTCCAATCATTTGGTTTTCTTTTTACAATAATTGTCTTATTATGAACAATTGGAGAATATTTCACGTTTTAATTATGCATTTTTGCCTTATTAATTTTTTAGGCCCACCTTCTTTTATGGCTGATAAATTTCGGGAGCTACGTCTCATTGGATTTTTGTACGGGAAATTCGCACCGACGATAATTTATCTAAACGTTTTCTTTTACTGTTTTATGTGTTAGTTTTAGTTAAACAATAATTAAAAGTTTAAACCATTTACCTTTATATTTTTTTTCCGTTCCATATCTTCCATATCTTTCTTCGGTAACCTAAATATAAACCAACTCATAAAATAACACTTGAATTCGTACCTACACAATGTGATAGACGAATCTAAGATCAAATTCATACATGTCTAATTAATTGAAGCACAGACATAATAAAGGAGTCGAAAGTTTTTAGTTATTGGGTTAGTCTTTAACTATGTACCATTTATATCAAGTTTTCATACCAAATATTGAACGTAATTTAAAAAAACAAAATACTAGTTAACGTCCTATAATTGGCCATGAAGACACAAAATGTATCTTTGGCTATAACTTGTGAAGATGATGATGGATCGCATCAGGTTTGGTCATTCGGGTTTGATGACGAAGAAATAAGAAGACCAACACATAGTGTCATGATTGCAGTTCACAAGTCAAGCGATGATATAGATGTCTGATATTACTCTGAAAACTGCGGAGGAATTGCAGATAAGAAAGTTGATTATGATGAGAAAAGTTATTCGGGATAATGTTTGTTGGCGAAGGGCTCAGAAAACACATCTAGCTCAGAAAACTCAATTCTTTTAATATTCATGAATCATACTTTATTTCTGATCTTAATGAAATTGAATCTAACTACTTGTATATGCACAAGTTGCTTATATCTAGGAAAAGTGATGCTTGCATAGCTCATGTAACCTCCAATTTTCATAATAAAATAAAAAGTCTTTAGAAAAAGCATTTTCAATAATAAAAACATAATTTCATTAAAACATTCAAATATAGTTCATATTTCAATAACCAAAACATTTAATGTCATCGTTATTCAAGACCAACAATCACCCGAAGTCAAAAACATAAACAATGTCAACATAAATCATAATCCAGCAAAGAAGCAGCGTTAGTGAGTACTTGTCAAGACTTGTCATCTCTCGTACCAGAAGTACCTAAAATAATGGTTTTAAGAGAAAATGCTAAGCACGCAGCTTAGTGAATTCCAACAAATACACAATGTATCAATCATACATGCTCTACTCATAACACAAGAAATACAGCACATACATCACAGTAAACACCAATCTACTCCACACAATACATCAGACCATGCTACCTTGCTCAGTACCTCGACCCATGCACACCTTGCTCAGTACCCCGAGCCGTGCTACATTGCTTACCATGCATACCTTGACCTTGCTGTAAAGTTGGATTTGATGTTTGCGGAATAATAATAACGTAAAGATCGAATCAAATATTCAAGGTGCCGAATGATTAATTATCAAATATGTGAGACGTACAAAAATCTTGCATAAAGCACTTACACCTCACATTGTAAGCTCTACCTAAAAAGGAAATAATCATGAGAATATATAGGTAGGCTATAAATTAGGTAGAGCCCAATAAACAAGATTTAAGGTGGGCCTTCCAAGCTTGCCATACATCACGTAAATCCGACTTTACAACCTCAACCTCAAGCAATAAATAGTATTCCCGAAGATAAACATAAGCATATACTCGTCAAGTAAACCCAATTCCAAATTGAAATACAATTGGCTCATATACAAGAAAAAACTCTCCCTCAACATGTCATCGGTCTCTAAAAAGATGTGATTGTGAAGCAATCCGCCAAATATGAGAATGTGCTCAACCGGGAAAAGTCAATAAAAACTCCCCCTTGACTTGAGTGTATCCGTCAAGGCCTAAAAATTCTACTTTTGCGTTGAAAAAATATGAATCGTGGAATCCAAAAAAATTTCGTGTTTTTGTTCATCTGTGCTTGATCACCGTTCATCCAAAATATATTTTTCCGTTTTTCAATCTGAATCCGAAAAAATATGTTGCGATACGAAGTCTATCGGATCCGGATTGAAATTAAAATGTTGGAAGTATCGGCCCAAGAAAATTTCTTTTGTAGCCCAAGAAAAAGTGTTCATATCAGCTCAAAATATGATCCGTTTGGATAAATTGTAATGCGTAGCCCAAAATAAAAGGAGTCTGAATGAGATGTGGGCTGTGGGATCCGAATGTTAGTTGGGCTGTGGGATTCGAATGGGTCCGATCGGTTGAAGAAAATGGTGTCCGAATGGGGTTTATATGTTTGACCACAAAATGAAACGTGCTTTCTTTGTCATCGGTTTCCTTCCCTTCCCCGTATCTATTTTCTTCTCAGGGTGCTTATAAAAATTGCTTATTAACTTATTGGCTTTTTGGAAAAGTCATAAGCCCTAAGTAAGGCAAATAACCAGTTTTTAATAAGTAAGGGGTGCCTTACTTATGGCTTATGATTTTTCCAAAAAACCAATAAGCCAATAAACATTTTTTATAAGCACATCCAAAACGGACCCTCAGTTGTTCCCTTTGGCGACTGCTTAAAGTTCATTACCCTTCATCATCGCATACATTCTGATTCAGTACATCCGATTATCATTTAGACATCAATGCACCTTGGGTTCCGATTATAGCCATCCGATTTCACCTTTCATCTCGGAATTCTCACACAACCTCCTTTCGGAATCATCTCACTTTTTCTTTTCTTTTTCAACTTTCTCCGTTCATTTCCGATTTCTCTCCCTTCGGAATCGTCTTCATCGACCGGTAATCAGACCTACGAAGTCGGCATTTGACTTCGGCGTCAACCTCATTGACCCACAAACAAGCTTTCTCATTTCATCATGTTATTCAGAATCCAAGATGTTTACGACATAGAAATTACCGCCAAACTCAAAGTTTCCATGACAAACATCATCTTCATGACAACTGATTCAAAAACACCTTTCAATCAACATGAAAACTCGATTGAAGATCTGGAACAGATTTCTCGATATTAATTAACTCAGATCTTCAGAGGTTCATCAATAAGAATTGATTTTCAAAGAAAATATCGAGATAATGTCAATGGATCACGGGAATTGATCATCAAAGTTAGTACAATTCTGAAATCATAGCTCTTATGGATTGAAACATCGCCAAAAGAATCAAAACATCAAAATGAATGTCGCCTAGACCCATTCATCGTCTTTGTTGTCTCAAACAACTATCAATCATCAAACCATAAGTCTTATTTAAACTGATTATTGATTCCCACAATAATATCGTTGAACTAAAATCCTACATTAGTGAAAACCCTATTTTTTTAGCTTTTGCAATTGATTGAAAAATCAAAGCAGGTTTTACAAATGGGTAGTGTGAAAATTTGTGGACGATGCAAGAATAAGTGTGAGTAACTACGATTAGATCTAGTTAAAGCAATCAACAATAGAGATTGAATAGAAATCGAATATTTAATAAATGTTATCACACATTTCGATTGAAGAACAATAAATCTAAATGTTGAATGAAGCTGGAAACGAGAACACCGAATTTTATTGTGATTTAGGGCCCAAAATTTGATTATGAACACTGGAACCCAGACATGATAAATGTCGAATGGACATTGGAATAATGAGTTTAATAATCAGTTTGATTTGGGGCAATAAACTATGAATCAGATCTAGAATTGAAACGTGGGCACAATATAGGATAATGATTAATGAACACTCACTACTACTAGAAAATATACTTTTAATAACTTATGATTTATAACATACAGAAGTTTTATAGTTTTATGACAGACATTTTTGTGTATCATAAATATATGTCATCTTTTATAAATTTATGACATACAAAACTGTATGTCATAAATTACCGTCCGTCTAAAATTTTTAAAAATCCCGCTAATAGCCTCATACTAAAATAAATGTGTTAGAATGAAATTCCCTCCCCTTTGCCTAGGTCAAATAAGAATCGATATCTCCCAAACCAAAATAATGTTCTCTCTACCTCTCATCACTGATTGGTACAACCTTCCTCATTTGGATTTTCCTAAATGTTGTGCCCTTCAATCGGTCTCCTCTATTCGTCGATCGATACAGGCCTCTTCATCGTGACTTCATGACACGCCTGGGTCGTTGTGCGATCAAAAATAAGAAAATAAAACCTCACAAATACTAGCACAGTGGTAGTAAGGGTCGATCCACGGGAGTTTGGTGGTCAAGACGAGACGATAGCTTACCAACTGTAGTGTCACGCTACAGCCAGAAGGACTAACTTCCACTTTCCCAAAACACAGAAATCTCAAATCCAAAACAAAGTCCAAACATAAACTAAATGAAACTAAACCGAATCCTAACCCTAGATTGCTTACTGAAATCAGAAGGTATATTCAGAATCCAGAAACAATCAAACAATCCAAAAGCATTCAAAAGCATACAAACATAAATAAAGGTAAAAAGTGCAATAAAACATGAACCGAATGATTAACTATATTAAACTCCAATCCAGAAGATCCAAAACGGTAGAATACGAAAATAAAAAGCTTTAACCTACTGCTACTGGTTGTCACTATCCAGAAACACCAAGCTAAGAGCTTAAAACAACTAAACTAATACTAAAAGTAAAGTGAAAACATAAAAATACCACAAATGGCTGCTGAAATCTCGAAACTTGAGTCAAAGTCACCGTAAGTCCACCTTAGGGTCTGATATTCGCCTCCATAATTCGACCTAAAAGCCTCTATTTATAGTTGTGGAAAATTAGAACCCACGACGCGTAAGTCCTCTTAGCCGCGTCGCGCGTAGAGCCTTATCCCCGTTTTTTCGTTATTTGAATTTCTTCCACCGCCTCAACTTTTGACGTGGCGCGTCGCGCATAGCTTCATTACCGCGGCGCGCGTGTTTATTCGACTGATTTTGTCTTTATCCTCAAAACTTCTTCAATTGTCCGCATTTAGCCCCTGATTGTAACATTTCTTTGCAAACAAGCACTAGCACAAAAAGTGAGAAATACCAATACATATATGATATATTTTCACCAAGAATAGGGCCTAACAACGACTAAAATACTTGATATTACTAGGCGTTGTCAAACACCCCACACTTGTGCCTTGCTTGTCCCCAAGCAAGAGAGTTTTTAACAGATTTTAACTAAGATTCAAACAATTTTTGAATGTGTTTAATTTCAAAGCTTATTGTTTCGAGAGTTAGATTGAAATAGTTTTTTTTTGCAAACATAACCAGAATATCATTTGGAATTCATGACTTCTAAAGAACCCTTGATTACAAATTTTCTGTCCACAATGAAGTGTACGTACTCATTCAGATTCTAAAGGCCATAAAAGAACTATCCATGACTTTCGATGTTGTCCGTGTAGCGAGCTTTCAGAAATACTATCCCAAACCAGACGATCTTAGGTGGTAAGGTGCATAAATTTCTTTTTCGAGGCCACCCTTTTCGAACTTACCGGCCCGAACAACAAAGGCCATTGATTGTCAGTCCCTTCCTAAATTCCAATCGTAAAATACTCCAATCTTCTAACTCCTAAAACTCAACTTATTTGACTAAACTCTTAGCATGATAACAACTAAATAGTATTTCTTGAAAAATACCAAAGCTATAACATTCACAAACTATTCGTTTCAAAATTACAATCTATTAAAAATTTTGAAAAGTTTGCCAGAAATTTTAAAAATTGGTCGTTTCCCGCAAAAAGTTCAAAAATGACTCTTTCGACCGTCCACACCCCACACTTAAAACCATACAACGTCCCCGTTGTACAAAATTATTTCAAACAAGGGAGAAAGAGTTACCCCTTAGACGGTTGACTGCTTGATGGAACTTGGTTGTCACAGAAACAAAAATACGAACATCTCACGCTTCATATTTCAGGAGTTGTGGCGCAACAGTAAACACGCTGGTGATCATAGCAAGTCGAGGGGGCACAATGACCCCACACTTGGATGAAACAACTCCTCCGTAGATTCCCTATTTGGTATTCACATGCACACTCACAAGCACATTAAATGCAAAAAGATAACAAACAACTAAACAAAATATATAAACCAAATACAGAATCATAAAATGGTCATAAGTTTGGTACAGTATCTCCAAAAAGGTGAAAAAGAAAATACATCAATCATCCTGGCGTGCCCTGGAAGGACCCGCCTCATCATCGTGAGCTCTGGCTGGGAAAGGTCATGGGTGTCGTCCAGACTGTGAGGCCGTATCCAGTAATACCTCCCCGATCCATGCCAGCTGATCCTCCACCCTGGTAACCCTATCGCTCAGCTCTCGAATGGCAGTCATCACATTTGACAACTGCGGCTGGGGCTGGTCCTCTGCTGGCTCCTGTCTCCGTCTACGTCTCCTCGCTGGCTGGGCTGGCTCTAGCTGAGCCTGGGGAGCTCGTGGTGCCTCCGTCGATGCTCTCAAGTACACACCCGCACATGGCTGAAGAATTAGCCCCATAGTCTCCAAAAAACGGGCTGATGTGCGTGTGGGTGGTGTCGGTGTCAAGGTCGCCACAATCTCAGCAGTAAGAAGGCCATATGATCTGGCCAAGTGGGTAATGAAATGCCCGCCGGCCATGGGGCTGCTGTCGACTGTGCCCGCTGCTTGGGTGGTGAGGGAGACCGCCAGTGCATATGGCAAATGAAGGAATCTGGTGGGATCGGAGATCGGCCACATGAAGGTCATGTCCTCCCCGGACACCTTCTCGTACCCACGCTTCTGCATAACAGAAGTGGATATCATCCGGTACATTAATCGGTAATAGATTGCGGAGCTGGCTATCCCTAGCCGACCCCGGATCAAACCTATCACTGGACATCGTCGCCCAGATAACCGCATTGGCCTCCCATTGAGGCTGCCCCTGAACACATGCCCGCAAAAATGGCACAAAATGGCGGCTCGCTAGCTCTGCCGTCGTGTAAATCCCCACACGTCTCCCAAACTCTCTGATGTTGCACTCCCTGCTCTCTCCGCCCAACCTGAACCGAACCATCCGGGACCGTGCCTCCCATGAGGCTGGTATGTAACGAACTGTAGAAATGAACTCCAGAAGAAGCTCCTTGTAGACCACATCATCCTCGTTTTCCATCAGCCTATCCCAGCCGTGGCAAGTGAAAGTAAACTCTCCGTCAGCCCAGGTACGACGGAGAAATGGCTCCAGCTCGGCCCAAAGTCCAGCCTGTGTCAGAATGACTCGATCCAGTACGATCGCCTCGAGTACCTAGCGGGTACTTAGCTCGTCTCGCCGTGCCACATACTGTGGACTATCGTCCAAAACCTCGGGAAACCGAAGAAATGGGTGATCACGCCTGAAATCCATCTGCACAAAAGAAGCCACACACGAAAATATTTTTGCAAAATTAGTCCTTCGTCCCTTCCAGACACGCGTGACGCGGCCCAAGAACCAGGCGCGTCGCGCCGTAGGCCTGTTACGAACCAAAACCCCAAAATCGTTGATTTTTCCTGTTAAACTCAATCTAATGCTTCTACAAGGTAGCCTAACTAGCGACTAGCCCCCCTAGGGTGGTGATTTTGCAAACAAAACACCTTACGAGCCGGCATTGCCGATTGTCTAAGTTTTCTAGTTTTGCTATTTCTATCAAATTAACCCATCAATTGCTTGTAATAACACGAAATAACAAGTTCTAGAAGACATACCGTAGTAGTAGAACTCAAAAACGCAAGAAAAACGAAGGAAAACGGTTGATCAGAGGGTGCTCTGTTCTCACGCAGCATGGTTGTGTGGGTTGCGATGAGGGTACGTACCTTATAAAGGAGATTCTGACCAATTGAATGCCGCGACGCGCGTGGATGCAATCTACGTCGTGCGTATCGCCAAAATAACCCCTGCGCCGCGCCCTTCTCCTTACCGCATCATGGCTTCCAAATTCTCCAAAGTCCTTCGTGTGACCCCACACTTGCCTCGTACCAGTAATACCTGCAATGATGATGATATTCTCCTAATTATTCCTAAGAAATACTATACCTAACCTATAAAGGATGGGTTGCCTCCCAACAAGCGCTGAGTTTAACGTCTTCAGCCAGACGGGCTGCTCCAATAGCTATGGTGGATCCTATGCAATTTGACTCCATTGAACTCCAATCACCACCGTCCCTTTGCTGATCAGATGCTCCTTCAGTTTTCCTGGGTCGAATGGCTTGCAGGTTCCTCCGCTGCCCGGTTTTAGTTTTCTGATTAATTCGCGCGAATGTTTGGAAGTTGCTTTAAATCTCAAAGCTCGGTCCTTCCTTTGGTGTCTCTTCAAGGTCACATGTTTGATGTGGAGCGCGCCCAATGTTGCTTCCAATAGTTGTTTTGCGCCTCGTTTGTTGCTCACATATTGCATGTTATCTACAGTTTTTGGTTTTGGTCTGCAGTACCAATGAAAATTTTCCAATAGAATCGGATCGGGAAGCATAATATCGGGATGCTTCCATATGTCCTCATCGATGGTATTAATCACATCTAATTTTCCATTCATGAATGGATCATGAGTGGCAAAGAAATCATGTTTATTGTTTTCAAAGACCACATCATTGTCATCATCTTCTTGGTCATCGTCCAACAGGGGGATCGGTACCAAGAGTGAGTGACTGGTTTTATCTGGTGGTGGTATAAGGTCACCCATCACCAGTTCCTTACTTTCAAAATGTTCAAATTTTTCAAATTTTTCAAGAATTGTTGGGCTGGGGTCTGTACTGACACTTACAGCCTCATCCTCAACATCCTCATCAACCAAATTGTCTGGTGATGGTATGGATTCACTCATCATCAGCTCAACATTATTAGCATTTTCAAAAACATCAAAAGTTGTTGAGTCAAAGGTAGCATTGTCACCTACAACCTCTTCCTCAACAACATTTTCAACCCTCTCAGTGGTCTCTTGACTTTCCCAGGGTGCATGTCCTTCCATCACATGTTGAGGTGATGCAGCTTCACACACATTATCATGGGTATAAAAATCACTCGCCTCGGGTTCTGGCGAGGTTGGCGGACACTCCCTAATTTTCTCCAACTGATCTAATGAAACTTGCAATCTTACAAGAGCATCGGCCTGATCCTTCTGCATTTGGTAGGTATTAACCATGAGTTCCAAGATTTGGGTCCAAATTGCAGAATTTTCAGGTTGTGATGACTCCTCGGTCTGCCATCCATTGTCATCGAATGATCCATTGTTGTAATCATCCTCGTAATAGCTGTCGGCCGGATTTTCATAATACTCATACTGATCCAGGTATATGTAATCGCCCATTATGAGGACGTACACATACCAGAAATCAAAAGACTAAAATTGAACATCAAAATCAAAAACAACCCTATTGATCGTCTTATCGTAAGCGCACAACTCACCGGCAACGGCACCAAAATTTGACACGCCTAGGTTGTCGTGCGGTCATTAATAATAAGAAAATAAAACCTCACAAACACTAGCACAGTGGTAGTAAGGGTCGATCCACGGGAGTTTGGTGGTCAAGACAAGACGATAGCTTACCAACTGTAGTGTCACGCTACAGCCAGAGGGACTAACTTCCACTTTCCCAAAACACACAGAAATCTCAAATCTAAAACAAAGTCCAAAAATAAACTAAATGAAACTAAACTGAATCCTAACCCTAGATTGCTTACTGAAATCAGAAGGTATATTCAGAATCCAGAAACAATCAAACAATCCAAAAGCATTCAAAGGCATCCAAACATAAATAAAAGTAAAAAGTGCAATAAAACATGAACCGAATGATTAACTATATTAAACTCCAATCCAGAAGATCCAAAATAGTAGAATACGAAAATAAAAAGCTTTAACCTAATGCTACTGGCTGTCACTATCCAGAAACACCAAGCTAAGAGCTTAGAACAACTAAACTAATACTAAAAGTAAAGTGAAAACATAAAAATACCACAAATGGCTGCTGAAATCTCGAAACTTGAGTCAAAGTCACCGTAAGTCCACCTTAGGGTCTGATATTCGCCTCCAAAATTCGACCTAAAAGTCTTTATTTATAGTTGTAGAAAATTAGAACCCGCGACGCGTAAGGCCTCTAGCCGTGTCGCGCGTAGAGCCTTATCTCCATTTTTTCATTATTTGAATTTCTTCCACCACCTGAACTGTTGACGTGGCGCGTCACACATACCTTCATTCCCGTAGCGCGCGTGTTTATTCGACTGATTTTGTCTTTATCCTCAAAACTTCTTCAATTGTCCGCATTTAGCCCTTGATCGTAACATTTCTTTGCAAACAAGCACTAGCACAAAAAGTGAGAAATACCAATGCATATATGATATATTTTCACCAAGAATAGGGCCTAACAACGACTAAAATACTTGATATTACTAGGCGTTGTCACTTCACCTTTACCCCTTTAGCCCTGTGATGACTGTGGTTGACGAACACGAAGGACTAGCCGGACTACTTCACCGTCCAGTCTCCTTAGCAGTTACCAATCGGTATTTTACCTTAGCAATTGCCAATTTCTACTAAATCTATATCGTATGTTGTCTGTTGTCAACTGATTGAAGCTTGACGGATCAACATCAAGCCACCAAGGTAACGATTTCAGCCTTGCCCACCAGATGTTCGATGAAATGTCAATTAGAGGTTGGATGTAATTTTTTGGTATTATTCAACACCTCATGTAGCTTTATTTGAAAATTTAAATGGAATCCATTCCAATCGGTTAGAGGTTGGCTGTAATATTTTCGTATATCGTAAATGTTCATGTTTAGCTTGTATATCTTTTTTGGTTTGTTCTCTTGTTCCAGCTCCCTACTAGTTGGATTGTTTGTTGTACTCTGTACCGCCTTTTCTTTTAGTTAATAAAGTTTGTTGTTCTAAAAAAGCTTGAGCATCATAATGCTGCTGATAAAAAGTTCGGGATTGGAGGGCATAGTGGTAATTATTTTTCTTTCATATATTTCCTTATTGAGATTGCATGATATAATTGTAATGTAACACCCTAATTTTTTTTAATAATAAAACATTAATTAAATCTAAAATACACTTTTGGACACAAAAACTTGTAAATAAATTAAAAAATTTGAAGATAATTAAATTGTTTGAATCAGAGTAATGGTGTTACCAAAACATAAAATTAATAAACACATTAAAAGCAGAAGACTTAAATTAATAAATTGTTTAAAATGTCCCTTCCTTTATTTTGATACGAGCTCAGAGCGATCACGCCGTGTCCTTTCCAAAAATACCCTTAAACCTGAAATGTTAGAATTCAACGGGTAAGCCGAAACGCTTAGTGATAGCGTATGACTTATATAGCTGTATCCAGTCCAATGCGATTGTCAGCAAACCAATCACATCGGACTGGGGGGACTTGATGGTATTAGGTCCATCGGCTGACCCGAATAGCATGACAGCGCGACTTGACGGCCGCTAGACGACACTACTTGACAGCACGCCGTGGCTGCCAGCCCTGCTGGACAGGCACGGCTTGACAACCCGCCATCCAGCCAACAGCATTGCTTGGCTGGATCTCCTGGCAGCTAGCTTGGCAGCCTTGCTTGACAGCACTGCTAGCTGGGCTGAATTGGGCTGGCCCAAGGCCTGACCTAATTGTCCACTATAAATAGAACAATAAGGGAACCCTAGTTCCCTAAGTCATCAGCCTCCACTCTCTACCACCGTCTACACGCCTACACCACGATGGTTCTCTCCGGCGAGGAGAAACCACCTTATCTCGCATGTCGAACTGACTTGATCGTCGGAGCCTGCTCCCGGGGCACACGCCCTGGGCGGTTCTAACGATTATCTTCTCGGTTGTGACTAGGATCCAAGTCGGGAAATAGCTAACGGCACCAACATCAAGACCTCCGATCCAGATCTACCCGATGCCAGATCCGATGTCGCATCATTGGCGCCATCCGTGGGACCTTGAGCAAAACAGCCATTGTTGCCCAGGGTTCAATCTCACTTCAACGATTTCTACAGACCTGCTCTTTAGACCTCGTCTCTCCAAATATCTATATAGATCTGTTCTTCAAATGTCTCATTCTCTTAATAGAGCTTTTCCTCGATATATTTGCATAAACCCTTCCTCTTCCTTCAAAAGCTGAAACAAAGTATTTTAAAATCATACACGCCTGATTGGAAATGAGGGGATTCTTGCGATTTGTTGTTCCCAAGGTCTCATTACCCTTGAAAACAAACTCAGACGCATTTTAGGAGCCATTTCAGTGCTCGAAAGAGTTGAATCTCGGAGCTTCATTCGACAACTTGGAAGAGGGGTCAAACTCGTGTAGCTAAAACAAATAGAAAGTCGCCGATAGTAATAGATTTCGTTTAGTTCGCAGCAAAGGAAAACCGCAATCAGTGATTTTTGGGAAGACAACTATTTCGCCCGTAATCCCTAAACCAGAAGCTCCTGAACCAAATTGAAATCAGTGGTTGACGCAAAACACCCCTCCCGATCAAATTAACCGAAATCGCTAATTACCCCAACATCTGCTTCTTGTTGAAGTTAATTAAGGTTGACGGAGAGTAATAATGGGAAGAGCTAACCGTCTATGGATAAAAATTTACCTAGGGATCATGATCTAAGGGTGGTCCCCTCTTGAGAACCGAAAATCATTCAGAAGTATCAACAACACTAAATCCACCGGTACTGGCTGTAGTCTGGTGACGTTTTCTCCCAACAATCATTGCTTTTGAAATATGATAAAGATATGGTAATTTTAGTAAAGAACAATCTAAAAGGAGGGGACACGAGCTGTGCACCGAAGGTGTTCGATAAAATTCATGATAGAATAACTCTGCGAAAGTATCACCTATTTGCCTCAATTGTCCATATGCAAATTGCTTGAAAAGTCAGAAGCGAGCCTGCACATTGAAGGAAAGCAACCCAAACGGTTAAATTCAACGGAACACTCCAAGGTCCATTCATTCAAACAGACTGAGAAAAGAGGGAAGAAGGGATGTGCACCCCATGCGCTCGACGAAATTCCCGAGATAAATGCCCTTAAAGAGCTGTCGAGTGTGCTTCTAAGGTCCATAATCTAGCCTTGGTTATTTCACGTGAAAACTCATCAGGGGCAGTTGTGGAATTTAAGAATGATAAAGACACGACAACTCCTCAATCAAAACCCGAAACCCATCACCAAATCGTGTTTTCTGCAACCAAAAGTCAGTACCCTGTAGTTAAAATTAAAGAATATTGCCCACTTGTGCTTACAACTATCCGAACAGTTGTATTTAGCTTTCTGTTCAGAAAATTTTGGATGTCTTCGGTTATAAACGGGATGAGAAAAAGGGGGAGAAGAGTTGTGCACTTTAAGTGCTCGATGAAATGCCTGAACGAACAGTTTTATCTAAATCCTACCGGTACTGCTTCATTTCTTCAAACAATTACCTTAATTGCAGAAAACTTCATTCTCTTAATTCATTCAGCCATCTTCTCCATCATTATCCCGAAGTAAAAATGTCGCAAAGTCTACAATTACAGTGACAACACCCATACAGGCAATAATTAAACACCACCTGTCGACTTCCTCATGTATTTGGTGTTTTCCGTCGATTTCGTGTCAATAATACGTGGCCATGACTAGTGTGATGACATAAACGCAAAGAGGGTTAAGAAAGTCGAATATTGCAACATCCCTGCTTCCAAAAATACCAGAAACTCATCCAACCATGACTCTACATCTTCTTTCAATCAATTGAACGATCAACAACCGCTTTTATTTTTATGGGGCTTAAAGTATAAGGCAGACTGGGCAATATTATTATCAGAATTACCATCGAACCACCACCTCTCGCTCATCCTATTGAGTGCTCCGGTTCAACCATAATCCTTATATTTCTGCGGTGATCGTTACTTCACTGGAAAAATTAACTCAAGGTGCTCGACCTTTACTCCAACAATACCGAAGTTTAAGATCATATGAAAGTTCTTCAGTCGTGGAACTATGAAAGCTCCCTGCCCTAACCACAAACCGAAGTATGCAACGATGATACGTGCAAATCAAATCAAACAAAGATTCGATCTCATCTTATATATACACACACACACATATATATATATATATATATATATATATATATATATATATATATATATATATATATATATATATATATATATATATATATATATATATATATATATATATATATATAAACATGCAAGGTACGGTCCTTAAAACCATACTTACAATTCTCTACTTAGTACAAATGGTGCATGATACAACAAATGATGCACGAGACATGCACATTCCATTCTATTTTTGCCAATTATACTTGCTAAATACCCAGAATTCAAACATCACAAATGATACTATCCTACACTCGCATGTGTCAGGAACCAATTTCAAATAGATGACTACTTGTAATTATTTAATTTCACTTGTAAATAAGGAACACATAAACAAATAAAATCTAGATAAATATAAGAACACATGATAAGAATACGCATAATATACAAGCAACTCGAGTTTTTATAAATATCAGAAAACGTGACGAGAACATGTAGAATACTCGAACCGATTCACTTACTATGCGTGGTAAATCTTTCTGGTACAAATTTTGTTTTTTAAAAAAAAAAAAGAAAGAAAGGGAGGGAAGAGCTAGCATACAAAGTTGACTTGTGAAAATCATTTGTCTACTTTAACAATCCAATTATGCAATGGGAACTTGTTTTAGCTAGTCTACGACAACATACAAGGATAACAACTTCGTACAAATATACTTTGACGTTTATAATTCATTAATTCTTCTTTATATATGGTACAAGCCTCGAAAACTTACTCCTATGTTGCTTGTTTTGGCATGTACAAATGAACGAGGCATAAACACGTATGAGGTAGCTCAAGCCATACATAAAAGATCCCTCTTGTTTCAACATGACAAGCAAGTCGATACCTACGACAAGGACGAGGAACCCTTTATAAATTGATTCAAAATCACATTATACTATTCCATTTTTCTTACTTTGATGACTCGTATCTATAAACATTGCCCAATCATCGTTGGCAATCTTCGAATGATCATACATCTCATTTACGAATATGTTTGTTTACAAAATACACGTGCCACAACAATTGATACTTACTCTTATCGTTTTGCAATGACATGTACAAACGAACGAGGCACAAATGTACAAGCACAAGCCAATACATAAACAAAGGAAATTCGTCCGCATCACACAACCCGACTCCCTTTCCCGCATCTCTTTATTTTATCGTCAAAAAAGGGGAAGTAGACGGGATGACATAGCACAATTACATTGGAAGAAATATCTCTTGGTGGAAACTTACAAGACATGTTAAGATTATACGCGATAGCGTATTCCTGAAAATTCAACTTATTGCTTAGGAGGAAAGAATCAAGTAGCTGCACAGCCCCTGCCAGCAGCACTGTCACATTGCCCTTGCTAGTAGCACCGTTACGCCCTTCCCGCCAGCAGCCATGCTGCTCAGTTCCTGCCAGCAGCCCTGCTGCCCAGCTCATGCCAACTGCCCGCTGCCCAACTCTCACCAGCAGCTCCGCCGCTAAGCTCTCGCGAGCGGCCTTACTGCAACCTCGACACATAACGATACCATTACATTAATAATCTGTTGCTAACACGTAGTAGACAAAACTCTTTGTGTTATAATTTGTATTATGTACACGTCGATATAGCCAGCCACCTAGGCACCGGTTCCATTATATATATATCTTTGCTCGGACTGATCACCCGAGACAGGCACATAAATCACTGGCTACTAAGCCCGATTCTAACAAGGCTCGAGAACCACACAAAGGTCCGAGTACCTAACACGGCCCGAGTGCCACAAAAAGGTCCGAGTACCTAACACGGCCCGAGTGCCACGCAAAGGTCCGAGTACCTAACACGGCCCGAGTGCCACGCAAAGGTCCGAGTACCTAACACGGCCCGAGTGCCACGCAAAGGTCCGAGTACCTAACACGGCCCGAGTGCCACGCAAAGGTCCGAGTACCTAACAAGGCCCGAGTGCCACGCAAAGGTCCGAGTACCTAACACGGCCCGAGTGCCATGCAAAGGTCCGAGTACCTAACAAGGCCCGAGAGTCACACAAAGGTCCGAGTACCTAACGAGGCCCGAGAGCCACACAAAGGTCCCAGCACCTGATAATGCCCAATTCAAATAAGGTTTAAAAGGCTCATAACCTTTGCCTTGGATTGCCGGCTACTAAGCTTGATTCCACCACAAGTGATCGTTGGATGGAATAAACCTAGCTATTGCACATCATGAATCACGCATCATAAGCCTAAGCGATGCTTAGCACCATACATTCGATGCGTTCTTCTACAATTATCGATAAAGGCAATTTACACAGTTTCTCTCTTTACTCCGATGATCAACAAGCATTTTCTCACTTTACGTCTTACCACAACAAGGACAATCGTCCCGACAGCTCTGCTACACCTTATCTGGTCAGCAGCCATATGGCTCGTTATCTTGTCAGCAGCTCTGCTGCATATTATTTGGACCACATTGCTGCTGCTTGTTATCTCGACAATCTTCTCATGGCTTATTATCTTATTAGTAGTCGTGCTGCACATTTTCTGGATAGCAGCCATGCTGCTCATTATCTATTAGCAGCCCTGCTGCACGTTTTCTGGATAGCAGCCGTGCTACTCATTATCTATTAGCAGCCCTGCTGCATATTTTCTGGATAGCAACCACGTTTCTCATTATCTTGTTAGCAACCCTGCTGCATATTATCTGGTCAGCAGCCCTGCTACTTGTTATCTCGACAATCGCCTCGTGGTTCATTATCTTATAATCAGTCCGCTGCACAAAATCTTGACAATAACGCCGACATGCATACTCGTAACAACATCTTTTCCTACTATAGTCTGATATGGCTACCTATCAGCTACCCACATCAGACTGGGGGGAAATCGATATGGTATAGCTTGTGTAAAGCACTATGAAGAAGTTTATTGGTGGCGTTCCACCAAGGTACGACGGTGATGTTACGACAGCTTTTCTGCGTAATTACATCAACAACTTTGCTGCATTATCACACAACCGTCTTATTGCATTATCATGCAACGGCTTCGATTTGTGATCGCCACATCAGCCTCGCTACGTAATCATGACAAGAACTATGTGCAAGAAGAGATTACCAAGCCAACCCCGCGTCGCGTAGATCCAACTCTACCGCTGGATCTGCTAACATACTAAGATTCCCATACGCGAGGTTTGGTTGTTCCTCTTATATTTTCAGCACGTGTCTGTTATATCTAGTCCGACGCGATTGGTGGCAAACCAATCACATCGGACTAGGGGGACTTGATAGCGTATGACTTATATAGCTGTATCCAGTCCAATGCGATTGTCAGCAAACCAATCACATCGGACTGGGGGGACTTGATGGTATTAGGTCCATCGGCTGACCCGAATAGCATGACAGCGCGGCTTGACGGCCGCTAGATGACACTACTTGACAGCACGTCGTGGCTGCCAGCCCTGCTGGACAGGCACGGCTTGACAACCCGCCAGCCAGCCAACAGCATTGCTTGGCTGGATCTCCTGGCAGCTAGCTTGGCAGCTTTGCTTGACAGCACTGCTAGCTGGGCCTGCCTGAATTGGGCTGGCCCAAGGCCTGACCTAATTGTCCACTATAAATAGAACAATAAGGGAACCCTAGTTCCCTAAGTCATCAGCCTCCACTCTCTACCACCGTCTACACGCCTACACCACGATGATTCTCTCCGGCGAGGAGAAACCACCTTATCTCGCATGTCGAACTGACTTGATCGTCGGAGCCTGCTCCCGGGGCATACGCCCTGGGGCGGTTCTAACGATTATCTTCTCGGTTGTGACTAGGATCCAAGTCGGGAAATAGCTAACGGCACCAACATCAAGACCTCCGATCCAGATCTACCCGATGCCAGATCCGATGTCGCATCAATATCAATCACATGCATTCACATAACACATCCATTCACTCACATACATAGCATACAAGATAACATAATATAACTTAACAACTATAACATAACTCCTATAACACATACAGTTGGTATCAACTACTATACATAGGCCGATTCCCCCGAAGGGCTTGTCTCGGACACTACCTCTGCCTACTGGCCACTTTGCCCTGCGGGTCCTTGATGACCAGCTGACTAAATCACTTCACCCCGTGGGTCCTTCATGATCAGTCGTATTACATACAATATACATTCAAATAATTCATATCACATATTTTTATTAAAAGGACATAAACATACGTACACTTCACACATAGCACATACATGCACCATCTCTTAATATACGAGTTAGTGTAATGACACATCGCAGTCGTTGATGCGGTCAAAAATACTAGATTTAACCTTACAGCTCACTAGCTAGCGACAAGTAAGGGTCGAACCATGGAGTTAGTGGTTGGCACTTTGTGTCGATAAACCGATCCATAGTGTCACTGTATAGACGGAGGATCAATAACATGTGGGAAACACACAAAAACTCAAACAAAAACAAAAAAAAACTCAGATCTGATTGCAGATCGAGAAACAATAAATAACCGAATGCTTACTTTTACAAAACCAAATCAAACCAACAATCGTTCAAACTTAAACCAAACAAATAACCATACTCAGAATATTCAAACTAATTAGATCGACGAAAGAAACCAATCTAGAACATCGCAGAATCGACTGAAATTCCAATTGCGGAATACCTCGATACCGAGTTGATAAAACGATAAAAATACCAAAGATGTAATGAAACTATCAATGCAACTGAGAAAAATCATGAAATCAGCCTTCCGGATCCTTCCTTGACGTCCCGAGATGCCTCAAAAGTGGTACGGGGGTCCGGTATTTATAGTGGTGGATTTTCGGGGTCTGAGGCACGGACAAGGCTTTCCCGCAGCGCGCGCCTCATCTAGAGCCCGTAATCTCGGAGTTTGAATTTTCAAAATCAGATCTTTTTGGCTTATCTGGACATTAATGTCGCTAACATAGAAGTTAGCAGCGCTAATGTTGCTTCTGGAATATTCCACACATACGTCTGAGACTTAAAAGCGAAGAAATCCACCTTTCACAATGTTAGCGGCGCTAACCAAGAGGGTTAGTGGTGCTAACTTTTCCTGATTTGCCTCCTTTGTTCCTTTTGCTCCATAACTTCTCCCAAATTGCATAAAACCCCTGTATTTACATTAAAAGCATTTCCAATCACTTTGGCACAAATATCGTGATTTAAGATACATATTTTACTCAAAATAGTGTTCAATAACGACTAGAATACTTTATATTACTAGGCGTTGTCAAATACCCCACACTTATGCCTTGCCTATCCCCAAGCAACGGAGTTTTTAACAAATTCTAACAAGAACTCAAACATTTTTGAATGACTTCAGTTTCAAAGTTTATTGTATTCGAAAAGTTAGATGAAAATGATTTTTGAGAAAAATGACAAGTCAATCCTTTGGGAATCACGACTTTCTAAGCTACCCTTGATTACAAATTTTCTGTCTATAAAAGTGTACTTACTCATTCAGATTCTAAAGGCCGTTAAGGAACTATCCATGACTTTCGATGTTGTCCGTGTAACGAGCTTTCGAAAACACTATCCAAGACTAGACGATCTTAGGTAGTGAGGTGCATAATGCCCTTCAGGGCCACCCTTTTCGGACCTACTGCCTCGAACAACAAAGGCCACTGATTGATATTCACCTCCTAAATCGCAATCCTAAGATGTTCTAAATCTTGAAATTTTCTAACTTACAAACACTCAACTTATTTTAACTCAACAATAGTATGATAACAACTAAATGGTAACTCTTGAAAAATACTACATGCTATAACACTCGGTATCTATTCGTTTCCAAGTTACAACTTAAAAATTTTAAAATTTGCTAAAAATTTGAAAAATAAGACTATTTTCGCAAAATAAAAATAGAAATCTTTTCGACTGTTCCCACCCCACACTTTAAACCATACAACATCCCCGTTGTATATAGAAAATTCAAAAACAAGGGAGAAAAGAGTTACCCCTGTATTTACACTAAAAACATTCCCAAGCACTTTGGCACAAAACGTGAGTAATATCATGATTTAAGATACATATTTTACTCAAAACAGTGCTCAATAACGACTAGAATACTTGATATTACTAGGCGTTGTCAAGTGTTAGTGGGATGATTGTGTCAGATGACGTGGCTATCCTTGGTTTTCTCAACGTGCACATTAAATGTCTTTGGGACCATAAGGGTATATATACGGTAATTCAAATGGTTATTTCTCTTTACACGATCAATTCTCTCCAACAAACCCTAGCTTTTCTCTCTACTATTTATCGCCTTCTTCGTCTGCTCTCAACAATGGTTGCTGCTGCAAAAGACTCTTCATGTCATAGTCCTGAGGAGGGTTTGTCTATTCCGACCTTACACTCGCAAACCTCTAATCACTTAGCAAGGTTCGGTCTAGCTCTTTACCATGAACCTCTTGATGCTTTATCTGAATTCATTAAGCACTCTGTGCTTGGCTATACTGTCCCTGGTTGCCACACTATAATCATCAATGCTAACCCTCAAACCAAGTAAACAAAAAACATCTCCTTTGAGGTCGTTCTTGCTAACAAATCCACTAAACGACTTACTGTTAATCAGAGACGGTTGTTGAAATAAAGACTAAGTAATAGGATGCAGAAATGAAGGACAAGTCCGAAGACTTGAAGAATTACTTGGATGGATTGAGCTCAACAATAAATACAAACAGTTTATCAGGAGGAATGAGTAAGACTTGAAGATTAAAGTACAAGAAATAGATGTAAGAAAGTAAGAACATAAGCATAAATAATAAGAACAAGGATTGATGGTATGGGAGAGATTTTATATCATATGAAGATAGTTACAGATCAGTTCTCCAAACCATGATGATAAAAGCTGTTGGAACTCTATTTTTATAGTGCAAGGAGAATTTCCAGCAGACAAAGACCTAAATGGTGGAATGAACTATAGACTAGTTCATTCCATATTACACTAAGGATAATTTAAAGTCAGACTAGACTGCCTAAGTTGATTGTTCTCTACCTAACAGTACACGTGCCAATGCAACTTTGGGGAACATGACTTGACAGGTCTGATTGTACTTTATATACGAATCTTCTTTTCTTTGTCGTTATCTTCATTTATCTTGATGTCTTGTCGTGATCTGAACTTCTGCTTGGTACCGAAGATTAGGGACAATCTTCAGTATAGGAGTCGCTAAACTTGAATCTTCAGAAGTTAGTTGAAGTGCTGAACTGAAAACTTCTGTACCGAAATCCAAGAGTGGATTTTGGTGTCTTCTATAACTTGACTTCTGAACTTAAGGTGCTTCCAAACATCGACTTTCGAACTTGTAACATATTCCAAAATCTAAGAGTGGATTTCGGTATAACAGATTTCGGATCCATATAGTTATAATAAACACAAGTATAGAAGTGAAAGTACGTTCATTAATAACACAAGGTAATTCAGCGGTTACATAGGAACATACTGATAGGAAATAGGCAAAAACAAATAAACTTAACTCTTAAGTTCACATGCAACCTAATAGGATCTATGTTTTCACTATTTAAATCTATAACAAAAACGTAAAGGCAATTTCGATTTTACTAAAAGAATACATAGAAAATTAACTAACCTTTGTTGAATCTTTTTGAAGCGAGCACCACAAGCGTCGTGCGTCAAATGGTTCACACCCAAAGCAAGCAACAAGAAAAACCAGAGAGAGGGAGGAGAGCTCGAATAATGGAACATAATATGGGATCCAGAACCCCATATTTATAGCCTCCAAGGGATAAGTAGATAAGCCTGAGAGATAAACCTTATTTGAATTCAAAGGAGATAACCTTTTATCTTTAATTTAAATCCCTATTTACCTTCTATGTATATTTTGAAATCAAGGATAAATATATCCTTAATTTTGCCACCCATTATACATGCTAAAAGTGTTCACTACTCAACTATTGAATAATTACAATTCAGCCCTAGCACTTTTAATTAATCCAATTAATCACCAAATTAATTTGTGATTAATTATTACTTAAATAATACTATTTCTAATTAATATATTATCCTCATAATATATTAATAAATTATTTATATTGATTTATTAATCACATAATAAATCAATCTCTCTCTCTAAAAGTTATTCTATCAAATTGCCAGCTATGAGGGCAACCCAAAAGGACTTTGCTACTATCTATCAAGTATATACCAATTATAGTCATGGCTTAGACACCTAATCCAACACATACATCAAAGAGATAGACAAAATATTGTTGAAACAACACTTCCATACAAAACACCGGGTTGGTTGACGACCCAAATCATACTAACAACTCCCCTTCGGTGACCAACCGAGGGGTT
The DNA here is from genome assembly GCA_023525715.1 of Cichorium intybus. NCBI lineage: Eukaryota > Viridiplantae > Streptophyta > Magnoliopsida > Asterales > Asteraceae > Cichorium > Cichorium intybus. Next base: position 77,442,239 of record CM042013.1, read on the forward strand.
TCTTCTGGTCTTCAATCAAGTTTATCTCTGATCACTTGCTTCCACTCATTTGCCCAAAACTTCCGGACGTTGATCATCCATTCCATCTTCTTAATCAATTCATTTTTCGCATCCGGATCAGAATGTATGGACTTCTTAATTGCTTCAATGAAGCTTTCTAACATCGCGTTTGGTGCTCTTCAGATTTGATCAAATCTGAAGAAAAGCTTTGTTCCTTTTCGCTCCTTATCCTTGTAGACGATACCAATAATCGGATTGTTTGTGGCTCCATTCTTCCAACTTTCTCTTGTGTCGGGTAAGGATAAATCCAGCAACTCATGGTATTGATCGTCATGATGAGTTGATGCAGGAATCTCGTTGCCGCTAGGTACGCTTCTGAAACATCCCTCTCTTTCGGTCATTGGGAAATGCAACATTTTTAAAGAAAACATTTAATGTATTTTAAAAAGACAAAGTTGCGTACATTCATCAGTTCGTACTAGGAGCAATGGCAACAAAAATCCAAATACAAAAATCCCAATGACAAAAGCAAACGTTGTGCGAGTCTAGATAGTTTATAACTAGGAAATAACATCAAGCAAGTCATCAAGCTTTATTCCGGTGCATTACTTCCTTATCCTGAGACACACATCAAAATAAACGTCAGACTGGGGAGTCTGGTGAGATACATAGTGTTTAGAGTCATTATATAATAAGTAGAGACACTTTCATACTCATTCACATTAAAAATGCATACGTCCTTATTAGCCCATTCCCGTCCACTTAGTCCGTTCTCGAACTCACATCATCATGGTTTGCATGGGGGGAGTCACCCATGACTGGTGACGTGGCGGGGGATGAAAATATCAGTCCGCCAATCGTCTGTTTGGGCTGCGTCGTGGTGGTCCAAGCACGTCTTAAGGCATCGCCAGCGTAACTTGTCCCTATCACAACAGGTAGCTAGCCTGCCATCAAGCCAAAGTCATTACGTCATAAACATCTTTCGTCATTGTGGTCCGGACCTCTCGAGTCAACACTCACCTTTTTCCCTTTTACCCAATTTGCATGCAAATGTAATACATCGTATTTAATAATCTTTTAAGAAAATACAATTGAACGCATAAATCACCATATACACGTATAAGCACATAAATTCAAGTAATGCACATAAGGAACATACGAAAAAAACACTTTTATTTTTATAGGGGATGTGTGCTCGAAAATTCCATGTACTCACCTCGTGTGCGGAATACGTTTCCTCGGGGTGGTTCTAATACCTCAAGAACCTAACATAATAAACATATACTTCTTAGTTCTTGTATTACCCTATAAAAATTATTGATATTTGAACAATAGTCACGTACTATAATTATAACTTTCAAATTAAGTCACAAAATTATTTCTTAACCTTACTATCTTAAATTAGTATTTTGTTTAGAAAACTTTACCCACTATTATAAATATTTACATGTTTACGTAAATATATATTTTTTTGTTCATTTTGTTTAGTGTTACAAAACATAAATTCTTTTCCATCTTTTGTTCTAGTTATATAGTTAGTCGTTCATAATTTGACGTGAGTATTTTTCAATTGACGTGAGTACTTTTGTTCTAGTTTCATCTTTTCCATCTTATTTTCCTTTTAGAATAAAAACATGGGGAAGCCTAAGTATTTTTTTCAACTTGACGTGAGGTGGGGAAAACAGGAAACAATAATCAATTTCCATCCATATAATATAAGAAGCTATGACCCCTTTTTTATTAGTTCAACTTACAATTCATACTCCTGTATATATATAAAATCTATAGAGGGGTGGTTTATGTTTTCTTTTTCTTTTTCTTTTTTTTTTTCAAACTCTAGTCATGGTAGTAGTATAGTACAATTTCATAGCTGTCTACTAATCCCAAACTGTAAAAGCAGGAGACTCAGGAGGGCTTTTAGGTAAATTTTCCTTTCCTTTATAAGCTATGACCAGTTTTTCTCTTTAAAAATTCATTTTGTTTATTGGGCATTTTGTTGGTTCTCACTCGGCTGTCAAGGTCAGCAGAAAGTCAGGCGAATGGATACATGAAACTCAATCTTAATACTTGATCCAAGTGCACTCATGGTGGGTTTAAGAAATTGGAATTGAGACTATAGTGCATAAAGTCGCACATGGAACTAGAAATAACAACCAACAACTACCGCCTCTGCGTGGTGGTGTAACAGCGGTCGGCCGGCGGCAACAGTGGACAATCCGGCAACCATGGGTTCGCCGGTGGCTGCCGGCGATGGTACCGGTGGCGGGACAGCAACCCAAAAACGGGAACAAAGAAAAGAAAGGAGAGACGGGAGGGAGCTTACCACCCTAGAATCTGTTGCAACCACTAATACCCGACGCCACCTCATTCTCCGGCCAACAAGGTCCGATCACCACCATAGCCCACTTCTCAAGGCTGTTTCTCTTTCACGCTTCTATGTCTCTGTCCCGCTGCTTTGTCACTCGGTTCTCTCGTTCACGCGAAGGAAGGAAACGACATAAGAAAAAGAAGCGATGCGTAGGTTTTATTTTAAAGGATTAAATGGTTTAATTGAGGTTTAAATGGTTTAATTATGAGACTAGGGTTGTAGCAACGGAACCGATTCCATCTCCTTCACACCCGTTGACCTACATGCAAACTTTTAATAGTTTTGCACTTTGGGTCCCTCAAATATCTATCACTAGCAATACTAACCCCTTATTTCAAAAAGCTGGTACTTCAAGTTTCCAAAATTGCTCTAATGATCCTTCACTAAAAAAAATGTTTTGTTATGTCATCTATTTACTTATAAATTATTATTATTATTATTATTATTATTATTATTATTATTATTATTATTATTATTATTATTATTCCTAACCATCGATTGCAAAATAATAAACAATTATACAAATATGTAAATATTTGCGCTTTAACTTTGATGATATATCACACGGATACGCGCAAGCTTCCCATCAGCACGCCAGCAGCACGGCCTGCCAGCATTCAGACAGACAGCCAGCCGCCAGAGGTCTGGCTGGACCTTATCCGACTCGACAGTCGCTAAATGGCTGATTGTCCCATGTACCAATGCCAGAATAACACGTCACCCTGTAGTGGTCGTCGTGCGAACCATTTAGGCACAAACGAATCAGGTGGTCCCCGAACTACCACCTGGCCAGAGGAATGAACCAATCACAGTCAGTGCCAGACGATCGACCAATAAGGAAAAGATCCACCTTTAACTGATAAGTGGTCCCCTCGCAGGTATAACGGTATATGATGATCACGCCCTTGGAGAGATCATCATCGCATAACCACTTTATCTTATCCTTTTCCGTATTCTCTCCAGATTCTCCGATCACCATACTAACTTAATCGTCGGAGCGCCCTCCCGGGATCGCCTCCCGGAGTGCGTCTGACCCAGTTTCTTTATTGTTGTGAGCTCAGGTCAAGGATTCCGGCGTTCAGGGAATCAATCCAAGCCAAGAGTTCGCATCATTGGCGCCATCCGCTTGTGTGACGAAGCAAAGAACTACAATCTCCCAATCCTGAATGGCGACTTCATCTGGAAGTCAACAGGACGACGCTCAGCGAAGTCCAGTGCGACCCATGCCGTCCCTAGGAGCTGTGACACCTCCCACTCCAGCGACTGCACCGTCCATCACAGCCACCTCGCGATGGCAGACCCCGATGCCAACCCTGATACCGCCGTCACTACCTTATGTTAATCCTTTCCTCCACACAAGGCCACCGGTAACACAATCGTTATTTCCACCCCCATTAATCACTCTAACAACGGCGGGAACACCCACATCAACCCCAGTATCGGCAAGTTTTTTACCGCCTTTTCCACCACTGTTTGCCTCAGGAACACCGTCAACCCCAACTCCAACACCCACTGTACCTCAAAGTTTCTTCGTAAGCACCTCCACTCCTCCAGTTCAGTTCACCCCACCACCATTTTACGTCAACAGTTTCCCTACTGCCCCAATAATAAACACACCGTACATGACGCCACAATACCCATTCGTGCCATTCTACCAATCGTTTCAGCCTCAAACATTGAACCCAATTCCGACAATCACCACACCAAGCTCTCCTTTTGTCAAAGAGCTCTTGGATTACAAGATCCCAAGTACCGCCAAACTCCCAACGCTGAAGGTATACAATGGAACCACATGCCCGGACAGTCACATCGATACTTATGAATGGCACATGACCTCGCTGAAGTTAGATCAACGCTTTTGGTGCACGTATTTCCCGACAACGCTGGACGGCAACGCGGGCGCATGGTTCAAAAGTTTAGCACCAAACAGCATATACAACTTCGAACAATTAAAACAACTATTCCTCACAAATTTCATGCAACTACGCAAATATAGAGGCGATAACCACGCTATAATGGGCTGTAAACAGCGAGAGGGCGAGTCTGTGAAAGATTATTTCAAGCGATTCAACAGAGTTACCCTAGACGTCCCGGGGCAGGATGACCGCATGGTGACGGGAGCATTCACTTGGGGATTGTTACCAGGACCGTTATCCCGAAAATTCCTGGGCCGACCACCGCAAACCCGGCACGAGCTGAAGGAGCAAGTCGAAAGCTTCCTTAGACAGGAAGAAGGCACAGCGGAGAAACAACAGTACCTCAAAGCAGCAACCGACGGCCAGCACAAGCGACACGACCGCTACCCTCACAGTCACCGCCAGGACCATTTCAACCTCCCCCTAAGGGGAGGAAGACCTCCATGACGATTTAACCCACTCTACCGGGAAGAACCTCGGAATAGGCAGGCAGACATCTACACGGTTAAAGAGCCCACTGCGGGCAAACTGCCAGACAGTAGACAAAAATACTGCGAGTACCATAAGAGCAGGGCTCATGACACCAATGATTGTGCCATGCTGAAGAAAGAAATGGAAGAGAAAAATTTGAAAGGTAACCTGGTAGAAACAGCAAAAAGATTACGAGAACAATTTGAGGCGGAAAGAAAAACTGAAAGAGGAAGAAAGGATAATACGGCCGGAAGAAAGGCCCTCGAAATCCTAGCCATCCGGACCAGTCAGAAGCGATATGACTGCTCCAATGGAGAACACACACATCACAACGACGGTCCCCTAAACTTAAGTTTTTCAGTCAACGACCCAAGACCTGAAAACTGGCAGGGAGATAACCCTCTAATACTGACCGGACATTTTCAAAACATCAAGATCCATAGAGTATACGTAGATGGCGGAAGTGCTGCCGACATCATACACGAACACTGTTTCAATTTATTACCACAAGTCATCAAAGAAGAACTAAAACCTGCTAGAGGACGACTCGTTGGGTTCACAGGTCACAGCATATGGCCAATTGGAACCATCTCTCTACCATTTACGTTGAAGAGTTTCGACGGAAAACTCCATAAAACATCACTCATTGATTTTGTGGTCGTAAGAGCACCATCAGAACATAATATGATTCTAGGAAGGCCAGGGTTGCTAAAATTTGGGGCGGTACCATCCACAGTACATGGCCTCTTGAAATTCAGAACACCAAATGGAGTAGCCTGCGTTCTAGCTACAAGCCCCCAGACTCTGAGCTGCTGTCAAGTGATGCAACCAAAAGACATCATCAGACCCGCCAAGAAAGCCAGGACAGAAGGATCAAATGACCAAGAGATCATTAATCAAGATTACCCCGAGCAACTGATCCGTATCGGCACCAGTCTGTCCACAATTACGAGAAAGAAGGTGATTTTTCTCCTTAAGCAATATAAACATGTGTTTGCCTGGGAGCCCGCAGATATAATGGGAGTGGACAGAGAAGTAATAGAGCACAGCTTAAACGTTAAACCCGAAAGTAAGGCAATCAAGCAGAAAAAGAGGGGCCAGGCAGGTGAGCGAAACATGGCAATTAATACAGAGGTGACCAAATTAGTTGCAGCAGGAATACTGAGGGAAGCCGTTTTCCCTGACTGGATTGCTAACCCGGTAATGGTCAAGAAGAGTGATGGAAGCTGGAGGATGTGTATAGACTACACAGACTTAAACAAAGCTTGTCCCAAGGATTGCTATCCCCTTCCAGAAATAGATCAAAAAGTTGAATCACTTCAAGGATTTCGGTGGAAATGCTTCCTAGATGCGTATAAGGGTTATCACTAAATACAAATGAAAAAAGAGGACGAAGAAAAAACAACATTCTATACTGACCGAGGAACTTTCTGCTACCGGAAAATGCCTTTTGGACTAAAGAATGCAGGCGCAACGTACCAGCGGTTGGTGGACCATTTATTCCGCAATCAAATTGGGCGAAACATCGAAGTCTATGTCGATGATATGGTAATCAAAAGTTTGGAAGAAACTACATTGATAACAGACATAGAAAAGACATTAAAAACATTAGAGCAGGCCAAGATGAAGCTGAACCCCGCGAAATGCGCATTCGGGGTAGAGGAGGGTCATTTCTTGGGATATTACGTGACAAATCAAGGTATACTCCCTAATCCAACTAAAGTATAAGACGCCCTCGAAACCAAACCACCAGCCACACTGAAAGACATGCAGACGCTGAACGGAAAGTTAACAACATTAGGGCGATTCATTGCAAAATCGGCAGAGAAGGCTCTACCGCTCTTCAACACGCTAAAAGGAGAAGTCAGCAAGGAAGGATTCAGATGGACAGTGGCAGCTGACGAAGCTTGGCAAAATCTTAAGCAAGCACTAAGCAACTTACCCACGTTGGCCAGCCCCATCCCAGGGGAAACATTATCCATATATCTGTTAGCATCGCATGAAGCCATCTCAGCAGTATTAATAGTGGAAAGAAATAATATACAACTCCCAGTATATTTCATTAGCCGAGCACTCCAAAGCCCTGAAATCAATTACCCAATGCTTGAAAAATTGGTTTTAGCACTCGTACATGCTGCCAGACGTCTCCGCCGATATTTCCAGGCGCACCACATCGAAGTACTTACCAGCCAGCCACTTAAGCAAATTCTCCTGAAACCAGAAAATTCCGGAAGACTAGCCAAATGGGCCATAGAGCTAGGAGAACTCGCCCTCACTTACAGGCCTCGCATAGGCATCAAGGCACAGGCGCTGGCAGATTTCTTAATTGAAGTCCCTGACCAACCAGCCATAGAAACACCGACTGCCCCTCATCCTCCAACCAAGGAACAATTATGCGAATGGACTCTATTCACCGATGGAGCGGCTGGAAAAGAAGGGTCAGGGGCTGGTTTGATTTTGAAAAGCCCTCAGGGTGAAGAGATTACGTACGCATTGCGCTTTGACTTTCGAACATCAAACAATGAAGCAGAATACGAAGCCCTGCTAGCAGGACTTCGACTAGCGATTGAAAACGGGGCCATACGAGTGACAGCCCTGAGTGATTCCTTATTGGTGACGAACCAGATAAATGGTCAATATGAAGCCAGAGACAAACGCATGCAAAAATATACAGAGGCGGTGAAAAAGCTAATAAAATCTTTCGACAATTTCTCAATCAAACAAATTCCCCGGTCAGAAAACAGACGCGCTGATGCCCTAAGTAAATTAGCCTCAACATCATTCGACCATCTGACTAAAAAGGTGTTGGTCGAGGTACTACACGAAAGTAGCATCAAGGAAAAACAGGTCAACGTGACATCAGAAGAATCGCCGACTTGGAGTACTCCATTCATGGAATACCTCCAGCATGGGACTCTGCCAGAGGATGACACAGAAGCTCGTAAGATTCGAGTCAAAGCCCCCAACTTTGCAATAATTGAAGGGAATCTTTACAAAAAAGGATACTTGACCCCTTGGCTAAAATGTATAACAAAAGAAGAAGGACGCTGCGCATTAAATGAGATACATTCTGGGCTGGCAGGGGCCCATGAAGGAGCAAGGGCACTAACGGGCAAAATCTTGCGAATGGGATTCTATTGGCCCGACATCCATGCCGACGCGATGGAGATAACACGCAAGTGCACAGAATGCCAGACTTTTTCTCCAACACAGAATCTACCCGCAGCCCCCCTCACAAGCATAACAAGCCCATGGCCATTCTTCCAGTGGGGTATTGACATCGTTGGACCTTTCCCGGAAGCTCCAAGGAGGGTGAAATTCTTAATTGTAGCAGTGGATTATTTCACCAAATGGGTAGAGGCGGAACCAGTAGCTTCCATAACCGGACATAGCATCATCAAGTTTATGTGGACAAATATACTCACTAGGTTCGGCACCCCTCGAGTGCTAATTAGTGACAACGGGCTACAATTTGCCGAGAACCCCTTTCGTGGATGGTGCGAGGAAAGGCAAATCCGACAGCAGTTCACATCGGTTGCCCATCCACAAGCTAATGGCCAAACGGAGGTAACTAACCACACCATGGTAAATGGAATCAAGAAAAGGCTGGGAAAAGCCAAAGGCAACTGGGTGGAAGAGCTACCAAGCGTCCTTTGGTCCTACCGAGTCACACCAAGAACCAGCACACAAGAAACACCATTCAGCCTGGTGTATGGATCAGAAGCAATGCTTCCGCCAGAACTTTCCATAACCTCTCTACGGGTCTCTGCCTTCAGCACTGAAAAGACGGAGGAGGACCTAAGACACAATTTGGATTTGTTGGAAGAAAGACGTGAACTTGCCAGTGTTAGACAAGCAAGATACAAATCTAACACAGAAAGATACTACAACAGACGGGTGAAAGGAAGGGCATTCAAAGTAGGTGATTTGGTATTGCGAAAAAACGAAGTTAGCCATGCCCAGCCGAGGGGGAAGTTAGGCCCAACTTGGGAGGGTCCGTATAAGGTGGTAGAGGCACATCAGAACGGGGCATATGTGCTGGAAACCATGGAGGGCAACCCGATACCGAGGACATGGAATATCCAGCATCTGAAGAAGTTTCATTTCTAAAGATTAATACAAGGAAGCCCAAATACCAATTGCAACATTCCCTTTTTTCTTTTTCTTTTTCTTTCTTTGCTATCTTCGAACACATGTAATGGATTTGATGTTGCAAAAACTCGAATTTTGATGGTTATATAGCATGACGTTTATGTTTAAGGCGTATTAATCATTGGTTGGCCTGATCACCCAACCAACTTAACAATCGGCCGAGCACCATCTATGTTAAGTCACAACTTAACACAATTGGCCGAGCACCACTCGTATTAAGTCACAACTTAATACTATTGGCCGAGCACCATCTATGTTAAGTCACAACTTAACACAATTGGCCGAGCACCACTCGTATTAAGTCACAACTTAATACTATTGGCCGAGCACCATCTATGTTAAGTCACAACTTAACACAATTGGCCGAGCACCACTCGTATTAAGTCACAACTTAATACTATTGGCCGAGCACCATCTATGTTAAGTTACAACTTAACACAATTGGCCGAGCACCACTCGTATTAAGTCACAACTTAATACTATTGGCCGAGCACCATCTATGTTAAGTCACAACTTAACACAATTGGCCGAGCACCACTCGTATTAAGTCACAACTTAATACTATTGGCCGAGCACCATCTATGTTAAGTCACAACTTAAAACTACATGGCCGAGCACCACTCGTATTAAGTCACAACTTAATACTATTGGCCGAGCACCACTCATAATAAGTCGCAACTTAAAACTACATGGCCGAGCACCACTCGTATTAAGTCACAACTTAATACAACCAGTCATATGTTACTCACATCAAAACACATCACAAAGCAACCAACCAAACACCACCTACATTGATACCCACCATATTCAAAAAAAAAAAAAAAGAATAGATACAACATAAACAGCCAAATACCATTTCACAAGAAAAACAACTTCTAAACACATCCAACCAAGCAAAGTTAACATACAAACATATCCTTGTCCACCACACATAAACAGAACATTTGTCCATAGCTGTTAAAACAAAACAAATTATCTAGAAATATCACTACAACCATATCGAAAGATGTAAACAAATGCCTCACCCATCAGCTTCCACCTTGAGCAACTCCTTCAAGCCATCCACTCCAAGCTCTCCCAAACTCAGCAAACCTGCATAGTCAAGAGTCGCGAACTCTTCCATCGCATCATCGACCTCCCTAGCACACTCAGACGCCGAACTCCCCTCCCCGATATCTAGACCCTCAATCTTTAATTCCTGGCGGAGACCGCGCCTACCCGCTTCTTCTCCGGCCACATAGCTTGTTCGGCGAATGCGGTGCATAAACTCGGGAATTAGGAAAACCTTTTCCACGATCCTGGCGGCACCTTCTTCCACAACCCACTTAAGATCCTCTTCTACCGCTTTCAAAGCGACCCCCTTCTCCTCTAAAAGACGATCTTTCTCACACAGCTCAGCATCCACATTTTCCAACCGAATCATCAGGGCCTCATTATCCCGATTAAGTCTCTCCATTTGCTCTTCCACGGACATTTTTTCTGCGACCAATATCTCACATTTACTGTCGAATTGGCGAGCAGCAGCTTCCAGCCGGACAATCTGGCTTTCTAATTCTTTGTTTGCCTCAAGTAAACGAGCATTTTCACTTAGAGCATTCCGAGCCTCAAGTTTTAAAGACTCTTGAAGAGAGGAGGAGGCTGATAGGCGCTCTATCCTCTTCGCCGCAGCAGCCAAGTAATAAGTAGACTGCGCGGAAGCAAACCTAAGCGTACTCACCAGATTCTCGTGAGAAAAATTTTCCATCTCGGCCTCTGCAGCCGGTGGGAACGCATGAAGAGCGAAATCAACAGCGTTCTATTGAGGAAACAAGCACGATCCATTAACAAGCTTCCACTCAGGAACGAATGGCAAAGAAGAGAAATCGGTAAACACACGAGTATTCAAAGCTGCACCGCCACTCCCACCAGCCCCAGAACCATCTTCACCCCAGCACCAGCATCAGAAGAACCATCTACGTCGCCCCCAAAACCCTTCACCCCGCCAGACCCGGACAAGATTTTCGGGTCAAAGGATAACTCCTCCTCATGACTTTCACCACCAATACTCTCGGACCCTGCAGAAGTTTTATTTATACCAGCTTTTGTCCCCTCATCATCAGGGATATCTATTACACAGAGATCATCCTCCTTCAATTTGTTTAGCAAATGGCGACGATTCACCCTCCTCACCAACCTCATGTTTGGAGGATTCTCGACTCCCCCCGTTGACTCCCACGCCAACTTCCTCTTATGCGCCAACCTAGCAGACCCCCTCAGAATACCTTCTTTACTATCTTGTACCGGCTCAACAGACTCCTCACGATTACCCTTCGACAACCCCCCAACCTTTGTGTCAATCAAAGGAATATTCCCGGAGGCACCCTCACCAGTCTTTTTGTCACCCAAATCATGCACCTCTTTAACCCGTGCATCAACATCCGGATTGCGAAATGCAAATGATGGAGCCAATTTGTCAACAAGATCAACCTCTCGATACTTCAGTTCCCCTTTTCCCCATTCCTTGGCCAGAACGTCTTCGAAAGGCACTTTACACGGAGCATCTACAAGGCAAAAAGAAAAATATATATAAAATTTTTTTTAAGACCAAAACAAAGCAGGAAAAGGACGATCTATACTTTTTCGAAGAACATAAAACTCCGACATCTTCCCTCGCAGACGCCATGCTGTACTCAGGCCCCCTCCGGCCAGAATGAATTCCGGAAACTCCTCTGGAACGACTCGAAAACCGTTTAGGGTTTTTACTACCTGTTCTTGATGGGGATATAATTTAGGAATTTGATCAGAAGCAGCGCCAGTCCGATAATACACTTTACCAACATGCGAAAGATTAACCCACAACCATTTATCCTGCCAGTTTTTAGGAGAATACTTGGGCTCCGGAATCAATGTATGAACGGAAGTCCTTCTATAAAAGGCATAGTTTTCCCCAGAGGCAGCGAGGCGGAAAAAATGCTTGAAAACAAAGAAATCGGGCATAATACCTAAACCACGGCACAAAAGCTCGAAGGCCACTATCTTATTAATAGAGTTTGGTGTCAACTGGTGCAAACCAACGTTGTCACGACGCAGAACTTCATCCATAAAGTCGGATGTTGGAAGACGGTATCCGGCATCAAAAGTTTTTAAGTAAACGCCAGTTTTCCCATCGGGAGGCAAAGAAAACCCTACATCAGCATCAGGAAGGAGGACCCCATCTTCCGGTTGAAAACCATATCGTTCTACTAAAGGACCGTAAACATCGTCCAGAATCTCCTGACGATCGTGTTCAGTCATTTTTTAAGACGAAAAGGGGGGAGAAGAGCACGGGAGAGAAGGTAACAGAAGAAAATTGAAAGTGAGTAAGGAAAAGAGTAAAACGGAGAAAGAGAAATTAATAACCTTAAGAGGATGGGAAAGGAAGCGGGAAATCGAAAATCGTTCCTAATGATGGGAACGGACAAGTCACATCACTCACGTCAACCATAATAACGCCGATTCCTTCGGAAAGCGAACCGCCTTTTTCTAATCTTGCTAGTCAAAACTAGACCACGTCATCGCCTTGACTAACAAGACTGGGGGGACTTGATGATATATCACACGGATACGCGCAAGCTTCCCACCAGCACGCCAGCAGCACGGCCTGCCAGCATTCAGACAGACAGCCAGCCGCCAGAGGTCTGGCTGGACCTTATCCGACTCGACAGTCGCTAAATGGCTGATTGCCACATGTACCAATGCCAGAATAACACGTCACCCTGTAATGGTCGTCGTGCGAACCATTTAGGCACAAACGAATCAGGTGGTCCCCGAACTACCACCTGGCCAGAGGAATGAACCAATCACAGTCAGTGCCAGACGATCGACCAATAAGGAAAAGATCCACCTTTAACTGACAAGTGGTCCCCTCGCAGGTATAACGGTATATGATGATTACGCCCTTGGAGAGATCATCATCGCATAACCACTTTATCTTATCCTTTTCCGTATTCTCTCCAGATTCTCCGATCACCATACTAACTTAATCGTCGGAGCGCCCTCCCGGGATTGCCTCCCGGAGTGCGTCTGACCCAGTTTATTTATTGTTGTGAGCTCAGGTCAAGGATTCCGGCGTTCAGGGAATCAATCCAAGCCAAGAGTTCGCATCAAACTTACTTAAAAAAACGCGGGCGTTACATCTTCCCTTGTAGGTTTGTTCTGCTCGATTTTCGAAGCGAATCTCATCACTATGGTGTAAATGTTGTATGGGTTCATCTTTCGAAAGTCAGTTTAGTTATTGCTAGCTTGTCGTTGCCTCTGAGTAATTCATACTCATAAAAGTTTGATTTCTCGAAATTTCTCTTTTTAATCCCAGTGACTGAAGTGATGGACTTTTTTGACCACGTTTTTTATTTTGGTTGGGTAAGCCTATCCAAAAATCTCTGCATTCTGAGTCTCATTTCTATAGTTTCATTGAACTATGGAATACCAGAGAAATTCAGAGTGTAGATGAACTTTTCTCCATTGGGAGTCAGAGGAACGTCCCAGTTGTGCGAGATGCCTGAAGGGGGAGCAAAATATTTTACTGGATGATAATCAGCATCGGTTAAAGGTCGGAGCCTGAAGAGTGAGGATACACTTGGTTGGCTTGGACCAGCTGGTGCTGATGCAGCTTCAGCTCTGTCTCGTTCTCAAAATCTTCTATAAACTTTGCAGCTCTTTCATTGAAGTAAGCATTTTTAGAGCTTTTCTCTCTGGAGGGTTGGAAGCTTTGATCGGAGAATACAGAAGAGCATCCTCTAAATGGATTTCTGAATAGTGGGGGGGGGGTCAGAATTTTGATCGGAGAAGGGATTTCTTTGGCGAGGGTGAAGGAGTTTTGTCTTTTGGAGTTTTTGCAGAAGATTTTGGTGAAGGAGGAGGAGTAGGTATTTTCGGAGTGTCCTCGGGTATCTTTTCAAAAGTTTCATCATCACCACTATCACCGTCTTTTTATGGATCTTCAACGTCCATCGCATCATCCTTTTTCTTGTCATCATCATCATCACCAATCACAATTGTAGGCGTCTTTCCCCCTCCTGGGGCTCCTTCGGCTTGTGAAGGGGTCACATGTAGAATGATGATTCGAGCTTGGTCATCAAATTTTTGGAATAATTCTGAATCTCTGTTGAGATGGAAGTGGAAGTGACTTCCTTTAAGGTATCAATAGTTTCCAGCATCACACTGGTGGCAATCTTCACTTGTTCGATTGGACCATGAATTGTTTGAGTGATCTTCCGAAGAATGGTGGTGAGGAGTTCAAGAAGTAAGATATGCGTTTTCCGGAGAGACTCATTTTCCCTTCTCACTCCCAGAATATACTTTTCGATATCTCCAAAGAAAGACCGGGTGTGGTCATCAACAGTTTTGTCCAAGCTTTCAAGGTCTTTTTAGAGCCGATGGACTTCGGTCATTGTCTCCTGGAGGTCTTTAGAATGTTCGCGGCATCGTGCTGTCTCTTACCATCGATTTTCTTCAAGCCTTTTGAAATGGCTTCCTTGACATCATTATCGAGAACAAGTTCCTTTTTCTCCAAATCGGCAACCTTCTTTTTAAGTTTCGAAATTTCCTTCACTAGTGCATCCTGAGATTGGTATGCTTTTAACTCGGTGACCAAGGTGATCAGAGAGTCAATATTTCCATTAAGTGCTTTATCTTCGGCATGAGGCACCGAAGATTTTGTTGGAGGAATTTCGGTAGTTGCTTTGATTGACGGACCATCGGAAGTGGAATTGGACTCACTTAAGTCAGTGTCCATCACTTTTGTAAACTTGGGTTTGTCAACTTCCTGATCTGTTCCAAAAATAGATTCACCGACAATTTTTGAATTTGTATCCGAGAAAACGATACGTAAACCATATTCGGCAGGGGGTGAACCTTGTTGAGTCGGAGAAGACTTGGATGGCTTGTCGTGTTTATCATGAGGAATTTTGGAAGGATCGGAGAGAGTTTGGTAATTTTTGGTTGCTTCTTCTCGTCATCCAACGCTTTAAATCTTTCCCAAGTCATTGGGGCAATGTGAGAGGCCACATTGTCCTAGACTTTCCCATTGGCATCAAAAACAAAATCCGCACCAGCAGCAATTTTTGAGAGTTCAAAAGCCAAATATTGATTGATGGCCGCGACTTCTTCTGTAAGTCGGCTTCTTTCCTGTGTGATATCTTCATGTTCCGAATCCATTGGAGCACCCATAGAATCCAGAACGACGAGATCAGCATTCCTCACTTCAAATCGAGTCTTTAACTTGGTTACCATGTTGGATTGGGCTTTGACAGCAACATTAAATTTCCACTATGTAAATCGACTGGCAGTGGGTGGAGGTGGAATGACTGTTTTTTTTCTTTCAATTTTCTGGTTTCCATTTCAGTTATGGGCACGTTCTGTTTTTCGGCCTCTTTTGATGTTTCAGGAGTGTTCTGTTTTTCCTCCTCGGTATCAGTGTCGTGTAATTCCCAAGACAATGGCTGAAAATGTACAGAATATTAGATAGAACAAAAGGGAAACACATTTCGTAGATAACACATACCTTGGGGAAATAGAATTTAGCTTATCACATAGATACCAAAATTCATGACCACAAGCTTATTTTGGATTCCCAAAAATCACAGATTTTTGTTATGCAAATTGCATTGAAACATAATTACAAGCAATTTTATTTTGGCTTATATAAAATAAGTAGTGTGGTATACTGAGGGACTTGTGTTTGATAATAAAGGGGCTTGTTGGATCACCAAGGTTTAAGAATTCTTTCGGTAACCTTCTGAGGTCACCGAAGATTGGATCCGATCAAGGAGTGTAAGCTTTACATGCAGGCATCTTCAGCAAAGTTTCATCAGGTGTTGTTGGAATCGGAACATTAAAAATGGCATAGAGCTGTTCTATGCACAATGCCTAGAACCTTGCTGAATGGATCTTTCTCGGGCTCTTTTAAGAAGCAGGAATGTAAGATATAAAGTCTTCGAACAAAATCGCAGCAAGGTTAACTTCCTTGCCCGTGTATAAACTCCATTAAAGTTCGAGCATTCGCCTGCTCAGTTAGTCAGTTCCACATGTCTTCCCTGTTAAGCACTTAATGCAAAAGTGCACTAAGCACTGCCATAAAGGAGAGATATAGCCCTTCTTAAATTGAGACATGTTCTGCAGTTTTTATTCGCAGCCCATGCGATATATCATTGTGATGAGTTGGGAAGAAGATGGGCTATCAAACTGGGCTTTATGGAACGGGAGCTCGAGAGCTGCTGCAAAGATGTTTTTATCCAAGGGCACCTCCATGCCATTAGTGAGGGTGACCAAATAGTGATTCTCGTATCTTTTTGCAGAAAGCACGACTTTCTATAAAAGATTAACAGGTATAGTAGGAGGTAGAGCAAAGCATGCTCGGGACAGAGAATGCTTGGATAGAATATGAATCAATACCCTTAAGTGTTCTTCGAAATGGTTTAGGTTTTTAGGAGCCGAAAAGTTACAGGGGGCAACTGTAACCGTATCATCACCGACGGATCCAGCACTTTTGGATGAGGTTGCCATAACTGTAGACTAACAAGATCACAAAGCAAAATATACCAAAGATTTCAATAAAGTTCAAGAATACTAAGAACACGAAGAACACATAAGAACATTCAATAATACTAAGAGCATTTGCACATACAATAAATGACAAAGAGAGAAGTGAAGAGTGATTACCTTACAAGCAGAAGCAAAGAAGTAAGATAGAATAAGGAAAAAAGATGAGCAGCAGCGGTAGACGTTGCGTGATCGGAGATGAGGGTTTCGACAGAAAAACCCTAGGTTTGAGAAGACGAATAACGGCAGCGAAGTAGAGAAGGAATCACATTAAAGATGGTGGTTTAGTGTGTGTCAAGAAGAGGCAGCAACAATGGCAAAGCTCTGAGTTCCGATCGACAGTGGAATGAGGGAGGAGGAAAGGTTTTTTCAGAGGATTTGAGTAGAAGATGAAACGTGAAGAAGAGGAAGAGATGGAGGGAACGGTTACATATGCGTTTTTGAAATTCATCAAAACCGTCAGAAGAGACGTGATGGGATGTGAGAGGACGTGTCAGAAAAAGGTGTGGCTTGGCATTTAATGCCAAGCCATGATGAGAGAGAATGTTGCAATCAGATCATGACACGTCGGATTCAGTTATCGACACATTAAAAATATTCTAGTATATTAATTGCTCATTATTAGATATTTAAGTGTAACGTTATTAATTTACATTCCTAGCATTAAATTGGTTGTTTTCGGATTAAGAAATGTGAAACATACAGAAGTTTGAGGGAGAAAGAGAGTATGTACCTTAAGTTCTGCATCATTTAGAAAATTTTGCATACCGAAAATTGATGCACATCAAAAGTAGGTAATGCTGAAATGATTCTTCCGAAAACGTGAGAATTCAGAAATTCGGATCTAAACGAGGTTGACCAGACGATTTTCAAGGTTCTGAAAAATGGTCAATCCGAAATTTATTTTGAAATGTGGTTGTAGGTCCCAAACTAATCCTAGATCTTCACACGGTATTAGTCAAATCAAAACAAACACGAAATCAATTCTTCAATGCACTCGATTATATTGAGCAATCGACAAGTACGTAAGAACACTGTTGCTTGAGCAATACAAAATCTCTCTATGCTAGAATGAAGCTCCAAAACAACCAACCTCCTAATGAAGGCTAAACGAACGTATTTATACCTAAACTACACCAACCGTAATCCTAAACCCACGCATCCAAGACCAGACCGATAGGCCAACAGAAAACCCTAGGTTTTCGGTCATCATGACCGAAATCCTGGGGGATTTCGGTCCCTAACCGAAATCCTCAAACAGCCCTTTAACTTTGATATATTTCATTTTAGTCCCTTTAAAATGAAATGATTAAACCAAATAAATTAGTCCTAACAGTGGTTCCTCAGAGAATTTTGAAGTCCCGTAAATAATTTTTATACGAGGTTCCTCAGAAGATTTGAAGTTCCGCAACAAGTTTTAAACGAGGTTCCTCAGAAAAATTGAGGTTCCGAAAGCAAGTTTTAAACAAGGTTCCTCAGAAAATTTGAGGTTCAGAAAACGATTTCAAACGAGGTTCCTCAGAAAATACATTATATTCTGAAAACCTTTTGAAATGAGGCTGATCAGAAAATTTTTAATACCGAAAATATGATCAGTCTGAAGTTTGATTTTTCAAAAAAGGAGGTTTGTTAGAAAATATTAGTTTCGAGAATAGACAAGAATGTTCAGAAATTTAAAATGATAAAATTCATCAGCAAAGAAATGTTGTGTTGAATTTTAAATTACACAACTGAGTAACAAGTAGGCATGTTTTTGGATTTTAAAAGCATGGATTTAGGTCTTGAAGAATCCTGGATCAAGATTCAACATACCTAGCATTTCTAAGAAATTGTGAAATTTAGATGTATCCAAAGCTTTGGTAAAAATATTAGCTACTTGTTCTTCAATAGGAATAAAGTAAAGTTCAATATTACCTTGAAGGATTTGATCATTGATGAAGTGATATCGTAGATTAGTGTGCTCTGTCATTGAGTGCAGGATTGGATTGTGGGAAATAACAATGGCACTCTTGGAATCGCAATAGATGGGAACTTGGATAAATTTGTATCCATAGTCCAGTAGTTGAGTCTTCATCCAGAGGACTTGTGAGCAGCAGCCGGAAGCAACAACATATTCTGCCTCTGCTGAAGATAAAGCAACACAATTTTGCTTCTTTGAAGACCAGCTCACAAGTCTTCCACCCAAAAATTGACAACTTCCTGAGGTGCTTTTCCTGTCCAACCGGCATCCGTCATGATCAGCATCTATGAGTGATTGTAGCTTGAAGTTTTCGCCAATTGGGTACCAGAGACCCATCGCTTTAGTGCCTTTGAGATATTTAAAAATTTGTTTCACAACAGTGAGATGTGACAATTTCCATGCTGCTTGATATCTCGCACATATACACGTTGCAAACATTATATCTGGCCTACTTGTTGTCAAGTAGAGAAGAGACGCTATCATGCCTCTGTAGATCTTGGGATATACTGGTTCACCATCAGGATCAGCAGATATCTTGTGGTTGGTTGACATTGGAACTTTAAAGTAGACAATCTCATTATGATCACCCTGTATACTCTTCACATCCATTTGATGGACGATGATATTCTTGTGAGCAGCATAGGCCAAGAAGATTCTGATAGCTTCTAGGGGTGCTACTGGTGCATATGTTTAATCATAGTCTATTCCTTCTATCTGACTATAGCCCTTTGCCACGAGCCTTGCTTTGTTCCAAATCATTGTTCCCATATCATACAATTTATTTTGGAAAACCCATCTTGTGCCAACAACGGTTTGATTGGCCAGTCGAGCACAAGATCCCAAACTTTATTTCTCTTGAATTCTTCGAGTTCCTCTTGCATGGCCTTAATCCAATCGTTATCTTCCAAGGCGTCAAACACTATCTTTGGCTCAAACTTACTGATATAAGCTACATAATGACATTCATCCTGAATCGACTTCTTTGATCTAGTCTGAACTCTAGAGGATGGATTACCAATGATCTGATTTGGGGGATGACTCCGGGTCCATTTATGAAGTCGATGAATAAGAGTAGGATCTGATTCAGGTGGAGCCATGTCTTGAAAAAATTCAGGATCTTCAGGAGTGAGGTCTTGTATATGCGAGCTTTTAGATGAGATTTCTTCATCAGCATTGAAAGTGAAAATCGAAGCATCGTTTGATGCATTTGCTGAAGAATCCTTTCTTTGATTATCTGCTGAATGTTGATGGCCCCCCTCAACTTATGGGATTCCATCAACATGAGTTGGGAGCGGGAGCTCCCCCTAGACATGTTCTGGGAGCGAATGCTCCCCCTGAACCTATGGAATATGTCATGGGAGCGAAGGCTCCTCCTCAATTATTGCATTTGTATTAGAAGCTCTTACCTCACTAGATGGGACTGTTGATTCTGTGAGAATTGGTTCGTTAGAAGAAGTAGAAGGTGATGGAGCTGAAGCTGCTATTACTTGCTGGATGGCTTTAGGAGAGTGAATAATTTCAGCATGGGTAGCTGATTCTCGAGGATCAAAGAGAAGATCGTAATCGATTTCGGTTGTTCTGATAGGCTGATGACCTGCTGGCATATTAGCTTCCATGACATAGAGAATGCCTTGGGCTGCTTTCCTCCAGAGGTATTGATCGTCGAATTCAATGTCGAAGCTTCCTTCAATTACTCGAGTTCTCCTGTTCCACACATGATATGCAACAGACTTAGATGAATAACCCATAAAGATTGCTTCATCACTTTTGGGCACAAATTTTCCCAAGTGATCGCAATTATTTTTAATGAAGCAACGAAAACCAAAAATATGGAAAAATTTAACATTGGGTTTTCGCCCATTCAACACTTCATAAGGAGTCATCAATAGTCTTTTATTGATGATTGGGAGATTTTGCACAAAGCAAGCTGTAGCACCAACTTCTGCCCAGAAGGACAAAGGAAGGTTGGCGAAATTCAGCATTGATCTTGTTGCTTCAACTAAGGTTCTGTTCCGTCATTCGACCACACCATTTTGTTGAGGTTTGTAAGGAGCAGAGAAGTTGTGTTCAATTCCTTTAGAAGCAAAGAAGTCTTCTAGTTGACGATTATTAAATTCTGTTCAATTGTCATTTCTGATCCTTCGGACTGACAGTTACACCTTGAGCTCTATTGAGATGATGAACTTTTTGAGCTCCAATAAGGTGTCTGAAATTAATCTTATGAAAAATACCTAAGTGAAACGAGTTAAATCGTCCATAATGACTAGGATATACTTCTTATGATTTAGGCTCGCAACGGCTGATGGACCACAGAGGTCAATATGTAGGAGTTCCAAGGGATGAGAAATGCTGGAATCAATGATGGATTTGTGAGGCTTATTCTTCTGCTTTCCCAGTGTACAGCCGCATACAGATTCTCATTATCGAATATCAGAAGAGGAATTCCCTGGGCCATTTCTCCTGTGACCAGCTGATTCATGTACCGAAAATTGAGATGAGCCTATTTTCGGTGCCACAACCAGCTTACCTGAGAATGGGTTTAGAAAGTAATATAGCCGATTTTTTCCCAGAAAAAGAGAAATGTCCAAAGGAAACATGGTGTTGCGCCTCGGGGACTTCACAAGGCACTTGTCTCTGATTTTGGTCATGATATACGTAAATTCATCACCGAATTCAACTCTGAGACAAGCACATACCAGTTGCCCTACACTAACAAGGTTATGTTTAAGACCAAGAACGTAGGCAACTTTCTATATGGTGAAGTTTCCATTTGTGAGGACCCCGTAACCCTTGATGATGCCATTCTCATCATTTCCGAATGTAACAAAACCTCTATTGCTGACTGCTCTGTAGTCTTGCAAAAATTCCAATCTCTCGGTCATATACATAGAGCAGGCACTCTCGATCAGCCATTCATCATCCTGCTCTTCTTCACAAAATGCCTGAAAATTAAACAGTTAGTTTGGGCCCCCAAACTTGCTTGGGGCCATTTGGTCTTTCAAACTTGAGAGATTTGAAAGACTTTTTGGTTGTCTTGTCCATTGTAGAAGTTTCACCTTCTGCATCCTGAATTGTTGAGTCAAAAATTTTTGAATCCGAAGTTGGTATTTTAACAACCCATATTTGAACAGTTTTCTTTGAAACTTTTTGGAATATTTTTAAATATTGACAGCAAATCGTGTTTTGTTTGCGTTTTAGGATTTTTGGTGCTGTATGTTTTTTAGAAGCAATTGAGAAATTTTCAACAATTTTCTGATTATTTAAGATAGCTTTTCCTTTTTGAAATTCCTTTTGAACTGAATTGACGTTTTCAGAAGTCTTTTGAACAACATTTGTGGGTTTGAAAATGTTTTTTTGCTGTGTGTCTCTTTTAGGTGAGACAGAAAATCTGACAGATTTTGAATGTAGTGAACTTGGTTTCTTATACTAAATATCATGGTTCCCTGATGTTGAGGCAACAGACTTTGCTGTTTTCTCAACATTGACAATTTTGGGAAAATCCGAACAGTAATCTAAACAGTTTGTGGTCTGACGATAATGAGTAAAATTTCTTTTGTCTTCTATCATGTACTAGGCCTGACCAGTAGCATGACAGTTAACACGTCGCGTCAGAAGTAAGCCTTTATAGATGTACTTGTTTGGTATAGAAGTAGCTGGTTTTGGATATGTGGACTTTGAGATGGTTGATGAAGTGAAGTTGGATTTTCTATGAGTTTGAATATAAAATCATTTTTTCTTTTCTTCCCTTGCATGGGATCTGGGAGATCGAACATCTTTTCGATTAAGAGTAGGTTTTACCCCATTTTTGTCAAATTTCGTCCTTTTCTCTTTTTGAAATTCTCTCTTGGAGAGGAAGAGTCAGATAAAGAATCATTTAAAGTTTTGTGCTCTTCTTGACTTGTTTTAAGATTTTTGAGAGATACGATTTTGTCCGAGTCCAAAGTTTGTTGTTTTGTTTCTTTTAATGTTTTTGGAAGATTTTGCTGCAACACATCAACGTATGTCTTTATACCTGGATCAGATGTTCCAGCAATCATAGTTGGTATTTTGTCAGCAGTGGGACTTTTAATCGTGATTTTGTTAAAGTCTGTTTTGATGATAATTTGTTTGTTCGGACCACTCTCTATTTCGAATTCCTCATCAATTTCTTCTTCTTTTGAGTTGTCCTCCACATTGTCGTGACATGGATCAAACTCTTCGGCAACACAGTTGCCTCTTAGATTTGCAAAGAAAGAACTTTGATTAGAAGATGTTGAGGGAGTGTCAACGGGGACCGAGGTCAAATGTCTAGGCAGGAATGGGACCGAAGATGTTGACAATTTACAACTTTCAGCAGTGTCAACAGATTGACTTGAGATTTCTGAAAAATATGAAAAATGGATTTTTGCTCCTTTTGTCGATACCGAGGTTGCAGCCTCCGAATTAATCAAAGGAGTTTCTGTTAATGTTTGGGTTAAGTCTAAGCAGGTTTTATCATCATTTATGTTTGAGGGATATTTAAAAAATAGACTTTGTTTGGGGTATATAGGATACTTTTTGGTTTTAGCTATTCGAGCCCAACCCCATGTTAAAGGTGTTTTCAGAAGTGCTAAAATTCGCAGGTGACTTGAAAATTTCAATTGCTTTATACAACTGATCAATTAGTTGATTTAATATAATATTGTCACTCCGAGATAAATCCCTTTGTGACACCAAAAGCTGATTTTATTTTTCGGTTATGATTCTAGAGGTTTTCTCTATCTTCAAATCAGATTCTAACTTATCGCATAACAATTTCCTATCTTCTAATCTACTTCTTAACTTCATCACTTGGTCGAATCCATCATCCCTTTCGTTCAAAACCCTCAGATACACCACTAATGCATCTGTACAGTGTTAGAAATCCTTTCCAAAGAAGGTTCCAGATTAACAAAATAAATATTACTAGAATGTAGCATTTCACGTACCTGGTCTACTATGCTGACCCCATTTTCGGTCTTGTGGTTTACCATAAAAGCATAGTTCTTTGGAGCGGAAGTGGCTTCTTCCATGGCATGCATTTTCTTGATTTTCCCAATGCCAAGGATTGGAATTGCTAAGGATTCTTGGACCACCATACATTCAGCAACTGCCTTGCCTCGCTTGCGTTTATTCTCATAAGTTTCTTCTTCGTCCCCAGAGGACTATACTTCCACGTTCCTAGATGTCACCACAAATGCCTTCACTTTCTCTTCTTCTTTCACTCTGTTGAAATTCTGAGGTGCCCTGTACTCCGCTGCATAGTGCCACAAGCCTACGCATTTATGACATTTAATAATTTAGGTCTCACATTTTTTCGGTGCTGTGGCTTGAGTGTGACTTGCAGCAGGTGCTGCTGCAGCCTTGGGCTTTTCTGCACGATGGTCTTCAGTAGAGGGTTGATGATGATTTTGAAAAGGTTGGTGATGATTCCTTTGTTGGTTGTGGTTTCTCGTCTGGTACCCTGATCGGTGCTTCTTTGGCCGAAAATTTCTTTTTGGACTGCTAAAGGACGGGATTCTGTTGAACTTCGGACTAATGAGTGCAATCTCATGTTGGTAAGCATCCTCTTCTTCATCGTCATACTCAGAGTAACATGACTTAGAAGGAGCTGGTAAGGCTAAGTGTAAGATTAACATAAGAATTAAAGAAAACAACGAGAACACGAGTGTATGAATATTCAAGTTGCTGAATGATTTTATTCACTGTAATTGAGATAGTGCTCCTAATCTTGAAGATGAGCAACTATTAGGATTGTTACAATGGATACGGCTATGCAAAAGAACGTTATGTATAGCTAGGGTTACATGGGTTTAAATACTACTAAACAATGGATAAAGCCCACTAATTACAGATAAGAACAAAACCCTAGACATTATCTCTAATATCAAAAGATAAACATGACAACCTGTAATCTTCGAATCAAAACATTAACACATCAACTTTGGATCAGTCTCTTCCTTCGGACAGGAACACATATACTTCGGATATCAAATCTCGACACAATCTGTACCCTAACATTCTCCCCTCTTTGTGGTGAAGATTCCAGGTATCCGAAGTTTATAACATATTAAAAGCTTTAGTTAGTTCCTTCCGAACAGCAATCCACCATTTCAAATGATCACATAACTCTTTCTTTGCGTCTTCTGAATTTTCATTGTTCACTGTCACTCACGTCAACATGCCTTCCCAAAAAGTAGTTGGAAATTTCTCATTCTCATTCATATCAAAGAAAAGCTTCTTCAAAGCTCCTTTCCTTGTGAGTGTTCCTCTGTATACAACTCCCCATGGACTTTGTAGAATCTTTCGATCACTGACTTTTCTTATTCAAGTGAGCTCCTTATTCGCAGCTGGAACAGACTCTTTAAACAATTTTGTAATCTCGTAATCATACAGAGAGAAGTTTCGAAGATATGAACCCATAAATCTTCCAATTATTCTCTGACTTCTTGTGAGACTCACTTGCTTGGATATTCTTGTTTGGTTTAAGCTATAGAATCTTTCAACCAAGACAACGAAGTCATTTGGGTTCATCAAGGGAAAATCAGCAACTGTAAACGAACTTACTATTTTCTCCTTTCCTCTTCGGACATGGTAAGTAAAATTCTGATACACATCTTCGAATAGCTCCCCCATCTCGATTCTGTCTATTCCCACAATCTTTAGACACGACCAAACATGAGTTTGATAAGCAGCAAGGTTTGCATGAAACCTCGGTTTTTGTTCTTGAAACTTCATTTTCTCTGCAGTGTCAAACTCAAGGTCGTAGACATTGGCAGCATATGTTTTTGGATTGAAAGGAATATCCAGCTGAAGTTTTGTAGTATTTTCAACATCATATGAAACGAGAGGAACTTGATCAAACATCTCACCATTGGTGAAAACCAGTGACATGATTGTTTCATAGGTCCAGATTTTGTTTACAGGGCCTAACGCTTCCTTCTTTCTCATACGATCTCGGGAAATCACGTACAAGTGCCTTAACTTCTCATACTCCTCTACCTTTTGTTGCTTTTGTTCAGACTTGGACAATTCCTGAGCAATTTTCTTGCCCTTGTCAACAGCAGGACCTATTTCAGGTGGAACTTGGGAGGTGGTTGTTTTTGTTGATGTAGATGTTGGTGCAAAACTTGCTCCAATTTTGATTCCACTCGAGAATATTTTTATGATACTCGAGGTGGACTTTGTTAAAATTGGGGTAGATGATGAACGTCCCCAAACAAGAGGAATTGTGGTTGACGGTGTTGTAGTAGAAATTGTTGTTGAGGATGGTGCTGAAGTAAAACCGAAAAATGGTTTTGTTGTTATAGGACCAGTGGTGGTTGTTGTTGTTTGAGTGATAGGTGCGAAGGTTGTTACTGGTGTTATGGTTGCAGTTGGTATGAAGATGGTTTGTCTTCCATGTGTTGACCTTCCAGTTGGTCGAGATCCCTCTCCCCCTTGGAACGAAGGCTGGCTGGGCTTCGGAGCACCAGGTAATCGACTGACCAACGCAAGTAAAGGCGCAATATCCTTTCAGATAGAATCAGTTGTCTGGGAGACAAGAATTTTCGTTTGTTGATCCGAAATCCGTTGTGCCTCTTTATACGCATTCAGCTGGTGTACCTTCGGTTCATACTCAGCTATAGTGTTCTTGGCATTGTCAAGGTCTGTCCGAAGGCTAGTGAGATGGACATCAAATTCCTCAGCACTTCTCTTGGATAAATTTTCAACAGAAGTGGTTAGTGAAGTAAGCTTTGCTTGAACTTCAGTATGGGCAGTATTGAGTTTAGTGACCACTTCGTTGAGCTTTTCTTTTTCTTGGTCCTGAAGGTGCTGTTATTTGTCTTCAACCATCTTTTCCATTGTCTTACATTGCAAGTCCACTTTTTCCAGGACATTGCGTGTCATCTGTTTCACATCACTCTATCAACTTTACTGCATCATCAATGCTGTTATTGATGGTGGTGGTGATGGAAGTTTCAACGGTTTTGAGAGATTCAGATATAAGTTCAGCATTAACTCCAGACACCTTGTCCGAAGTGTATGTCGTCTGGGCTTAAATCAAAAGATTCAACTTGTTGTTGAGTTGACGGAACTGTTTCATAGACACAAGGATGGTGTCTGGTTCATCATCATCTTCGTCTTGAATCTGAACTAGTCCCGTTTCAAAGTAATCCTCTTCATCTTTCTTAGAACCTTTTAAAGATGGAGAATCAGCCAGATCATCCGAAAAGAAAACATGTTTGAGAGGACGGACTTCGTTTGTTGAAGTATCAAGCGGTGTTGTATTCTTTGGCGGTGGTGATAGTGGGTCGTTTATTGGCTGATCATCCATTGTGAGACGTGTGTCCGCATCAGATGTGTGTACAGGGGTCTCAATATGACTTGTCTCCATATTGGATGTTTCGACAGAGGACATATGTGCGGACACCACTAGAGTGTCAATTAAAGAGATAATTGGATCAGAAGGTGGTACCGTGGTAGCAGTCTCTTCGGTTGCTGAAGGAGGGATCATAGTATCCTCAGCATGAGAATGTTCTTCTTCTTCTTCGACTCTGGGTGTCGTTGCTCGTGAAGACTGAGCAAGTTTCTTCCTTGATGGTTTACTCGGCTGGCCCTTCTTCCTCGTCTTGGGTTTCTTTTCTTACGGTTCGGATGGGTCAACTGTGCCCTTTCGCTTTCCACCCTTGGCCTTAGGCAGTTCAGATTCAACCACCCTTTGAAAAACTCGAAGAGGGTATGGAATGGTGAGTGTTTGACGGTAGGCGATTAAGGTGAGATTATAAGGAGGTACCTTGCACAACATAGCTTTTGGAATTTGTGCTACAAAATCCATGTGTTCATCCAAAGATGAATCTGTGGGAACTTGAACTAGTCCGAAGTCGTGAACGGGTAAATCCGAAGGTACGAGAACCTTCTCATGAGCATACGCGGCTTGGACTATCATAGCCCAGAAACGTGCTGAAGCGATGTCAGTGGCTCGCTTTGCATGGTTGAGATACGCAAGGAAGACTGTCCATAATATGTTAGCATAATCAACAGGACAGTTATAGTAAATACCGTAATGGAGCTGGAGAAAAGAGTATGAAGCCGAGTCCAATCCAGAGGTCTTGCCCGAGAGGCTCCTCAGGATGATGCTAAAGAAATATGCCCAAACCGAAGGCAAGTGCTTCTTCTTGAATAAATTCATGGATCGTGTAACTGGAGTGTGACCCATTTCCTTCAGCATGTTTAGAATTTCAGATTGAGAAGCCATTTGAAACGTTCCAGTCACTGGTAAACGGAGAACCCTTGCGAATTGCTCTCTACCCACAGTGATCGTCTTCTTTGTCTTTTTAGCAGTCACGATCTCGAAAGCAATAGATTGACTGTCCGCATTCAGTCGTGATTTATGATGTGCATGATCGACCCAGATCTTTGGAACTATTGGATTGGCAGTCATGGCATAGTGCAGTGGAGAATGCTGTAGGCAAACGACTAGCATCACCATTGTAGATGAATAAGCTTTAGGGTCCAAATTGGCAATGTGATTAGTCGACATTGGCTTGGGAGCTTTGTGAGTTGAAGAAGAGAGGAAAGTAGTTGCAGCTTCAAAGGGCTTGAAATGGAAGGGATGATTGAAGGGTTTGTTCCGTATTTATATGGGGGTAATGAAGAGAGTGTGAGCATTTAATTCTCGTATGATCCGGTCGAATAGAACTTATCCACGTCACCCGTAAATTGAGGGGACATTCCCTTTTTGTCACGTGATAGGTGCGTCATCCAGAAGTAACCGTTATGGTGCAATTTGATTGGTTTCTGCATTTCCCAAGGCAAACTACGAATAGGTTAAATCCCTGATTTCTCGTATAATCCCAACATACATCTTAACCAGAGGATAATGTAAAAAAATAAAAAGTAAAAAAAAAAAAAAAATGCTTTTTGGTATTGT
Organism: Cichorium intybus; assembly: GCA_023525715.1. Lineage (NCBI taxonomy): Eukaryota > Viridiplantae > Streptophyta > Magnoliopsida > Asterales > Asteraceae > Cichorium > Cichorium intybus. The sequence goes on from CM042013.1 coordinate 77,470,573, forward strand.
TGAATTTTAAATTTGACAACTGTAGTTTGCTCATTAGACAGTAATGTCCATCATCCGAAGTTGGACAGAGTTGTTGATTAAGCATTATGAAAAGCCAATTTGTGGGCTGGGTTCTGAGTGATGAGAGCTGAAGATTCTTGGAAGGCCTGATTACACGCTCATACCCGAACATGATTGAGTGAACCTAGCAATCATACGATAGGTGAACCCAGTGTGATTATTCCACCTTTGCATACATTAAAACATTGTTAATCAAATTGGGATCTCAAAGGAGTACTCACCACAAGCTTAGATGACAACCCCCAATCCGAAGAATAGGAATCAATACATTTGTATGTTTCAGCAGTGGGATCGTTTGTTAAAAAAAACTAAAAATATATCTCGTTTCACCAGATGGAGTATTTGGACACTCTTCTCGGATGACAGGCCTTTGAGAATTATGCACTACTCCACCCTTATCACTGAAGACGGGTTATTGAGATGTTCATACCCCCAACCTGGTTCTCAACTATGTCATAGGAGATCCTGATTGTTGCATTGAATACAGGGGGTAAGCCCTGATTATTTTGTATATCACGAATTTTGGTGCGAATTTTGTATAGTATCTGAAGATAGTAAAAGGTTTTCGTAAGCACCTTGATTTGATCAGCACAGTTCCCCAATTGTATTTTTTAAAGTTTCTCTATAAGCTTTTTGGAATATTATGCATTTATTCATTTTGCTTGAGGAGACTGGCATAAACATATTTTTCATTTTGAATAGCATTTATCCCGTTTTAACTTTGTGATTATTCTTTGTTTCAAGAATGGTCAGATGTATAGTGCCAAGCAAGTTTTGAGACTTAAAATCCTGAAAAGAGCAAGTCTTTTTTATTAGTTATGTACTTAGGCGAAGGTAAGAACCATTGGGTGCAAGTAAGATATGACAGTAGAGAGACAGCCAGGCATGTCCGAAGAATGGGCATGTAATCAGGTCTTTAACCATGACCAGGTCATCCGAAGGGTTACCAATGTTGCAAAGCGAGTCCCAAATATCCCTTAGTGCAATGGGATATGCTTTCACATACTCTAAAATCCCCGTTTTGTCCTTTAGGAATGGTGTTGAAATTTTGCAATTTATGATTCGGATGAGGTAAACATGTGTGTCATATTAAGCAGAACTCAGGAGAAAAAAAAGGTGATCAGAAGGGAACCGAAGTGTCAAATGTGAATAGTAACGCAGTTATGAAACCGTGACATATACCCTGCGTATTGGTATTTGAACGTCATCAGAATTGAACCAAAGGTTCGTTTTAGAATAGTATCCCTTCTGATAAAAAAAAATTTCCTAAAATTTAGAAAAACCTAAAAAAAACTTAAAAGTAGTGAAAAAAAAACAGAAAAAAAATAGTGGTACAAGGTGGAAAGCACTTAGCAGATTATGTTTGTGGAACTGCGGATGACTCGAGCATGCCTAGCCCATGGATGATCCTTTTGAAAGCTTTCTCGTCAAGGGCTTTGGTGAAGATGTCTGCCAACTGGTCGTTTGTGTGTACGAAGTGTACCTCAATATTTCCTTCCTCTACATGACTTTTAATGAAATGATAGCGTAGGGAAATGTGTTTGGTCTTCGAATGTTGGACTGGATTGTGACAAATTCGTATGGCACTTTGTGAGTCACAGAAGAGAGGAATCGTTCGCATAGTATGGCATAATCACGTAGTTGGCTTTGGATCCAAATCATCTGTGAAGTGCAGGCAGCAGCAGCAATGTACTCGGCTTCGGCTGTGGAGATGGAAACACAGGTTTGCTTTTTGGATTGCCAACTGATGAGATTGCCATCAAGAAACTGGCATCCACCCGAAGTTCTTTTTCGATCAAGTGCACAACCTCCAAGATTAGCATCAGAGTAGGCTTGAAGAAAGAAGCCTGAGTTGGCAGGGTACCATAATCCAAGAGAGGGTGTGCAATGGACATAGCGAAATATGGACTTGACAGCTGCTAGATGAGGTTCTCTTGGATTCGCCTGGTATCTTGCACAGTTGCATACAGAAAACATGATGTCTGGTCGACTAGCGGTTAGGTATAGTAGAGAGCCAATCATGCTTCTGTACACCTTCTGATCAACAGCCGGTTTGTCAAGCGAAGGTGTGAGTCGTCTACCAGCAGCCATGGAAACCTTCGCATTGGAACAATTTTCCATTCCAAATTTCTCTAGAATGCTTCTTGTGTATTTTTTTTGATTTATGAAAATACCTTCAGAGGTTTGCTTGACTTGCAATCTGAGAAGGAAATTTATCTTCCCCATTATACTCATTTGAAGTTTACTCTTCATTAAGGTTTCAAATTCTTTTGAAAGTGCAAGATCTTTTGAACAGAAGATGATACCATCCACATAGATTTGAACTAGCATGAGATGAGTACCAACTTTCCTTCGGAACAAGGTGGGGTAAACAGATCCTTGTTTGAATTTTGATTGTTTTAAAAATCGGGTTAAAATTTTGTACCAAGCTCGTAGTGCTTGCTTTAGCCCGTAGACTGCATTGTCAAGGATATGACAGTGATTTGGGAACTTTTCATTTATAAAGCCAGGTGGTTGTTCCACATACACTGTTTCCTAAAGTTCGCCGTTTAGAAAAGCACATTTGACATCCATTTGATAGACGTCAAAATTTTTATGAGCAACGAATGCTAAAAGGATTCGGACGGACTCAAGTCTGGCAACAGGAGCGAAGGTCTCATCATAATCGATTCCCTCCTGTTGGCAGTATCCTTTGACAACGAGTCTAGCTTTATTTCGTACAATGTTACCATCAGTATCAAGTTTATTTCTAAAACCCATTTAAGACCTACTACAAAGGAGTTAGCTGGTTTAGGAATTAAACGCCAAACTTTGTTTCTTTCAAATTCGGCAAACTCACTATGCATGGCCTCCACCCAATCGGAGTGTTGAAAAGCCTCTTTTACAGTTTTAGGTTCAATTTTGGAAATGAAAACGTTGAACATTCAATAGTCTGATCGTTTGTTTAGTTCCTGCTGCTTCTCTCTTAATTGGGATCGAGTACCTTTTCCCTTGGTTTACCAATTACCCGAGTCTTCGGATGATCGCATGTCCATTTCTCAAGATGTGGATATGCTGGATCATATTCACGTAATGTTTCTCCATGCACCTCTTCTGTATCTGATAGATAATCCGAAGTAGACTGGTTGTCTTCATTTGGAGCGTCACGAATTGGTTGCTCCCCCTCAATTTGAGCAGATTCATTTGTTGCTGAGTTACTAGCTGACTCCCACCCGATTTGAGCAGGAGTATCCTTAGACGAGGAAGAATTTGACGACTCCCCCTCAACCAAAGGATCTTTGTCTATTGTTGGACCTTTCTTCCCTCAACCGAAGGATTATATGCTTTTGTCGTCCTTTGCTCCCCCTCAACCGAAGGAGTCTTTTTCCTTGAAGTATCAGCAGTAGATTGATCGTCAGTAAGCTTGTTAATTTCAGGTGTGTTGTTTTCCTTCGCATTAGATTCAACATCAATTGCATAATCAGGACTGTCAAACAAAAATGAGAAATCAAGGTTAAATAAATCAAGAGGTATAACTTCGGTTGAGGATTCTGGAAAGATAGGGGAACGAGGAAATTGGGTTTCTGATTTCTTGATATAATGATCATCGAAGGTCAGATTAAACGTCTCTTCTATTTTCCTTGTTGTTTTGTTGAGAACACGATATGCTTTAGCTGAGTGTGAGTAGCCCACAAAGACGCCATCATCGGATTTGGATGCAAACTTTGTTGTGCCATCTTTGAGTTTCATGATGAAGCATCGACATCCGAAGATATGGAAGAATTTTACATTGGGTTTCCTTTTATTGATGACTTCGTATGGTGTGATATTAAACCGTCTGTGAATGAAAGATCGATTTTGAGTGAAGCAGGCGGTGGCAACGGCCTCAGCCTAGAAATACATTGGAAGGTTTGCATAATCAAGCATAGTACTGGCTGCTTCGCCTAAAGACCTGTTCCTTCGCTGAACAACTCCATTTTTCTGTGGAGTATAAGGGGCAGAAAAGTTATGAGTTATGCACTAGGAATGAGTCGATTGTTTGATTCTTGAATTCAGTGCCGTTGTCACTTCGGATTGCTCGCACTGGTTTCTTGAGATGTAGCTCGATTTGCTTAATGATGGTAATGAGCTCAGCAAGAGTATCTGACTTTTGATGTAGAAAGATCACCCATGTGAATCTTGAAAAGTCATCCACAATTACCAGAATGTACTTCTTGCCACAAAGAAACTTAACCGAAGATGGACCGCAAAGGTCGATGTGTAGTAGCTCGAGTGGTTCACTAATCTTGGAGTCTATGGTAATTGGATGAGCTTGACGTTTTTGCTTCCCATGTTCACATGCAGCACACAAAGTGTCATTGTCAAACTTCAATGCTGGCATTCCTCAGACTAAATCAAGAGCTACTAGTTTGATAATATTCTTGAAGTTTAGATAGTCTTCGATGCCATAACCAGCTAAGATCTGAAGGAGCTTTTGAGAGCAGGCAGATGGAAGGTGCCCCTACTATTGGCTTCATGTCTAGTGGAAACATTTCACCCTTCCTTTTTGATTTAAGCAGAATTTCCTTGGTATTTTTATTCTTAATGACACTTCCAGCTTAATCAAATTTGACTATTAACCCAGTTCCCACAACAAGCTGGGAAACGCTGACTAAGTTGTGCTTGTGACCTTCTACATATGCTACGCGATTGATCATAAACTTTCCATTTGTTATCTTCCCATACCCTTTGATGGGACATGTATTGTTGTTTCCAAATTTCACATCTCCTCCGTCTTCTAAGTATCTGAAATACCTCAAATATTCAATTCTCCCAGTCATATGTCCTGAGCAGCCACTGTCGATGTATCATTCTTTATTGTACTGCTCATCTATCATTACCTGCAAATTAGAGAGAAAGTTCAGGTACCCAACATGGCTTGGGTGGTTGAGGGTAAGTATTTGGATCATTGATCCATGATGCAACCAAATCATCCTTTTTGGTTCTTGATGTAGAAGAAATATTAGATAAAACTAATGGTTCGGATGAGTGCGTTATAAGGACTTTAGGTACCCATTTCAAAATTGTCTTCGGTTTTTGTTCTTTGGGTTTAAGTATTGGTAAAGGTTTTGGTTTGACTGGAACCCATTTTGGCTTTGAAATAGAAGTCCTTCCTGACGAAGAACTACATCGAGTAGATTCGCTTAGAAATTCTTCATAGGCAAGTTTAAAGTCCTGAATGGATAGGCTTTTATCTTTGAACAGATCCATGTTGTTGTCTAACCATACATGAAACGTGTCGACCAGGTTGCTTCCCTTAGTAACATTTTTCTTTGTAACTTTTTCAAATTTTTGATTTGAACAGATGGGCTTAGTAGGTTCAAAAACAACTTTCTGTGGATTACTTGAAGATTTCTTGATATCAGAAGATTTTTGTTGATTTCGATAAGCTTTTTGTTTGTTTTGTGAATCACGATAATTTCTTCTTGGTCTATTATCATAAAATTGTTTGTGTTTTTCGAACGAAGGTGTTTGACCAGATTGTCTGTAGTTGTATGAAAGATTTCGAACATTATTATGACGTCCGAAGGGATTTTTCAACTGATACATTTCTTGTTTTCGTTTATTGATTTTTAAAAAACTACTACTTCATTCAAACTATTCTCAAGAATTTTGCCAGTCGAGAAAAACCATTCGGGTGTCACTTTCGCATTATCTCTTTCATGAATGAGAGTAATTCACAATTCTCCTCAAGTTTTACTCCTTGTTTAATAAAAACCATGTTTTTAAAGTTAGCAACCTTTGGATACGTACATGCTAGTTCAACAAGCCTTTTGGTTTTATCAACTGAGAATTTTGAATAGTCATCCGACGTATAAAGAATGCAGAGAGGCCTAGATTCATCATCTGAAGAATCCGTTGTAACCTCAGAAGAGCAGGTTTGAAGATTATTTGAAATATTTTTGCTCTCATTGGTTGCACAAGATTCAGTTTTATTTTAAGAACAGACTGGGGAGGTTTTTTGTTGAGATAAATCAATACAATATATTTCCTCAATATCAGAATCAGAATCATAAGAAACATTTTGGCACACAACATCATGCGAAGCATTGTTATTCACTTTAACATTCACAGAATTACATTTATTTACTAGAGGAATGATGGGTAGAGAATCATCCATTACTTTTAAAAGATCGTTTGAGCTTAAATTTTTTTCAAAAGGCACAATACCATGAGCATAAGTTGGATTTGGAATTTCAGCGGATGAAACAATAGATTCACATTCATATGAAAGAGAATCTACATCTTGTAACTTGAACTTAATGAAAGGTAAAAGCTTTTTATGATGGTCTAAAGCTATATCAGAAGAATGGTAAATACGAGTAATGTAAGCATATAATCTTTTAGCTGTTTCACAAAAAATATTTCTTTGTTTCAACAAATTTTCATTATTTACTCTAAATTGCTCCCTACTTTCTTCTAAAATCTCTATTCGTAATTGAGTTTTCTCTAATGCCCCACGCACTCCTTCTAGTTTTCCCTTAAGCGAAGTTACTTCATCCTTTGCCTGACACACATCACTATTTGCTGAAACAAGTAGTTGATTCAAATACAGGCAGTCAGAAGTAATTTCGTTAAGATCATTAATAAAAAGTTCTTCTGGAACATTAAAGTTTTGAGGTAAGAGTGATACCTGTTCTAGGATGGTAATACGAGCATTGGATGAAGAGTTAGTCCCTTGCGCCATTAGACGGACACCAGTAATGTTGCTTTCTTTCTCTTCATCCGAACTCTCATCTTCTGACCATATACCATGGCCAGTATGTGCAGAAAACATCGCACCATGAGTAGGTTTACAAATTTCATCGTCGTCATAACCAGATGACCAGATTTGGTAGGTGCCATCACCTCCTTTAGGAGCTACAAGAGATAAACTTTGAGTCTTTGCACGAACCTCTTCTAGTTTCTTCGTATAGTATGCCTCATCCTTGACTGTCTCCTTCTTATCATTCGCCTTTTTCAACATGGAGTCTTTGGCTAGATGATTCTTTCCAAAGCAGTAGTTGCAGTCGTATCCAGAGTCTCCTAGCAACTTCTTTTCTGGTTGTAGGGTTGTTTCAGACTTCGGTTTGTTGAACTGAGCAGCAGGCTTCATTGGCTATTTTCCATTGTTGAAGTTTCGATTGAAGTTTGGTTTGTTCTGAGGTCTTTTCAGAAGGTTTCTGTTGTTATTAGAGTATAAGGCATTTGAATCTCATTCTTCATCTTCTTCTCCTTCATTATCAGCATAGGAGACTTCTTCTGATTCAGCTTTTGAAACGAAAGCCAGCTAACCAGCAGTCGGTTGATCTCCAATTGAATCAAGAACATCATACTCGTAGGATTTAAGTAAATTATAAAGTTCCCCCAGTGAGTATGAGTTGATTCGTTCATGTGCCCTTACCATCATGGTGATCTGCTTCCGTTCTTTTCGGAGACACTGCATAAACCTGAAGTTTGTTTCATGCGAAGTCTTTGAAACACCATACTTTTCCAGTTCATAGACCACATCATTGAATCTTTCAAAAGTCTGATCTATTTTCTCATTGTCCAGTTGTTTGAAGTTACTGAAATCAGCCAGAATGTTGTTAACTATACTCTTTTTTCTTGACATCGTTACCTTCGTATCGCATCTTCAGTTTGTCCCAAATTTCTTTTGCAGATTTGGACCCTTGTATCAGATTGAAGGCGACAGGAGGAAGACCACTCTTCAATTCACGCATGCATCTCTTGTCATTCTCAACTTTCTTCTTGTTAGCAGCAATAGTAGCTTGTGTCTCAACCGGAAGAGTTGTAGCTTCAGCAGATTTGCCAGCAAATCTAGTTTGAACAATAGCATTGAATAGACCTTCCTTCAATGATCGCAAGAGATATTCGTCAATACCAGATAAATGATCTTCCATACGATCAGCCCATTGATCGTAAAATTCTGGAATCAGCATTGGAGCTTTGTTGCTGGAACCGAGTAAAGCAGTATAGTTCATAATAGCGTTGTTTTCATTGTAGGCCATTGAAAATTTCAGATCGTTGTAGAAAGATTACCAAGATTAAAACTTTGAAACACGGAATAGTGGATTCAAGAACAATTTGAAACCATGAATCAAAGAACGTAAATAGGTCTTAGTAACAGATCGGCAAACAACCTGCACTGATACCACTTGTAAGATTCAAATAAGAATTAAAGCAAACAACGAGAACACGAGTGTTTGAATATTTAAGTTGCTGAATGATTTTATTCACTGTAATTGAGATAGTGCTCCTAATCTTGAAGATGAGCAACTATTAGGATCGTTACAATGAATACGGCTATGCAAAAGAATGTTATGTCTAACTAGGGTTACATGGGTTTAAATACTACTAAACAATGGATAAAGCCCACTAATTACAAATAAGAACAAAACCCTAGACATTATCTCTAATATCAAAAGATAAACATGACTGCCTGTAATCTTCGGATCAAAACATTAACACATCAGCTTCGGATCAGTCTCTTCCTTCGGATAGGAACACATATACTTCAGATATCAAATCTCGACACAATATGTACCTTAACACTAAGGTAGGTGGTTATTGGTTGGATTGGTATGATGGTTGAGGAGCAGGAGCTGGAGTTTGATGTTGAGGTGGTTGGTAATAAGTGGGATAGGAGATGTTTGGTGCAGATGGATGATAAGACGGAACTGGTTTTGGTTGAAATGAAAGTAGACTTATCTCTTTTGGTACACTTTTGTGGTTGGTAGGAAGAAGGTAAGTTGGGTTTTGAACAACCTGTTGGTATTGTACTAGCTGTTGCGGTGAGTTGCCCAACACTAGAAGCTTGTGCTTAACTACGAGGGCCAAAGGTCCACCCAGTTTAGACTGACTGCATTTCACATCGTTCTCCTGACCTAGCAATTTATTTTATAAGGGATACATATTGAAGGTTTTCAGTTTCCCGGAGTCTTGTAGGATCATCTTGACCATCATCAAGTCTCGTCCTAGACCTTCAAGAAATCTAAGATCAATTTCCTGATCGGTCCTTATTGCTCCTGCATTCAGGAGACGAGTAACAATAAAGGAGAAGCTGGTGAATGAGTCGATTAGAGTTTCCCCAGGAAGAGATGAAAATTAATTATATTTAGTGAGGCTTGCTGTCATCTTCTTGTCTTTCCCCTCTTCTGTGCCTTGGAAGATATTTTGAAATAGAACCCATATCTGCTGGGCAGTGGTACAGTTTTGAATAAGATAAAATAATTTGGGGGGAATGCCACAAGAGCTTTTAGTGAATATGGGCATTGTCCATCTTTTCTATATCCAGAGGTGTCAGTCTGAGTGGAGGAGCTCCTCCAAGGGCACCTTCAGCAGTGTTAGCCCTTGGGATGAGAATGGGAACATGAGGTCCCTCCTCAACAGAGGTGTCCGTAGGAAGAAGTATTGGAGCTTTGGTGGAGCTCCCAACACTGTTGGCAATGTTTAAAGAGTAGTTCATTTGCATATTTGGAAAAAGACTTGAACTTGTTTGAAAGAGAGTTTAGAAACATGATCTTTGCAGCATATGAGGTTTATAGCGGGTCCAACTGTTGTTACTAAAGCCAAAGCTTAAGCAAACTGAGCACGATGAACCTTACAAACAACCACAATGGCTCTGATACCAATTGTTGAAATACAGACTAAGTAATAAGATGCGGAAATGAAGGACAAGTCCGAAGACTTGAAGAATTACTTAGATGGATCGAGCTCAAACAATAAATACAAACAGTTTATAAGGCAGAATGAGTAAGACTTGAAGATTAAAGTGCAAGAATTAAATGTAAGAAAGTAAGAACATAAGCATAAATAAGAAGAACAAGGATTGATGGAATGGGAGAGATTTTATATCATATGAAGATAGTTACAGATCAATTTTCCAAACCATGAAGATAAAAGCTGGTGGAACTCTCCTTTTATAGTGCACGGAGAATTTCCAGCATACAAAGACCTAAGGATGGAATGAACTACAAACCAGTTCATTTCGTATTACACTAAGGATAATTTTACACAGTCAGAGTAGACTGCCTAAGTTGATTGTTCTCTATCTAACATTACACAAGCCAATGCAACTTTGGGGAACATGACTTGACAGGTCTAATTGTACCTTATAAATGGATCTTCTTATCTTTATTGTTATCTTCATTTATCTTGATCTCTTATCTTGATTTGAACTTCTGCTTTGTACCAAAGATTAGGGACAATCTTCGGTATAGGAGTTGCTGAACTTGAATCTTCGAAAGTTAGTTGAACTGCTGAACTAAAAGCTTCTGTACCGAAATCCAAGAGTGGATTTCGGTGTCTTCTATAACTTGACTTCTGAACCCGTGGTGCTTCCGAACCTGGACTTCTGAACTTGTAACACATTCCGAAATCTAAGAGTGGATTTCGGTATAACAGATTTCTAATCCATATAGTTATAATAAACACAAGTATAGAAGTGAAAGTATGTTCATTAATAACACAAGGTAATTCAGCGGTTACATAGGAACATACATCAAAGAGATAGACAAAATTTTGTTCAAACAACACTTCCATACAAAACACCGGGTTGGTCAACGACCCAAATAACACTAACAACAGTTTGCTAGGGCTCTCCGATTGCCTATCATGGAGAAACCTGTTACTGCATCCATTGATGAAATCCTTGATATGCTCAATCAAATGGGGCACTCTCCAATCATTGACAAAATGAGTCAATTTAAGAAGAACACACTGCCTAGTGGTTGGAGGTTATTCTTTGGCATACTTCTGCGTTTCCTTTCCGGAAGAACATCTGGAGTTTTTTTACCAAAAGATAGTAAATACAAAATATATTTACCAACTAATGGTAGTTTCAAATTTATTCACTAAATAGTAGTAAAAGGATCCCGTTCACACATTTTATTAAGAAATAAATAAATAAGATAAATGACCCAACTATACTAGCGTTTTTTTTCTTCGTCCTCGCCGGAAAAGATAGATGTCGATGACACTCATCAGGTCCTTGCCGGAAAAGATAGCGTTTACTTTTCTTCTGCTCCGTTAACATCGACCGGTTTCCCCGATAGAATTGCAAGATTTTGTGCTAAATCTTATTTCTGTGAAAACAATGTAAACCTTTTGATAGTCATGGTACTATTGTTTCTCCGTAGATAGAGTACCAAATTAGCAACAAGGACTACAAAAAATTAAAAGAAATTTTGGACCACTAATTTGTGTTTAGGGTGTTTCAGAGTTACACCTGTGTTTTGTTTTGAGTTTTCTGGAGAGGTCCAGATTTACTTTTGAGTTTTTTTATTTATGGATCTCTTTTCAATGTGGATTTTCTCGTCGGGAAATTGATGTGGCCGGGAAAAATGGTGATTCGCTAAGGAAGAATTGTAGGTGATGGTGGGAATATTTGGAAGACTAATTACATATAAAACCCATAAAAATATATTTTACTAGTTTTTGATAATTAATTTTAAAAGCACTACCACTTGGTAAATACTTTTTGAAAGTACCACCCCTAGGTACAAAACTGAGAACATCTGACCTTACTCTGCAAGCCACACGTTCTTGAACTTACTCTACGGCCTGTATTATGATCTTAAAGTTGATTATGCTTAGGTTCTCTAGGCAGACTTCTACGCCTATGTGAATCATTTGAAGAAGAGAACTGAGATCTTTTCTGCTCACTTTTAGGCATTGGTGGTTGATAATGTCAACAAAAATCTGGCCTTACTCTGCAAGCCACACATTCTTGAACTTACTCTACAACAACTTTCACATTCATGCTCCTAATGTTGATTCTGAATTCTCGTTTATTGCTCAGATTTCGCATGCCATGATATCCAAGGTACCCCTTTCACATTCCTGCTCCTATGGTCACGAAGCCCAAAGGTGTTAGGTAAATTTTCAATTCAAAGTTTGGTGAAGATTTTGTTTTTTCAAATATGGGGTGTAGATTTATTATATTATATACATTCTCAAATGTATATAAATAGGAAGCTTCACTTGAGTTTTAGATGCACCACAACTCAATACCTATAACAATTGAGTGTATCTCTTGTAATCTCCTTGTTAAATAAAATTTAGTTGTAGCCCGTGGACGTAGGATTTGCACCGAATCCAAACCACGTAAAAATCCTTGTGTTCTTCTTGCTTTATTTTCGTGAGTTTTGTGTGTGTGATAGTGTGTTTTCGCTGCGTGTACCCAGTCCGATTCCTATCAACTGGTATCAGAGCTTCGGGTTTTGGAGGAGGTATCAGTTTTAGAAATTAAAGTATGCTCTGTGGTTGCAGTTTTGTATGATCTTCCACATCAGAAACTAATTTCTATTAATCGTATTAAAGGTGTCTTGGTACTTTGAAGGGTACTGTTCTGTCACACAAAAATACTATAAAATATTTGTCTCTTGTTTTTCGTAATGGCTGAAGAAAAGGTTGTAATCGAGAAGTTCAACGGTTCTGACTTTAGCTGGTGGAAAATGCAATTAGAAGCATTGCTATGTCAGAAAGATTTGGACGTGGTACTTGGAGACAAACCGGAGAAAATGGAAAAAGCTGCTGAAGATGCGTGGAACTCAAAGGACAAGAAAGCTAAGGCGGTTATTACATTGTCGTTGGAAAGGAGCGTCGCTTTCAACATCATGAAGGAAACCACGGCGCGTGGTATGATGGATGCTCTGACGAACATGTATGAGAAACCGTCGGTGGCTAACAAGGTGTTCTTGATGAGGGAGCTGTTCACTACAATGATGAATGAGGAAGGCTCGGTTACTGTTCACATTAACAATCTAAATTCAATTCTGTCCAGATTGTGATATGTGGGTATTAAATTTGATAACGAGACTCAAGCTTCACTGCTACTAGCTTCATTACCTGATAGCTGGTCTGGAACAGTAACCGCTGTTACAAGTTCAGTAGGGACCAATGGTATGACGTTTGAAGGGGTTCGAGATTTGGTTTTAGGCGAGGATACCAGACGCAAGAATCAAGGTGGCTCGTCTTCTTCTGAGTTATTAAATATCGGAAGAGGTAGAGGGAATAACATGAATAGTGGGAGCAGTGGGAGTCGGGGAAGAAGTTCATCTAGAACTTGGAAGAATGTGAAGTGCTGGAACTGCCAAGAGGTGGGACATGTTAAGAGTCAATGTCCAAAGAAAGAATTAAACATTGCTGGTGCTGAGAGTGTGTCTGAGGATGATGCACTGATACTAAGTATGGAAAGTTCTGTAGACTCTTGGGTCATGGATTCAGGGGCTTCGTTTCACGCCATGGACAACGGAGAAACGATGGTGAATCTAAAAGAAGGAGATTTTGGGAAGGTACAGTTAGCAAATGACGAGATGCTTCAAGTAATGGGCATAGGAGATATTGATATGGTTACTTCATTGGGAACTACATGGAACCTGAAGAATGTCAGGGTGATTCCGGAGCTGAAGAAGAAATTGATTTCTGTTGGTCAGCTGGATAAACAAGGACTGGAAGTAAGGTTTGGTGGTGGTAAATGGAGGGTGGTCAATGGTAATTCGGTGATTGCTCAAGGTATGAAGTGTGGGTCATTATATATGGTTGAGGTACCTGCTGAGGGAAGTATGACCGTCCCCGTTAAGTATGACAAAATCTGGTTCGCTAAATCTAGTGCTAAGAGAGTTCATTTTGCAAACATGAATTCTGGAGCCAAGGGGATGTTAGCTGAACGAGTCGGAAAGTCTAAACCATTCAGGGGATTTTGTGACAGTGGGAGCACGGGGTGTGTTCCGGGTACAGTTACAAAGAGCCGTTGGGTTTTGAAAACTAAGACTGGAAAACTCTCTCCTGTTGGAAGTTTGCAAAGTTTGGAGAGTGTTAGTGGTCCTTGGTGTATCTCTGGAGCTGGTGGAGTGTCCAAACCGGTTGAGACAGAGGATGAGTCGGTGGTGGGATTAGCCACGGCTGAGTTGGAGCTAGTGGGAGCTTCAACTGGCCCTTCTAGTACTTGAAGATGAGGGGCGGCTACAACTAAGAGAATTTGACTGGGTCTTAGCTTCTTCTTGGGAACTGGAAGCTTGGAAGACTTGTTATGTTAGGAGATTAATGAGAGATGTTCAAAATCTTCAAGTGGGAGATTGTTAGGTAAATTTTGAATTCAAAGTTTGGTGAAGATTTTGTTTTTTCAAATATGGGGCGTAGATTTATTATATTATATACATTCTCAAATGTATATAAATAGGAAGCTTCACTTGAGTTTTAGATGCACCACAAGTCAATACCTATAACAATTGAGTGTATCTCTTGTAATCTCCTTGTTAAATAAAATCTAGTTGTAGCCCGTGGACGTAGGATTTGCACCGAATCCGAACCACGTAAAAATCCTTGTGTTCTTCTTGCTTTATTTTCATGAGTTTGTGTGTGTGTGATAGTGTGTTTTCGCTGCGTGTACCCTGTCCGATTCCTAACAAAAGGGACAAAGGAATCTGCTGGAGGTTTTGGCGTACCTCCGAAACAAAAAAATGCTTCGAAAAAGGAAACAACCAGAGCAACCTCTTACTCGCACCAATCCAAACATTGTAAAAAAGAGTTTGCAAAGGCCGCGCTAGAACCTGACTCCGACGTAAAGAAACTCTTTCTGATTCGGAGGTTGAGGCGCAACAACATAGTCACCTCGACATGAAACATACATTCCATTTCCTCCTCACTCCCAAGAACCAATTACATCTACCACCCCAACCTCCAAGGCTCCACTCACATCCGCTCCACTTATTTCCACCACAGAAACTCCAACCTCTGAGACTCCAATTACCTCAGCTCAAATTAATTCCACCATAAAAACTTCCACCATAAACACTTCTAACCCTTCACCTCAATGTCGGAACTTTTAACTTCAGAACCACTTACTTCAGAAGCAACAATCTTTGAACCCATCACCTCATCTGAACCTTTATTGACATCAGAACCCATCTCCACCACTCCACTTACATCCGAACCAACCTCTACTTCCATTCCTACCTCAAATCTAATAATCAGTTCAACTTGCAGTTCTGGAATTGATACATCTCTGCCAATATTCAACCTTGATGGTGGTTTCGGTGATCCAATTACTTCTTCTTCTCAACCTCTACCTACCTCCGAAGAAGAAGTTGTTGTTTTTCACATGGATCCAGTTCACATGGATGATGTAGATGACGATCAACTTAACGATAATGATTTTTTCTTGATAATGCAGTACAGAACCTTAAACAATCAATTGAATGTATTTTTCAATGCCACACCGGTTTTGAAGCGGAGGGTACCTATGAACCCACAAATCTAAAAGATGTCATCTACAGGGCTAATGATTCTCATGGGTTCATGAAGCTACATGTGAAGAAGTTAATTGATGAATCGGAGAAGCGAATCCTTAACAATTAGGTCAGGATTCAGTCCAGCTATGAATCTCAATTAGAAAATGCAGTTACCAAGATCGAATCGTCCTACAAAACACTTCAAGAAGAAACAATGAAGAAGGTTGATGAAGTGGTCATAAAATTTGAGTCCTCCCACTCCGAACTGAAGAAGTTACTAGACGACCTTCGGAATGAGACTCACTCCTTCAATGCATAATACAATTCTCATTTTCTGAAGGAGTTTTAGGCAACTCCAGCTCGAGTATTCGATTTGAGCAGAGAATCTCCTAGTACGGCCTGCAAAATTTTACGACACAAGTGCACCAAAGTAATGCTTCAATGATTACGAATGCCCTTCAGTACCTGAAGGTTGCTTTATAACCCATCTTACATTTGTCAGCTCGGTTGCGACAAACTCAAGCTTTCTAAACGAGATCTAGAGCATCTGCTCCGACTGGACCTCCTGTCCATCCTTCGCAAGGGGTGAAGGGTCCAGCTCGTGGTCCCATGCCGTCTCAGCATCCACGAAAACTGCTTCAACAACAGCAAATTTTGCAACCCTTACAACAATTCTTCCGATTCAAACTTCTCAGATTCCCACTTCTAGGATGACTCAACCTCCGGTTCTGAACCCGAACATCCGAAGGGGAGTCATAATCGAATCTGGACATCCGAAGGGGAGTCATAATCGGATCTGGACCTGCCAGCTCAGGTCCAACGTACTCAATAATTACATATACCATTACAGCCTTCAGAATAATTTCTTCGGGGTGTGGGTATTCGGGTTCCCATGACTAAGGAAAAGCGGTGGAAGTAGTACTCAGCAATGAAGAAAAGAAACAGCAATGCGTTCCTGAGTATGAAGACTGAGACAAATAAATTCAATCGCCTTAGGAAGGGTTGGAACCACCCAGGATCTTGGTATTAATGACAAGACCTGGAATGTTGAACAGACTAAAATCACCAGGTTCTCAAAATTTGATGTTTCCAACTGTGTTCCTCTCAAGAGCTGCTCAAGCTCCAACACCATTGATGAACAACTAGATATACCCCTAATCCGAAGACATTCTGCTTCTTCCAGTTCGTTCAGAAAGTCTTCCCTGGGAGTATAGAATTATTAAAACATATGATGTTTCAATTCCATGCATATCTCACTCATGAGTCCCAAGTTGCTTGAAGCTCGAAGAAAAGTGTGGAAATAGTCTACATGACCTTGGGAGAAGTGTTTGAAAACAAATTCCAAAAATTCACTACCTTGTTTTACGGGGATCCGAACATGAAGAGTCAAGATTCAGCATTGCTGATTTTCTGATAATGAATCCACATAACCTCATTGTGATGACAAAAATCTTGAGTGATACTACTCTGAATCATTTTCCCTCTTCAACTATCTTCACACAGGCAAAGAAGCATGTCTTCAGCTTCTTGACGTCTTATAGGAAACGCCAAGGAGAATACGAAGTTGAAATTGCTGCAAAGTGTGGGAAAACACTCCTGCCCCCGAACTACACTCTTGATGATATCGATTTCCTATGAAGATGGTGAGATTGTAGAGGAACCATGGGGTATATTGTACCGACAGAAGTTACCTGCAGGACGGGTATTTGGTAAAAAGATCTTTGATATCGACTACAAGGGATTATACGCAACCGACCAATTGAGATTCTTGATTACGCGTACCTTTGCATGCTCGATGTGCATCACTATCTCTAACTTTGGACTCTGTCACTCCGCACAAAGGGGAAGATTGTTGGGATATAAATGTTTGTACCAAAGTGTTGAGAAATGATATTGAAGTCTAACCTATGAAGGAATTTTTTCTGAGAAGATCTGAAGGCTTACCTTGACCAACCCTTTTGTCTTTTAGTAGCGCACGATGAGATGTCAGGCCTTACCTAACTCTTGGTGCCTCTTATTGGCTAGTACTGATACGCGTTAGTGGTGATCGTGTCTCAAGTATATTCTATTATTAATGTACGACTGTCTCCTTGATTCTGTATAAATATCAAGGGTGACTACCGGGTCTAGTGCGATTGATAAAATAGCCGCTTTGAGTGTCTTTGATTGATTTGTTTTTGTATTCACTCAACTGATTATAATCAAGCATTGAGCACCATGTTCACTATTTCTCATCTTATTATTTTCCTTAATTGTTTAAACAATTGATTTCTTGGTTGATTTCCCATTCTTAAGCAAATTTTAGTCCTAACAAGTATTGGTAATCAGATAACTTATAATGATGATAGAAGTGTGATTGCGAATAAGATAAATAAGGAACTTCTACTTAATTTCAGAGAAAAGAGAGAAATGTATCCACTTGATATGTAACGAATTGTTGGTGCACCTTCGAGAACATCAAGAATTTTATAGATCGAGATCTAGTTTGTGGCATGCCTACTTTCATGTTTGACAATGATACCTTGGTGCTTCTTGCAAATAGGGAAAACTGAAGCACCAAGGTTACCTTGTCACTATGATAAGAAGATCAATGAACCTCCTGAACTATTACGCATTCATCTAGGTGGACCATCGTCAGTTGAATCCCTGTGTGAAAATGGGTACATTCTTGTTATTGTAGACGAATTTTGTAGATTTACCTGGGTTATTTTCTTGAAACTAAAAGCAAACATCCTTAAGGAGATGATCAACTTTATAAAGAAATTTAACTACATTTGAAGAAGCCTATGAGAAAAATACCAAGTGACAATGGAACCGAGTTCAGAAATCATGTCTGTGAAACATTCCTACGAGATACGTACGGGTATCACTGAAAACTTCTCAGCACCACATACACCACAACAAAATTGTGTGATCAAATGAAAAACCATAGCACTTTTTGAAGTTGCGAGAACCATGACGAGTTTCACCGATCGTCCAATGTACTTCTAGGCCGAGGTTATCTCAACTGCACACATCACAAAAGTCGTTTATTTATAGACATTTTAACATCATATCCTATAAAGTAGTCAACCATAGAAAATTCAATGTCAAGTTCTTCTACATCTTCGATTTTCGTTGCTTCATAATGCATCTTAAAGATCATCTCATGAAGTTCAATTAGAAATATGATAAAGGGATATCTTTGGGATACTTACATACTTCAAAAATATAGTGTGTCCTGAACAAGCAAACATGCAAAATTGAAGAAACTTTCTACCCAACTTTCGATGATTACTACATCAAAAATTCGCAAACTACATTTCCTAGAAGTCAAATATTTCATGACACCCTATTGAACCACAACCTTTTCTTACCTTTGATATTGATCACAATTGCATTTTTTATACACCTATTACATCAATTTATTCAAAAGTTAATACACTAGAAAAATAATATCGTCGAATCTGTGAAACTCACTGATGAACCATAAGACACACTTCAGTAATGAATCTGATGGTTCAATGCCAATTTTTTAGGGGAAGCAACCTATCGGAATAGAAGAATCGTTGGCTGAGAGGAAGCACACAAACAACAACAAAAACTTGTTGCATAAGGCACGCAAGAACAAACTCTGGATGAAACATTGCTTGAGGGGGAGGAAGGCTGTTTGGCACCAAATGAATTAGCTAAGACCTATAGTTCATTTGGAGGGTGATTAATTAATGATAATTCTTCACATATTCTCTTTAAATTTTCACTTAATCCTACAAAATATGATACTTCATATTCAGGTTAAAGTTCAAATACCAAACAAATACTTACACATGTTCTTGAATATGATGCTGAATAACCACCCTTGGAAAAGTGGAATCGTAATCATCTAAAGGAACAAGTTCTTGGAAATATCAATTAAGAGGTTCTAACTCATGCAAAGTAGATAGAACGAATTAATACTTTGGAAAAAATAAAGAGTTTTGTATGTTTAACGTTCTTATTTCTAAAATAGAACCAAAAACGGTAAAGAATGTAATGGAACACCTCGATTGGTTGGAGGCAATGTATATAGGATTCGCAGAGTTTGTAGGTAAATTTGTTCAAAACGAAGCACGCCTTGTTGTTAAAGGGTATTGTAAATAGGAGGGTATTAATTATGAAGAAAATTTTGCTCCTGTTGCAAGACTCAAAGCTATTAGAATCTTTTTGGCTTATCCCGCACACAAAAACTTTAATGTTTCTCAATAGATATGAAGTGTGCCCTTTCAAATGGAAACCTTGAGGAAACGGTGTATGTGGAACAAAAATGTGGTTTTGTAAACTAAAATTTTCCATAGCACTATTATGTGTTAAAGCAAGCACCATAAGCATGGTACGAAACTTTGACTCGTTTTCTGAAACAATCAAATTTCAAACAAGGTTCGGTAGACCCAACCTTATTCCAAAAAACTACCGTAGAATGATCGGTTTTCTCTTATATTTAACTTCTAGCCATCTTGATATAATGTTTTTTGTATGTAACTGTGCAAGTATCAAGAGAATTTCAGAGAACCTCATATTGTGGTCGCTAAGAATATCTTTTGCTATTTGTATTGCACACCCTTTGTTGGTCTAAGCTATCCAGCAAAATCTACCTTCTACATCCAAGCTTATTCATATATGGATCTTGTTGGGTGTCCAATTGACCAAAAGAGCACTACAAGAGGATGCCATGTAACACCCCATTTTGCACTTCGTTTGTTTTTAAGAATTAAATATTTAGTGTAAAATACAAAAATATATAATCAATAAATCAATAATCAAAAACTGCTAATAATCATAATTATTATGTTAACCTTAAAATGAAATTACATATGATTGGGGGGATATTGTCATTTTCAAAAACCTAGTTTGATAAGAATAACTAGTAAGGGACTATTTCAAATAGCATGCAAATGTGAAGGGACCATTGGTGCCACTTGGGGATAGTTGCATGGATTATCTTCTGTAACTAATCCGATCGGCTGGGATGGGAGAAGATGTTCGATTTGTTGACCTTGGAATAGGGACTGTGTGTATAAACTAGTCGGGATAAGATAAAAATTTCAATTAACCCCGAATCTAGTGTGTGAAGTCGTAATCATCTTATCCCCCTACACGTTTTTTCCTAATTTAACGATAAGTAAGAGTTAGAGAAGGTCGTGAGTGTGCTGGAAAGAATAAGAAGAAGAAGACAACGTAGAGTAGAGCAAGGGATTGACTAAAGGCTATTGTAGGTTTATAATTGAAGCAATGTAAGTCTTGGCTTCCTACCTCCTTTATTCTAGTTGTGAACACCACCACCACCACAACCCCACCGTGGGTGTGTGTGAGTGACGTGAGTTGATTTGTTCTTAAGCTCTTGATATAAATCACGGTCTTAATGGGATGATCATGGTCTCGTATGGTTTAAGGAAGGGATACTATATCCATATATCATGCATCACACACCATCGTGTGTGTTGATGTGTGTGTATGGGTTAATGATGCATGATTGTTAGCTAAAAGAGTGTTTGTGATCTTTCTAATTTTGAGTGTCCTATTGAAGTCCATTCAGACGCTATAGGTCTTAATAAGAAGGTCTTATTAGGTTAGGGTTGAAAACCTAACCCTATTGTGGGAAATCGTTGTAACATCCTTTTGGCTCGTTAGAAAAGTTCCTGATTT
Organism: Cichorium intybus; assembly: GCA_023525715.1. Classification (NCBI taxonomy): domain Eukaryota; kingdom Viridiplantae; phylum Streptophyta; class Magnoliopsida; order Asterales; family Asteraceae; genus Cichorium; species Cichorium intybus. The sequence continues at coordinate 77,491,527 of CM042013.1, forward strand.
TGGGTCAGTTTGGGAAAATCATATAAAATCATTATAACATCCATTTGGCTCAAGTTTTATGTCCCTGAAATGATCTAGGTGTCTAGTTTTTTCTCGAAGAAGCATTTGATTTGTTTCAAACCCTAGGTCGGGTGAAATTGTAAATTTCTACTTACTAGTCCCAAATCCTAACACATGATCTCATCTGTCTTTGGAAAATAACCAAAAATCATACAAAAGAAATTTAAGGGTGAGGTCTGTGTCCTTAGTTTGGTTTGTAAGTCTAGTTTTTCCTCACCACATTTCAGAACCAGTTTTAGCCCGTTGGATGCTTGGACTGATTCTTTAGGGTATAGTCTTGCTCATTGCCTGAACTGTTCAGTCCACTTATTGAATTCACTCAGAACTATTGGAGAATCTAATGACATGAGGTTAGGGCCGGTAGTATTCTATTGGTTTCTAGTTTATGCCCCATATTCTCTAGAATTTATAAAAGACCCTTACTAGATTGGAAGTGGCAAGCTTTGCAACCTGGTCCGAGTTTGGACAAATATGATACCTGATTTTAGTTAATTCATAGAAAATACAAGAAACAGAGTTAGAGTGAGAGCCTGATGTACTTGGAATCGTAAAGTAATAAAATATGTTACTATGTAAAAATATCCTAGATTGGTTGGGTTTAGGATGTGCTAAAAGTATTATCATCAGGTTCCTGTTTGGAATTAAAAATTGAAATGTGACCTAATAACTAAAATAATGCTACAAGTATCTAAAATTATTAAGATTAGCAAGTATGCTTTATAGTAACTTAATATACCTTATGGGAGTATAAGGTGTAAACGTGGACCTTGGTGGCACCCGATGAGTCGGTATACGGATTTCATGAGTTGTTGTTTCGAGGTGAGTTTATAACGACGCTGTATTGAAGTTGTACATCCTTTACTGTAGCTCGTATGTGTTGTTTAGGATGTAGGTTGGGTAGTACTCGCTATGACAAGCCTAGTAGGTGTGTGTGTGTGGTGAGTGGATACAGAGCAAGCCATCATTAATTTGGGTTCCATCGTGAGCAGGGTGCCATAATTGAGATGGGTGCCATGATTGTGTTGTGTGCTGTTGTTGTACCGGGTGCAATCATTGAGTTGGCTGCCATGATTGAGCTGAGTGTCATGGTTGTACTGTGTGCTGTAGTTGTGTTGTGTGCCTTGTTTGTGTTGTGTGCCTTTGATAGGGGTAGAGTGTGTATGATGTATATGTCGTGTATTTGCTGAATTCACTAAGTTGTGTGCTTATCCTTTCCCTAATAAAACACTATTTTAGGTTCTTTAGGTGTGGTTGATGGCAAGGCGTGACGTGTACACACTGTTGACTTGATGTTAGTGAGCTTCTACTGTTAATGAATTTTGTTTGAGAATGAAATGTTTTAAAAGAATTGAATGATGTTTATGATTAAAGTATTTATAATAAATGATGTGTTTTGCTTATGTTTGTTTTATTAAAATTTTTTAAATTTAATCTAAAAAACTGGGACGGTACATGCCAATTTCTATATGGCAAACTCATCCGCTAGCAATCCAAAAGGAAAAGGTGTGTATCCATCTCCACTGTAGAGGCCAAATAAATTGTTAGGACTATATATATTTCAAAAATCATATGGATTCAATGTCAATTTCGTGATTATACTATAAATATGAAGAGAATCCCACTCTTTTATGATTCTCAGAATTCACATAAGTCATAATCTAGTATTGAAGCATAAAACAAAGCATATTTCGCTTTGTTAGCACTTAATAAAAGCCCAGTCATCAGTAAAACGTGTCCAAATACTCTATATGATGAAACGGGATAAATTTCTCAAAATCATTTTGAATCTTCAATCAAAATTTCCAACAAATCCTCTAATGCTCAATCACCAAAGCGAATCAAATCTTAAATTCTAATGTAGTGATTGTTTACTTCATTTTATCATGGAAATTTTAAGCATTAAATTACACAAAGAAATATAAATTTTCCTCAATGCGAAATTGGATATCACACTAAATATTTGTTGCTTGGTTAATTTGAATGATATTTGATCACGAGACTCCTCATTGAATAATGGACTTGCAACATGGTCCGTTGCATCTGATCATAAAACATAAACATCTTGTTTTTATCAAGTTCCAAGGATTTTTGTTATATATGCAAAAACACATATTTACAAACATCCATTTTATGTTCTTATGTACCACCTATTGAAAATCTATTCTTTAAAACCCTTGAGGCTTCGGATTTGACAATCAATCCTATTGTTATCCGAAGGGAATTACATCAGAATGAACAAACCGAAGGTTGAAATCACTTGGGTATACTCAATGAAAATGTAATATAATATTGCTTCTAATGTGTTGTCAGAAATCATTTAATTTCTGTTGGGTCATAATTTAATGTGATTTAATCTTTGCATTTTTGGGCTTAAAATGGAATTTACTGGACTGGAGGGCGTTTTCGGTCTGGACCGAAAACCTACCTGTTGTCGGTGGTCACGGACCGAAATCAAGGGTGATTTCGGTTGGGCTGGGCTTAGCATTTTCGATGGACTTGGGTGCGAGTGGGCTTAGGTCATGCGTAGGTATAAATAGTCTATTATTGTGTCATTTGTATGTTGATCGTTTTGGGAACCATGCTAAGCTAGAGAGAGAATCATAGTGTTCAAGCGATCATCGAACCTTATGTACTAGTCGATTTCATTAATCTAATCGAGTGTATTGAAGGTTTATTTGCATGTTTTTATTTGTTTTGTTGCTATCGCTTGATTGGATTCCGCACAATCAAGTGATTTGATTGATACCGTTATAGATCTAGTAATTGTTAGGACTTACAATTGGTATCAAAGCCTAAAAACTCAATTTTTTGGGTGTTTTGGTATCATTTTCTTCGAAACTTTTGCTTGGATTTCGGCGTTTTTGGCGATTTTGGAAGATTTCTTTCTGTTTTGGAGGTTTTAGATCTTGGTTTTCTTCGTTTTCATCGATTTTTTGGTCGAAAATCGAGTTTTTGATCTTAAAATTCAAGTTGTCGCACAAAAATCGACGTTTTTCAGATTTGGTTGGCGATTTTGGTCCAGATATGAGGATTTCGGTGGCGGCGCATCTTTCAGCTAGGGTTTCTTGGATATTTCGGTCCGTTTTGTGGGTTTTCGGTCAGCCCAATAACGATTTCGGTGGAAGCTGCTAGGTTTTGTGGTGATTTCAGTTAACTCTTGGGTTTTCGGCAGAAAACCTTGATTTCGGTCTAGGTTTTCGGTCAAGAACCTGGTTTTCGGTCAGCTTTGGATTTCGATCAGAGGAGTTCTTGGTCAAATTTTGGGTTTTTGGCGAAATTTTTTGGAGTTTTCGATCAACTTTTTGGCATTTGAAGGCTTATCGGTCATCTTGAATCCTTAAAATGGCCACCATGACAAAGGACAATTCTGAAGTCTCATGCACCCAAGCTTGCAAAGATAAGATTAAAATATACCGTGAATAAAACGAATGCTTAGTTAGAGAAATGTTTGAAATGGAATATCTCGTTTTATAACACTAAAAAGAAATTGAAACCTTTTGAAGAAAAATTAGAAGCCAAAACTTCAGATTTATACAAGAAGAGTATACTGTAAAAAGTTATCATCTTAGATTCGCTAATGAGGAGATTGTCAAACTGACTACCGAGCTTGACTCCTTGAAAGCTAAATTTCAAGATACTGAATTTACTTTCAAAAAATTCAAAGGGTCAAGCGCGATATTCAAGTCGATGATCGAGAAACAACTTAAATGGGATGACAACCACGGTCTGGGGTACAAGAGTGTTCCACCTCCTTTTAACAACAATTTTACCCCACGCCTTGAAACTGAAGAATCTGAGGAATTTGGCACCGCTAAGAGTACTAAAATGAATTCAACTGATGCTTCTACCTCATGTGCAGATACGGAGGATGAAATCAGGGAGAAAAAGACTGCTAAGACCTGTGCCCCTTTTAAACCTTGTGGTGATGCTTTGAATTCAAAATATCAAAATGTTAAAAAATTCAAACCACAAAAGTTTGTGAAAGAGGGTGACATTCCCTGTGGACCAAGACCAAGTCCCACAAAATGTGATTGTTCTTGTACTTGCGTTAACTCCTTAAAAAATTCAAAAGGACAAGGACCAAGTCACTATCTCATCTACTTAAAAAGACAAACTTGTTTCAATTGTGGGATTGCAGGACACATAGCTCGAAACTGTCCATACATTCCCTTCTATGCACAACACTCACAGAATGTGCCAAGAGGGAGTTCTTTCAAAAGAAAACCCTCGAGGTCACGGTCACGCGACGGTGATTGGAATGAAGCAAAGGCCAAGAAGCAGGCCCCCAAGGACAATAGAATTGAATCTAGAGATGGTTCCACCAAATCAAAATCGGTTAGGTCGAATTCATCTCAAGGATCGTCCTCGGGCTCACACTGGCAACATAAGCACAAGTCAAGGGGGAGTTCTGCTTCAAACTCAAGTGCTGATACACTAATCCGGTTAAACAACAAGTGACAAAAGCCAAACTACCGGTGGGTACCCAAAGACTGCGTCTCCAATTCATCACATAATTCTTCTAATTCTTCATTCTTATCTCATAAGCATGATATGTCATGGGAAAGAGTAAAGTGTATAGACAGCAACGGTAAACACAGTTTCAAAGTGGACTGGGTTCCCAAAGCCAAATAATCTCGTAGCTTGTGCAGGAGCAGCTATGGAGGAATATCGTCAGACCTTGGTTTGCTGATAATAGTTGTTCCAGGCACATGATTGGAGACATCTCTCATTTGCACGACATTCAAATCCTAATGGAGAATATGTTTCCGTTGCGGGAGGGCAGTAAGGAATGATCACGTGGGGATCGTAACTAAAGATATGTTGAAGATTGAAAAGGTAACTTTGCTCCAAACTGGACTTGATTCATTTTGATGGCTGAAAACTTCGATTTTTGTATACTTTGAAAAAAAAATTCTAGTTAAATTTGTTCATTTTCGGTCATTCTCCTCTATGCACAAATTTAGGGGGAGAATTAAAAAACAACAAAAATTAAAATTCAAAAACTACAAAAATATTTATCTTTATGTTTTATGTCTTTACTTTTCAGAAAATTAAAAATCCAAAAATATTTTTTACACAATTTGCACGATCGTCAATGTTCCTGATTAATACCAATCAGGAATACATATCCAAAATCCTCATGTCAAAGATGTGACTCACTATTACCGTGACTCGCTAAGACATTCCTTACCTACCGATGATGCACCGAGTAATACCACTCACTGCTGAGGTAACACTTAAGTGCTAATGATTCTTACTGTTACACCATAGTAAGTTTGAAGCACTAACAACCTTTCTCAACCAAATCTAAAATTCTCTTCTGCAACACAAACTTCTAAACACTTCGAGTAAAGCCACTTAGAGTCGAGAGTCAAAATTATGTGCCGATGGTTAGATTGCATACCATAATCTATCACACGCACCAATCCATTCTCAACCACCTTTATCTTTCTGTTGGAATAAATATACGACTCATCACCTCAAACCAAGTGGTGAATGATATTTCGAAACTCTATGTCAGTGATCTCTACTACAACACCAGTAATATATGTGAGGTATCAACAACCATTCTTACATACAAATCTTCTAATTCAAGAGTTGGATGATTCAGTGCATTAAACCATACATTGATAACAATTTGAAAATCTAGTCGATGGGTATATCTAGTAACCAAGATACACTCATACCACTCTTGACCCTAAAATTTCTTCTAATAAAGATGTGCGTGACTGAATGTGATTCAACCTCGCATTGATGAAACATCGAAACTCTGGGTCAGTGATTGCTGTTGATTACCACAATAGCTGTGCGACCCCAATAACTTCACTAGATTCAAAAATGGCACCAGGATGGTACACTCCGCAGAGTTTGGATACCATTGAACGTCTCGCCAAGAGCCAAGTCAACTTCTTGACTTGATAACTGCATTGAGATCTTTGATCAAGGATATGCAGGGGCCAAAATCAAAGCGGCCACAAGTAGTTCTCTGTTACTCAATCAATCGCAGTGCGTTCCTTCGGGTTCACACAGATACTGCGAGAAGTCTCCTCCTAAGCCAAGGCTGGGTCCTTGAACAACTGTGGTGAGAGTTTTATGACTCTGTGACCTACAGGATTGTTGGCCATCATTACACACTGGTTATAGTCGAAGACAATCCAGTGATGTTTTTCAAGTGATGGAGCCAGAAGTGAAGTTTGAAGTTTTCAACACAATCATTTCAACCCCAGAGAAAGGTGAAACGTAATTCTATGCGACAAGCTGTGTTGAATTCCTCCTCAAACAGTCTATGTTGCTACATTCATATCTTTAGTGATCAAGATGTGAAGAGTCAGACTCCATGTACCAGTCAAAGTCACATCAAATGCTGGATGTGCTGATTCAAGACCTATAGCATGTACACCCACTGAGCATTCAAAGTCAAATTTGAAGAAAGTCCAACCCTGAAGATGATGTTGTCTTTGCAATGTTCAGAAAGCTATTAACATCTTCTCTAAATGACGTTTAAGGGAGAGATTGTTAGAATTTTTCTGCAGTGTACAACCGAAGCCAAGATCAAGGTGGAGCTTAAATAGAAATGAAAGAATTAAACCAAGGGGGAGATTGTTGGCTCATAATTTAATGTTGTGTAATCTTTGCATTTTTAGGCTTAAAATGAAATTTATTGGACTGGAGGGCGTTTTCGGTCTGGACCGAAAACCCACCTGTTTTCGGTGCTCACGGACTGAAATCAAGGGTGATTTCAGTTGGGCTGGGCATAGCGTTTTCGGTGGGCTTGGGTGCGAGTGGGCTTAGGTCATGCGTAAGTATAAATAGTATATTATTGTGTCATTTGTATGTTGATCGTTTTGGGAACCGTGCTAAGCTAGAGAGAGAATCATAGTGTTCAAGCGATCATCGATCCTTATGTACTAGTCGATTTCATTAATCTAATCGAGTGCATTAAAGGTTTATTTGCGTGTTTTTATTTGTTTCATTGCTATCGCTTGATTGGATTCCGCACAATCAAGCGATTTGATTGATACCGTTATAGATCTAGTAATTTTTGGGACTTACAATTTCTAATGGTTTATGTGATTAAATGTGAATTGAAAATTCCAAAATTAATTTTCCTATCGTTTCATTAATGATATCGTTTGGTTACACAAACTTCAATCACAATCTAACGATTAGTTATCGAAAAAGGCGCAAATTTTGAATTTTAAAATGATGATGCATTGAACTACTAACTGTTTAACTTTTGCAGCGTTAGTGGGATGGTCGTGTTAGATAACGTGGCAACCCACGGTTGGACCCTCTCAACGTGCGCATTTAATGGCCTTGGGACCACCATGGGTATAAATTCAGGAATTCAAACGGTTACATCTCTTTACGCGATCATTCCTCTCAAACGACCTTTGATTTTCTCTCCACTATTCATCGTCTTCCTCGCTCGTTCATCAATGGCAGCCGTTCATGATACCTCCTCACACAATCCTAAAGAAGGACTGTCGATTCTAGCTTTCCACGCCCAAACATCAAACTACTTTTTAAGGTTCGATCCATCTCTCTATCCAGAACCTTTCGATGCTTTGACTGAATGCCTTAGGCATTCAGTGCTTTCCTATGCTCCGTCCGATTGCCCAGCTGTTTCGACAACCTTGGTGTACAGAGCTTATCATACATGGATTGTAACTACATATCCTCAAGCAAAACATACCGATACCATCTCTTTTGAGATCCTTCTTGAAGACAAAACCATAAAGGGACTTACACTTAATCAGCGAAGATTTTATAGGGCTCTTCATCTACAAATCAATGATAAACCTGTTGTTGCTTCCATTCTTGAGATTCTTGATATGTTTCATCATATGGGATACTCGCCACTTCTTTAAACTATGGGTCAATTCAAGAAGAATCAATTACCCAGTCTTTAGAGGTTCTTCTTTGGGATTTTCTTCCGTTGTCTTTCTAGAAAAACTTCAGGCCTGACTCAGCAAGTCATACTTTCATGCAACTTTGGTATGAAATATACTATGACGTTGCAGTTGGTGAAATATCAGTTCTTTGGGCTATTTTTGTTCTTATATAAACCACTCAAAAAGGGAACTTAAATCTCATCGGCTCGATTCTGGGCATTTATAGTCGATGATGCATACAAAAGTGTTGGAATCTCTTATGATAAATCCATGAAGATGATGTCTTACAATCCGTTTCAAATTCCCACCATCACAGATAATTCTGAGTTCAACTTTATTGCTAGGATTCCTGAAGCGATGATTTCAAAGGTACCACTTCCTAACTCTATTATTGACAAATATTGCTCCAATATCACTCTTCCTTATCCCATTCAGGACTTGGAAGTTGCATACACAGCCGAAAGGAAAGCTGAAATCATCATAACCAAGGGCAAGGAGAAGGCTGCAGGAGGGTCTGGTATACCTCCGAAGGACAAGAAAATAAGTAAACGAAAACAAACTAATCAACCCCATGTTTGAACAAATCCAAAAAGAGGCGAGAAGAAACCGAAGAAGGCCATCTTAGAACCACATATTGTTTTTGAGAGAACCTATTTGGAACCTGAGATGGATGAATCTCAACAATAATCTGAAGGGTTTAATGCAAATCAATGAACTAAAAATCCTAAGTTCACATGCAACCTATAAGGATCTATGTTTTCTTCTAATTGAACATATAATAATTCCTAAAGGCTCATAAGAAAAGCTAAAAGAATAAAAATCAGAAAAAACAAACCTTTTAGGATTTCTTGGAAGCAAAGCAGCACAAATGTCCTGCCTCAAATGAGATCACACCCAGGGAGCAGGAGGAGTGTTCGAAAATTCTAGAGAGATGATATCTTAAAAATCGCAGGTTATGGGGTACTGGGGCTCCCTATTTATAGCCTCCAGCAGATGACAAGATAAACCTTAAGAGATAAGTCGTTTTGAATTCAAATTAAGATAAACCTTTATCTTAATTATTCAAACTATAATTATCTCTTATATATATATATATATATATATATATATATATATATATATATATATATATATATATATATATATATATATATATATATATATAGATATATATATATATATATATATATATATATATATATATATATATATATATATATATATATATATATATATATATATAGATTTCGAAATCTATATATTACTATATATAAATTTCGCTGGCCACTCACTCACTTAAACTGCCACTTACTCACCTATTGAATAATTACAGTTTTAGTCCATGCACCTTTAATTATTTAATTTAATCACCAAATTTATTCCAATTAATTCTAGATTAATTTCTAATTAATTAATATAGTTTCTAATTAATATATTATCACTTAAATATATTAATAAACTATTTATTTAATTTCTATTGATTTATTAATCACATAATAAATCAATCTTTCTCTCTACCGGACTTTCTACCAAACCTCCTGCCATGAGGGCAACCCAAATGGACTATGCTATTATTAATTAGATAAATACTAATTATTAGTCATGGCTTAGACACCTAATCCAACAGTCTCCCACTTGGATAAGTCTATGACTATAATTTCTAATTTATCCTCTAACTAATCAGCAAACCGTAGCTTCCTATAAACTGCTGCCGAACTCTGACCTATTCAGTTCTGTCCATAGATAAGTGATCATATGATCCTTCGTCCAACAAGATATTTTCAGACACGAGACATGGATTGAGATCAATCTCTATCCGATACTCTGTTTCCCGATTTCCTATTCTGCTTATAACTTTAGGACTTCTAATTGAACACATCAATTTAGTCCAGGCTGGCCAGCACTTTAGTCAACTTCAAAATCATCAAGAGGCCTACAGATATCTGTTTCCCATCAGGGTCAAGGAACGAATAAGCTTCGACTCATATGCTTATATCTTTTACCAGTCAAATTATTCACAACCACACGTTTTATAACATCGAGTTACCGATGCGTTTCCGTATTATCAATGAACAGCTGCCTTGTAAATTATAACTCATATCTCTCCACTTCAAGATCATAGGATATTATCGTTTCAACATTGCTTGTGATATAATCCATGAAGCAATCTATTGAGCGTGGGTTTATCCAATACTCAAATCTCTATTTCTAAGTACTCATGAATGTTGTAGCAATCCTATTGCTATGTCTAACTCCTTAGACAGTCTACAAATCAATTCATGACAGTCTTGATTGAATACTTACTTCCCAAAGTATGAGCGACTGTGGACCTTTCTGAATAATTAAATTATTCGGGAAGTAAAACATGCGAAAGCGAAACATAAAGATCTGACCGGCAGCTACTCCTGCTTATTACCAAGTCTCCACAAGGTAAACACCAAGTCGGATATTGTCATAAACTATTATCGGTTTCAAGATTTCTTTTAAACTTTCAATTCTAATTTTATAGCTATGTATTTATGAATCTTACACTCTTTCTATGTTTCCAAAGTATTCTGAATATTTAAATTATCTGAGGTGTTATGATGTGCTGGTGAACCACATACGCTCCATCAGAATACCAAGGAGATTCTTTAACCATGAAGTCCTTTAACATCATATCCTGACGTTAATAATTACCACTTTGGAAAATCTTTCAAATTAACCCTATCACTTTCACCCTAATCATTTCCCAATGAATTCTCACTTGAGTTCAAACAATCCATCCAGTATTCCCAGCTAGACAATGTCCTAAATCCAACTTACTATGCCCTAAGCATCAAGTCATCAGGACATGTTCATGACATTATGATCGATCCAAGAAATTTGTGGAACCCGATCCAATATTATTCCAAACCCTTTCGGAATCCAAAGATTATTTATAATCCTTGTGTCATGATTTTCGAAAAAGAAACTATTTCCTTTCGAAGACTCTTCTCATGCATATTGAATCCTATCAAGATCATGCTTACAATGGCTAGGTCTATGCTGGCGATTTCATTTATCCAATAGAGGACTGTGAATTACGTGAGTATGTTGCACCTTCTTAATTTCTTTCATGCCAAGTCATCACACTTTTCAATGATAAGAAAAACTTTTCCTAAGTCTATGCATCTTGAATCTCATCAAGATCATCTTGGCAGAATCTGGATCTATCTCATAGACGTTTACAACCACCTGAGTATGCCGTATTTCTATTAAGGCTTTCATAGCGATCTGTCTCTTAACACCAAGTCATTACACTTCGTAATGAAAAGAGTCGTTTCCTAGAAATAGTATGTATCCCACATATGGAGATAGTAGATAACGGCGACTCCCACTGGCTTTGACACGGTTATAGACTATTCACAAAATCCAAGACTTATGAGACATTTTGAGAATCCAAACCTTTCTGACATTTTAATGGAAATCTTTTAGCCCTTTCTCAAAATCCAATCATTTGGCATATTTTGAGAATCTGAATTTCCTTTCTTGCGAGATGCCCATGGGGAAATCCCGGGCCCATGTACCTTTGTATTGGGACACTCTTTGTGAGTCCCTATTAGTGTGCCGGTGATCCACATGCACTCCACTAACGATTCACAATGTGCCATACAGTATCCTTTCGGATTCCATCCTCTATTGAGATTGCTTCTCCCGGAATCAATTACTTGACTCTGAGTATCGTCTCACTCAACCAGATGTTCTGAAGGTATGTATCTGTCCATGTTGCTTTCTTTTGATGATTCAGTTACTCCAACTGGTTTTTAGACCAGGTGTAAAAACAATCAAAATTTCACATAGACTGTGTCTCGCCCTAAGGTTCTCTTGTTTGGCAGCAACCGGGCTCACCAATGCTTCCAAGTAGTCAGATTATAAATCCGTACCAACTATAATGATTTACCACCAATCGGTATGTCACCCTGATCATAACTACTTATGACAGTGATCAATACTACTGGTCAAGAGGAGATTATGTTAGTTGTAGAATAGAAATCTGATTTCTGTTCCAAGCCTAGTGATGACTAAAGGTTCTTTCACTTGGCTAATCCTGAACTCATTCACGACTGTCCCAACTCCCACTGTTTCCTTAGAACATGAGTTCTTTCTAAAAGAGCTCTTCTTTTACAGTTACATTGGGATAGCCAATGAAACGACAATGATGATCATGTTGAGGCTAGTCATGAGCTTCAGATGAACACTACAAGACCCTGGACTTTCTATGTATGAGTGGGATAATCTCAGCTTTACATTTCAGACAGTGTCTGCAATACCTACTTAGTCTATGATGTGGTCGGAATATGGTTTATATGGACTAACTGGTATAGTATTCAACTTATTAGAAACGAATTGGCAATGTATCTCGTACATCGAGGATCGAACTATTTCGACCAATGCTCCATTATCTTCCCTAAGACACACTATAACCATTAATGTTCTTGGAAGAGAATGAACTGTGAAACCTTTTTCTCAGTTTATGTTATCACTCAGGTTCTGTGGAACTTGTACTTCCTTTGAAGTCCTTGAACTGTTCAAGGTTTCAATTCAATTGCTTATCCCGATAAGCAATGTCATATTCGTCATACCGAATGATGAATATTGTGAAGTACAAACAATTGTGTTCTATATCAAGATTCGAGCAATACACAGCAACAGGTGTGTTCGTTGCTCTTAATCTCAATGTCATTTACATATTTATGTAGACTTATGACTTTGTTAACTTTTCTCAAGCCTTTCAATCTTTAGCTGACTCTAAGTCAACTGATTCCAAAATCCTATCCTCTGGATCTTTGGGTGATTCATCTCTTGCCACATGTGCTATATAAAGAACTTAATCATCATCTGACTCTAAGTCAGATGATTCCAAAGTCCTGTCCAACTGGACCTTTGGTTGATTCATTTCTTGATACATTAAGAACTCAATTCATCAAGTGACTTTAAGTCAAATGATTTCCAAAGTCCTGTCCAACCGGACCTTTGGTTGAATTGATTCTTATGACATTTGTATTAACAATCATAAATGACACAATTCTTGAATCCAAACATTTTGGATGATCATTCAAGTTATTACTAAACATACATTCAACACATTCATATAACATTTCAAGGACAATTTCAGACAACAGGTGTTAAAAGAAAATTGACAATTTTATTAAAACAAAATCCTTGAACAATGTAATAGACAATGTCAAAACGCATCTAAAGACTAATAACAATATTTTAATATCTCTCTAAACTTCAAAACTGCACGAGCTGGAGATCCAATCCAAATGTGCTCCTATGCGCCAGAGTCCCGTGCCTTATTGATTCCCTGCATACCAACCAAAATGTGACTATCACATTACGTATCAAGAAATCTTGGAACAGGAGTTTTGAGGTTTTTTAGATATACCTGAGTTTTCAAAGGATTTGGAGCGTCTTCCAATCTTTCCGTGACTGTATCTGATTTAGTGGATTCCCAGCTTGAGACATGTCCAGTCGATCTCGACCGTTTCTTGTTACGTCTCTTCATTGGACTTAATCCAGAAGTAGTTGAGCCATTAGAGCTATGCATGTCCAAGAGTGACTCGTATAAAGTCAACAGTGGACGCATTTCCATGAGGGTCCTTTTCTGGTCTTCCTTTCTATACGTCTGAATGAACAGATCGTACGCACTAGTCAGCGAAGCGAGTAGAATGTTAACACTCTTTTCCTGACTCATGGAATAACCAAGTTTGTACAATTCGCCTATGTACGCTTCAATCTGAAGAACATGCGAATTGATGCTACTTCCTTCTTTTAGCTTACACTCTGCAAGTCTTTTGAAGATCCTAGCTCGTTCCTCTTCAACTGGCTTTTGGAACCTTTCCTCAACCAGTTGCGTTAACTCATATGGCCCCAAGGATTCAAAATCCTTACGGAACTCGGGGTCAATGGTTAATAGCACGATGTCACGAATCTCTTCGGATTCATCAACTAAGAGGTTATGCTTATCATAAGAACCTTTTATGATGACTTATTCTGGTGGGACTGGGATCGGATACTCGGTGAGATGTAGCTTGCCAGCAATGCTGAGAACCAGTCTCCAATTACGAAGCCATTCTTTACAGTTGAGGCCAGTCAGCCTTTCCAGATTTGGCAGGTGCATTCTGATGCTTTCAAAAATGGGTGAAGGAGGAGAAGGAGGAGAATTGACACTTGACATCTATAAAAAAACATAATTTATTAGTTTAATTTATCCTTTTAAATAATTTACCCAATATGTTATTTAATAAGGCTAGGATCCAAAATACCCCAACTATGGTGTGAAGAGGGATGCCGTAATCACAACATAATGGTCATTAAGGTAGATAATTCACTTATCAATTTCATCATATGAAATTCCTAGGTCTGTTGAGATTCATTGAACTATTCAATGGGATGTTTAATCTCGGATGTGTCCCACTTTTTGTGACTGGGATGCCGAGGATCACAAACTGGATGTGAATAACCATGCAAATTAGCTTGGTACTCTCGGGGTCAATTACCATCTCTAATTGATGTGCCGGTAAACCACACACGCTCCATCAACAATGATAACACCCGAGAAACCCATTGCAACTCTTTATGAACCCCTATTGGTGTGTCGGTAAACCACACACGCTCCACCACTGTTTCATAAAGTGCAATGTGTAACTTCATTGATTAGCACCAATTCATATTTTTCCTAAAGTAACTAGATTTGGGGTTTTATTAAGTTGTTCTAGTACTTTGAATAATATCATTATACTTTTAATGAGATTAGGCGGTCCTATCAAACCCGTTCTGCTAACGACCCTCCACTGATCAGGCGAGCGGTGGATGAGAGTGGACACCCATTAGACTGCCATTTTATAGGCAGTCTCCTTATACCCACTTTATAGATCAGCTTCGTGAATGAGGCCTACTATTGATTTGACTAACCATTAAATCTTATACATATAATAATAACTTCCTAATTATAATATATATAAGATGTAATTTTTTTAAACCTTTAAAAATTGTTTCTGGTTTATCTTTTAATTTATTGTGGATTTAAACTATTAAATTTAAAATTAAATTAAACCTTCAATTTATCTTTTAATTAAACAATTAATTAAATTTAGATATTTTAGACTTTTAAAATATTCCTGGATTTATCTTTTAATTTTTCGAAAATTTAAACCTTTAAATTAAATTAAATTAAATCCTTTTAATTATCTTTTAATTAAATTAATTAATTTTAGATAGGTATCACAAAATAATCAAATTAATTTAAACCTATCCTTATCCCTCTAGTTTTTTATTTTAAGGATAAAGGGTTTAAGGTTTATTCATTTAAATAAACAAAGTTACCAAAAATAGAATACCTTCTAAAACCCTAGCATTTTTTTCGAAAAACATAAGGGGGAGGGGCTAGGGTTTCGAAAAACCCTAACCCTAAAATTAATCGGCCTCAATTAGGGTTTAGAAACAATAAACCCTAAATATTAGGAAAAACTATTATAGCAATTCAATAAGAAAACAGACAAAAGCTCTGATACCACTGAAGGGTTTAATGCAAATCAATGAACTAAAAAATCCTAAGTTCACATGCAACCTATAAGGATCTATGTTTTCTTCTAATTGAACATATAATAATTCCTAAAGGCTCATAAGAAAAACTAAAATAATAAAAATCAGAAAAAACAAACCTTTTTGGATTTCTTGGAAGCAAAGTAGCACAAGTGTCCTGCCTCAAATGAGATCACACCCAGGGAGCAGGAAGAGGGTTCGAAAATTCCAGAGAGATGATATCTTAAAAATCGCAGGTTATGGGGTACTGGGGCTCCCTATTTATAGCCTCCAGCAGATGACCAGATAAACCTTAAGAGATAAGTCGTTTTGAATTCAAATTAAGATAAACATTTATCTTAATTATTCAAACTATAATTATCTCTTATATATATATATATATATATATATATATATATATATATATATATATATATATATATATATATATATATATATATATATATATATATATATATATATATATATATATATATAGATTTCGAAATCTATATATTATCATATATAAATTCGCTGGCCACTCACTCACTTAAACTGCCACTTACTCACCTATTGAATAATTACAGTTTTAGTCCATGCACCTTTAATTAATTAATTTAATCACCAAATTAATTCTAATTAATTCTAGATTAATTTCTAATTAATTAATATAGTTTCTAATTAATATATTATCACTTAAATATATTAATAAACTATTTATTTAATTTCTATTGATTTATTAATCACATAATAAATCAATCTTTCTCTCTACCGGACTTTCTACCAAACCTCCTGCCATGAGGGCAACCCAAATGGACTATGCTATTATTAATTAGATAAATACTAATTATTAGGCATGGCTTAGACACCTAATCCAACACAATCACCACCCCACGATACACTCTCTTCTCCTCCTCGCTTCCAAGAACCACCTATTTCCGAAACCCCTCTAACTTCAGCTCCAATTACTTCCACCACCGAAACTCCCACTTGAGATGCCCCTCTTACTTCAACTCGAATAACCTCCACCATATCTACCTTCACAACAAACACATTCGTACCATTAACATCAAAACTACTTACATTTGAACCCATCAGCACCTCTCAAACACCACTCATGTCTGATCATGTGTCAACTATTCCACTCACGTCTGAACCCATGACCACTTCCTTACCAACTTCGGATCCAATTGTGTAACCTCTAGTTTTGGGATCGACACCTCCCTACTAGAATTTGATCCAGATGAAGGTTTTGGTGCTCCACTCTACTCTTCTCTTCAACGGCCACTTTCCTTAGAAGATGTTGTTGTTGTCTTCCACGTGATCTGATTCAAATGGATGATGTGGAAGATGATCAATTAAACAAAAATGATTTTTTACTGATCAAATAGTATAGGACGCTCAACAACAAACTAAACATCCTGTTACAATGCCAAACAAGTTTTGATCCAGACAGTAACATTGACATCACTACACTCAAGGAAATCATCGAACACATTGATCAGGATCAAGGTAGCACGGGGGAGCAAGTGAAACACCTACTTGGTGCTTTAGAGAAAAGAATTCTCGACAATCAGATCCGAATTCAATCCATTTATGAGTCTCAGTTAAACTCGGTTGTCACCAACATTGAAGCAAAATGCCAAAAAATTTAGGAGGACACCTCTAAAAAGCTAAATGAAGTTGTTGTGAATTTTGAGTCTTCCTATGCTGAGCTTAAAAAGTCCTAGGATGATCTTCGGACGGAGTCTCGCTCCTTTAATACGCTGTACAACTCACAATTTTTAAGGAGCTGCAGGCATCCCAAGCGAGAGTACCCAAACTAATGAGGGAATCCCCCTTGCAGAATTTTGCCACTCAAGTGCAAGAAAATAATGTCACCATGATTGCCAATGCAATTGTGGATCTAAAGGTTGCACCTTAACCTATTCTACTCTGACTGGCCCTCCTCTCCATCCTTCGCATGGGGGAGAAGGATCAAGCTCGCGGTCCCGCGCATTTTCAACAACAATGACAAGTGCTTCATCAACATCTACTTCATCAACAACAACTTCAACTACAACAAGAAATTTTGCAACATTATCATCAATACCTCCAATTCCAACCTTCGGACCAACACGACCACCGGTTCCGAATCCTAACGTCTGAAGGGGGTTAACCATCGGATCAGGACATGCAAGTTCAACTCCTACATACTCAACAATTAGTTCCTCTACTGCAGCACTCAGTACTGGTGATTTAGGGTATGGGCCTGCGGGTTCCCAGGACCGAGGAAAGGCTTAAGTGGTCCTACTCAGCAAAGAAGAAAGAATGCACTATGTGAGACTGAGCAATAAAAGTTGAGACAAATAAACTCCATAGCCTTAGTCCAATTAACAAGACTTGGAATGCTGAAGAAGTTGAAACCATGGGATTCGTCAATTTTGATGTGTTCAACCAAGTCCCTCTCGAAAGCTACTCAACCTCCAACACCCTTGATGAACAACTGGCTATACCCCACAATCCGAAGACTTTTGCCAACTTCCAGTTTATTTGAAAGCTTCAGCCAGGGAGCATGGAATCATTCAAACAATGAAAAATTAGATTTTGTGCTAACCTCACTCAGGAGCCCCTGGCAGTTTGGAGTCCAAAGAAAATAGTGGAAATAATCTCCATGAACATGGGAGAATTATTTTAAAACAAATTTCAAAACATTCATTATTTTTTCTTGCGTAGTTCTAATAGAGAAGAATCAAGATTCACCATCGCGGACTTTCCAATCATGAATTCGAATCTCTCCCCTTCCGAAACTATCTTTACTTAAGCAAAGAAACACATTCGTGGGTTCTTAACGTACTACATGAAACGCATTCATGGGTTATTAACGTACTACATGAAACGTCTGGGTGAGTATGACATGGAAACTGCTACCATGTTTGGGAAAACGCTTCCTACCCCTGATTACACACTTGATGATATAAATTCCTACGAAGATGGTGAGGTTGTAGATGTTCCATTGGGTGTTGTGTATCGAGGGAAATTGCCTGGTGGTCGCGTATCATGTAAAAAGTTCTTCGATATGGACTTCAAAGGACCTGTTAAGATTCTTTGTCGCTCGCACATTTGCATGTCCAAAGAACACTTCGGTTCAGAGAAAAAGATAAAAGAGCATTTCGATTGGTGGATTGCATTGCGAAACTGCATGTTGGAGGCTCACCACTACCTCTAACTTCGGACTCTTCACTTCACACAAAGGGGGAGACTGTTGAGATTTATTTTGTTGTGATGAAGTGTTGAGATGAGATTCGAAGTCCACCATCCGAAGGACAAGCTGCCTGATCAGCCGAAGGTCTTTAGAAGACTGGTCTGAAGGCCTACATTAATCCTTACTTTAAACTTTTGTCTTGTAGTAGAGCACGTTGAGTTGTCAGAGCATATCTGATTCCATGGCCTCTCATTCGTTAGTACTTATTAAGTGATAGTGGTGTATGTGTCGTTTCTATAGTCATTATTAATGTACTTTTTGTCTCCTTGATCATGTATAAATATCGAGGATGACAAGGTGGGCCCGCGTGCAAGTTTTTACAACAGCCACATTGTAAAACTCTTATACTCTAAATCAAAGAATTTGACACCTTGTTCACTCAATTCCATCTTAATCATTATTTGTTTATTCAATTCTTAAACTGTTTGTTTGTTTTATTATCTTGTATTGAATTCAAGACTCAAGACAATGCTTCAAACAAACAATAGGATCTGCCCAACAAAGTTTTATTTTAATACAACAGTAACATGTTATGCTTCCTGGGTGTGTTCTGCATTTATGTTGAAAGCACATGTTGTTAAGGCTGATCTTTTTACTTCCAATACTTGAGCTCGATGCCACCTTTCTTCCAAGGTGGTTTGATGTGCCTAAATCACAACAATAAGAAACAAAATTAGTAATATGACTTACTCTACATGTGTCTATGTGTCTCATATCAGTGTCTCATTATGTGTCTTATAAGGGGTGAGTGTATATATGTGTGCATGTGTTTAGGGTACATACAATGACAATTGGAGACCAGAGCAGCCATGAGAATGAGAAAGAGAACTAGAGACTTGCAACTAACCATTACCATTTAAGTAATAGAGAATGTTCTTACCTACACATATCAAAGTTGAAAAATGAAGCGTATTTATAACGAGCTACTATGAAATTTGGTAATATGGCTATTATCACTTTTGTTGTACATATTAATGACTAAATATTATAAGATTTTATAGCAATCTGATTTGGTGCATTGAAATATGCAAGTAAATGATTCGTTTTTGTATAAATGTAATAAGAAAAGGACAATATCTAATTTATATAAAAATAAATTATCGTAATATACTATGAAAACATAAATCTATCATATAATAAATACTTTACAATTTTTGGGCTTTAAATGATTTTAATGAAATTATTATTTTTATGGTATATAAATGAATTGTTTTACATGCAAAATTCAATACAATAAATTAGATTGCTAGAACATGACAATATCTAATTTATATATAAATAGATTACCGTAATATACTATGAAAGCATAAATATAACAATCATCTATATCTATATATCTATATATTTATGATAAAAGAAGCAAATTCAATTGCATGCTATTACTTAGAAACCCCCATGATTAAGAAATTGGTTAATTAATATTATAAAATGCAAAAGAAAAATCCGTTTTACATATACATAAAATCATAATTTTTAATATTAGTTAACAATAATAATTAACATAATAAGTGATTTTGCAATAAATATATTAAGTGGTATCAAAACTTTCTACATGGATGATCGTCTTATGTTTTCTAATAATGATAAATGATTTTAAAACTTAATGATAATAACTAATAGTAAAATAAAGTTATAAATTACACAATGTTGCATAAAAAACAACTTTGGTTTTTAAGTTAATTTTAAATTATATTACTGTAACGCCCCAAAATCTGACATCAAGTATGCACACATTTTAAAAAATCAGTACAAATTTGGTTTTTAAAACATAATACTCGATGCCTTGGATGCGACAAGAGAATATCTTCAAAATCGTCACACGATCAAGCCCCGCGTTAATACATCTGATTCCTGCAAAACACCACAAATAACACCGTAAGCAAGACCTTAGTGAATAACTCTACTACAACGAAGTATCATCCACAACGAAATTTATGAAATCTAACCAAACGTTAAGATCTCACCATTTGTTTATCACCTGAACACTAACACCAACAATATACATCATAACACCAAAGTCACCATTAGCATAACACACCATATATAAGACTAACACCATATTGTAACATCCACCGAGGGATCTTCGGCTTTTCACCAACCCAAAAATCTATCGCCAACTTCGGTTACACTAATTTATTACCAGTCTTTGGTTACATAGTATAGTTGCAATATAATCGTTATGCAACCATTTGAACATCATATAAAAGACACTACCTAATATAATCACCTACGATTACACCACTCGTATTTAGAAACAACTCGTCGTAGAGTTTCACATATATTAGCACATAATGTCATGCATACTATTATTCACCAAGGTATTCTACCTAACACCATCACACTATATCCACATATATATATATATATATATATATATATATATATATATATATATATATATATATATATATATATATATATATATATATATATATATATACACACAAACATAACATATAACAAACACCAATCACTTCCTAAAGTTACATACATGTAGTCCAAGTTCCAAAAGTAAGCTATACTTGATGTTTATAAGCTTCCTTATTCCTTATTGTCTATAGGGAAACAATGTTTAAACCTTCCTTAGATATAATATATCATCAATACAAATTGTAGAACAAAATTCATGAAGTTATGCCCTCCAAGCAACTTAATGCCACTAACATGTTGTGACATCCCGGAAATTTATACCTAAAACTATAAACAGTTAATTCACCGCAAACCTCTTTATAACCAAACCTTTTGAGCTTCAATGCATACTTTGGAAAATATAGTGTCATTGCGATTAAAATAAGATACGAGATGAAATCTTACTTCCTATAATGGAATATCTCAAGCACAAACTGAAACCCTAGTTAATACGTCTGAAAAACTGAAAATAAGTATTAACCATTTGTGAAACAAAACAAGCAATCTAACCTCAGAGTACATGTTTCCCTGATTCCGGAAATATAAATAACATTCAAAACGGAGCTCATATGCAAAAGTTACGACTGTTATAAGAAAACAAGCCAAAACAAACCAGTGTAACACTGATTTTCTTTAACTACATAAATCGTTTCGATCCGTTGAGGCACTTGTGCACCTCATATGGAAATTCCGAGAACATTATTGGACTCAGACTAT
This sequence comes from Cichorium intybus, assembly GCA_023525715.1. Taxonomy (NCBI): domain Eukaryota; kingdom Viridiplantae; phylum Streptophyta; class Magnoliopsida; order Asterales; family Asteraceae; genus Cichorium; species Cichorium intybus. Next base: position 77,513,400 of record CM042013.1, read on the forward strand.
GGTCTATTATTGGATTCCATACTCGAAATATTTTTAGTAAAAATATTTATAAAAGTCAACTAATCGGATACTGCGGATAAATGAACGCAATATTTAAACGTGATTTCCCGATGTTCTGTAACTCGAAAAAATTATCTGTTTAGGTTTCTAGAATCAGTGCACTCGGCTCAACAATTCTCCGGTCAAAAAAATAATACTAATTATAAAATCGGAAAGCATAGCGTAATGATTATGTAAGCGCTTACCTCGTGAATAGTGACGTGAATAGTGATTTTCAACCCTATAAATAAGATGCATCTTCTTCATTTATTTTCACCAATTCACCAAGCATCTAGCTTTCTTCCTCTCTCCCTTTGCCCCTTTGCCGCTTAAGTCTTCGTTGGTGTTATTTCGCGGTGTTTCTCGAACACGATTATTCTCGAATCTAAGCTGAATTCACGCTTCAAAAGTGAGTGTTACGGCCCCTTTGTCTATCTTTTTATATATTATGGGGGAGAATACATGTGCAATATAAACATTTACCAATTTCATATCAAGTTTTATAAATGTTATTATAGCTTTATAAAATGTTTTCAATAAGCGAGTATTGTACTCTTTTATGTATATACTTATCAACATACTCGATTAGACTTGTCTATCCTACATTTATCAATGGCTTAGATAGTGAGACACTATTCATAACAAAGTAGAAATACTTAGACCCCACACTACTATAACCGTTAATCAAGCAGAGCGAGATACATATGTATAGATCTATACGGGTTGACACCCCCACCTATGGTTGTTAGCTACAACTTCGACTTGCAAATCGATGTAGGTGATACTTATCTTTTTCATTACTACGACGTCTATGAAGCGTTGTAGGGGATACATTTCAGTCGAATAGCTCGGTTATATGACTCAACTATAAGCATTGATGGTTTTCTCATAAACGTACATATCATTTATAAGTATGGTATTACTTATTGTTTTCAAAAACTCTATACAATTCATTTATAAGTATGGTATTACTTACGATTTTCAGCAACTCTTTACAAACTCATTTACAAGTATGATTATACTTACAAAAGGAATACTTTTAGTTATTTTAAAAGTATCAGTGCTGTGTTTAGCAGAAAACCTGTAACTGTCACCAACCTTGTGTTGATCCTCAAAACTACATGTATTCTCAAGAAATCAATGAGACTTTCAGAAGATGGAAATCTTCACGGATTTCAGGCAACCTAGTTTTGTTATATCTGTTAAGGCATTTCATGTACTCTACTATTATTATTTGTAAGAACCATGTATTTAAACTTCAAGATGAAATACAACTATCCTTTGGTTTATTGTTGTACTTGTACTGTATATTCAATTGCCTGTGATCCAAGAACTTAGTCGCACAGCCCGAATGTTCCGCCGCCTCGGTCGGGGGTGTGACAGAATGGTATCAGAGCTAAATTGGCTATAGAGAACTCGTATCCTCGAAAGAGGAATACAACTATAGCAACAGGCTTCTAATAAAAGTATTATTATTAATTACACTACTTCTCGACTACTTACGGGTGAGGTGTCTAGTTTGAACTATCGCTTGGGTTTTGGATTCAGAACAGCTTTAATGCCAAAATGATCCTGCCAAAATGAGGTGTCTAGTTTGAACTACTTCTCATCTGGCCGATCCTTATTTGATAGTCTTGAGGTACAAAACAAAAACTAATAATACTGCAACCCCCACCAATAATATATATAGGAGTTATATATATACTCTGACCCACGATGAGAACACTATATACAACTATAAATACAATGAGACTAAAACTTTCTAAAACATTTCGTACAAAGTATACTTTTAACATACAATGATAATATTATAAAGTATAAGTACATACATAGTAGAACAGTGTCATAATCAGAACAATACAAAAGTAATAAGATGAGTTGAATACTACGAGTAGGCCTAGGTAATTATGTAATCATACCTAGGATAGATAGAGCCTGATCAACTATATTGGTCCAATGTGTGACTAACATGTACTTAGGAATAATCGTAGTGAACAACAAGTCTAAAAACTTACCAAGATTCATATACAAAGAAACTCTAAAATAGAATATGAAGCTAAAATACTATAGGAATATTTTATAATACTATAGAACCATACATTTAGACACTTTATCTGCCCCTATCCTTGCACAGTCAACCTGATATTTTGATAATACCTGACCAATAACTATTATCGAAAACCTACCATCATTCCTACCAACAGTTCCATTAAACTAATATTGGTATCAATTCAATCTGAAAGCCGAAGGCGGGCTATGTCACCTGCCAAGTCCTCTGGGTTCTCTTCACTTATGGTCTTGAGAAAATCATTGTTAAAACCACTCATAGCAGAAACAGAAGGCAGAGATTGCTGCTGTGTATCGGTCCCTGATGAAGCTTCTTCCCTCTTCTGAACCTTTCTTTTCTTGTAAACAGCCTTAAAGGCAGCTTGCCTCAATTTCTTTGTGGTATCAGTTATCTTCGAACTGGAACCCTCGACTATTGCTCTTTTCTCGTTCTCTAGACCAAGTATTACGTCTGCTCTACTAGGATTATTATCTAATTCTTGTTGCATAAATACTTTCAGTCATTACAATCTCATGGTATTAAAATTGTGGAGAAAGAAATACAATTCTTAACCTGAGTATGGTTAATAAGAGTTTGTAGACTCTTAATCTCTCGTCGAGGCCAACTTTTGATGCCTAACTTCCTACAGCGTTGCTTCAACTGTGTTGATCCAACGTTGAGTTCCATTGCAGCTTGCAAAATGGGCTTGTCAAAATACATGGATATTGTTTCCTTACTCAACGCATATCTAGAACCACTTCCACTGCCAATTACTGTGGTTCTTTGACTCAAAGAATTAAATGCGGTTGTACTATTATAATTCGGGATCATTTGAGCATGATCCTGATTTGCTGATCCAAAGATAAACTTTGGTTCAGTAAACTTTGTACTTGTTGTCGGTAGTAATGGTTGATTTTCAACCATGAACCCAGGATTTTTAAATCCCTCTAGATTCATTTGAATCATCTGAAGGTGATCCTGATATTGAAAACCACCCTTAAACTCAGGATTCGCTGAAGCGAACCTGATAGTGTCATCATGGATCGACTGTATTTGATCCTGATTTTGAATGTGAGTTAGAAACCCCTGATTTGTTAGATCTACTCCACTATGCAGTATGGGCACGTTCATGCTTAGATTATCATTAGTAAGATCATCTACGAATGGATCTGTGTATAACGTATGTTAGATAATCAAGCAAAACAAACACAAAGCTTAACAAAATGACTTAACCTGGAAGTATATATTGAGATTGTCCAACAACAATGTCTTCATTTAAAGGCAGTGGATCTTCAGGGAGAATACCCATCAGAGGAAAAACTTCAGGATCATCTTGAAGTTGATCCAGCGGTAATATATCTAGAAAATCTATACCTCACATAATTTAAAACAAAAATCAAAACGCTAGAGAAAGGAATAAGAAATAAAAAGGAGTTTAGGATACCAAACTCCAGTGGAGGTATCTGATTAAACGATAGGGAGGTACCCTCTTCCCTTAAGAAATTTAACTCAGTGTCTGAAAAATTTTCCATAGGAGATCTGTTTTCCATACCTCGATTTGGAAATCTGAGATTATATAAGAATAAACTAGTAGTAAAAAATGAGACTGAAAAGAATCTTAGATACAAATAATGATACATACCCGTTTATATAATATCTTACAGCTAGAACTGAAAGGACAACCCCCATTATTACTACCGAAATTCAAAACATCTATAGTAGGTGCGACATTTCCATTACCCTAAGTGCCATTTTTTTCAACATTCGCTGCTTAAATCCGATAAGGACAAGATAATGAAAAGACTTTTTTTTAATAAAAAAATGTATATCTCTTGATAGCGGAAATAGTTCAAAGAATTTTCAGTACTTATTTAAAAATGTGAATTTTTATGTGAAAGGTGGATTTCTTAGGACACGGAGTCAGCAAGGAAGGGATACATGTGGATCCCTCCATGTAACTCCCATTTTCCTATCTCCAAATTACACCAACAATTACTCTAATAACCAAAAGTGTTTAATAATGTAATCAAAGTTAAGAAACAAAAGCACAAGCAGTTATCATAAACATGATTACTTAATACAAATATGTCCCAAAACTAGGTTACAAAAGACCATTTTTTTACAAAACTATACAAAAGAGCATGCCATAGTTCACAAAAAGTCCAAAAGTCTTGCCCCAAGTTAAGTCATTCATCCCTCTGCAATCTTCTTGCCCCTGTCACCCATAATACATACAACATAACCATTTTTATGAGCTAACTAAGCTCAATGAAAAAATAATTAAGACTTAGTAAATCATTTCATCATTTCTCAACGACTACTAAAACAAAACATCATTGATCTCAATCTTTTTAATTATCCCAGTCACTTAGAGTTCTCAATCACACCAAGTACTCGTTTATGATAGTTAATTCTCAACCTTGTATAACTCGTACAAATTGATTATCTTAATCAATTAAGATTTACAATTAATTCAATTATATCATAATATAATAATAAATAATGAATTACAACTACTCACCTGGCATAGGTGCATCTCGTGGTCCACCTGTATCTTACGTACTTCCTTCCATCTTACGAGTATCAACTGTAAAATGAAATCACATATCATATCTTAAACATCCCCAGGCATTTCCAGAATACTTAACTCAAATGATTAAGAAATAAATAGCTAATATAAATCACAATTAGTGAATATCATATGCTATCAAACTGAAACCCCCAATTTCACGTTTTACCAAATCAATCGTTAAAACATCACAATATTTGCAACGAGAACTCAATACAACATATATTAGCAATCCACTAACAACACATGAGATGAATTGAAGCATACTTTCAGATTTGGACATCTAGAGTTTGAAACCCTAAAACTCAAAATAACTAACCTTGTGAATTAAGAACTAGAGAACGCATTTTCGGGTGTTAAATCCAACCTCCACAAACTTTTACTACACAAAATCCTTGATCAAAATGACCAAATTTCGCACCTTTTGCTATGAAAATAACCTAGGAGGATTTTGGTTCGTAAATGGGGTAAATGAGGAAAGTTGTCCAAATAACCCCACTGAAGCAGGTTAGCGACACTAACCTTTAAAGTTAGCATCGTTAACTTTTAAAAATCTGACCCGTGCTTCGAAACCCGACCCGTGTAAGTCCACTTGATGCTACTGGATGCTACAGTAACTGAAACACGACCCGTGTGACTTCTACACGATCGAGCAGAAGTGTTATGTTGTGAAATAATTTCAGGACGAAATTCCTTTAACGGGGAGGTAATGTGACATCCCGGAAATTTATACCTAGAACTATAAACAGTTAATTCACCGCAAACCTCTTTATAACCAAACCTTTTGAGCTTCAATGCATACTTTGGAAAATATAGTGTCATTGCGATTAAAATAAGATACGAGATGAAATCTTACTTCCTATAATGGAATATCTCAAGCACAAACTGAAACCCTAGTTAATACGTCTGAAAAACTGAAAATAAGTATTAACCATTTGTGAAACAAAACAAGCAATCTAACCTCAGAGTACATGTTTCCCTGATTTCGAAAATATAAATAACATTCAAAACGGAGCTCATATGCAAAAGTTACGACTATTATAAGAAAACAAGCCAAAACAAACCAGTGTAACACTGATTTTCTTTAACTACATAAATCGTTTCGATCCGTTGAGGCACTTGCGCACCTCATATGGAAATTCCGAGAACATTATTGGACTCAAACTATGGTCTATTATTGGATTCCATACTCGAAATATTTTTAGTAAAAATATTTATAAAAGTCAACTAATCGGATACTGCGGATAAATGAACGCAATATTTAAACGCGATTTCCCGATGTTCTGCAACTCGAAAAAATTATCTGTTTAGGTTTCTAGAATCAGTGCACTCGGCTCAACAATTCTCCGGTCTAAAAAATAATACTAATTATAAAATCGGAAAGCATAGCGTAATGATTATGTAAGCGCTTACCTCGTGAATAGTGACGTGAATAGTGACGAATAGTGATTTTCAACCCTATAAATAAGATGCATCTTCTTCATTTATTTTCACCAATTCACCAAGCATCTAGCTTTCTTCCTCTCTCCCTTTGCCCCTTTGTCGCTTAAGTCTTCGTTGGTGTTATTTCGCGGTGTTTCTCGAATGCGATTATTCTCGAATCTAAGCTGAATTCACGCTTCAAAAGTGAGTGTTATGGCCCCTTTGTCTATGTTTTTATATATTATGGGGGAGAATACATGTGCAATATAAACATTTACCAATTTCATATCAAGTTTTATAAATGTTATTATAGCTTTATAAAATGTTTTCAACAAGCGAGTATTGTACTCTTTTATGTATATACTTATCAACATACTCGATTAGACTTGTCTATCCTACATTTATCAATGGCTTAGATAGTGAGACACTATTCATAACTAAGTAGAAATACTTAGACCCCACACTACTATAACCGTTAATCAAGCAGAGCGAGATAGATATGTATAGATCTATACGGGTTGACACCCCCACCTATGGTTGTTAGCTACAACTTCGACTTGCAAATCGATGTAGGTGATACTTATCTTTTTCATTACTACGACGTCCATGAAGCGTTGTAGGGGGTACATTTCAGTCGAATAGCTCGGTTATAGGACTCAACTATAAGCATTGATGGTTTTCTCATAAACGTACATATCATTTATAAGTATGGTATTACTTATGGTTTTCAAAAAGTCTATACAATTCATTTATAAGTATGGTATTACTTATGATTTTTAGCAACTCTTTACAAACTCATTTACAAGTATGATTATACTTACAAAAGGAATACTTTTAGTTATTTTAAAAGTATCAGTGCTGTGTTTAGCAGAAAACCTGTAACTGTCACCAACCTTGTGTTGATCCTCAAAACTACATGTATTCTCAGGAAATCAATGAGACTTTCAGAAGATGGAAATCTTCACGGATTTCAGGCAACCTAGTTTTGTTATATCTGTTAAGGCATTTCATGTACTCTACTATTATTATTTGTAAGAACCATGCATTCAAACTTCAAGATGAAATACAACTATCCTTTGGTTTATTGTTGTACTTGTACTGTATATTCAATTGCCTGTGATCCAAGAACTTAGTCGCACAGCCCGACATGTTCCGCCGCCTCGGTCGGGGGTGTGACACATGTTCATAGTTAGCGCCACTAACTGTGAACAGGGCCATTCCTCATGGGTTTTTCATATAAATTCTCGTTTTAGCCCCTAAACATCTAGAAACTAGGGAATAAAAATTCTTATTCAATTACACCCATAAAACCCTTTATTTCTCATCTTCGAAGCACACCATAATCTAACAATATAACTAAATTAACTTAGCAAATGCACACACAATAACACACTAACGTCAATCTTTGATTTGGGTGTAAAACCCCTTTGATTTTCACTTTTATTTGATGAATTTAAACTCCAAAATATCTATATAGTGCGTATGTTACCGAACCTTCTATTTTTTAAATGAGAAAGCCCCAAATTACCTACTTAAAGCCTTAAGTGGAATCTGTCACTTGTAACTTAGGGTCGCTAACATACCTAATAGCATTGTTAATTTCACAATTTCGCCTGGTTTAAACTTTTGACACCATCTCCCAGAATAGCAGCCTACTTACCATAGTGTCGCTAATCCCTTAGACATTAGCATCGTTAATACTCTCTTATGAGGAAATTCTTATACATTTTTCATAATTTTCATTCCTTTGACCCATAATTCAAAACTTAACATTTATAGATCATGGCAGGCCATTAAATATGTTGGATATGCAAAGTTTGGAATATTAAGTTAAACTTTGAAAGATCGTTTTGCTCAACAACAATTTAGATAAAAAGAAGAAAAATTGCGGAAATATAAAGACTTGAAGATTAAATGCAGGAATAAATTACAATCAAAATAAGAATGTGGAAAGAGAAAAGTATTTGGTAGAATGAAGATCTTTATATATCATGTGAAGAGAGTTACAATTAAGTTCATCCAAACCATAAAGATAAAATGAAGGGATGATCTCCCTTTTATAGTGAATGGGAGATACCACGAGGTAAAGACCTAAGGACTGAAGAGAGAACAGACCACTCCTCTTCAGTCAGACAAGATGGTTCTAAGAATATAAAAATACAATGTCAGAATAGGGCGGCCCATGCTTGAATATTATAAAACATTTACTACAACAATAATGCTTCTAAGTGAACATGCCTATAACTAGCCTAACTATACTCTATAACTTGATTTGCTTATCTTATTGTCTTGACTTAACTTTGGTCTACTTGACTTCTTGGTGAGGGCAGAAGTTCAAGAGTGAACTTTAGTGTTTAAGTGTTGCAATGATAGACTTATGTGATTCTTAATAACAATGTCAAATATCTAACTAAACTTCAAAACTGCACGAGCTCGTGATCCAATCTGAATATGCTCCACATGCGTCAATGTCCTGCGTCCTACTGGCACCCTGAATACAAAGCAAATGTGACAATCACATCTTATATCAAGAAATTAAGGATTAGGAGTTTTGAGTTTTTTAGATATACCTGAGTTGCCAAACCGTTTGGCCTTGCAGCATTTTCCAATCTTCCTGTGACTGTACCCTACCCTGTGGATTCCAAGCTTGAGACATCTCAAAACCGGTCTGGTTGGTTTCCTGATGCGCTTCACAGCTAGACTCAATCCCGAACTATGCATCTCTATGAACGACATGTAGAGAGTCAACATTGAATGCATTTCCATGAAGGTCTTGTGTTGGTCCCCATTCTTGTACATTTGTATGAAAGGTTCATACTCCTTAGTTAGAGAGGCGAGAAAAGAGTTGACGCTTGTCCCCTGACTGAAAGGGTGACCAAGCTTGTACAGCTCTTCCAAGTATCCCTCCAATTTGAGAATATATGGACCAAGCTTACTTCCCTTGTTCAGCCTGCACTCTCCAAGCAAGCTTTTCAAATATCTTAAGTCATTCCTCTCTACCGGTTCTTGGAACTTTTCCTCAACCAGTTGTATTAACTCATATGGCCCCAGGAATTCAAAATCCCTACGGATGGCGGGGTCAATGGTCAATAGCATGAGGCAACGAACCTCTTCGTTCTCATCAATCAGAAAGTCATGGTTATCAATGAGCTGCTGTGTGATGCCATGTTTCGATAGACAAGGAAGTGGGTGTAGGAGGAGGAGGAGGAGGAGGAGTGTTTACACTTGCTTCAGACATCTATAAAATCAAAATTTTATTAGTTTAATTTTGATCCTTATAAATAATTACCCAATTATTATCTAACAACGATGGGACCCAAAATGCTCAAACTATGGTGTGAAGAGGGATGCCGTAATCACAGCATAATGTTCATTAAGGTAGATATACTTTTATCAATTTCAGTCTTATGAAATTCCTAGATCTATGAGATTCATTTACCGAGGTCAATGACATGTTTAATCTCGAATTATGCTCTTCTATTTGTGACTGGGATGCCGAGGATCACAAATAAGATGTGAATAACCATGCAAATTTCTTGGTAACCTTAATGTCATTTATCATCTTAATTGATGTGTCGGTTATCCACACACGCTCCATCAACAATGATAAATCACGAGATACCCATTACTACCATTTATGGGTCCCTATTAGTGTCCCGGTTAACCGCACACGCTCCACTAACGACCCACAAAGTGTAATGTGCAATTTCATGGATTAGCATACTTTTCACATTTTCCTAAAGTAACTAGATTGGGATTTTAAAGGTTCTAGTACTTTTTTCACTAATAGCATTATACTTTTAATGAGATTAGGTTTGTCCTATCAAATCCGTTCTGCTAACGATAGTCCACTGATCAAGGGAATGGTGGATGAGAGTGGACACTCATTCAATCGCCATTTTATAGGCTATTTCCTTATACCCCCCTTATAGACAAGTTTTTTGAATGAGGCATACTAGCGATTTGACTTACTTAATCTTGTACATATAGGTATTAACTTTTAATAATAATATGTATAAGGTGTATTTTAAACATTTTGAAATATCTAGGTTTATCCTTTAAATTTTTGAAATTAATACAATATTAATTAAAATTTAAATTAAACATAAAGTGATTTAATGCTTGTCTTTTAATTAAGGATTAATTAAATTAATTAAATCACATAAGGATTAACAAATTAAACAATTTAATTTAATCCTATTCCCTGCTCACTAAGCTTTCAAAATAAAGGCAAAGGGTTCCCATTTATTAAATAATCATATTTACCAAAAATAGAAAAACCCTATGGGAGCCTCCTTATTTTCGAAAATAATGGTGGGTGGAGGCTAAGGTTTCTAAAACCCTAGAAAAAGTAGATCCATATGGAGGTTAGGGTTTAAGACCTTTAAACCCTAACAACAGTTCAACTATTATAGTAGTTCAATAGAAAACAGATCTAAGCTCTGATACCACTGATGGGTTTTAAGCAAAATATAATCTTAAAGCTCTTAAGTTCACATGCACCCTAAAGGATCTATGTTTTCTCTATTGAACCTATAACTAATAACATATCAAGAACACTAAAGGTATATTCAAAAATTCATAAAGAAAACATACCTTTTGATCTTTGGATCTTTTGGAAGAAAGCACCACAAGTGTAATGCCTCTAACGGTTCACACCCAAGACTTAGCAAGCAAGAAAGGCTAGAGAGAGAGAGAGAGAGAGAGAGGAGGGACTCCTATTTTTGGAATGAATGAGAGGGTGGGGGAAGCCTCTATTTATAGTCTCAAACTGATAAGTCATATGGCTTATAGCTACCATATGTGAACCCTTGATATGATAACCCGTTTATCATTACCATAAATAAGCAAAACTCCCATATATGTATATATATATTTCGAAAATATATATAAATATAAATATATATATATATATATATATATATATATATATATATATATATATATATATATATATATATATATATATATATATAAAATTTTCGTCCAATATATATAATATATGTTTATCCATTGCTCAACCTCTGAACAATTATAATTCAAACCCTGCATATTTAATTAATCCAAATAATCCAAAAATTAATTCCAAATTAATTTCTGATTAATCATCAATTAAATATTATAATTTCTAATTAATATATTATTCTCATAATATATTAACAAATTAAATATTCCTTTTTTCTGATTAATATATTATCCTCATAATATATTAATCTCTCTCTACAACCAATCTTGTCCTCCGCTAGGTTATGAGGGCAACCTAAAAGGACTGTGCTGCCATCAATTCAAGCATATGTATCAATTATAGTTATGGCTTAGACACCTTAATCCAATAGTAATCTCTAGGTGCGGGTTGTTCCAATACTCAAATCTCTATTAAGTACTCATGAGGGTTAGTCGCAATCACCATGCTATGTCTAATCTCTATAGACAATCTATTGACACTCATGACAATGTTAAATCACTAGTTGTTGTCAAGAGTATGATCGACTGTGGAAGTTTGAGTAAACTAATACTTGGGAAACGGGTTCTAAACATGCTAAAGTGAAACACAGTGTTAAAATAATGCGAATGGTAGCTTCTTAGCTTATTACCAAGTCTCTACATGATAATCACGAAATCATATATATTTTAATACTGTTACATGTTTCTGGTTCTACTTATAATTAAGATTTTATTTGTCTATATACCCAAAATGACCTTCATTTTGTCTAGGTACCCAAAATGACTTTCATTTTGTTTCGTGTCGACATCATTGCCGATTATCTGATCGGATATATTCCGGATGACATCTCAATGTGTCATGTTACATTTTCTCTCCTAACTCAATCATGAGATAAGCAGCATTCCCTGAGTACACGTTTTGACTTCTCATGGCCTTCTCAGAATCCTTAGTCAAGATGACTGCATCCTTCAGAGGATTTCAATGTGTTTCATGAAGTTGATGACAACCATCAAGATACCGATAAAACTCTTTAACCATGAATTCTTTAGTATCATTAGTTGATGCAAATACTTAAACTCTTCTACGAAGTTAGTTATAATTTTAGATTTGGAACTCTTTCAATTTATTATTATATTTCCCGTTCACCCCAGACACAACTTGTTGTTTTCTCAAGCATGCTTTAATAATACTTTCAACCACCATCCAATGACTTTTGTCAGGTTTGTCCTGAAACTAACTTACTATGCTCCAAGCATCCAAGTTATTAGGATAAGTATATGTCATGACACTTATGATCGATCCTGTGACACAAGGTTACTAGATTCGACTCATACTATTTCGTACTTCTCTAGTGTCGGAACATTGATTCATAATTCTATGTCATGATTAGGAAAGAAAAACTTTCTTAGAGTCACGCATCACGAATTTCTTCCAGATCATACTCCAAGTTGGCTAAGTCCCTTCAGACGTTTTTATCTAAGCCTATAGATGTTTGTACCATGTGTGTATATTGTATATCCTTTAGTCCTTTTATAGCAAAACATTTCTTAAAGCCAAGTCGTTACACTTTGTAACAATAAGAAAATGTTTCCTATAAGCAGTATGTCACCGACATACGTTGACACGCAGGCTACAATAATACTCCCACTAGCTTTGACATAATTATAGGACTCTTTTATACTTTCATAAAATCCAAATTTGCTATGACTCATGAAGTGCAGTCGCATAAATTAAATGATATCTTCCAGATCATACTCCAGGTTGGCTAAGTCCCTTCAGACGTTTTTATCTAAGCCTATAGATGTTTATACCATGTGTATATATTGTATATCCTTTAGTCCTTTTATAGCAAAATATTTCTTAAAGCCAAGTCGTTACACTTTGTAACAATAAGAAATTGTTTCCTATAAGCAGTATGTCACCAACATACGTTGACAGACAGGCTACAATAATACTCCCACTAGCTTTGACGTAATTATAGGACTCTTTTATGATATCCTCACAGATTCATTCTTAACTGGTGATGAAAGTGCTTTTCTCATAATCAATTTCTTGAGTCTAAGCATTTCTCTACTCAACCAGTTTTGCTTTGAATGTGAGTACATTCCTATCTATGTTGTTTTCTTTTGAAGATTCAATTACTCCCACTGGTTTTTAGGACAGGTGTAAGATTAGTCAAACTAAAACATAGACTGAGTCTCACCTTTTAATATCATCTATTTGGCAGCAACTGGGCTCACCAATGCTTCCATGTAGTTGGATAACTTTATCCGTACTAACTTAGTGGTTTACCACTAATCAATGTATCATTTTTAGTAATATGAAACCATAAAACTCATAAAGATGACTAATACTACTGGATTTGCAAAAGGGGGTGGTATGTCAAGTTCTTTTCTTAACGGGGTTCTGATCCCTTAGTTAGTCCTAGTGTTGACTAAATGTTTCTTCATTGGTTAATCCTTGAATCTCTTCAAGATTATTCTTACTCCCACTAGTTACTTTGGATATGGGCTCTTTCCAAAGAAAGATGTTATGACTTATTTTAGTGGTTTAATATTTACATTTAATGGGCTAAAGTCGCAATTTATGGGCTGTTTGGTGTTTTCGGTCAGGGACCGAAAACCCCCTAGTTCTCGGTGGCATTATGACCGAAAACCCTTATGTTTTTGGTGGTCATGACTGAAATCCATAGGATTTCGGTGGGCTTGGGCTTGTGTTTTCGGTGGGCTTAATTGTGTTTGGGCTTAGAGTTTAGTCATAGGTATAAATATCATTAGTAGTCGTCATTGTCATTGTTGGTCGAAATTGGGAGCTTATGCAAGAGACAAATATTGTCATTCGATCAAAGCAATCTTATGTACTACACGTTTAATCAATACAACGTGTGCATTGAAGATTGACTATCGTGTTCTTATTATTTGTTTCGTTGCTATCGCTTGATTGGATTCCGCACAATCAAGCGATTTGATTGATACCCTTCTAGATCTAAAGTTTGGGACTTACAATTGGTATCAGAGCCTTTTAAATCAATATTCTTATTGTTGGTATCAATTTTTTTTAAAACTTTTAAGCCGTTTTTGGCAGATTTGGACTGTTTTGGATGAAAATATTTTTTGTGTTCTTCGTGTTCATCTTTCATTAAAATCTTTGGCATTGAAAACCACAATTTTTAAAAATCTTTGGCATTGAACACCAAACAAACTGGACTAATAAGCACGGTAAGGGTCTCAGGTATAAAAGCGTTCCACCCCCTTTTAATGATAATTATACCCCACCCCTTAAAACCAAAGAGAAAGAGCAGTCCACTGAAACTGTTTCAGTTCAGACTGTTCAATCCAGTTCCACTGTTAATGTTAAGGTGAATGCTACTAATGCCTCTACTTCATGTGCCGATTCCGTTTTAGAGGGTGCTAGAAACATGGAAGGCAATCAAGATTCAAAAACTGATAATTTGATTTCTAAAAATTGTGATGATAAGACTGTAAACACTTTTGTTCCTTCTACACTTCGTGGCAATGCTACTTCTAGAAAATTTAAACCACAAAAGTTTGTGAAAGAAAGTGAAGTTCCTTTTGGGCCAAGACCTAGTCCCAATAAATGTGGTTGTGCTTGTACTTGTGGTAACTATTTGAAAAGTTCTTTTGGAGAAAGACCAAGTCACAATCTCATTTATTTGAAGAGACAAACGTGCTTTAACTATGGGATTGCAGGTCACATAGCTCGAAATTGTCCACATCGCCTATACGTTCGCTTCTATGCACAATGCTGGCAGAATGTGCCAAGGGTGAGGTCTTCCAAAAGAAAGCCCTCGAGGTCACGACCAACAGATGGTGATTAGAATGAAGCCAAGGCCAAGAAGCAGGCCCCCAAGGACAATAGAACTGATTCAAGAGATGGTTCCACCAAATCGAAATCAGTTAGGTCAAACTCATCTCAAGGATCATCCTCGAGCTCACACTCGCATTATAAGCCCAAGTCAAGGGGGAGTCCTGTTTCGAAATCAAGCGTTGATACACCTATCTGGTTAAACAACAAGAGACTTAAACCAAATTATAGATGGGTACCCAAAGGCCTCAGTTCCAAATCATCTAATTGTCTTGCTAATTCTTCATTCTTATATGATAAACATGATATATCATGGGAAAGGGTATCATGTGTTGATGACAATGGTCAACCCAGTTTCAAAATGGACTGGGTTCCCAAAATGAAATAATCCTGCTGGTTGTGCAGGAGCAGCTATGGAGGAATATCATCAGACCTAGGTTTGTTGATAGTAGCTATTGTAAGCACATGACAGGAGACATCTCTCAAATTACACAACATTCAAATCATTATTTGAGAGCATGTGTCCTTTGCGGGAGGGGAGAGAGGAAATATCACTGGGGTTCGTAATTAACTATGTGTTGAACATCGAAAATGTAACTTCGTTCCAAACTAAATTTGATTCGTTTTGATGACTAAAATATCAATTTTTGTATTTCTTTCGTAAATTTTTAGTTAAATTTGTTCATTTTCGGTCTTTCTCCTCTATGCACAAATTTAGGTAGAGAATTAAAAACAACAAAAACAACATGTGCTGATGATTCTCGTTGGTTCACCACAATGAGTATGAGGCACTAACAACTTTTCTCTCAAACCAACCTCAAGTATTCTAAAACTCAACTTCTAGACACTTTCAGTTAAGCCACTCAGAGTCGAGAGTTACAAATTCTGTGCCGATGGTTAAATTGCATACCATAGTCTATCACACGCACCTATCCATTCTCAACCACCTTAAATTTTCTGATGCAAGAAATATAAGATTCATCATTTAAAACCAACTGATGTTGATATTTCAAAACTCTATGCCAGTGATCTTTGCTACAGCACCAGTAGTAAATGTGAGGCATCAACAACCATTCTTACCTTCAAATCTTCTAATTTAAGAGTTGGATGACTCAGTGCAATATACCATACATTGATGACAATTTGAAAGTCTAGTCGATGGGTATATCTAGTAACCAAGATATATTACACGCTCACACCACTCTTGACCCTAACTTTCTTCTAATTAAGATGTTCGTTATTCAATGTGGCTTTACCTCGCATTGATGAAACATCAAAACTCTAGGTCAGTGATCGCTGTTGACTATCACAATAACTATGAGACCCCAACACTTCACCTAAACCCAAAATTGCACCAGGATGGTACACTCCACAGAGTTTGGATACCATTGAACGTCTCGCTAAGAGCCAAGTTAACTTGTTAACTTGTTAACTGCATTGAGATCTTTGATCAAGGATATGCAGGGCCAAAATCGAAACGGCCATGAGTAGTTCTCCGATATTCAAACAATCACAGTGCATTCCTCTGGGTTCACACAGATACTGCGAGTAGTCTCCTTCTGAGCCAAGGCTGGGTCCTTGAACAACTGTGTCAAGAAGGGTCGTTATGACCCTGTGACCCACAGGATTTTTGGTCATCGTTCGATTCATGAAGCGCCAATAAAAGACAATCAAATGAAGATTTTCGAGTGATGGGTCATAAAGTGAAGTTCAAGAGTTTCAACACAAACCTTTTATCCCCGAAGAAAGGTGAAGCGTAATTCTACGTGACAAGCTGTGTTGAATTCCTCCTCAAACAGTTTTGTTGCTACATTTACACCTTTAGTGATCAAGAAGTGAAGAAGTGAAGAATCAGACTATAAATTCTCATCAAAGTAAAATCAAAGATGGATGTGCAGATTCAAGACCTATGCAAGACGCCTTACACCAGATGAGCGATCAAAGTCAAATCTGAAGATAGCCCAATCTTGAAGTTGCCTCTATAACGAACAGAAAGCTATTAACATCTTCTTCCAATGACGTTTAGTGGGAGATTGTTAGAATTTTCCTGCAGTGTACAACCGAAGCCAAGATCAAGATGAAGCTTGAAGATTAAATGAAAGCATTAAACCAATGGGGAGATTGTTAGGACTTATTTTAGTGGTTTAATCTTTACATTTAATGGGCTAAAGTCGCAATTTATGGGCTGTTTGGTGTTTTCGGTCAGGGACTGAAAACCCCCTAGTTCTCGGTGGCATTATGAAAAAAAACCCTTATGTTTTCGGTGGTCATGACCGAAATCCTATGGATTTCGGTGGGCTTGGGCTTGTGTTTTCGGTGGGCTTAATTGTGTTTGGGCTTAGGGTTTAGTCATAGGTATAAATATCATTAGTAGCCGTCATTATCATTGTTTGGTGTTTTCGGTCAGGGACTGAAAACCCCCTAGTTCTCGGTGGCATTATGAAAAAAACCCTTATGTTTTCGATGGTCATGACTGAAATCCTATGGATTTTGGTGGGCTTGGGCTTGTGTTTTCGGTGGGCTTAATTGTGTTTGGGCTTAGGGTTTAGTCATAGGTATAAATATCATTAGTAGCCGTTATTGTCATTGTTGGTCGAAATCGGGAGCTTATGCAAGAGAGAAATATTGTCATTCGATCAAAGCAATCTTATGTACTAAACGTTTAATCAATACAACGTGTCCATTAAAGACTGATTATCGTGTTCTTATTATTTGTTTCGTTGCTATCGCTTGATTGGATTCTGCACAATCAAGCGATTTGATTGATACCGTTCTAGATCTAAAGTTTGGGACTTACAAAAGACTCTTCCTTTTGAGATATAGACACTTTGTTCTCGAGTGACTTGTAAAACAAGTATCCAAAGCACTTGCAAGATGACCAACGAAACGAAACTTCCATTTGGGTTGAGGCTAGTTATGAGGCTTAAATGAACACTACAGGACCCAAACCTTTTGTGCATAAGTAACACTTTATATTTGTGGTTCTTATGGTCTAACACTTTTGGAACTAATTGTCATGTCTAATCTTTTGAAACTAATTGGAAGTGTGTGTCGAAACATCGTGGATCGAACCATTTCAAACAATGTTCGATTTCTCCTTTGAGACACACCACAAAACTTGTAGTGTTTCTTGCAAGGAGATGATTGTGAAACTGTTTTCTTAGTTCCTAAGATGTTCGTATAACTCAGATATTTTCATTTAGTTGATTTTCTACTTCATTCTTGAATCTTTTGAAGAATTCAAAGTTTTCTAACTATTGTTTATTCATAAACAAGGTTATATTTGCTAAACCGATTGGCAAATATCATGAAGTATAGATAATCGTGTCTATTGACAGATATAGGCAGTTCTAGGGACTAGTGTGGATAGGGCCCTATAATCTTGATTTCTTTCACATATCTATGTGAATTATAACTTTGCTAATTTTCTAATTTGATTTAAGAGTTGCATTCATCATGTTACTCTAAGACAAATTATTCCAAAATCATGTCCACTTGGATATTTGGTTGATGTAATTCTTTATTTAAACCTAATTCTAACAATCATATAAAAACAATCATATATCCAATACACTTTTGGATGTATCAACATCCAAAATTATTACTATTTATGCAACCAGCACATTCATACAATATTGTAAGGATAATATAAAACAACCATGCTTTTATAAAAGAGAAATATCCATATTTTTATTAAATCTAAAATAAATATCCTCAAACATTGTAGAATATGAAAACAATGTCATATACAACTATTATATTAGAATCAAATATCTAACTAATCATCAAAACTGCATGAGCCCGTAATCCTGATCCTGTAATAAAAGCAGTGCTCTCATGATCCGAATAAGCTACTATGCATCAGTGTCCCGCATCCTACTAAGTCCCTGCATATAGCGCAAATGTGAGAAACACATCATGTATTAAGGAATTAAAGATCAAAAGTTGAAGTTTTTAGGTATACCTGAGTTGTTAAACGGTTTGGCTTTGGAGCATCTTCCAATCTTTCTGTGAATGTACCCCACCTGTGAATTCCCAGCTTGAGACACCTCAGAATTGGCCCAACAGTTTGCCTGGACCGTTTCTTGATATGTCTCTTGACCGGACTCAATTCTAAAGTAGATGGATCAGTGGAACCATGTATCTCTATGAACGACTCATACAGAGTCAACATCGAATGCATCTCCATGATAGACTTATCTCGGTTCCCCTTTCTATAGTTCTGAATGAACATATCATACTGATTGGTTAGCGAGTTGAGAATTATATTAGCACTCAACTCCCGATCAATAGGGTGACCAAGTCGGCATAGCTCGTTAATGTATCCCTCAATTTTGAGAACATGCAGACCGATGCTACCGACGACGCCTAATAATATCAAGTATTTTAGTCGTCGTTGAGCCCTATTCTGAGTGAAATATATATCATAAACTATTATATAATTATATTTTTGTGTCTAGTTCTTGTGTGCGAAATATATATAATACAGGGATTAAAAGCGTGCAAAATGGTGAAGTTTGGATTGAAGTCCACTTTCAGGCAAAAGCACACACGTGATGCGGTTAAAAAGACACGCACGTCGCGAATAGTCAAAGTATTGAATCAGAGTTTCAAATTCAAAAAGCGAACATCGGGGTTACAGGTAAGGACGCGCTGCGGATTTCACCCTTGCGCGCCACGTCTAGGAAAATTTTGCAACTATAAATAGAGGCTTCTGGTTCGTGTTTCAGGAGCGAAGACCCGGCCTTTGAGTGGAACTCAGGCCTCTTCGACTCGTATTTTCATACTTCAGTGATCAATAGTTGGTAGTTCTGTAGTTTTAGTTTATTTCTTGTTTTTTTTGGTTTTGTTTATCGCGTGTGATCAACGGTTCTGACTTGTAGAATCTATTTGACCGCGTGATTCTGGATTATCCAGCAAAGTCAGAAACATTTGACTTCTGATTTGGTTTAGTTTTAATGTAATCATTCGGTTTTGGTTATTTTTCGGCTTCATTTTCGGTTTACGTTTATTGTTCGTTGATTGGTTTGACTGTGTTTTGCGATTCTGATTTTCTGAGTATACCTCGGGGTCAGAACGTATTAATTTGGTTCGATCATGAATTGGATTTATGTAGTTGAATAATCATTAGTTTATGTTTTCGATAATTTCGTATTGTTCGGATTTCGTGAAGTGTATGGGATGACACCTTCTATAGAGTGACACTATACATAGGTTATTTCTGACACAGATTCTCAGCCACTGACTCCACGGTTCGACCCTTACTTCCACTTAGCTAGTGTGCTCATAAGGTATTAAATCTAGTATTTTTGACCGCATCAACGACTGCGACGATGTCAGCTAGTACCCTCTTTTAGCTTGCATCCTTCAAGTACCTTGAAGATCCTACTTCGTTGTTGATCAACTGGTTCTATGAACCTTTCCTCAACCAGACGTGCTAACTGTGAGGACCCAGAAACTCGAAATCCCTACGGATCTTGGGGTCAATGGTCAACAGAATAATGCAACGAACTTCTTTAGATTCATCAATTAGAAATTCATGCTGAATCTCGTCTTCCTTTGAAAGGATATGTGGATGTATTATAGAAAGTGGATTCTCATTTAGATATGACTTGCCCTTGTACTTTAGAACGAGATTCCAATTACGAAGCCAGTCCAGATAGTTAGGACCAGTAAGCTTATCCATATCCAGCATATACTTCTTAAAGCTTTCAGAGATGGGTGATGGGGGAGAAGGAGGAGAACTGACACTTGCTTCAGAAATCTATAAAATCATAATTTTAGTTAGTTTAATTTTATTCCTTTTAAAAAATTACCCAATTATTATTTAACAAGGCTAGGATCCAAAATCACAACATAATGGTCATTACGGCAGATAAACTATTTATCGATTTCAGTCTCTATGATATTCCTAGATCTGTGAGATTCATTGTCTTAAGGTCAATGGCATGTTAATCTCGGTTATGCTCATCTCGAATCCATGACAAGGATGCTGTGCATCATGGATCATATGGTGAAGAGACCATGCAAAAAACCGCATGATCCCTGGCTCAAGATACGCTTGAGAATCACGAGTGCCACATCATTCTCAACTATGACCTAGATTGACGTGTCGGTTAACCACATAGCTTCATCAACAGATCATAAAGAAAATGTGTGTTTTTCATGGGTAACATATGATTCACATTTTATTTTAATTAAAACGGAACTTTTTTAATACTTTTAAGTTCGCGTGATCCTGGCTCAAGATACGCTTGAGAATCACGAGTGCCACATCATTCTCAACTATGACCTAGATTGATGTGTCGGTTAATCAATAATATAGTGTCTCGATCCTGGAATCGTGTCTCGATCCCGTACAAGCTGAATCGAAGAAGAAAAAAAGGGAACCAGAGAAATTAGTAGCATTCGATCCTGGAATCGTGTCTAGTCGGAGGTTTATCGGAGCTTTACTGGAGGTAGCGGTGGAAGCTTTACCGGAGGCGGAGGTTTATCGGAGCTGGTATACGATCATCAATTTCAGACTCAATCGATTAGCAGCAATACGATCATCAATTTCAGAATCGATTAGCCGCAATACGATCATCAACCTGCAGAATCAATTTCAGACTGCAACATCGAAAATGAAATCAAAAACGATTTCAGACTGCAACATCGAAAACGAAATCAAAAACGAAACGAAATCAAAAACGAAATTGAGTTTTGACGGGAGGAATATTGGAAACCGGAGGCGGGATTATGTCGATTAGGTCGAAAAATTGAGGGGTAAACTCGAAAAATTAGGGGCAATTTTGAAAAATTTCACAAGCGTATTTGACCGATTTTGACCACATTTGACCGCCTTTGACCGCCTAGCCTGGTTTTGACCGATGTTGACCACGCCCGACTAATTAAGCCGCATTGCACTAAACGTGTGCAGTTATGGTCCGCCTAGCGCCTAGGCGCCGCCTAGGCCGACTTTTACAACACTGATATATATATATATATATATATATATATATATATATATATATATATATATATATATATATATATATATATATATATATATATATATATATATATATATATATATATATATATATATATATATATATAGACTAAATATCAAATGGGAACCAATACTTTCCTTGGAACCGTAGGAACTTTTTTACTGAAAATTGTTTTTCAAAAAAAATGACATAATACACCTAATCGCTTATATTTAAGACATTTTTTAAAAAAAATGAAAAAATAATATATATACACGAAATGTGCACATATGCACGAAACGTGATCATATACACATGTGCGAAAAAAATGCATATATGCACATTTCGTGTATACATATTATTTTTCAAATTTTTTTTGACAAAAAGTCTTAAATATAAGCGACTAGATGTATTATGTCATTTTTTTTGAAAAAATAATTTTAGTCAAAAAGTTCCTACGGTTCCTAGGAAAATATTGGTTCTTCCTTGAAACGGACTCTATATATATATATATATATATATATATATATATATATATATATATATATATATATATATATATATATATATATATATATATATATATATATATATATATATATATATATATATATATATATATATATATATATATATATATATACTAGCTGCGTACCCGCGCAATGCGGCGGCGGAAAATAGTTTCTTTTTGGTGATTAATTATTATTCGTCGGCGAACATTAGTTTCATTTCAACGAATAATTTTCGGTATGCAAATATAATTACGTTTTAATTTCTAATGGCAAACATTAGGGTACCCGCGCAATGCATTGAGTGACAAATACGGGAGGGGTTTAGAGATTTATGGTGTGACGTGCAGGAAACATAAGATAAAATAATTAAACATTATCATGCTTCTTTCATCATAAAATCTTCAAATCACGATTAAAAAGTCATATATCTATTTTACAAATAATATTTAAACGCTATACAAGATAAAATATTTAAGCCCTATAAAAATTGAGATATAACTAATAATAAATGGATATATGCTACAAACCATGCGTATGCTTCTGAAAAAGGTGCTGCACAAGAATATGCATTCCATAACCAAATCATTTGACTTCTCCAAGCTGTCTAGTAAGTAAATAAGATCTATACCTTTTCTTGGTGATTCTTTTTTTTCTTTTTCTTTTTTGGTTTTGGAATCGAGGGTAGATATATACAACACATTGTTGGTGATTTGTTTTTTAATTTTTTTTTTTTTTTTTTTGTTTTTGGAATCGTAGATATATACAATATGGCATATATAGATATAGAGGGGAAAAAGGGGGAAATATTATTTTGAAACGGTGGACATACTCATTTGTAGGGGTTGGTGGTCATAAAACAGAATCATTGTATTTTGTAAAGGAGAATATGATGCATTTATTTATTATAAAAAATCAATAATAAATTCTCTTTTTGTTGGCTGTCAATGAACTGTCTTTTTGTTTGCAAGGTCTTGAGTGGAATATTTAGCAAATCTACATAATTGGTTTACGTTATTTTTCATCCGACCTCCATGCCTCCTGATTCAGCCGGCGATGACCTTCTCATTCTCCATCTCCGCCGTACCTGCTACCTTCTTCTCCATCTCCGCTTTAACCATCTCGCCGTACCTGCTAAATTCATCCGATTCAGCCCGATTTCCTCCACCGTAACCATCTCTACCGTACCTGCTAGCCGCCATAACCATCGGAACCATCTCCAATTCATCCGATTCAGCCGGTGATGACCTCCGGCGATGAGCTCTGTTTTAGCAAAGTTGCACATCTCCTCCACTGCCTCCCGATCCGATTGAGCCGACTGTGAGTTCCATACTCGACTCAGACCTCCGATCCGGCAAAGTTCCACTCAAATCCCTCACCTCCGACCACAGATCGGTCTATGTTTCATTTTCATTTTTGTTTTCAGATTTTGGATCTGATTTCTGTTTCATAGTCGACTAAATTAGCTTTGTTTTCTGATTATTTAGATTTTGGATCTGATTTTGGACCAGTTTATCGTTTGGATCTTTAGAAATTTTCTGGATCTTTGGAAATTGATTTCGAAATATTATGGATCTTTGGAAATTAGTGAAGATTAACCGATTCAAATCATCGCTTATATGTTTTCCGATTAGTTGGTGATATGTATTCACGGCAATGGAATGCTATTAGCACTATTCCGGTAGCCATTTTTTTGATCTGATTAGTTTGGGTCGAGTTGTAGTTTTTCGATTCGGATATGAATTCTCAATCTATGCATATTTATTATTTTTTTATTTTGGTTATTGGATCTAATTTTGTTATTTTTTCCAATTCCTAAATCAAGATTTCGTATATGGATCTGATTTTGTTATCTTTTTCAGATTTAGACACCAATGGTCATGTTCCAGACATCCAGTGATCCCTTTGGTTACTTGGAAAAGAAATCAGGTCCAGTTACATGTTTGTGTATTTGCCTATTTGTCTGTCAGTCATTTGTGTGTGTATAGTGTTTGTTGTTGGTAAAAACATTGACATGATATTTAAGCAAATCAAAGCAATTCGTTTATTTGTCTTACAACTTGGTGATTGTGGTATGTAGGTAGAAGGATGAGTTACCAATTGGATGCACTTGGTAAAACAACTTCTGGTATGATTTATATATACAAATTAAGCTTTTTAATGTTATATTTATTAGAGGAAGTATATCCAAATATAAAAAGGTGGAAGAAATTATAAACTTGAAACAGGCATTAAGGACATTGGTGACCAAAGGTGCTATATTTGCTTCCTATAAACATGTAATTTTTCTAATTAGGAGATTTCAAACATATATGTAGTTATTGAAACATAAATAGAGATACAATTCTTAAATTTTTGTAGATATTGAAACAAAAATAGCTAAAAGTATGTAAAAAATGGTAACTTTTAGAATCATTAGCAAAATATACCCCATTATGCTAGAAATTTTATCTTATTGATTCCATAAATTGATTCAAACCTGCAAACAACAATAGAAAAAAGCTTAGTATCTCCAAACGACCTACAATTACAAACTGTTCCGTGGAATCCCTGCAAACAAAGAGATATATTTAAATAATTGTGTGTATGTGCAAAAAACCATAATATGTTCCGTGTTTTAATGGTAGTTTTCATTGATATATTTTTACTGTTATGCTCTATTGACATGAAAACCATAATATGTAATAGACTATTACCTTGGTGTTGTGCAGAAATAAATTATGTGGGATGAACAATCAGATGAAAAAAGAAAAGATGGGGCAAAGAATTGTGTATGGGGCTTCAACATTTTATAGTCAAATTTTTGGATCTTTTGGAGGGAGTTTATGTTTTGAATTTGTGATCCATGTGAAATTTTCATAGACATTTTCAGCCTTTGATTGAATTGTAGTCATCTATGGTCCAAAATTTTTTGGATTAAGTATTTAAATTAAATAAAAAAATCATAGATGTTTGCTTTATTAGCTTGTACTATCTTAATTTTAAGACTTTTGTGCTTTAAAGGGTTGTAATTTATATATGGTTTATAGTATAGTATATATATATATATATATATATATATATATATATATATATATATATATATATATATATATATATATATAGGTAATTGAAAATTAAAAAGGTTTTTTTATTTAAAATAGTCGTTAGCCAACGGCTAACTCTCTCACTCGAACGATGCCATGGCGTTGCATGGGGTCAGAATGCGAGCCGCTCGTATGGGGGGCGATGTTCCCCACGGCGTCGCACCCCTTGTCGGGTGGGACACTGGATAGCATTAGAATTCATAAGAATCATCCTTCAAACCTTCAAACACATTTAAAGTGGATGAGCCGAGTCATGGTTTGACCAATGTTCTTGTTTTAATAATATATAGATATTGTTCTAAATATATTAAGGGTAAATTTTAAACAATTTAAAATTTATGGTTGTCATATGCAATTTCATTAAAACAAATTTATTAATTAAATTAATCAACTAAAATCAAAAGGATGCATTTTAGGAAACAAGCTAGTTAAGGAAACTAAGCAAGTTAAGAAACTTGCAAGGCAAGGAAGGGTTTGGGAAACCCCAGCCGCCAAGTCCTATAGAGGGTTCCAAAACCCACCAAATTTTCGATGAACAGGTTTCTAAGAACACAGATCACACAAAATTTATAACATGCAATTTTCATGATTTTCTAGCAGCAAACCTATGTTTTTTGAAAAATTCAGGCAGGTAAAACACTTCATATTTAAGTTTTAATCCAATGTGCATGCAACCTAAGAACAATGGCTCTGATACCATTATTGAGATTTTTACATATTAAATCCCAAAACTGAGCAGATTATTAAGCAAGATCATATCATCTTCTTGATCAGGATCATAAGTTCATATCAATTGCATCAACAATAAGATGAATATGATTCATACCTTTGTTTAGATGTTAAGGATCCAAACTAGAATCCCTCTAATGATTCACACCTAAGATCACTAGAAGAACAAGCAGATAGAAACTTCCATTCTTGTGCAAATCGAGAAAGAGGGGAAAGGAGTGGAGAGGGGAGTTGGCAGCACTCTAAGGCTTGGGATGCCTTAGGGTTGCACTCTTAGACCTTTATTTATAGTGCATGGGCTTCTAATGTTTCACACTTAGAAGCCTTTTGGCGGCCGCACCCCTGGACTTGTTTCTATTAATTAATTACAATCCAATCCCATAAGTAATTTCTATAAATTAATTTCACAATTAATTAATTAATTAACTCTTGATCGAGTTTCTGATTAATTAATTTCTCAATTAATTAATAAACTGATAATTCCTCTATTATTTCTGCTACTGAATGTTTTTACTGGGTCGTGAGGGCAACCCAAATAGGACCCTGCTATTATTAGAAATATCACCACAGTTGATGACCATGGACATATTTCCAACTGTGATTACAAAAATAATAGATCGAAAGATTCAATAATGCGGAATAATTAACAAGATCAAGATATGAAGAACAGTGGCCGAATGTTTGTATTGCAACTCTCAAGAACAATTCAGAGAGAACTATTCTGTGTGAGAGGCATGAAAGATTACAAAAACTGTTAACCCTAATTAGGGTAGGTGCATGACTTATATAGTAAAACTAAATATGGAATGGACATGCCCACCCATTTAATGATCGGCTAATATAAAGGCTTATAAGGATATGTAATTGACTCAATCAAATTAATGACCTAACAATCTCCCCCTTTAAGTCAAATTTCGAAGGAGCATCATCATCTTCAAGCTCTGATTTCGGACCCTGTTCCACCCTTTCAAACACTCTCGGCATCAAAGAAAAAATCCTCTTTCCGAACGCTAATTACCAATCCAGCATATCATTGAAGCATTTCTTGTCATTGCAGTGGTTGGAATTATGCTTGTTGATGATGTGGAGGATTTGTTCCAAAGTTGTAGTTCGGTACAAATGCTTGTCTGTAAGATGAAACATCTTCTTGTAAACAGTGCCCCCTTCCTTAGAGCTATAAGCCACATTCCATTTCTTTTTATTAATCTTTCTGATGCTACGCTTGTTAAGATTGGAAGGTGGACATCATACAAGGGACTTTTATCCAGACGAGAGGCAACTTCGACATCCAGTTTCGCAACCTCAAGAATGTAGTAGCCAATAATCCTTTTGAAATGATTGAAGAGGGGTTCATGCTTTTCAGGTGTCCTTGACAAAATATTGAACAGAGAGATCCAAGCCATTGAGAACTCATCCTTTTCCTTATCATTACCCCTGTGTGCCAAGAATCGAGAATTTTTGAATGGGGTTGTTATTTCAAGAAGCCCGGGAGTCAACTGAACAATCTTCTTCAGACTCCAAGAAAAGGTGCCGAGCCTTGGAGTTATTCAGATAAAAATTGAAGAGCATGTCATTCACTTCCGAACTAGAAAGAGAAATATTAACAAGTTCTTCAAAGCTTCGGAACAGAAAAGCTCGAGGAGTCATCGGAAAGTCAAACTAAGAGTCCATATCATTACCGGTATCATATAAGTAGACAGGCTGCAACCAATTTTCTACAGGTTCAGTGATGGCTTCCTTTTTCATCCTCTTGTAATGCCAACCAGGAAAGAGTGACTTCCGAGTTTCCAACAGGAGAGCAGCATCCTTGGCAGCTGCTTCCTTAACATGAAGCTCACGAGTAAGCTTTTGTATATCATCGATTTCCTTGTGTCTAGCTTCCTTAGCTGATTTTGCTGCATCGGTAAGCTCAGTTTCTTCATCAACATCGTCATCACTGATCTTTTTACCTCTTCGTTTCGAAGGAGCAGAGGAAGGACCGGCGGATCCACGAATATTCATCCATTGAAACTAGTCAGATTCAGGCTTTTGAATATCATCAGCAGACTTTATAGTCCTTGGTTCATTCACATTTCCAACGGTTAAGAAGAAGGGCTTGAAGGGATTTTCTTTGTTCGAATTACCGACGTTCGTCTGATCTTCGTCATTGGTATGATGATCATCGTTCGTCGGATTTTCATCGTTCTCGTCTCCCCCTTGTTTCGGAGTGGCATCGTCTTCCGAAACACCATTCAGTTTGCCCAATAGATAGAGAACAGGGTGTAGTTTTTTCGTGAGGTGAGCATGAACATGTGTTGTGAGGATCGGATCACCCTCTTCTACAATCTGTCTAAGATACGCATCAATATCGGAAGCACAGTTCCGAAGATCCTTGTTTTGACAGACAGTAGAGGCTAAGACTGCCGAAGTATGCTTGAGGTCTCCTTTGAGAAGTTGAATCTTTGTAGTCTTCGCTGCCAGTTGATCCATGACCTCATTTTCAATGGCCAGATACTTCTTCAATTGTTCAGCCTTAGCATCAAGGGAGGAAGCCAGTTCGGAATACTCTTTCTTCAGTTCCGAACGAAGAGCAAAGAGTGCCTCCTTCTCTGCCTTCAGTGATTCTCCAAATCCAGAAATCACCTTCTGTATCTAAGAATTGTTGGATTCAGGAGCCTCTCAGAAATCCTTTACAAACTTAAGGACTTCATATTGTAGTTTTCCGACAGTTTCGGTCGCTTCCTTCATTTTCTTTTTAGAGGCTTCCATCAGCGTGACAAAATCTCCAAGAATTTTGGCGTTGTCACTGATCAAGGTCTCCACAGATGTCTTGTGGGCGTCCAACTGGGATTGCCAGTCGGAAGTGGAAGGAGCCTTGTTGGATTGGATCAGTGAATCCAATTTGGCTGAGAGTTCCTTGAATTGTCCCTTGGTTATCGGAGCGCTGTCATTATTAACGTTGTGATGCGCACTGAAATGAGAGTCAACAATGTCAGATAGATCTTCCTGTTCATCGTAAAACATGGTCTCTTCTTCATCAGATGGAGGGGTTTGGTGGTTTGGAGAGGGGTTGGCATTTTTTTTTGGTGAGAGGTGAGGGGAATTTTGAGGAGTAGGTTTAGGTGAAGTTTTCTGAGATGGGGATGGAGAGTTTTGTGGAGTAGGCCGTGGGGTGGTTTTCGAAGTTGTTTTAGGAGAGGGATCATGAGGAGGAGAAATCGTTGGAGTATGGTCGCAAAGATACGAGGTCCGACTCACCACCCTCACCGATGGAACTACCGGTGGAGCCCTGGTGGTGCGCATGGGGTTTTCTGCACTTCAGCCAGTTCCACCAAAGGTGTTGGTGGAATTTAAGCAGTTTGACCTCGTGGAGGTTTGGTACCGACGTGGATGGTGGCCGGTGGCGATAGCGAGGATGACCGCCCACAACAGGTTCACGGTGATGTTGGCGAATGGTACGCGGCTTTTCATGGACAAAAGTGAGCTGCGTATCCACCAGATGTATCACCTCCGTAACCCTCCAATGTGGCAGTATTACAAGTTGTAAGGAGAACTTGTAATTTCTTTTGATGTTTTGTAATCCCTTCTTTTTGAATGAAACAACTGTCTTCTTGTGCTGCGACTTCTATCAATCTGTGTAGATGCTTCATACCAAACAAAAAAAATTAAAACCTTAAACACAAATTAACACAAATTAAGTAATTATACTTCTGGCGTTTTTGATAAGGTGAAAGAAAAACTTAAAAGAAATTATTTTTGGTATTTTGGTAAAATAGAATAAAACTACAAAAAAACTTAAAAGAAAATAAGGAAACTTAAATAAAACAGAAAATATTTTTGTGACTTTTGATATTTGAAAAAGAAATACTGATAAAAATTAAAAACAAATATACAAAAGGATATACAGATCAATTCCAAGATCATTGGACACTAGTTGCAATTCCGAGACGTTCCGAGAATCGAAACCATTCGGAATATGATCAATGTCTTCCAACCATTAAGTAGATTTCGGAACTGATTCGGCCTCTATCATTCCAAGTCCTTGTAGAATGTGATTGAAAGTAGATTCAGGTAAGGCCTTGGTGAAGATATCAACTAGTTAACCTGTCGAATGGACAAAGTGTACTTCAATATTGTCATCTTCAACATGATCTTTGATAAAATGATAACGAAGAGCAATATGCTTTGTCTTTGAATGTTGCACTGGGTTGTGACAGATTCGAATTGCGCTTTCGGAATCGCAGTAGAGAGGTATCCGCTTCATGTTGATCCCATACTCTCTCAGTTGATTTTGAATCCAGATGATCTGAGATGTACAGGATGCTGTTGTGATATATTCAGCTTCAGCAGTAAAAAGTGAAACACAAGTCTGCTTTCTGGATTGCCAGCTCACAAGTTTGCCATCCAAAAGTTGACATCCTCCTGAAGTGACTCTTGTATTTAATTAGAGAATAATTATTGTTTTGTGAAAATAATAATAAGAAGGGATTAAACCAGTTATTATATCATATGGTATGATATATTAAGTCATGTACAAGTTTTTCGACTACTTGGATTCCACTAACTTATATATGTTACACTAGTTTATAAAAGGTTAAGTGCTTGCCACATCACTCATTTTGGCATTTTTCAAGCTCAAACTCCTTCCAAAAGGGTTTATAACCAGCCTAACTCATACAACTGTTGGATTAGGTGTGTAAGCCATGACTATAATTTAGGAATATACTTAATTGATGGCAGCACAGTCCTTTTAGGTTGCCCTCAAACCTAGCAGAAGACAAGATAATTTAAAGAGAGAGAAATTAATGATTAATCAGAAATTAATTAGAATTAATTTTGAGATTAATTAGATTAATTAAAAGTGCAGGGGTTGGATTATAATTTTTCAATAGTTAAACAATAGATAAATATTATATATATATATATATATATATATATATATATATATATATATATATATATATATATATATATATATATATATATATATATATATATATATATATATATATATATATATATATATATATATATAGGTGTGGTTATCTACTAATAATACTCATTATATCACCAGCTCACCTCATTATCTCATACAACATATACATACCCTCACTTGTTTACTAATAATATAGCTAAGGAAGTAAACCTTCCTCACTTACATTACACTCAATCTCTTTTTCGCAAAACCTCAACACCTACCGCCAAACCTCATGGCCACCAAGCCCAATAATATAATCAATTATGGTACATAAACATCACTAATGGTATGTACTAATGCTTCAACGACATAACCTCATAATAGGATCAATATAGCCATATTGGCTAACATCATTGCCACATGGGCAAATACTCACACTTTTAGGGCACAACCTTCGCTATAGCCTCATCGACACCAAGGAATCTCACTTTACTCTTCAAGTGATACTATGACCACTATCATTTCCTACGTACACTCATATATATAGCTCACATCGAGCCACATTCTCAGCATACCATACAATCTCTCTATTAACGGTCTCACCTTTACTCCTCCAATCGCAACACGCCAGTTATTGATTCCTCCTACTAACACATTCTCATCGATCAGGTAGGAGAAATACTTATATAACATATAAGACACAGACATCAAAATGTCTCACCCATACTACATGACTCATCAACACTAGGATAAAAATCTATAAATAAATAAAATGTTAGAAACTATCTCAAGTTTCACTCGCATCTCCTCTGGATATAGCATTTAACTCTCGGCACTTTGGTCATACGAGACCTTTTTCAGTTGTCTCTTCACCAAAACTGTACACTAATTCTCTAAAATCTCATCTATCTCAGCTTCTACCTCAGCACACAGATTAGGTTTCCACCCAATGTATAGCTAAGAATCTCCCACCAAGAATGGCTCCACTTCATCTCAGTTTAACAACATCCCTCATGTTATTTCTCTCAATGTACTTACAAGCTACATCATCTCTTATGTGGACAATCCACCTCACACTCTCACCCAATTGGTATTCCTAGCGGACTCAGTAATTTATTATCAAATAAATTCTCGGTACATCCGCATATATTCCTCCTGACACATGATCAGTAAGGATTTTTCATCTTGTCATTTCTTCGTTATTCTCATCTCAATCTCTAATCCATTAGGATGAAACAAAAGAGATCATATATACCACTCATCGTCGTCTCTCAAAGAAAAATACCTCAATAACATTATTAACATAATCTATTATTAATCGTCTCATACGAATAAATAGTCTTGATATGTCAACACTCACACATTTCTCTTATTGGCAGTAATTGGTTTAATTGCTAAGGAACGAATCCTATCAATCACAACCACAATTACTTTTGTACTTTTTTACTCATCATGTAGTTATATAGTCTATATCAATCAATCTGCAAAGAAATTTTACACGTTCTCAAAACAGCTACATGACATTCACATTTACTCACAACACCACCTTCCAACAATAATACTCTCTGTACTACCTCACAGTACCCCCATACTGTTACTCAGCCTTAGATCCGTTATCTTCCCAACCCTCAACGTCTCGACCCACACAAGCTCACCGCTATACTCATACCTATACATACACAAGAATAGTACATGTCTCGGCACTCCACATCACTATACAGTACTGTAGCACCACTCCATATCAACTTATGGTACCCGGTACCCTCCTCTGATCTTGTCACTCAACACTATCTTACAGTACCTCGTACTATCCTCCAAACTCACCACTAAACGCTATCTCACGGTACCTCGTATCGTCCCCCGATCTCATCGCTCAACCCTCTTTCACAGTACCTCATACCTTTTGTTAGTCCCAATAAACCACTGGATCTACTTGGTATCAATCAGAAACTTGAATGGTGTAGAATCCCAATCAAGTATGAATCGAAACACACAATAACTCGTAATAAAACCTTCAAATGCACTCGTTTTATTGATTAAACGACTGGTACATAAGGTTCCTATGATCAATTGCTCACAAGTTCTCTCAATAAGCTCACTCACACAATTGACCAACCTTACAAAATGACGGCTACATGAGCCTTATATTCTCTACGCTAGAAACCCTAAGCCCATAAGACCAAGCCCACCGAAAATATTATGGATTTCGGTCCATCACCCTGAAAAACCAAGGGGTTTTTCGGTCCTCAACCGAAAACCCATTTCAAGATAATATTTTCATATAAAGCCCCTTTAAATCTTAATTTTGACATCTTTAATGCCAAGCATAAACCAACAAATTAGGTCCTAACAATCTCCCCCTTGGTTTACAGCTTGCATTAAACTTCAGGCTTCTCTTGGTCTTCACATTCAGTTGAACACTGCAGCAACATTCTAACAATATCCCCCTATACGAATGATGGGTACAGATGTTAATAGCTTTCAGCACATTGCAGAGACAACTTCATCTTCGGATTGCACTGTCTTTAGATTTAACTCGAATGCGCATTTAGGTACGGGCTTCCGCATAGGTCTTGAATCAGCACATCCAGTTTTGATTTAACTCTGACTGGAAACATGGAGTCTGATTCTTCATCTTCTCTTCTTGATCGCATAAAGGTATAAAGTAACAACGGAAACTGTTTGAGGAGGAATTCAACGCAGCTTGTCGCATGGAATTACGCTTCACCTTTCTCTGGGGTTGAAATGATTGCGTTGAAAAGTTCAAACTTCACTTCTGGCTCCATCACTTGAAAGACTTTACTGGATTGTCTTCGACTAGAACCGGTGCACAATGATGACCACAATTCCTGTGGGTCACGGAGTCATAAAACTCTCACCACAGTTGTTCAATGACTCAGACTTGGCTCAGAATGAGACTTCTCGCAGTATCTGTGTGAACCCGGGGGAACGCACTGCGATTGTTTGAGTATCAGAGAACTACTCGTGGCTATTTTGATTTTGGCCCCTGCATATCCTTGATCAAAGATCTCAATGTAGTTGACAAGTCAACAAGTTGACTTGGCTCTTGGCAAGACGTTCATTGGTATCCAAACTCTGCGGAGTCACGAACATCTTGTTTAGAAGAAGTTTAGGTCAAGAGTGGTATGAGCGTGTAATATGTCTTGGTTATTAGACATACCTATCGGCTAGACTTTCGAATTGTCATCAGTGTATGGTTTATTACGCTGAATCATCCAACTCTTGTATTAGAAGCTTTGTATGTAAGAATAGTTGTTGATGCCTCACATCTACTACTTGTGTTGTAGCAGAGATTACTAGCATAGAATGTCGAAATATGATCGCTACTTGCTTTAAAGTAATGAATCATCTATTTCTTGTATCAGAAATATTAAGGTGGTTAAGAGTAGATTGGTGCGTGTGATAGACTACGGTACGCAGTCTAACCATCGGCACAGACTTTTTAACTCTCGACTTTGAGTGATTTCTCTCAAAGCGTCTAGAAGTTGGTGCTACACAAGAAAAACTTTTAGATTGGTTAAGAAGCGTTGTCAGTGTTTCACACTCATTGAGGTGAACCAATGAGGATCACCAACACTTAAAAAATTACCTCAGTAGTGAGTGGTATAAACTCGGTGCGTCGTCGGTAGGTAAGGAATGTCTTAGTGAGTCACGGTATGGTGATGCACATCTTTGACATGAAGATTTGATCTGTATCCCTGATTGGTATTTATAAGGAACATTGACGATTGTGCAAATATGAAAAAGGACAATATTTTTGTAGTTTTTTTAATTTTCTGAAAGGAAAGATATGAAAATTATAAAAAAATATTTTTGTATTTTTTTAAATTTTGTAATTTTAACAAAAGACATAAAGGAAAAACATCTTTTTGGAATTTTTAAGTTTTCTGAAAAGTAAAGACGTAAATAGACATATTTTTGTATTTTTAAATTTTAACAAAAGACATAAAGGAAAAACATCCTTTTGGAATTTTTTAAGTTTTTTGAAAAGTAAAGACGTAAAAAGACATATTTTTTGTATTTTTGAATTTTGTTTTTTTTAATTCTCCCCCTAAATTTGTGCATAGAGGAGAATGAACAAAAATGCACAAATTTAATTGAAAACAAAAGGAAAATATACAAAATTGAACTATTAGTCATCAAAACGAATCAAATTAGTTTAGGACGAAGTTACATTTTTAGTTTTCAACACGTCGTTAGTTACGAACCCTACGTGATCATTCCTTACTGCCCTTCCCGCAATGGACACAGACTCTCCAGTAATGATTTGAATGTTGTGCAACTGAGAGTTGGCTCCAATCATGTGCCTGGAACAGCTACTATCAACGGACCAAGATCTGATGATATTCGTCCATAACTGCTCCTGCACAGGATGCGGGATTAGTTGTTTTTAGGAACCCATTCCATCTTGAAAGTGGGTCGACCATCACTATCCACACTATGTACTCTTTCCCATGACATATCATGTTGATTTAAAACGAGGCCTTTTTGACCCATCGGTACTTTGGTTTTTGTCGCTTGTTGTTTAACCAGATGGGTGTATCAGCACTTGAGTTTGAAGTAGAACTCCCCCTTGACTTGTGCTTATGTTGCCAGTGAGGACTCGAGGACGATCCTTTAGATGAACTCGACTTTACCGATTTCAATTTGATAGAGTCATCTTTCGGATCAGTCTTCTTGTCCTTGGGGACTGCTTCTTGGCCTTTGCTGTGTTCCAATCGCCATCTCGTGACCGTGATCTTGAGGGCTTTCTTTTGGAAGACTTTCCCTTTGGTACATTTTGCCAATGTTGTGTGTAGAAGGGAATGTATGGACGATATGGACAGTTCTTGGAGATATGACCTACAGTCCCACAATTAAATCATGTTTGTCTTTTCAAGTAGATGAGGTTGTGACTTGGTCCTTGTCCTTTTGAGTTTTTCAAGGAGTTTCCAAAAGTACAAGTACAACCACATCTACTGGGACTAGGTCTTGGTCCACAAGGAATGTCACCCTCCTTCACAAACTTTTGTGGCTTGAATTTTCCAGAGGCCTGAACATTTGAGCTTGTAGTTGCATCATTTCTTTTCTTTGAACAGCAAGCAGCCTAAGTGTCTTTGCCCACATGTTCATCAGAAGTAACTGTAGATGAAGTGTTTGAAGAATTCTTTTCTGGACTGGAGTCGTCATCATCTTTCTCAGTTTCATCTGCACACTTATCAAAAGCATCAGTATTATCTAACACAACTTTATCGGCCTGACTGGATTTCTCAGCAACAAATATGTCATTTAAATCAAGGGGTGGAGTACAATTATAATTCAAAAGGAGGTGGAACACTTTTGTACCCGAGACCCTTTT
Organism: Cichorium intybus; assembly: GCA_023525715.1. Taxonomy (NCBI): domain Eukaryota; kingdom Viridiplantae; phylum Streptophyta; class Magnoliopsida; order Asterales; family Asteraceae; genus Cichorium; species Cichorium intybus. The sequence goes on from CM042013.1 coordinate 77,549,798, forward strand.
TTTCATCTCATTTAAGTTGAGACTCAATAATCGATTCGACTATCGTGCTTGACCCTTCAACTTTTTTGAAAACGAACTCCTTATCTTGAGCTTTGGCTTTCAAAGAGTCACGCTCGATAGTTAGTTTGACAATGTCTTCGTTAGCTAATTTGAGAAGATAATTTTTGGTACTATAATCGTCTTGTAATATTTTAAAACATTTATTTTAGCTTCTAGTTTTTCTTGTAGAGGTTTTATTTTTTTTTTAACGCCATAGTTGAGATTTTCGAGCTCAAATATTTCTCTAACAAGATTATCGTTGTGTTCGCGAAGTTTGGCAATTATATCAACACACGATTGAGAAGAACAAGCAACTTCTGAAGCGTCTTTTGTTGCCATTTTAGAGGTTCAAGTGGACCGAGAAAGCCTTCAAATGCCAAAAATTGATCAAAGAAACCCAAAAAAATTTCTGGCAAAAAACCAAAATTTAACCCAGATTTTTGACCCCCTATTTTCAGCGAAAAAACACTGTTCACCGAACACCTTGGCCAAAAAACCTCTGGACCGAACAACCTACACCGAACAACTTGGGCGAGAAATCAAAACCGAACAACTAACAGGAACCGATTTTCAGAAAAAATAAACCTAGAAGTACCGAACTTCAGTTGGGCCAACCGAACAACACAAAGTCAGACCGAACAACTCAATGGCTGACCGAACAACTCCAAAACCCTAGCCGCTACAGTGCCACCGGCGACCAACACAAGGGAGCGTGACAGAACAACCCAGATATGGCCGAAAAAACGCTGAAACAGATCGAAAAATGACGTTTTCAGATCAAAAACGCCGTTTTTGATGTTTTTTCACTTGAAGATGCCAAGAACAACGAAGAACACCAAGAACACAACACCCAAAACCGATCAAATCAGTCCAAAATTGCTCAAAAACGTCCAAAATCTCCAAGATCTAAGCAAAGGTTTCGAATAATTGATACCAAAACACCAAAAAATTGGATTTTTAAGGCTCTGATACCACTTGTTAGTCCCAATAAACCACAGGATCTACTTGGTATCAATCAGAAACTTGAATGGTGTGGAATCCCAATCAAGTATGAATCGAAACACACAATAACTCGTAATAAAACCTTCAAATGCACTCGTTATCTTGATTAAACGACTGGTATATAAGGTTCCTATGATAAATTGCTCATAAGTTCTCTCAATAAGCTCACTCACACAATTGACCAACCTTACAAAATGACGGCTACATGAGCCTTATATTCTCTATGCTAGAAACCCTAAGCCCATAAGACCAAGCCCACCGAAAATAGCAGGGACCCAACCGAAATCCATAAGGATTTCGGTCCATCACACCGAAAAACCAAGGGGTTTTTCGGTCCTCAACGGAAAACCCATTTCAAGATCATATTTTCATATAAAGCCCCTTTAAATCTTGATTTTGACATCTTTAATGCCAAGCATAAACCAACAAATTATGTCCTAACACCTTTCTCTGTTCTCACCACTCAATACTCTACGGTATCAAGTAATAAAGACTTACTGCTATACTTAATTGTGTAAGAATTACTGGCCACATAGGCTATCTCAACTCATATGAGTCAGAAAGACTCAAAAGCACCAGCCGTAAAGGCCCATAAGAATCCTCAAGCCACAAAGATTTAACACTCGACATATCACCTCATAATTTGCTATAACGTGCAATCAGCTACACGTTCACCATCTTTCTTAGCTCATACTCCTTTGGCCATATGAGCCATTTAGTGTGATTAACCACAATCGCAACTCACAATAACTGAAGATCTCTTTCAACTCATACTCCTTCTCTCCTCATACTATTCTCAACTCATACTCAACTTATACTAAACTCATACTCGACGCATACTCACTCTTATGCTCTTTGACTATCTCAGTCAATTAGCATACTCAGTCACATTCTCAACTCAATTATCAACAATGGTTCTCAGTCTCTTTAGCTCATGCTCTTTCGCTATCCCAATCAATTATAATTACTTACAACCCATTTATATCACAATTCTTAATATTAGTAATGTAATAGAGTTAATCACACAGAACACAATCTGCCACTAAGGCATACAGACAACTCACACTCATTACATGATCTTTTGGTTATATTATTCACAATTACAAAGTAATAATAAAAAATATAACATATACAACCATGAATCCCAAAAGGGACAAAATTACTCGCGTACCTCAACTCTCAACTCTGGATTGTAATCAGCTACACCCACTTATCTCAACTCTCAACTCTTGCGTGTAATCAGCTACATTCACATATTTTAGCTCTTTTAACTTCTGACACCTCATGCTCATACTCGTTCTCATCATCAGTTTGAAATTTACCTTAACTAGGATCTCGCCTCATCATTAGTTGGAATCTCGCCATGAGCTGGAATCTCATCTCATCATCAGCTGGAATCTCGCCATGAGTTGGAATCTCATCTCATCATCAGCTGACATCTCATTATCAGTTGAGATTCTCATATCCTCATTAGCTGATATTTCATATCAGCCAAAATCTCGTCTCATCATCTACTGTTGGTCCAACCGGCTGTGACCAATTCATCAACTCATTCTTCCTCGGTAATTATATATATGTTCACACACAAAATATACCAAATAATAAATATAACAGAAAAGTTATACTTAACTCAAACTCTAACATCTACAGCAGTATCTTTTCTGAGCATGTGATAAGGGCTCTCTCCTCGGTTCAAGTCTAGGACTCTACACTTAAGAGCCTAGTTTACTTAACCCACTGCTCTGATACCAACTTGTAACACCCAGTTTCTTCACAAAGTATACCCAAAGCTTTTCAAAAAATAAACACATCAAAAAGGGTATACTGGTACTCAAACTACGAAAAACAAGATGTTATCAAAATTTAATTACACAAAAGGTCCTCACAAAATAGACCAGACATTAGAAAAAAAAAATCAAACACGACTAAAGGACAGGCTCTAAGTTGTCCATCTCTCTTTATCACATGCATTCCCCAATCACTGCTACATATACTTTCAAAACAACATACAACTCAAGTGTAACCTTATAAAAAAGCTTAGTGACTAATCTCCCTACTCGACATCAACACAAGATGTGTTAGCATATAGATATATGAAAATATGGTATCAACCACATCTTACAACACACTCCACAAATGTCTCTCAACACATTCTCAGCATTCGCTCTTGCTAATCTCATTAGCAAGTATGCATCTCCTCTTTATATCTAAAATCTGTAATCACATTAGATTTATAAACACCAGCGATTGAATTATTAGCAACCATTAACTTAACAGTATGTACCATAACTGGTACTGCTCATAAACTCATTCATGAACACTTGCATGAACTCCTTCTACAACCAACCATAATCCATTTCAACAACCCTCGTGGTTATAGAATCCGACTCAAAAACTCTGTAACACAACCACTCTAGCATCTACTCTGTTTATACGATCAATCTGTATATTCAACTTGACTATTGTTACTCACAAATAACAATTCGATCCAACAGTAGATACAACAATAACAACAACGTAACATACATATATATATATATATATATATATATATATATATATATATATATATATATATATATATATATATATATATATATATATATATATATATATATATATATATATATATATATATATATAATGTATTTCAACTTATACTAATCAAATCTCTAGTCAAGTACTAGAGCGTACTCACATGGTGGTGGATCAGGACGTAGTACACCTGAGCTCCTCGCATTAGACTCCTTCCTAATGTATTAGCGGGTGTAAAACATCATATATTAGGTCTCAATTACTCCCAAATAACCCAACCACTAATACTTAAGCTCAACCATTGAAAAGAGGTGAAAACCCCCAAAACACACAGTTAGCGCTGCTAACTCTAAGGTTAGTGCCGCTAACCTGTCTGGTTCACCTCATTCTTGCCACATAATGGTTTCAGCCACAGAAACTCAATAATTTTCATATCAAAAGCTAACGAAAGTACTCTACTATGATATACTAACAACATATATCAATATAACAACTCCATTTCATGAATTTAGACATCTAGGGTTCTAAAAACCCCAAAACTCAAATAAATCAGTTTACCTCTTTGATTTATCGATCAAGAACACAATCATGATGTTAGATTCAGTCTCCCTTAGCGCTTATACGTTTCCTCTCAATCAATTTGGTCAATAATGGGTTTTATCGCATCTGGAGGTGTTTGGGAAAGGTTTTTGTCTCGAAATGAACAATATTGGAATAAAAGGGACTTGTTCACGACCCTTAGTGTTGCTAAGCCCATGCTTACTATCGCTAACTATGGTCCAAAGCTTCGTTTTGTTTAAAAGGCCTCGGTTCAACCCACAGCTTGCCCCAAAGCATATTCTACATGACCTGTCTGGGCCTACAAGACCCGTGTAGGTATGGAAGAATTTTGGATCAATATCTAAAGCCTATTTACACGACCCGTATGACGTCCTTTTGACATTTTCAAGCTCAAACACCGTCATAAAGGGGTTCTAATCATCCTAAGTCATACAAACACATATAACAACCTAACTAATCTTAATTACACAAAGATTAGTACATAAGAAAGGATTCCAACCTCTTCTTACTCATTGAACACCTCAAACTCGAATGCAATCATAAATTACTTAAAACAACTCGCAACTAAACCACCCTAACTACATCTTAAACTCAATATCTATGCACAAAGATTTGTTATAACTCTATATTAGCAGCTCGGTAGACATGCTTAGCAAATAAACATAGCAACTCACTTGCATAAGCATCTTGGTTAAGAAACGGGTATCACAATAAATTCCGTTATATATATATATATATATATATATATATATATATATATATATATATATATATATATATATATATTGTATAAACAATTTATACATTTTATGAATATATGTCTTATTTATATATTTCTACAAATATAAAATAATATATACGTACTTATTTATTTATTTCAACATTTGAAAAAATGTATATTATGTATAACTATTTTAATTATCATTTAACTCTTTAAATGATACTTATATTTCTAACGAATATTTAATCACATATTCATTTAATCAAATTCATACAATGTGAATTAATTTCATTTCCATATAAAATGATAAACAATAAATTAATATATTTGATTAATGAATCCAATTCACTATTAAAAATGATCATGAAGTTGTCTAGCTTTTCTTATGGTGTGACCTTAATAGGATCATATGTTATTAGTAGTGTCATATTAAGATGATTATTGAGCATACTATTTAAACAGTCTCCTACTTGTACAAGACTCATTTAATCGGATATAAACAATGGTGAGCTTCTAGCAACATTCAACTTTCCCTAGTAACATATGACTTCTACCGTTCAACGGTGCCCAATTCCTAAGAGACTAAGGTAGCAATTGGTGTTTAAGATTACTTATAACCTATCCTTTTGTTACGACCATCATTCTGAACATGAGACATGGATCTTATGTTGGATTAGGTGTCTAAGCCATGACTTATAAATTGTATTTATCTTATTAATAGAAACAAAGTCCATTTGGATTGCCCTCATAGCTGGAAGTTTGGCAGAAAGTTCAGTAGAGAGAAAGGTTGATTTATTAAATGTTTAATAAATCAATAGAAATAAAATAAATAGTTTATTAATATATTAGAGTGATAATATATTAATTAGAAACTATAGTAATTAATTAGAAATTAATCTAGAATTAATTGGATTTAATTTAGTGATTAATTTAATTAATTATAAGTGCAGGGACTGGTTTTGTAATTATTCAATAGTTGAATATTGACTGGCCAGTGGAAGCTCATAGGTGGCGAGATTTTGTGGAGCCTCCACATAAATCTCGAAACCATAATTAAGGTTTAAAGGGGCTTGGTCAATTTGACAAAAGGCTTGTCAAAAGTTGGGCTCTTCTAGGGTTTTGACTGTAACCCTTGGAGGCTATAAATAGTGTTGGTTATATGCCCATCGTTATAACACGTTGGTAATATTATTATAAATAGTAGGGTCCTTTTGGGTTACACGCAAGAGACGATTTAGCTAAAAGAGATCGAAAATAAACTTGAGGGGTTAAGTTTATTAATATATCATAGTAAAGGTATATTAATTAGAAACTTAATGGTTAAGTTTATTAATATACCAAAGTAAAGGTATATTAATTAGAAACTTAATAAGGATAAAGGACCAAAGTGAAATATCCACAAGGGAGGGGATAAGGATGAGGAGCACTATAAATACAACCCTAGATCTGAGTTGTAAGTGCTGCCAAAACCCTAATTTTCGTCACCCTCCTTCCACCCCTCGGTATACGGCCGATTTCTTTCAAAACCCTAAGTATTATGTGCTAAAACTTCAAGCAAAGGTATATACTACATCAACGGGTGCTGGATCGTTGTCTTGGGTGCGATTACATTAGAGGAGTTCTACTTTGGGCTCTCGTCATCCTAACAAGATCAGATCTGAGATCTAAAAGGTATTTCTTGAACCCTCTTGATTTTACAGTTACAAAAGTGTGCATGATTCTGTGATCCTGGTTGAATACGATTTAAATTTCTGTTTCCGCTGCGTTTGTTTTATGTTATCGTATTCCAACAGTGGTATCAGAGCCACTTTATCATGATTTTGTACTGTTTAGATTCGATTAGATTTGTTAAAAATCGTTTTTTTTTCTTTGAATTATCGAATCTGTCGACGTCCGCGCCGCGGTCCTTGAATGGTCGCGTCGCGGTCTTCTATAAAGTTACGATCATTAGGGTTTTGCCGCGTCGCGTTTCCTAGTGTTCCGCGCCGTGTCGTTCCTGTCATGATCGGTTTCTTTTGATTACCGCGTCGTGTTTTCTCGTGTTGCGCGTCGCGGCGGTCGTGAAGTTTATTTTCTGAAATCAGATTTCTTGTTATAATATGGTGATTTTAATATTGTATGATTGTTTAGATTAATCATTGACATAGAATGCTTGCATGCTCAATAGGATTATTAGCTAAACACAAAGTTTAAAATGCTTCAAAATTTAATGGATGATTGTTTAAATTAATTATTAACACTGCATCCTTGCGTGTTTAATAGAATTAATAGTTAAACATAATTTTCAAAGAATACTTAAAATTTTAAATGATATATATATATTAGAATTGTATCTATATGTATAACTTAAAATAAAAACATTGGTCAGACCGTGACTAGGCTCACTTACTCTAAATGTGTAGAAGGTTGAAGGAGGTCTCTTTGATTCCTAATGAGGTCGGTTTTTAAATAGCATTCATTGCTTACCACCCTCACCGCCTGTCACATTTTATCGAGTGGAGTTACCGAAAGGGTTTGATGGAACAGTGTTTCAAGATAAAAGTATTACTGAAAATACACAAGTAAGAAAAATTTGTTAAAAGTTAATAGATTTTTCAAAAATTATTGGCAATTGTAAGACGGATTTTAAAAGTTTAAATTGACCATTTTGCCAAAAAGAAAGTTAAAATGTTTTAACTTAACGAAACGAAATCCCGTTTTATGAAAATGTGAATCTCATGCTACCCACAAAGAACCACACATTTAACCGGGCCCTTTCGGCGTGGGAAGTGCTATAGCCAACGCGTCGGATTGGACTCGGCCAAAATGATGTGATACTCGCGATAACTCATGAATCATGGGCCGGGTGTCACGTGGGTCTTCGTGGTCGATTTACCATCCAAACTCTTGATCCGCGGCATACCCGTCACGAGAGAGAGGATGAGCATGATGGGATTAAACATGCCATTGATCAGATTCAATGAATCCCAAAAGATCTAGAAGCTTCATAGAGATTGAAGTTGGCAAAGGAGTATTGCCTACCTAAATAACTTCTGGGGGTGACTACGGCATACCTCTTCACCACCAAAAGCGAAATATGGATTCTAGCCTTAAGTAAAATAATTTTATGGGTAATTAATTTATTAAGGGATAATCAAACTAAATAAAACTCTATTTTAGATGTCAACCAAAGAAAGTTTGAAAGTTACAAGTTTTTTTTACTGCGTGGCTTCCTCGATCAAAGTAAGTTCAACGGCATAGATTATGCGTGTTGGTTCCAGAACTTGAGAAGAGTACTCAATGTCGAGGGAAATTTTATATGATTAAGGAACAAGTTCCTATGGATTATCCAGCCAGATCCACTAGTGCTGAAATAGACGGTCAATCATCTTAGACGTCTAAATGATTCGAATAAGGTTGCTCGTTTCATGTTAGACACTATGATTCCCGAGCTTCAAAGAAGATTGTGGGGTCTTGGTGCTTTGACATGATTAACCGGCTTAAGGACATGATCCAGGAGCAGGTTAAATGGGAACGATTCGAAGTCATGAAAGCATTATTTGGATGTAGGCTGTTACTAGGATGGAGAGTCAATACCCATATGTTTAGCATAAGAGGGTACATTGACCAAATGTGGAGGTTGGGATTTCCAACAAGTCGGGAGTTAGTCACGGACATTGTCCTTAACTCGCTGACTAGTTCTTATGATTAGTTCATTCTGGACTTCATTATATAGAACTTAAAAGGACCCTTCGAGAGATTACATAGCATGTTGAGGAAAATAGAACTTTACATGGCTAGGGAATCCAACACCACAGTTCCTAAAGGAGGTGTCAAAAGGAAAAGGACAAACCCTACCAAGGGAATGATTTTCCTAAAGAAACCTCAATACTGAAATCATGAGGAAGATTTTTGTTTCCACTGAAAGGATGTGGGACATGGAAGGCATAAATGCTCAAGATATCTGATGCAATAGAAGTAGTTGCAAGCCAAAGAGTATGGCACTTCAGGTATATTTGTAATTCCATAAGTGCTTTGCTTATGACCAGTATTGCCATTTTAATGGGAAGAGACTGGAATAAAGCAGAGGTACAAACCATGGAGAGCTGGATCGAATCATGGACTACAAGCAGCTTGCTTTCATCCATAGGATTAGGAACCAACTTCTCTATAGTGTTTTAGTTTATGGTTTTGCAATTTGAAGATTGTTGATGTGAACATTGTTTCATCAGATGGTTTTGACTTGGTTTAAATAAAGGTTGTTTTAAACAAAAGTTATTTTAAAAGTTATTTTGGAACAAAGTTATGGTCATTACATCTATGAGAACTGGTTCACAACAATAGTTCGAAAATATTGATTCAAGAGAATCCAAATGTTTGGATTGATGGAATGAGTGGAATTGTCTGGTTTTGTAAACTTGAAAGAAGCTACCAGAACTCCAGATGGATAGGATTCTGGAGATCATTTGACTGAAAGTCTTATGATAACTGCTATTCTTGTCTACATAGAGAGATAACTATGCACTGCTCACAAGTTATTGTGGGCAAAGGCTAAGAATCTGTTGGACCTTGTACATCTAATGTATTTGGACCGTTCAGTTTTCCACTAAACCGTCTAAAATACTCTATTGAGTTTGAAACCTATGTGGTGATCAGTACTTCAAGAACAGAGTATTGAATCAAATGAGCAAAGGATGAGAATTCTAAATCCAAGTGCGGATAAAGAGTTTCTTCGTCAAAGATTATACAATCATCTAATGGACTGTGAAAATTGTTTCAACAGTCAAATCCACTTAGAACGCTACGAGCATCGTATGGTGTGTCTGAGTTATAATCGAACATAAAGGTTCGACTTATGATGGATTGTATTATGCTTCCAATCTATGTTTGAGGTTAAACCTTAGAGACAATAGAGTCCTAACCCTTGCACCAACACAAAAGGTTCTATAAACACTGTTTGAGAAATATGGAGTGTAGATGTTTCTTCACTAGCATATTTAGAAATTTGGGGTCTTGAGACTTACGGTTTACCGTGTAGCTCAGAGGACGCCGATTGACAGAAGTGTTATTCCATTAGAGTACTTGGATATAATAAGCATTTTGACAACAGTATGATGTTGTATAAATGGCAGTCTTCTATGATAGGAAGCTGGTATTCAAGAAATCAGTGGGAGCCTGACTGATCTTGATGAGACTCAAAGGATCAAAGAGCCTGATGTTGGCACTAGCACTCAACCAGAGGTAGTAAAACCTGTTGAGACTCAGTAAGAGTTTGTTGAGGAATCTGACATAACTCCATCTCCTGTTCGAGAAACTGATAAAGGACGTCATACACCTGGTTTTCATGAATTACATGTTGACGAAGGTGATAAATGTCTGGTGGATCATTGTGACCCTACCAATTATCGGAAGTCGTGGCAGGCCCTTTTGGGTTGCATTAAGGAAAGAGATGATGGAGAGTGAGATGAAATCCATGTATGATAACCAAGTTTGGAACCTGGTTGATCAAACACCTGACCTTAAAACAGTTGGGTGTAAATATGTCTTCAAGAAGAAGACAAATGTGGATGGAAAGGTACACACATACAAAGCCAGACTGGTGGCAAAGGGTTATACTCAAACCCAAGGGATTGATTATGAGGAAATTTTTCACCAGTGGCGATGATTAAATATATAAGGATATTGTTTGCCATCGCAACATTTTGTGACTACGAAATATGGCAAATGGATGTAAAAACCGCTTTCCTTAACGGAAAACTTTCAGAGGATGTGTATATGACACAACCAGAGGGTTTTGTACAGTCCAAATATCCTAATAGAGTGTGTAAACTTGTGGAGTCGATTTATGGACTCAAACAAGCATCTCGTAGCTGGAATCTCTGCTTCGATGAGAAAATCAAAGAGTTTGGATTTTCGAGAAGTAAAGATGAGTCATGTGTATATGTCAGAGCTAGTGGGAGCATTGAAGTCTACCCTATGTCGTACACAGATAGCAAAGTTCTCATGAAAATGTCCCTATCTCGAGAAATATGAAATAAATGAGAATTGCTATGCTATAAATGACACAGGAGAAACTTAATGCGCATGAAGCATTTTGATCTATGGAGATAGAATTAAGTGCTTCATAGGGATTTTGGAAACAAAAGTGAACTATGTAAATGTCAGTGCTAATGGGAGCACTGAAGTCCAACCTATGTTGTATGCAGATAGCAAAGTTCTCATGTAAACGTCCCTATATCGAGAAATCATAAATAAATGAGAATTGCTGTGCTACAAATGACATAGGAGTGACCTATTGCATATGAAGCATCATGATCTATGGAGATAGAACTAAGTGCTTCATAAGGATAAGCTAGAATACATGAGCAGTCGGATCTAGAGATACAAGACTCCTATAAGGGATTCAAGTTTCTGTATCAGGGTTTAGGACTGAGTGAAACTCAGAGTCCTAGTTCCATTAAGATCCTGGATGAAATGAGTTGAGTCCCGTATGCACTTGCATATGGATCAATCGCATAATGTACGAGACCTAATGTATCATATGCCTTGAGCATGATGATTTGACATTAGGCTAATCCTGGCAAAAGTCAAATGGATGGAAGTCACGAAGTATCTTAAATGTTTAAGATATTCTTGATCCATTATAGTATGGGAGAACTCAGTGTAAAGAAGCACACTGATAGTAGCTTCCAAAACTAATAGAAACGGTTCTTGTACGCAGTCAGGATCCGGGTTCTTACCAAAAGAGACATCTCAGTTAATAGAGCTATATCGGATGAGGCAAGATAGCTGATCTGATCACTAAGTCAATGTCTCGGACTAAGCAAGATCGTTCATGCTAAGTCCATATGCATTAGATATGCAAATGAATTGACTTTGAGTGAAGTTAGTATAGTTTGATTTGTATTGGGAACTTAAGCAATGAAAAACTCTATCTGATATGAAGATTATTATGTGGAGAACATAATATATGCATAAAGGCAGTCATTTCATTAGTTTATCATTGTGTTCCGATTTTGCGTGTTTTATTGACTTCCTGAATAATTTAATTATTATTCAAACTGTCCACAGTCAGTCATACTTTTGGGAGTAAGTATTGATTCAAGACTGACATGAGGAATTGGTAAATTGTCCATAGAGATGGACATAGCATGGAGATGCACTAATTCTCATGTGTACTTAATAGGGATTAAGTATTGGAGTAACCTGCACTTAGAGATTACTTCATGGAATCTGTCACGAGTAATTCTAAGATGGTAATATCTTATATTCTTCAAGCGGAGATGCATTGATTCTTTGTCCTGCAGTCTGTTGTGCCTTGGTTTTCTCCAACGTTGTCCGTAACTGGCAGCCATATAGAGAATGTCCAGGTATGACATGATGAGTAGGCGAGATCCGTGTAGTCAAAGTTTATTTGTTCCTTCTGCCCTAACAGGAGAAGCGATATCCATGGGCCCCTCGATGATTTGGTGCTGACAGCAAGTGTACGGCCGTACCGAGACTGAATTGATATATAATCAATAGTGCAGTCTGTTGTAGTCATCACAAATCTCTATCGGGAAACATAATTTTGAATGTTTGAGACTGACATAATTCCATGTCAGACGTTCATAAGGATATCTTGTAGAACAAAGGAATATTTGATCACTTGCCTAAGGGCTGTTTCATTAGATGAACACGGCATTTGTCTAGGATGACATACACCTTACTAGGTTAATGAATATTAGACCATACAGTTGTTATAACAAGTGCAAGTGGGAGACTGTTGGTTATATGCCCATCGTTATAACACGTTGGTAATATTATTATAAATAGTAGGGTCCTTTTGGGTTACACGCAAGAGACGATTTAGCTAAAAGAGATCGAAAATAAACTTGAGGGGTTAAGTTTATTAATATATCATAGTAAAGGTATATTAATTAGAAACTTAATGGTTAAGTTTATTAATATACCAAAGTAAAGGTATATTAATTAGAAACTTAATAAGGATAAAGGACCAAAGTGAAATATCCACAAGGGAGGGGATAAGGATGAGGAGCACTATAAATACAACCCTAGATCTGAGTTGTAAGTGCTGCCAAAACCCTAATTTTCGTCACCCTCCTTCCACCCCTCGTTATACGGCCGATTTCTTTCAAAACCCTAAGTATTACGTGCTAAAACTTCAAGCAAAGGTATATACTACATCAACGGGTGCTGGATCGTTGTCTTGGGTGCGATTACATTAGAGGAGTTCTACTTTGGGCTCTCGTCATCCTAACAAGATCAGATCTGAGATCTAAAAGGTATTTCTTGAACCCTCTTGATTTTACAGTTACAAAAGTGTGCATGATTCTGTGATCCTGGTTGAATACGATTTAGATTTCTGTTTCCGCTGCGTTTGTTTTATGTTATCGTATTCCAACAAATAGAACCCCTGGTAACCCTAATTATCTGCGCCATTTTTACTGTCTCTCTGGAACTCTGCTGTCACTTCTCCATTGCTTGGGTGTGACTTCATTTGAGGCAGGATATTTATGCTGCTAGCTTCAAGAAGAAAATTCAAAGGTTGGTTTTCATGTTCTAATTCTTTAGAAATTAATTGTTGGCCTTCTAGGTTTTATTATATATTCATTGATAGAAAAACATAGATCCTCATCTAGGTTGCATGTGAACTTAGGATTTCTAGTTCATAGATTGCTAAAAACCTTTCAGTGGTATCAGAGCCTGTCTTGTTTTTCTTGTGAATTGCTATAATTGATTATGTGTTCAAGGGTTTTTTGCGAAAATAATAACCCTTGGGAGGCCTTGATCGAATTTTGTGGCTAGGGTTTTGAAAACCCTAGCCTCCACTCCTTTTTTGGCGATTTGCATGCTAGGAGGAAAGTAAGTGGTTATTTTTGGTAATTGTGAGCAATTAAATAACTGGAAACCTTAATCCCATTACATGCTATTTTCGAAAATTAGGGGATTGAGATAGGTAAATTAATTTGATTAATTTTTGTGATACCGATCTTGATTTAATTAATTTAATTAATTGTTAAGTAAAAGATAAAATAAATCACTTAAAGATTTAAATTTAAATTTTCGAGATTAATTGTTAATTAGCGAAAATTTTAATAAATTAAATCTAAAATATTTTAAAAGTTTAAAATACATCTTATATATTTTATTATTAATAGTTAATATGTTATATATAAGATAAAATTGGTTAATCTTACCGTTAGTAGACCTCATTCACAAAATTGTCCTATAAAGAGGGTATAAGGCGACTGCCTATAAAATGGTAGTCTAATGGGTGTCCACTCTCACCCACCGCTCTTCTGGTCAGTCGAGTGTCGTTAGCCGAACGGGTTTGATAGGACCGCTTAAGCCTCTTAAAAGTACAATGCTATTATTGAAAGTACTAGAACAATTTATAAAAATCCCATTCTAGTTATTTTTAGGAAAAATGTGAATTGATGCTAATCCACAAAGTTGTACATTGCACTTTATGAAACATTGGTGGAGCGTGTATGGATAACCGGCACACCAATAGGGGTTCATAAAGAGTTGCAATGGGTTTCTCGATCTTACCATTATTGATGGAGCGTGTGTGGTTAACTGGCACGTCAATTAGAGATGGTAATTGACTTCGAGAGTACCAAGCTAACTTGTATAGTTATTCACACCCGGTTTGTGATCCTCAGTATCCCAGTCACAAATAGTGGGGCATATCCGAGATTAAAACATGCTATTGAACAGTTCATTAAATCTCAAAAGAAACTAGGAATTCCATTATAATATGATTATTTTCCACGGTGGAATTGGCTGAATCGTCATTCGCCTACCTTTATAAAATTTGCAATTAGATTATGGCATCCCTCCTCTAAGTTGTAAATTCTTATAGTTGGGTCATCGCTTTATTATTATATTGGGTTAATATTAAGGATCTCATATTTGTCTAATTAAAACTAGCTTCTTTTATAGATGTCTTCTGCTGAACAATCCGTTCCCCACTCGAACTCCAGTAACGTCACCTCGATCCTGTCATTGTGCTCCAAAGTGACATTGGATGGCACTAACTACAATGACTGGGTCAGAAACATCAAAATGGCTCTGCAGGTTGAGAACAAAGAGTATGTTCTTAACACCAAGCTAGTTGAAGTTGATACCAAAACAGCTACTCCCGAGGATCTGGCCTCATACCAGAAACACTGTGATGATGCGACCAAAGTGGCCTGCATCATGATTGCTACAATGAAACCTGAGTTGCAAAGAATCTATGAGGACTACTGGCCCTACGAGATGCACAAGGACCTTGCAGAAAAGTTCCGCAAGCGAGCGCGAGTCGAAAGGTGCGAGGTGGTCAAAGCGTTCACTGACAGCAAGCCAAAGGGCGGAGAGTCCGTCTGCACTCATGTGCAAAGGATGCAAGGTTACGTGGACAGGCTTAGAAAACTGGGCATGCTAGTTGATTAGGAGTTGGCCATTGACATAGTGCTTAACTCCTTACCAAGTTCTTATGACCAGTTCACACTGGCGTATCATTTGAACAACACTCAGGCCTCCTTGTCTGAGTTGTACAGCATGCTGCAGACTGCAGAAGATGGGATGAAGGGGAAAAGTGTACCCTTAGTTAGCCAACCTGTCTTGGCAATTCGTCATGGGAAGGGAAAGAAACGGAAGGGCCCTCCCGGTTAGAACTGGAGGGAAAAGGTTTATGTTTGGTCATCCAGTAATGGCCCGAGACCCAAGTCCTCCGGCATTCCTCATGTCGCCAACCCCAAAGATACCGACTGCTTTTATTGCAAAGAAAAGGGTCATTGGAAGATGATCTGCCCGATATACTTGCAGGACGTCAAGGACGGAAAAGTGAAGCCGACGTCAGTAGGTATGTACACTATCTCTAAAAACTCACCATTTTCCAGTTCTTGGGTCCTTGATACAGGATGTGGTTTTCACATCTGTTCTGATTTGCAGGGCCTAAAGGAAAGCAGGGAAGTAGAGCACCGTAGATTGAACCTGATCATGGGACAATAGGAAATCGTTGCCTATTACCAAGATCGGTGTCTATAGTTTAGTTCTTAGTAGTGATGTTTGTTTAGATTTAATAAATTGTTGCTATTTTCCATAAATGGCAAGAAACATAATTTCATTTCATGCATTGTTCAAACAAGGCTTTCAGTTTTCTTTTGATAATAATATTGCTTCAATTTCTGTTTTCAAAAATGGTACTTTTATTTTTACTGCTTTTCCTTGTGATGGTGTGTATGAAACTGTGCAATGTGTTGACAATTTAGGATATATTCTGCATGATATTGATTCTTCTAGTGGTGTAGAAAAGGCATGCTTTTAGCGCTGTCGTCTTGGGCACATTAACAACAAACGCATCGCCCAACTCCAAAGGGATGGAGTGTTGGAATCATTCGACCTCAAATCAGATGATGTATGCGAATCTTTTCTTTTGGGCAAGATGACTAAATCACCTTTCAAATGGTCTTTTGAAAGAGGTGAAGGTTTATTGGACATCATACACACAGATGTGTCTGGTCCCTTCAGATCAACCACAAAGGATGGCACGCGGTTCTATGTGACCTTTACTGACGATTTTAGTAGATATGGGTATATCTACTTAATCAAGAACAAGTCAGACACCTTTGAAAAGTTCAAAGAGTTTAAAAATGAAGTTGAGAAGCAATTGGGTAGGAAGATAAAGATGCTTAGATCCGACAGAGGCAGTGATTATCTTAGTATCGAGTTCCTAGACTATTTGAAGGAATGTGGAATAGTTTCACAGTTATTACCTGCTCGGACACCACAGTTGAACGGTGTTGCCAAGAGGCGTAACTGAACCCTGTTAGACATGGTTCGTTCCATGATGAGTCGAGCTTCGCTTCCCATTCACTTCTGGGGGTATGCCTTAGAGACTGCCGCCCATAACCTCAATCTTGTCCCAACTGTTGCCAAAACACCTCATGAGATGTGGACGGGGAAAGTGACCTCGTTAGCACATATCAAGGTCTGGGGTTGTGAGGCTTTCGTTAGACGAGAGACTCAAGACAAACTCGCAGAAAGAAGTGAGAGGTGTTTCTTCATTGGATACCCCAAACAGTCCTTTGGATACTTATTCTACAGACCGAGCGAGGACGTGGTCTTTGTAGCTAGACGAGGAGTCTTTCGAGAGAGAGAGATCATATCCAAAGAGGACAGTGGGAGTACCATTGATCTTGAAGAAATTCAAGAGTCATTAGATGACACAACCTTAGGAGAAACTAGCAACCAATAAGAGGAAGAAGTTCCTGTTGGTTTGATAGACGTATCCTTACCTCTTAGGCGCTCCGATAGAGTTAGCATGCCACCCGTGTTTTTTGGTTTCTATATAACTACCGATGGAGATACGTTTGTCAGTGATAGGACACTGATAAATCTGGATGAACCAGCTAACTACCAGGAAGCGGTGGTGGGCCCTGAGTCTGCCAAATGGAAAGAGGCAATGGACAGCGAGATCAAGTCCATGTATGACAATCAAGTTTGGAACTTGGTTCACAATATACCGGGTCGAAAGACAGTCGGGTGCAAGTGGATCTTCAAGAAGAAGACCGACATGGATGGAAAGGTGCACACCTTTAAGGCCAGACTGGTTGCGAAGGGTTTCACTCAAACCTCGGGGGTTGACTATGATGAGACCTTCTTACCAGTGGCCAAGATAAAGTCCATCAGGATTATGCTAGCCATAGCTGCGTTTCATGACTACGAAATTTGGTAGATGGACGTCAAAACCGCCTTCCTTAACGGGAAGTTGACTGAGGATGTTTATATGAATCAGCAAGAGGGTTTTGTCGATGCTAAGTACCCTAATAAGGTGTGTAAGCTTGAGAAATCGATCTATTGATTGAAACAAGCTTCTTGCAGTTGGAATCTTTATTTCAATGAGAAAGTCAAAGAGTTTGGTTTCTCTATGAGCGAGGATGAGTCCTGTGTATATGTCAAGGCTAATGGGAGTATAGTCACTTTTCTAGTGCTGTATGTTGATGACATACTGCTCATGGGAAACTACGTTCCGACCTTGCAAGATGTCAAATCTTGGCTCGGGAAATGTTTCGCCATGAAAAACCTTGGAGAAGCTACTTATATTCACGGGATAAGAATATTGAGAGATAGGAAGAAAAGACTAATCGGACTTATCCAAAGTACATGCTTGGAAAAGGTACTGAAAAGATTTAGTATGGAAAATTCCAAGAAGCGAGAGATGCCTATCCAAAGTAATGCAAAGTTGAGTAAGACTCAAAGTCCGAGTACCGACGAAGAAATAGCTGACATGAGTCGGGTACCTAATGCCTCGGCTGTAGGGTCGATCATGTACGCTATGACGTGTACTCGCCCTGATGTGGCCTTTGCTTTAAGCATGGTCAGTCGGTTCCAGGGGAATCCTGGAAGGACACATTGGATAGCTGTCAAGAATATACTAAAGTATCTGCGAAGGACAAAGAACATGGTGTTGGTCCTTGGTGGCAGTGATACTTTGAGAGTTAATGGATATATAGATGCCAGCTTTCAGACGGATAGAGACAACGGTCGGTCTCAGTCGGGCTGGGTATTCCTTTTGAACGGGGGAGCGGTAACTTGGAAAAGTTCCAATTAAGAGACAATAGCTGATTCGACGTGAGTCAGAGTCCATAGCAGCAAGTGAAGCGTCAAAGGAAGCGGCTTGGCTGAAGAATTTCATCGGTGACCTTGGAGTAGTCCCGAGCATTCAGGAGCCAATGGAACTGTTCTGTGATAATAAAGGAGCGGTCGCCCTGACAAAGGAACCGCGAGATCATGGAAAGTCCAGACGTATCGACAGAAAGTACCACTACATTCGACATAGAGTAGAAGAAGGTCACCTCGTTGTAAAGAGGGTATCGTCTGAAGATAATCCTGCAGATCCCTTGACAAAGGCTCTGAGTAGGATCAAGCACAATCAACATGCTAGGAGCATTGGATTGAGAGATGATATTAGTTTTAGTAATTAGATAGAGTTTTGAAACTTGTAACAGTATAAATGTAATTGACTTTAGTGATTTAATAATAGAGATTTATTAATGAGTATTGTTTATTTCCTTTGTCAATTATTTATTATTGTGTTTCATTTTTGCATGTTTACTTCCTGAATAATTGGATTATTCAAAGGTCCACAGTCGTTCATACTTTTAGGGAGTAAGTATAAATGAAGATTGTCATAATTTGGTTGTAGATTGTCTAAGGAGTTAAATATAGCAATAAGATTGCTACAACATTCATGAGTACTTAGGAACGGAGATTTGAGTATTGGATAGACCCGCGCTCAATAGATTGCTTCATGGATTACATCACAAGCAATGTTGAGACGATAATATCTTATGATATTAAAGTAGAGAGATATGAATTATAATTTACGAGGCGGTCGTTCATTGATAGTACAAAAACGCATCGGTAACACGATGTTATAAAACGTGCTGTTGTGAGTGATTTGTCTGGTAAAAGATATAAGCATATGAGTCAAAGCTTATTCATCCCTTGACCCTAACAAGAAACAGATATCTGTAGCCCTCTCGATGATTTTGAAGTTGACTGAAAGTGTTGGCCAACCAGGACTTAATTGATGTGTTCAATTGTAGTCTTAAAAGTCATAAGCAAATCAGAAATCGGGAAACAGAGTATCGGACTGAGATTGATTCTAATCCATGTCTCAAGTCCGAAAATATCTTGTTGGACGGAGGATCATCTGATCACTTATCTATGGACAGAACTGACTAGGTCAGAGCTTGGCAGCGGTTTCTAGGAAACTGAGATTTGTTAATCAGAAGATACATTTGACAATTAAAGTCATAGACTTATCCAAGTAGGAGACTGTTAGATTAGGTGTCTAAGCCATGACTTATAAATTGTATTTATCATATTGATAGAAGCAAAGTCCATTTGTGTAACACCCGGCTTATTAACAAAAACACCCCAAAAATTTTCATTTTTCAAACCAAATATTTTACAAACAAAAACATAAGTAAGGGGTATTAGTTAATACAATGCGAGTACAAGAGTATCACGAAGTATAATACATAAAATATTATACATTTTTCAAGCCGGGTCGTCACTTCAAATACTAGTCCTCAGTCACGGACTTTATCTTTTCCCTTGGCGGGATCACGCTCACCTGCAGGGACATATCAATAAAACCGTGAGCTATAAAGCCTAATGAGTAATCAAGCAATTTAACATGCATATATAAGAGAATAACAGCAATTAAACTCTTAAACAATTTCTGTCCCAAAGTCATGGTCATCACTGACCGCACCGTATATCATAGCCATAAAGGCCGCACCAAATATCATAGCCCGAAGGCCGCACCAAATATCATAGCCCGAAGGCCGCACCAGTTTAGGTTCAATAACCCAATATCATGGTCCTAAGACCGCACCAGAAATCATAGCCATATAGGCCGCACCAGTTGGATATAACATCCGATATCATAGCCACAAGTGGCCGCACCATTTAGTACCATTTTATTTCATTTCAAATTTCCATATTCAACTCTAAAACTACTACAAGTTATAAGAGTTCAACCATCAAATATCACATTTGATATAAGTGAGATTACTCACCTGAAGGTTTGCTACAACTAGCTTTTGTTGTTCCTTGCTTTCCAATGTGATCCGTAGAATTTTGTCCCGTACCTATAATTCCATTTGTTTTCAAAATGATTATAGGTCAATAACCATTCTAATTAACTCTAATACAATAGAGTTTAATACAATACTATTATAAACAATGCCTAGTTAATAAACTTTCCATTTACTAACTTTTTATGAATTTTACTATTCACCGAGGCATTCGAATCGATCTACAGTGCTCCCGAGGAGTCAAAAACTCAATTTAATATTTTTCTAGGTCTTTCCTAACCATCATGGACTTATGGTTCAAGTTTGAGGTAAATCGGACAAGCCTAGCAAAATTTGGCGTTTTTGGACCCCCTGCCAGCAAGCATGACCCGTGCTCTATTTTGGCCTAGGGAAGCACGACTCGTGCAACCCATAATAGAAACATTCTTTGGTTTTCCAGAAACACACGACTCATGCAACTTGTGCACTAAAAACGCACGACTCGTGCATAACCTGGGAAATTCCAGAATTCTCGCGATTTTTCACTGTAGCGTGCAGTTTTGACATTTTAAGTACTTATTTTTGTTCTTAATCACTTGGGGTTCATTCCCAGGTCAAAACTCTCCATGAAAACAAGGTTTTTAACCATTGAAATCAATTCAATTCATCAAAATGAAGAATTAGGGTTCTTAGTTCCAAAAACCCCAAAACTTCAACTTGATCAATTTCAATGGTTTCACTTGTTATATGCTTATCTAGTGATCATATTAGAACTCAGAAATCATGAATAAACATCATGAAATTCACTGAAATTGCAAATTTCAGTTTTGACCCAAAAACCCATCAAGAACAAAAAAGGCTAGAACTTGAAATACTTACTTCCAAAGCTTCCAAACCTTCAATTCAAAGGCTAGAATCGAAATCCAAGCTCAAATCTTCCAGAAATCTTCAAGGTTTGCAGAATCCGTACTATGAAAACCCTCTCCCGTATCTGTTAAAATTTCTGCACATGTGGAAGAACCTTCCCACTATTTATACCTTCAGAAATTGCAATCTAGTCCTTGAAGTTGCATTTCTTAAAATTTTGCCACAATTTACAATCTAAATGACAAAATCAGATTTTTATAACATTTTAAGTCCAAGACTCAAAATATTATTACCAAACAAGTCTTTTTCTGTCAAAAAGACCAAATTACCCTTCTAAGGTAAAATGACCATTTTGCCCTTTTTATTATAATTACATAATAAAATACATTTTGGCGTTACAATTTAGGTTGCCCTCATAGCTGGAGGTTTGACAGAAAGTTTAGTAGAGAGAAATGTTGATTTATTAAATGTTTAATAAATCAATAGAAATAAAATAAATAGTTTATTAATATATTAGAGTGATAATATATTAATTAGAAACTATAGTAATTAATTAGAAATTAATCTAGAATTAATTGGATTTAATTTAGTGATTAATTTAATTAATTATAAGTGCAGGGACTGGTTTTGTAATTATTCAATAGTTGAATATTGACCGGCCAGTGGAAGCTCATAGGTGGCAAGATTTTGTGGAGCCTCCACATAAATCTCGAAACCCTAATTAGGGTTTAAAGGGGCTTGGTCCATTTGACAAAAGGTTTGTCAAAAGTTGGGCTCTTCTAGCGTTTTGACTGTAACCCTTGGAGGCTATAAATAGAACCCCTGGTAAACCTAATTGTCTGCGCCATTTTTATTGTCTCTCTGGAACTCTGCTGTCTCTTCTCCATTGCTTGGGTGTGACTTCATTTGAGGCAAGATATTTTTGCTACTAGCTTCAAGAAGAAAATTCAAAGGTTGGTTTTCTTGTTCTAATTCTTTAGAAATTAATTGTTGGCCTTCTAGGTTTTATTATATGTTCATTGATAGAAAAACATAGTTCTTCATCTTAGGTTGCATGTGAACTTAGGATTTCTAGTTCATAGATTGCTAAAAACCTTTCATCTTAACCATTATCATTTTGTGTTTAACTTTTAGTCAGAAGCCTTAGATGTCTCACTTTCAATACATAAGAGGAACAAACCCTATGTTAACTACATACGCCTCTTTAGAGTCCATGTTATAACTAATGTAGCCTTTATAACTATCATGTTTCATTATAACCTTTAACCATATCAAATGATAGCACTTTCTAAAGTTGAGTCGCTAGTATGTATCTCAGGTCTAAGGAGACAGGGATAACATCTTTACTCAAGAATCACTTACAAAGACGATCCATGAAGTGATCTTGAAGTATGTTGAGTCCAATACTTATTCCCTAGAAGCACTTATGAACCTAGCTTGCAATTCCGTGCTATTTTCAACCCTTTGAAAATCATACATTGTATTCATCTTTGTCTTTCTTCATAAATGTTCCCATAATTATTACCGACCATGGACATTGAGAATAACTATTTTATTCATGGATTAAACATGCTACCCGGAACACAATCAATTATTAACTTACAGAATATGTCATACATATCCAAGTTTTATACTATAATTGTTGCTCATATCCCGATAGCTAAATACTAATTAAATTCAAATGAAATCCCATTACTAGAACTACAGAGTCCTATGGCTCAAATGTAAATCTTTAAACTCATTTTAAGAGAATCTTCGTAAATAGGTTCTCAAATTGATTTGAGTGAATTTTGTGAATACTATAATCTCCTTCTTTAACTTTATTCCAAATATTGTTAAACCCAGGGAGTTCCTCCTTCGGCTTTGTTTTTTTGTGTTTTTAATTATATTGTTCTACTGAACCGATTTTCTTATAATTTTCTTTTACGAAAATGCTATTACTAATTTAATTTTTCATCACTTTGTTTTTATACATGATTAATAGAATTCTTCCATTTTCATATATTGTTAGATATTTGTTTTCCAATTTTTAAACCTTTTTGGTACAAATTTGAGACAACATTCTTCTATAGAATTTCCGTAGTTTTATGATTTTGTTTTTGTATTCTTTTAGACTTACTTTTATTTTCAACTCCTTTTACTTATCTTTTATATATTTTCTTTATAAAATCACATTTTACAAAATTAACTTTTTATAATTTTTACAACTTTATTTTATGCATGGTTATTGTGATTTTTACTTTCTGAATATTTTTTTTTTTTGGAATTTTGATTAATTAAGTGAAACAAACATGAACAAGTCTTAGTTTGTTTTTAATTCTTTAACAGCCCTAATCATGAACAAGTATGTTTGAATAATTAATGTTGTAATATGAATATTTAGATAAATACATATTTAAAAAAATTAATGTAAAGCAACTTCCAATTGTAAAAATAAAATTGATAGATTGTAAAGGCTAAAGTAAAAATCAAACATATTCGGTAGTAAACCAAAATCTAATCTAATTTTACATTTTTTTAATCTTAAATTTTTTTGTAGACGACGTATAAGAATTTATTTTACCTTTCATTTTTATTTTGATTAAGTTATATATCTTTTACGATTTTAATTTTTTTTGTTTTTTTTTTTCTAATTTAATACTTGGTTTTGGTTGGACCTGGTCCGGCCCGTCTCAAATCAATGAAATTGTAAAAAGAAAATTGATTTTATTATTATAATTTAAAAAGATTTATTAGCATAGCTAAATGCAACACCCACTAATTGCAATAACATGTCAATTTAAAAAGGTTTATTTAAATATCTACATGCAACACTCAGTAATTGTAATATATCAACAGTTAAGTTACCTAATAGCTAATAAATACAAATTTTTTATTCATTATGTATGGTTCTTATTTAAATATTTGTGTTTGTTTATTTGTGTTTATTCTAATGGTTTAATTTTAATTAAATTATATCAAATATCATATGTGTTAAATATGAAAAGAATTACGACAAGATGTTAAAATAATAATGATATGAGCTGAAAAAAAAAACATGAAAGATCGTTTTGGATTTCTAATTTTCTATATATGAAAAAATTTCCAGTGTCTGAAGGTGGTTAATTCGATTTTACTTAAAACAATAACAAAAATATAATCAAAAACTACATTGAACCAGTGAACATATCAATTAAAGTTAGTCATAAGTTAGTTATATAATCGTGCACCAGGAACTCGAAACGTGCTAACGGAATTGTCTTTGCCTATTATACATATAAAATTTTCTGCCATATCACATATGGTGCTATTACTATATGCAAAACAAATTACAACAAATCAATAACTGCTAATAGAAATTTGACACGTGCACATAGAATTTTTTGTTTAAAATGAAAATCGATGGTCGTGAATATGAATTTTTTTCAATAATCAGACAGATTTTAACTTGTTTTACTTGTTAACAGGCCACTGCTAATTTTTAAGAACAATTTTCCAATAATCATTTGTTTCTTTTTAAAATATTTTTTCTAACATATCAATAATACCAAGAGGAGTGGTGGGGAAAAGGTTCCTCACGACCTCTAACTTTTTTTTTACTGTCACACTAAATCAGAAAGCCCTCGCCCGTTAAAATCTTAGAAATCGTCGTCACTCACCGTATCTCACTTATATACATACAAATATGCATATGTAGCCAATTGTCTATTGATCAAGTGGTAAAGGCGTCACCCTCCCTCTTTGAGGTTGAGGTTCAAATCTCGTTAAAGACATAGGTGGATTCAGGAATAGCAGTAGAATATATTTGCCGTTCTAAAAAAATAAAAATAAAAAATAAAATAAAATAAAAATATGCATATTGTATATATATGGTATGGCCACTTCCAGTCTTCCACCAAGTGGGACGGCTAACCCGTACGGCTAAATTTGTCCTATGAGACCGCATGGTGTGGTGTCCCCACTCCGTTTGGTCCAACTGCTTGCATATCCACTACTTAAACAAATCTTCCTCTGGTCATGAACCACAGTTCCCTCACCTTGTAGATGCGATATGGCCTTCTCCTTCTCTCCCTTGCCTTTAACTCATCCTGAAGAGATGCTCCATGACCTGTCGCCCTTTCTACTAATCCATAAAAATGGTCGCATTGAACGCCTAGTTGGAGAAGAGGTAAGCCCACCATCAACCGATCCCACCACCGGAGTTCACTCCAAAGATGTCCGAATCTCACCGGAAACAGGCCTCTCCGCAAGGATTTACTTGCCAGAAACACTTACCTCCCAAAAGCATAAACTCCCAGTCCTTATATACTTCCACGGAGGTGGTTTTGTTATAGGAACCGCCTTCAGTGCCATGTTCCAGCCCTACCTCAACCAGCTTGCTTTGGAAGCACAAACCATCATCGTTTCCGTTGATTACCGAAGAGCCCCAGAACATCTCTATCCAGCTCAATACGATGATTCCTGGGAAGCCATCGAATGGGTTGCTTCACATGCAACAAGAAACGGCAACGAGCCATGGCTTAACGAGTATGCTGATTTTGAACGTGTCTTCTTTGGTGGGGAAAGTTCTGGTGCGAACATTGCTCACCAAATGGGTATGCGGGTCGGGTTAGGGAAAGACTTGGTTTCTTTTAGTGATGGAGTGAAGCTTGCTGGCATTGTCTTGATCCATCCTTACTTCTGGGGAGAAACGCTACTTGGTGGTGAGGTTGTTGCTGACGTGAAGGAGAGAAATATCTTGGAAAAATTGTGGCGGGTAATGTATCCAACTATTAGCGGGTTGGATGACCCGTTAGTAAACCCGGGTACAGATTCGAATCTTTCGAAACTAGGGTGTAAAAAGGTAGTTGTTTTTGTGGCTGAGAATGATTTGTTGAGGGATAGAGGATGGTATTATCATGAAGTTCTGGGGAAGAGTGGATGGAATGGAAGAGTCGATATAATTGAAGCCAAAGGAGAGGGACATGCTTTTCATCTGTTTCCACCTTTTCGTGATAACACTTCAACTTTGTTCAAGACTATGTATTCTTTCATCAATGGGGATGAATAAATGTAGGATTATTAATGCTTTCTATGAATAAAGGTGTATTTCTTCCATCAAACAGGGAAGAAAAATGAGGGATAAGAGCAATATCTTGAATAAAGCTAGTTTCTATGAATAAGGGTGTATTCACATGAATTTATTCTTTCTAAGTGGATTTGCGTATTAAATTGTATTTGCTGAAACCCTCGATTATAAATGATTTCATAAGTTAATGTGAAAGAATAAATTTTCTTTTTTGGAACAACAAATTTAACATTATTAACATATTCCTAAATTACACCTTAAATTTCACCTATGTGTCTGACGAGACTTGAACTCTCAACCTCAAAGAGGGAGGGCAACATCTGATACCGCTGACTATAAGGCCATGTGGAGTACCCATGTTATTCCAATGGTGTTAACACCAAAAAGTGATGCCACGTCACTATCACCTTTAACACCAAAAGTGTGGGTATGGTGGTGTTATAGCAAGTGGTGTTATAGCCTTTTTTTTTTTTTTTTTTTTTTTTTTTTTTTTTTTGTAACCGAAAATACCAAAAACTACCATTTCATTTAATAAAAAACAAATTACAAAATCCTAAAAATTTCAAAAACCAACAATAATTAAAAACTAAAATAAACTTCAAAAACAACAATAATAAAAAAAATTCAAAAACAACAATACGTAAAATGTAAAGTCTACGCTTGGTTGTCGTCTTCGTAATCGTCGTTGATATTCCAACGTTTTAGGATCATGCATTTCAACTTGTCAATTGCCTTTAGATGTTTACGCGAAACCGTTGGATTTGGAACAATAGCCAATGTTCGTACATCGCGTTCCATTTGGGCTTCGTGATGTCGTTCGGCTTTAGCCTTTTCTTTCTCTTTAAGAAACTCTACATGTTCTTCGTGTTTCCCGCCTAATTTTTCGGCAACGAGGAGGGCCATATTTGTGTCGGCCGCCGATGAGGAAGGTGATTCTCGCGCGATCCGTTTTGCCTTCGTTCTTCCAATGGGACGTTTTTGGCCGGTTTGTTGTGGCTCGTCGACATCAATTGGTTTGTCGTTGAGGTTGACGCTTGCGACTTCGGGTTCCGACCTCTTCGACCCACTTAATTGCGATAATGCATCCGGTTGTCACTCCCATTTTTTATTCAAGTGCAACACCTTCCACGCTTGGATGTGGCCGAAGTCTTTCCCATTGTTTTTATTTTTGTAGGTAGTCAAAGCTACCTCCGTCACATTTTCGGAGGAATGCCCGGATACATGCATCGACCTGGTGTTGTTATAAATGTCGTTGAAAGCGTTGCACTCCCGGAGAAGAGATGTCCACTTTCCACTAAGGGCGTCTATTGTTCGATAATCTCCACGACTCATACCGTCGTGAAACCTTTTTAAAACTCTCCACCAAAAAGCGTCGCTAGGTTGGGCGTTTCCAACTCTTGAGTCGCAAGAGATGGAAATGTAACTCTCCGCCAACATGACCTCCTCGTCGGACGTCCACGTCACTATTCGAAGAGGTTCGTTTGTCGCCTTTTTCTTCCCCCTTCGTTTGTATCTTTGCAACACCTCCGGTTGCGTTTCTACAACAACATCGTCATCTTCGTCTACTAGACGATGTTCTTGTGGTGAGGGGGTCGATTGGGGTTGTTGTGAGGGTGAGGGTGAAGGTTGGTTTTGTAGATTATTTTGAGCCGTTTGAAGTTGGAACAAATTTTGGCGCATTTTATATAACTCTTGCAATTGTTGAGGATTCAAATTGGCGAGTGGGGTTGGAAAAAAAGGAGCTTGTGGAGAGAATTGGTTTTGGGTAGGATATGGGTTACTTTGGAAGGCATTGTTTGTAGGCATTGTTGGGGAATAAAAACCTTGGTTTTGGGTTGGTAATTGAAGTAATTCCAAAAATGGTAGATTGTGGTGAGGATTGGAAGAGTTTGGATTGGGAGAGTTTGGATCCATTTTAGTTGATATTGTGTAAAAAAAGAGTTGAAATACGTTGGTATTTATAGGAGATAAAAAAGTATTTAATGATTTTTTTTAATTTCAAACGGTTACACGACCGTTACCTCTCAACGTTCGAATTTCAACGGGCAAAATGATCGTTAACGTGCGTTGTGAGAATGGCGCAGGATGGCGTATGGCGGATGGCGCAAACATGGGGGTGGTGTTCACATGGCTATATGGCGGCGCCATAGCCTTTGGCGGACACTGTCACGCGGGTATACCCATGGCCTAAGACCTTTGGTGTGGAAGAATAATTGCATTGTCGTTTTTAATATATTGGATGAATAGGATACAATGCACTCATTAATTAAAAGCACGGCTGTCCAAGCATACTTCAGTCCCGAGACAAAAACAGAAACGAAGCCCTTCAAATTAGCTTAGGTTATAATCAAATTTCTGAAATCCTATCATTATCATTATCGTTTTTATCCTCAACAACGATATTATTTTGGTTATTAACGTTTTCATTTCATTAGTAGTATCATGGTTTTCAGTAGTGATATTTTCTTATTCACGTCATTTTCATACGCATTTGAAACGTTGGGAGAACCTATCATATTCATCAACTTATCTAAATATCTTCAATTTTTTGTCTTCTTTTTCTTTTCAGCTTCAACATAAAAGTTTTTGGCAGTATTTTATTATATCTATAAACCAATGATGATAAACAACGAGCGATGAAATAAAAGCACCAAATTGCCATGGGGCCGATAAGATGATGTCGATAACTTGTTTTTTTTAACAGCAGAATATATTAAGAACTAGCAAAAAGCTAAAAACAAGAAAAATTATAAGATGGGTTTTTGTGCAAGTCGGTCCAACTAATGATCAACTTTCTATGCCTAACAATACACCAATCATGTGAATATTGAATAATACACCCATCATATCATCTTTTCTCATATTTTTAACTTTAAAGACAATAACATTTCGGAAAGTCCATGTTGAGATTGGTATGCAGCCCCACTGGTATGCGGAAGGGGCACCAATCAACCACAACTAAGCACTTCAATAAACAATTATCTAGACTAAAGAGAATTACTGAAAGAATAAAGCTAATAAACACAAAGATATAAAGTAGTTCACTTGACAATCAGTCAAGATACGTCTATTATGAGAACCGACTGATTTTCATTAATAAACTTCAATATTTTACAAGAGAGAATCTAAGACTATCATCCAACACAATGTTTGAACTCTGTGTAGTGTGTTTGGAATATCACATTATGAAGGTAATTCAGATATATTTATAGCACAATATGGAAGCCAAATATGCATGGTCATGGGCGGGAACACCAAACTAGGCATGAGCACATACTCGCTTTATAGTCTTTAAAGCGACCACACCTTGCTCCAAATGCCGCCCTAACAACTTAGAGACTGTGTCCATGCTTATTCCTAAGGTACTTCTGATAGCCGGTTTAACAACAGCAAACAGGGTACAACCTAATACTCCTTCTTCGGTTGGATGACCCCTCTTGGACTGTGTTTAAGTGACATTCCCCAAACGAGACTATGTAATCGTTTGACTATGTTTCAGCACTTCTTTCGAACTACACTTCGGTTTGAGGCTAGCTCCTCGCCAGAGGAAACTCTCTGATCTGAAGTGAACTTCGGCCTGATACTGCGGTCTCATCTTCTTCTGCTGCTGACACATTCACTCATGTGACCGTAGCACAAGCTACTACTGTCACGGTAAACTCACGCTCCGTAGAAGATACTGATGATTGACTTCTCCTAACACAACTCCCTGGTATCGTAACCTCCTCGATCACCAACATCTCATGTTGTCTATCATGGATGCTATTCTTCAAGGACTTTCAGGATACACTTCTACTGAAAAACTTCTAGATTCCTAAAGCACATATGCTTGACTGCTTAGTCCACTAACAGCTAAACTGTGCCTACTTCCTATTCTAAACATTTAGGAATATAATATATATGCTTATTGATAATCTATATGTTGGATCCATCTTCCAACATAGCATTCAACCGTACAGTGTGAGGATGAAGAATAAGGTACTGGAATCTTCTCCTAGTGCAACAATCATATTACTCACATTTATGCAACCATTCCTCCTCATTTTCCATATAGGCTTTGTTTCTATACACACCTAGTTTTCCTTTCAGCAGTTGAAAATCTACATCAACTCCACTCCCACTTTTTAGGAAATTTGTACCTTCTTCTCGCATTTCTTGCTTTCAACACTTCTACTAACTTCTGAACACCCTCCGTCTTTTTGAAGTGTCACCTTCTTCTGCTTATTTCTTTATAAAGGACCCAAACTTATCCTTGTGAAACAGAGCGTCCCTTATCCTTCTAGCCATTCCACACTATGGAATCTTCATCATTCTTGGCTTCTCGGACAAGGCATATTGTAGTTAGATTCTATCAGCAACCGTACATGCTCACAAGGGTTTCACACTGAAGCACCTTTATCCTAAAAATCACCGTCAATGGTAGTGATTGTTTGTGCACTGCTCTCACCTACTCCGATGTTACTAGAATCTCTAATGCTCTCATTGCCTTCAACTCCTTTATCCCCTCCTAGACTAGTGGAGTGCAGTGATATATCTAAGGTAATATGGTCTTTTCTTCAGGATGAACTTCTTCTTCGATCGGAAGCATTTGTGATATCTCCTTTAATCTAGGAACCCTCGGTTTTGTTGGATTGGGTGGCTAAGCCATAACTATAATTTAGAAATATACTTGAATTGATGGCAGCACAGTCCTTTTGGGTTGCCCTCAAAACCTAGCAGAGGATAAGATGACTAAAGAGAGATATTAATATATTATGAGGACTAGTGGTGTACCCACGCAATGCGGCGGGTGCTAATAGGGGGAGGGGGGAGCAATGTTTGGCGATTAGTTTTCTTTCCAAAGTTAGTTTTGGGAATGAGTCATTCGGTTTTTGGGTAATTCGATTTGGTAGTATAGGGATATCATTTACGAATAAGCGAAAAGTTTTCTTTTAACGTATAGTTTCGTTTTTTTATGGAGAGGGGCACCCGCACAATAAAGTGGGTGGTGAATAGTTTCTTTTTGCGCGTATACGGATGCGGTGAACTATGAACAAACAAAATTTGATATTCCGCACCATGCAGCAAGGAGCAAGGTTCGGTGATTAGTTTTCTTTACAATGTTAATTTCCTTTGTTACGAGTCATTCAATTTTTTGGTAATTTGATTTGGTAGTATAGGATACCATTTACAATTAAGCAAAAAGCGTTGTTTTAACGAAAGCCCCTCCATAAATTTAACACTTGGGACCAAACTAACCTCCAGAAATACGTTGCTGGACAGCATAATCAACTTTTGATTTATTGTATGTACCTAACCGATAGATTCTTTAAAATCGTACCAATTACAACATCCACAATATAAAGTTTTGAATAACCACATGAATTATAGAGAGTAAGAGAGATGATCAAACATATAAACAAATTAGCATAAAAAATACTTAATCCCAACATTATAACAAATCGTATATAGTCTTTTACAGAGAAACTCAATCCTATTTACGTTGCAATAAAATCGTCTGAGGGGATTCATACACCACCAAAGCCATTGCTTTACTGCTAGTTGTTACACGTTTATTCTTCCACCAATGTCATAACCTAAAAAATAAAAGTAATTAACACACAATATCAAAATTAAGAGAAAACATACACATTATTAGTTCAACAAAAGATTTCAAAAAGAAATGTATAACAAGACGAACATACGAAACGTATAATTACTTGGTCATAAAAAAAGAAATCCATCACTTGTACTTCTATGGCAACTTCCCAGATTGAAACTTAAAAAAGAACCAATGATTTAGAGAATCGAGTATAATTTATATAAGTAGAGGCAATGAAAAGAAATCTCATATCTAACATTATTTAAAAGATTTAAATCTAGTAAATAGCAATGTACTTTCACTTATTTGTTTAGTATAGAAAATGAAAAGAAATCCCATCTAGTCCTTTTACTATTCATTCAAATTGAAAAAAAAGGTAAAATGCAGAAAAAAAATATTGATTCAAATTGCAGGAAAAAATAGGTAAAATTCAAAAGGTATTCAGACATGCAGATGGGTAAAATGAGCAAATAAATGCAGAAAAAAAATTAACATACTTTCACTCATTTGTAAATCAATTCAAATTGCAAAAAAATTAGGTAAATGCAGAAAATATTCAAACCTGCTACCTTCATCTATCTCATCTCGTCCTTTTACTATTCATTATCTATCCAAATCGATTAAATAAGCAATTAAATATGAAATTATGATTTTGGCCCCAGATCTTTTAAAGATAAAATTTAGGCTCAACCTTGCCGGAAAAGTTGAAGGTATAAAAGTCAGACCTACTGCACCATGTCTGTGAATGCTACATATTTCACCTAAATTTTCCACTAAAATTATAAAAATGAATAGAAACAAAATTACTTAGAAACATAATATAATTGAATCATACAATTAAATATGATGGGTTTACCATAACAAAGAAACATGATGCAATCACAACATAATTGCTGATGTGGTATTGATCTCCACCACAACACTGAAATTAGAAGCTTCCATGTTCAAGTATTCATCAGAACCATCCTAAAATTTTTCAAATTGATATTAGTCAACCACATGCACAATCGAATTCAAACTCCAAGCAGACCAGTAAGATGCACATAGTATTGTACCCACAATCATTAGCCATAAAAACACCTCAGCAATGTCAACCAAAAATATAGTTACATATAAACTGAAACCAATAAGTTGTTTACAGGCCGGTAAGGGTAGTAAGAGACCAATAAGAAGAGAAACAGTGGCAACAAAGAGAAGGTTGAAACCCATAACATAAGTAATAATACAGGGGTTGTAGGTATATAAAAGGGAGATTTCTAGAGAGAATACCATTAAATGTAAAGTCCACTATAGGAATATATCATGACGGATAAATTATCTAGAGAGGGAAGAGTATGTGTACGATTCTCATTCCCCTACATTTGCTGTCATGCCAAGAAAAATACATATATATCAGTTACTACTACCACGACATCTATAAATGAGTAATTATGGCTTAAAAAGTAAAAAAAAATGGATTTTAGTTAATTAATCAAAAAATACAAAGTAGAAAAATTTAAGAATATCTACATCCAACAAACACACGAACAGTAAATTACCTAAATCACCATGGTTAGAATTGAGATTAAAACCTACACAAATAATGTAAAGTGAGATCAATAAAATTTAGGTCAAGATGATCAATTTTCAGCACTTTGGAGAAGCATACCAGAGAGCCAAGAACCAAGAAAAGTGGTGGGAAGTCATCATTTTCCGAGACATGAGGGTTCGTTCTCATCTTTGCTTATGTCGATCTGAACACCACCACTATGTTTTTATTGATCCCTTCATATATTCAAAATTAATCTGCATAAAGCCAATTTAGAATGAGATGTAGAGAAAACAAACCTAAAAAGTGAACCCAAGATCACAAACTGACCCTAGATTTGACACATTTGTCTTCGTACCGAGCCAGCCACTATAGAAGCAAGGTTTTATCTTTTTAGATGGCTGTGGCTAATGGAGAAGACAGTGGTGGTGTAGATATAAAATCTATGTAATAGGAAAACCATAAAAATCATTGCAGATATGATAATCGTGATCCAGATAAACAAAATGCACCTTATCAAGTTTTTTCGTTGCAAGGATATTTCAAACGAAAAAGTGTGTGGTGGCGTGTGAGGGTGGTGATCGTGTGGTAGGAGAGCGATACAGGTGGTGGTGGTAGCTTGATTTAAACGGTGCAAATCGAGTAATCTATGTCGTTGGTAGCCTGATTGGGGCGATGGTACGTAGTAGAGGTAAGAGAGAGGAGCAACGTTGGTGAGGGAACAACAGCGGTGGTGATGACTGCAGTCACCGATCGTGGAGTTGGTGTTGCAGTGGTCGTGGCGGTGATTTCAACTCAGGTTTGAATGTTGTATGTGGAGATAAAGTCCTAGAATGGGGGAAGTCCGGTATATCCGTATATTGCAACTGTGATTCACGTTTCAGGGGATTCAAAATTGTGTGTTTTTAAACTTGTACATTATGCATTATTAATTGGATCTCTTAAATTTAAGAGTTTCTTTAATTGGAAACCATTTTTCCTTTTTAAGGTAGTATAGATAATATATTAATTAGAAATAGTTATATTTAATTAATAATTAATCAGAAACTAATTGGAATTAATTTCGGGATTAATTAGATTATTTAAAGTGTAGGGGCTGAATTGTAATTGTTTAATAGTTGAGCAATAGACAGTTAGGGTTTGTATATTGGGATGGACGAATTCCAAGGCTTAGGCCTTAAGGAATTTGATAATGGCATTTTACACCATTATTGTACCTTTCATTCTTATTGTTTTATGCTTGTTTTCAACCAAAGCTTGGTGTTTTTAACTCTATTTTAGAGTTTAATGATGTGAAGGTCTTAATCATTTGGGAATGATGAAAAACAAGGCATCAATACCCATTTATATCGTTGTTCAAGAAAATATTTCAAGCCGGTAAAAGACTCCAAGAATTGACAACAAAGTGAAATTGGCAGCCCCAAATCGCCACTTGGTTCGCCACTTGGAAGTGGCCATTTTCACTTTTAAAGGCCACTTGAATTAGCCACTTGAAGTCGCCAGCCAAGTGGCCATTTCTTCCTGACGAGTTTATAAGCAAAATTAGGGCTCAAAACACTTCACTTTTCCACCAACCATAGAGGGAGAGCATTGAAGGCGATTTTTGGGGCTTTTCTTGAGAAAGTGAGTCGTTTTTTTAGGTGAGCATTGATTAGGAAGCATTTATTGAAAAGAAGACTTATTCCTCACTTGGATGCAAGAGATCTACACAATTTGAGGGAGTTTTTTGTTTATATTTTGGTTTTATAATCATGTGTAAACAAGTTTCTTTCAAGAATGTGATTTGGTTTCTTGTTTCTACTATGGGTTAAACTCTCTTTGTTAGGAAGATGATGCATTTTTACATGAAGTTCTAGATTTATATTTCTATTTCTTTTGTTGGTGACTTTTATGGGTTGAATCAAGTATCTTATGCTTAATGCTTTTCTTTATTGATCACATTGCAATTATTTATTGGTTATGATTTGCTTGAAAGAGAGATTATGCCTTGCTATTGGATATTTGATATAGGGTTAGAAATTGGATAGACATATACCAACTAAATCCTAGTTGTGTGTGAAACATTCTCATGCTTAATGAATTTGCTAATTGTTTATGGTAATCGAAAGATATAACATGTCATTTAGTGAATATCCTTATTATGCCTTGATAAAGGGTAGTGAGAAAATTAGGGTTTGTTACTTTCAACCAGTAAATGTTACTAACTAAAGAAAGCAATATCACATCTATAATGAATTGTTAAATGAAGTCGGATTCCTAACTATCTCTTATTATTTGTTAACAAATTTGTGTGCTTACTTTTGTTAGTTCTATATGCCCAAGGATGATCATAAAATGATATTACCAATAATACATGATCCTATAGGGTCACACCAACAACAAGTTTGACACCAATTGATCATTTGGAATGTTAAATTTGATTTAGCATCAAATGATACTAAACTTGCAATTTAATTTTTGAAGGTTATTATTATTTGAGGTAAATAATAATAACACCAAAATTAATGGTTGATTGATAGTTCATATGTGATGAATTAATTAAGTATAACAATTAAATTGTTTAAGTTGTTAAATGATTTAATTGATTTATAAGTAAACCCTTTATTTAATTTATTTGATAAATTAATAAAAGAACATATATATATATATATATATATATATATATATATATATATATATATATATATATATATATATATATATATATATATATATATATATATATATATATATATATATATATATATATATATATATATATATATGATCTATGTGTACATATATATTTATATATGTACATTCATATATGTTCTTTAAAAGGTTTATGTACAAGATTAAATGGTTTAAGAGTTATTCCATTTAAACACAAGTATGAGGCTTTATTATTTATAAACCTTGTAATATAAGTTTATAAATAATAGAATTTGTAAATTATGATTTATAAAACCCATCATATGGCTGGCCATTGCATGCCTCACGTGGCATGTGTGTGGAAAAGTGGGAAAAGCATGAATTATTCTTCCTTCTTTCAAGAGTTGACCCAAGAAAGTTGCATGCTTTTGCTTATTTTAATTTCCACTTTATCTCTTCCTTGAGTGATGATATATCTCGTCCATTTGAGGGCTTTGGGGTGCTTTTCATACTTGATAATATTCAGCCAAAAACCCTCTCAAAACTCTATCTTGAGTTCAAGCAAAAATCGTTTTTGTCTCAAGGAAATAAGAGCTTCATTTTGCAAGTTAACAAGACTAGCATCAAAGGTGTTCAAGCTTGTGGTGGACTAAGCTATAGAGGGATTCTAATTTGATTCCTAGCCTCATCAAAATCGTCCAAACCAAGAACACAAGAAAGGGTATAATCTTGAACTTAATCTATGCTTCTTCTTCATCTTATCTCTACATGTATGTAGCATGATCCTCTTGGAAGTGAAACTTGTGTTCATGATTTTATGCTTCCGTTGCAACTTCAAGTTTTTGAAACTCATAACATGAACACATGATTTCCAACAATTGGTATCAGAGCCATGGCTATATTGCATGTTTAGATAATAAGTTTATTTGGATAAACTTGGTTTTTGGAGGCCATGAATGTTCATCTTCTTGAATGAAAGTTTCATGCATGGCTTCTTTGGCAACATGCAAGTATATTATCTATGATTTTATGTAACCAACTAAAATTTATATTTGCATGCATTTGGTTACATAATTGTTGCCTTAGAAAAACAAAGTGTTGATTTTCTTATGATTTTATGTGATAAAATGGTGCATAAACAAGCCAAGGACCATGTGTTGCATGTTTTGTGTTTAAATTCGATATGATTGTAATCTATTCTTTTATTCAAATGGTTTGTAATAATAATTAGTTATTTCCTTCTTATATTCATTTTGTAAGTATTAGAATAGTTGTATTTTATATCTTTCACAAAATGTAACAAGAGAAGGAGATAAAGACATAAGAAGATTGCACCCAACAGCAACGATTTTTTCCTGCATTCCTGCTGCCAATTTTGAATCTGTTTGGGGGCTTAAAAAAAATTCTTAACCTCATTCCATGGTGCCAAGAAAGGGTGGTTCAAGTCTTATTTGATGATACAAGAAGATTGGCAAAGTTGTAGCTAAATCGGAGATCATTTGGATGAGTTTTTGGTCACCTTTTGTCCTTAGGATTGGACTTGATATTTCATGTATGGCTCACATGAAATATCAACTAGTTGGCTTGTGTTTATGCACCCATGCATGCATGTGATGATTGAATGTTTTATGATTTTATGTTGTTGATGAAAATAAGATTTTGCATGCTAGACAACCTAGATAATTAAACATAATCATCAAGGAGTTTGTAATTTTCAAATTGACATATAAAACATAAGATGTAATACAATTGGTTTTATTAAAATGGGTTTTTTTTAAAAAACCTATAAAGTCAAGTTTTGAAAATGAATGAAACAAGAAATAAAATGGAGATTTTATGAACTCTTACAAACTCCAACCCTAAATAATAATGGTAATTATTTAGGATTAAAATTGGTTCTCATGTATGTGATCAAACTCAAACTTAATATTGGATATTAATTGTAATCTTGACGACAAACAAAGAATTAATAAAATAGAGATTTTATGATTAAAGAACCAATTAACAAAATAAGATTTAATGGTACCATGTTCATTGGATGCATGCAATCTACATGATACCATATGTTTTTCAAAATTAGAATTGTAAAAACAAACAAAACCCTTTCGAAATACGAATCAATGCCGTCCCTCTTAAAGACACTCATGTATCACTTGTATTTCCTTGTGGGATAAAGGATACCTAACCACTTGGAGTCTTCTTGTGATACAAGAAGTAGTTTTGCAATATTGATGGGATAAAGGACACCTAACCATTAATAGTTGTCAAAACTACACGTCCGTTTAAGTGGGATGATTCGTTTGGATATCTCTTGTGATAAAGGTCACCTAAGCATTAGAAATCCAAGGCATAGATGGGATCAAACATGCCAAACTTATAAATGTTATAATAGGATCACATAACTCTAGAAATTATATTTGGATATAATTGGTAAACCGTTACCTACCTTGTTGATTCGAGTAGGCGGGATAAAGGATACCTAACCGCTTGTTTGTATTGCAACTTGGATTCTAGACCTTAATCAATTAAAGTTTATGAAACAAAGAAAGGGTATTAATTATTAAGGACTTAATATCATAAATTACTAAATTGAACCTTGTTAAAATTTTGTAGATGGCACCAAACACAACAAACCCGGCTCCTAACAAAACCTCACTGCGGTCCCTCCTTGAGGGAGAAAAACTCAACCATACCAACTTCTTGGATTGGTACCGTAGTGTGAGAATAGTTCTCAAACAAGAAAAGAAAGAATATGTTCTCAATGAACCACTTCCTGAAGAGCCCCCTGCCATCCCTAAGCCCGCACACGATGCATGGCTTAAAAAGATGGATGATTCCATTGATGCATCATGCCTCATGTTGGCAACCATGATTCCTGACCTTCAGAAGGACTTAGAGAATCATTCAGCCTATGACATGATCAATCAATTGAAGGAAATATTCCAACAGCTTGCAAGAACGGAATGGTTCGAAACTGTTTGGGCTTTCCATGCTTGCAAGATGGAGGATGGACAGTCGGTTAGCTCTTATGTGCTCAAGATGAAGAGTCACATTGATCATTTGGCACGTCTTGGAGTTGTGATGCCCGAAGAGCTAGCAACAGATATGATCCTTAACTCCTTGACAAAGTCTTTTGATCCCTTCGTCATGAATTATAACATGAATGGTTTGAACAAGACTATCACGGAATTGCATGGGATGCTAATTACCGCGGAAAAGAATCTGCCTAAGAAAACCACTCAAGTTCTCATGATCAAGGAAGGTGGCACAAAGAGAACTAGACCCGAACACCCCACCAACTCCAAGGGAAAAGGGAAGGCAAAGGTTGCCAAAGGAAAGGGCAAGAAAGTTGTCCAAATATCCCGTCCGCCCAAGAAGAAGGCAAAGGTTGCCAAAGAAGACGCGTGCTTCGAATGTGGCAAAGTTGGGCATTGGAAGAGGAATTGCCCTACCTATCTTGCGGAGTTGAAGAAGAAGAAGGCCGGTGAGGGCACTTCAGGTATCTATGTGATAGACCTAGAACTTTATAATTTATCTCCTAACACATGGGTATTTGATACTGGTTGTGGAACTCACATTTGTAATATGTTGCAGGGATTCAAAAGGAGTAGGCGACTGAAGGCAAACGAGGTAGTACTCCGAGTTGGAAACAGTGCAAGGGTTGCGGTGGATTCAATAGGAAATTTTGATTTGTTACTACCTAATGGCTTGTATTTGACATTAACGAATGTTTATTATGTTCCTAGCTTGACTAGGAATATTATTTCGGTTGCTAAGTTGAGACAATGTGGTTTTAATCTTTCCTTTATGAATGATGACATTTGTGTTTACAAAAATAATGTATTCTATTTTGAGGCTAGGCCTTTAAATGGAATTTATGAAGTAAACCTTGATGAAAAGACTAACCATGGCTCTTTATACCACACTTTCACCAAGAGACCCAAATGTGATTTGAGTCAAATTTATCTATGGCATTGTCGCCTTGGGCATATAAACAAGAAACGCATATCCCAACTTCAAAAGAGTGGACTTTTGAAGGCAAATGAGAATGACTCTTTTGATATATGTGAATCTTGTTTACATGGCAAGATGACTAAAGCTCCTTTCTCCGGAACCAATGAGAGGGCAAAGGACTTGTTAGGAATCATACATACGGATGTATGTGGTCCTTTCAAGCCAATGACTAGATATGGTGAAAGATATTTCATCACCTTCACTGACGACCTTAGTCGATTTGGATATGTTTATTTGATTAAACATAAACATGAGGCGTTTGAAATGTTCAAAACGTTTCAAAGTGAAGTTGAAAATCAACTCAACAAAACAATTAAAGTTCTACGTTCTGATAGAGGAGGTGAGTACTTAACTACAAACTTTATGGATCATCTTAAGACTTGTGGAATTGTTTCACAACTTACTCCACCTGGAACACCACAACATAATGGTGTATCTGAGAGGCGGAACCGAACACTATTGGATATGGTTCGATCCATGATGAGTAGAAGTACTCTACCTTTATCATTTTGGGGTTATGCTTTACAAACAGCTGCTCGTCTCCTAAACATGGCACCTACTAAGAAGGTTGATAAAACGCCTTATGAGATATGGCATGGAAGGGTTCCATCTTTATCCTATCTCAAGGTGTGGGGTTGTGAAGCTTATGTTAGACAAGAAGCTTCAAACAAACTAGAACCCCGTTCAACTAAGTGTATCTTTGTAGGGTATCCAAAAGATTGTCTTGGATACTACTTCTACAATCCCATAGAGAATAAGATATTTATTTCTCGAAAAGCTGAATTCCTAGAAAACAAGTTTCTGACGGAAGAGGCTAGTGGGAGGTTTGTGGAACTTGAAGAACTTCAGGAACCACAGCCTGATACACAAGAAATTGGATCTAGCATTCAACAAGAAATTGTTGAACCTGAACAAACAGTTGATCAGGAACAAATTGTAACACAAGGTGTTCGCAGATCTGGAAGGGTTCGATTTGAACCTGAAAGGTATGGTTACCTTATGATGGAAGAGGAATGTTATACGATATATTCTGATGAACCCGTCAACTACCAGAGTGCAATGTCAGATCCTGAATCTGATAAATGGCTTGAAGCCATGAACACAGAGATGCAATCCATGCACGATAACCAAGTTTGGGACTTGGTTAATCTTCCCACCAATTGTAAGACTGTTGGGAACAAATGGGTTTTCAAGAAGAAAACCGACGTGGATGGTAATGTACACACTTTTAAGGCGAGACTTGTCGCTAAAGGATACTCACAAACTCATGGTATAGACTATGATGAGACTTTTTCACCAGTGGCAATGATCAAGTCAATTAGGATACTTTTTGCCATAGCCGCATACTATGATTATGAGATATGGCAAATGGATGTCAAGACCGCTTTCCTTAATGGACACTTATTGGAAGATGTCTATATGGATCAACCTGAAGGTTTTGTCGATCCTAAGCATCCAAACAAGGTGTGTAAGCTTAAAAGATCTATTTATGGATTGAAGCAAGCGTCTCGAACATGGAACATCCGTTTTGATGAAAAGATTACGAATTTTGGATTCATAAAAAATGAGGATGACTCCTGTGTTTACAAGAAAGCTAGTGGGAGCATTGTCATATTTCTAGTATTGTATGTAGATGACATACTTTTATTTGGAAATGACATCCCAACCTTGAAAGGTGTCAAAATGTTCCTTGAGAACTGTTTCTCAATGAAGGACTTAGGAGAAGCTGCTTATGTATTAGGCATAAAAATCTATAGAGATAGATCTAAGAGACTTATTGGTCTAACCCAAAGTGTATATATTGATAAAATCTTGAAAAGTTTCAAGATGCAAGACTCCAAAAGAGGATTCTTGCCAATACCACATGGCACCATCCTAAGTAAGTCTCAGTGCCCAAGCACTAGGACTGAACTTGAAAGGATGAAACATGTCCCATATGCTTCGGCAATTGGGTCCATCATGTATGCCATGTTATGCACTAGGCCCGACGTCTCATGTGCCTTAAGTATGACTAGTAGGTATCAACAGAACCCAGGTGAAGCCCACTGGACTGCTGTAAAGAACATTCTTAAGTACTTGAGAAGAACTAAAGACATGTTCTTAGTTTACG
Source organism: Cichorium intybus (assembly GCA_023525715.1). Classification (NCBI taxonomy): domain Eukaryota; kingdom Viridiplantae; phylum Streptophyta; class Magnoliopsida; order Asterales; family Asteraceae; genus Cichorium; species Cichorium intybus. The sequence goes on from CM042013.1 coordinate 77,591,991, forward strand.
GTGGTTTGGAAGAAAGCCTAAAAGTAAGGGGTTACACTGACGCAAGCTTCCAAACAGATAGGGAGGATTCGAGATCTCAATCTGGGTATGTCTTTATTTTAAATGGAGGAGCCGTGTCTTGGAAGAGTTCCAAACGAGAAGTGATTGCTCAATCCACTACAGAATCAGAATATGTTGCTGCTTCGGAAGCTGCTCAAGAAGCTGTCTGGATGAGAAAGTTCATTGAAGATCTAGGGGTTGTTCCTTCCATTCGGGACCCTATAGAACTCTTCTGTGACAATCTAGGTGCTATAGCTCAAGCAAAGGAACCTAGATCGCATCAAAAGACCAAACACATTCACCGAAGATATAACTACATACGACATGAAGTTAAGAATGGTGAAATAAGTATTCACAAGGTTCATATAGATCAGAATTTGGCAGACCCATTCACGAAGCCTTTACCTCAAGCTAAGCATGAAAGTCACGCTAAGGGTATAGGACTTCGTTTTTCTAATGAATGGATTTGATTTGTGTTTAGTGTTTTATGAATATGAACTTATGTAAACAACAAGAATTATGTAATATATGAAAGGTGATGTTTCATTCATAATTTTGTGTTTTAATATTAGCATGTTTAATCCTTGAATAATTTGATTATTCTAAATGTCCATAGTCGATCATAGTTGTGGGAGCAATTATGAAGTAAGACTAATATGAATTGGATTGGTTGACTTTTATGGGTAAAAGTAGCAAAAGGTTGCAACCAAATTCATAGGTACTTGTCAGTGAACAAGTATTGGACTTGACCCGTTTCAAGATCACTTCATGGATCATTATCATAAGTGATTCTTGAACAAAGGTATTATCATTGTATCCTTAGACCTGAGATACATATTTGGGACTCAAGTGTAGAGAGTGTTGTGCTTTGATATGGTTCACCGTTGTTCTTGAAATATAGACAACCATACAGACCATACTCAAGTATAGTACAAACTACATAAGGGGCGTATGTAGTCAAGACGGGATTTGTTCCTCTTATGTATTGAGAGTTAGACATCTAAGGCGCCTGATTGAAAGTTGAACATAAAATGAGAATGATTAAGATCCATGTCTCATGTTCAAGATGATGTCTGTGACAAAGGGATAATTGATAGATAACATTGTACATCAATTAGAGCCTCGTGCTTATGAAGAATTGAATGTTGTTGAATGGCATTATGTCATGTGTTATTGGGGGCAGTGAAATGTTGCTAGACGTTTACCACTGTCGATATCATTCTATGATGCAACCTTGTGCAAGTGGGAGATTGTTAGTTCTATATGCCCAAGGATGATCATAAAATGATATTACTAATAATACATGATCCTATAAGTCACACCAACAACAAGTTTGACACCAATTGATCATTTGGAATGTTAAATTTGATTTAGCATCAAATGATACTAAACTTGCAATTTAATTTTTGAAGGTTATTATTATTTGAGGTAAATAATAATAACACCAAAATTAATGGTTGATTGATAGTTCATATGTGATGAATTAATTAAGTATAACAATTAAATTGTTTAAGTTGTTAAATGATTTAATTGATTTATAAGTAAACCCTTTATTTAATTTATTTGATAAATTAATAAAAGAACATATATATATATATATATATATATATATATATATATATATATATATATATATATATATATATATATATATATATATATATATATATATATATATGATATATGTGTACATATATATTTATATATGTACATTCATATATGTTCTTTAAAAGGTTTATGTACAAGATTAAATGGTTTAAGAGTTATTCCATTTAAACACAAGTATGAGGCTTTATTATTTATAAACCTTGTAATATAAGTTTATAAATAATAGAATTTGTAAATTATGATTTATAAAACCCATCATATGGCTGGCCATTGCATGCCTCACGTGGCATGTGTGTGGAAAAGTGGGAAAAGCATGAATTATTCTTCCTTCTTTCAAGAGTTGACCCAAGAAAGTTGCATGCTTTTGCTTATTTTAATTTCCACTTTATCTCTTCCTTGAGTGATGATATATCTCGTCCATTTGAGGGCTTTGGGGTGCTTTTCATACTTGATAATATTCAGCCAAAAACCCTCTCAAAACTCTATCTTGAGTTCAAGCAAAAATCGTTTTTGTCTCAAGGAAATAAGAGCTTCATTTTGCAAGTTAACAAGACTAGCATCAAAGGTGTTCAAGCTTGTAGTGGACTAAGCTATAGAGGGATTCTAATTTGATTCCTAGCCTCATCAAAATCGTCCAAACCAAGAACACAAGAAAGGGTATAATCTTGAACTTAATCTATGCTTCTTCTTCATCTTATCTCTACATGCATGTAGCATGATCCTCTTGGAAGTGAAACTTGTGTTCATGATTTTATGCTTCCGTTGCAACTTCAAGTTTTTGAAACTCATAACATGAACACATGATTTCCAACAACTTTCATCTTAGTCGTTTTACTAAATCTCCTCAAGGTTATTGCTAAAGTCTCGTTTAAGGCATATTTTAGAATTTAGATAATCATCTCTCAATTACCGATCATTCAATTAGTAGTCCTTTATTTCCTATTACGGTACTTGATACTAGAAGTTCCTTGGATCGATACTCGTATTTACCACGATATTACTTGATTGATACCGTACACTTGAGATTGTAAAAGAGGGTGTAAAAACCTCCTATCAAGTTCGAAACCCACATATGGATACAAGGTCTATTTATAGTAATGATAAGCAGGTTGAATTATATGATAAATGCCTTATCACGTCAGGAATTCAAATAAGGCAGTTATATGCCTTATAACTTATCATTATGGGGCTATAAATATGGTGCCCCAACAACCCCATATGTGACGCCAAACTCATAGAGTTTTTCTCTTCTCTCTAGTTTTTCTTGCTTGCTATGTTATGGGTGTGAGCCATTAAAGGCACGACACTTGTGGTGCTTGCTTCCAAAGGTCAAAGGTATGGAAATATGCTTTATGAAATTTGATTATACCTTTTGTGTTCTTAGTTATATATTCAATAGTGAAAACATATATACTATAGGTTGCATGTGAACTTAAGTGTTTAAGTTTTATTGTTTTCCTATTCCCCAACAGTGGTATCACAGTTATGCTTGTTTTCTGTTGAATTGTTATAATTGTAGAACTGTTGTTAGGGTTTTAATGAACTTAAACCCTAGCCTCCATGGATGTCAACTTGGGTCAGGATTTTAGAAACCCTAGCCTCCACCCATTTTTTCGAAAATTGTATGTGGCCTCCTAGGGTTTTTCTATTTTTGGTAAATATGATTATTTAATAAGTGGAAACCCGTGGCCTTTATTTTTGGAGAACTTAGTGGACAAGGATTTGGATTAAAATTAATTGATTTAATTTGATAATCCTAAATTGATTTAATTGATTTAATTGTTTATTAGAAGATAAATCAATATGGTCTTAATTTTAAATTTAAATTAAATAGTTTTTAATACGAAAATTTAAAAGAAATAAAACAAAATATTTTAAATGTTTAAAATACATCTTGTATATAGTATTAAAAGTTAATGTTTATATGTATAAGATAAAGTCAGTCAAATCGCTAGTATGCCTCATTCACGAAGCTGGTCTATAAGGGGGTATAAAGAAACTGCCTATAAAATGGCAGTTTAATGGGTATTCACTCTCACCCACCGCTCCCTTGATCAGTGGAGAGTCGTTAGCAGAACGTATTTGATACGACAACATAATCTCATTAAAAGTATAATGCTATTAAAAAAAAGTACTAGAACCTTAACAAAATCCCAATCTAGTTACTTTAGGAAAATGTGAAAAGTATGCTAATCCATGAAATTGCATGTTACACTTTATGAGTTGTTAGTGGAGCGTGTGTGGTTTACCGGCACATCAATCGAGATGATGAACGACATTGAGGTTACCAAGCAGATTTACATGGTTATTCACATCTTGTTTGTGATCCTCAGCATCTCAGTCACAAACAGAAGAGCATAATCTAAGATTAAAACATGCCATTGAATAGTTTCAATGAATCTCAAAGTTTTAGGAATTTCACTTAATATGATTATCTTCTACGGTGGAATTCGTAAATCGTCATTTACCTACCTTCATATAATTTACGATTAGATTACGGCATCCCTCTTCTAAGTTGTGAATTATAATGTTGGGTCCTAACCTTAATATGTTGTTTGGGTTAACATATTGAGGGCTATCCATATCTAATTAAAACTATCTTCTTTTATAAATTTCTACTCTTGATGCTTCAGCTACTCCGTCCGCTCCAACCATAACACCAACTTCACATCGATCCTTTTGCTCTGTTCGAAGGTCACATTGGATGGCACTAACTATAACGACTGGTTGTGGAATATTAAGATGGCTCTTCGTTTCGAGGACAAAGAGTATGTGCTCAAAAAAGAACTCATCATGGTCGATTCTGAAACAGCTACTCCTGAGGATTATGCCTCATATAAGAAACACTACGACGATGCAACCAAAGTGCCATGCATCATGGTCGCTACTATGGTCCTCGAATTGCAGAGATTCTATGAGGACTACTGGCCATATAAGATGAACAAGGACCTTATGGAAAAGTTCCATAAGCGAGCTCGTCATTAAAAGTATGAAGTGGTCAAGGCCCTCATGGCATACAAAATGAAAGATGGATTGTCTGTCTACGCCCACGTGCAGAAAATGCAAAGATACGCGGAACGCCTAGTGAAACCGAATGTGTATTTTGACGAGGAGCTGGCTATTGATATAGTCCTCGACTCCTTGCCCGGTTGTTATGATCAATTTATTTTAGCTTATCTTTTGAACAACAGTGAGCCTACCCTGGCACAGTTACACAACATGCTGTAGACCGCTGAAGCAAGAATGAAGGGTAAAGGTTTAGCCTCCACTTCTGGTAGCGCTCCCATTTTGGCTATTGGACAGGGAAATGGGAAGAAAAGGAAGGGTCATCCGAAAAGGGAAAGTCCAGTTCCCACATTCCTCCCGTCTCGAATCCCAAAGAAGTGGATTGCTTCTACTGCAACGAAAAGGGACATTGGAAACGAAGCTGCCCAAAGTACTTGCAAGATATCAAGGATGGAAAGGTAAAGCCATCATCTACAGGTATATACACTATATCTAATAACTCATCATCTTCCCGTTCTTGGGTCCTTGATACACGATGCGGTTTTCACATTTGTTCTGATTTGCAGGGACTAAAAGAAAGTGAGGAGATGGAGCATGTAAGGATGAACCTGATCATGGGAAATAGGCGATCTTCTCCTGTTACCAAGATTGGAGTTTATAATCTATTGCTTAGTGATGATGTTTGTTTAGATTTGATTGATTGTTGCTACTCCCTAGAAATGGTTCATAATATTATTTCGTTTCATGCATTGTTTAGACAAGGATATAGATATCTGTTTGATAATATGAATGGATCTATTTCAGCTTATAAAAAATGGTGTTTTTATATTTAATGCTTTGCCTTGTGATGGTGTGAAACTGTGACATGTGTAGACAACTTAGGCAATAGTGTATTTCAAATTGATTCGTCTAATGGTATAGACAAAGCATGCTTGTGGCACTGTCGTCTTGGACAGATTAACAAGAAACTGTTGGATTAGGTGTCTAAGCCATAACTATAATTGATACATATACTTGAATTGATGGCAGCACAATCCTTTTGGGTTGTCCTCAAACCTAGCAGAGGACAAGATAACTTATAAAGAGAAAGAGAGATTGATTTATTAATATATTATGAGGATAATATATTAATTAGAAATCATAATATTTAATTAATAATTAATCAGAAATTAATTGGAATTAGTTTTGGGGTTAATTGGATTAATTAAAAGTGCAGGGGCTGAATTGTAATTGTTTAATAGTTGAGCAATGGACGATTATGGGCTGTGTATGGTGTTGGACGAATTCGAAGGCTTAGGCCTTAAGGAATTCGAAAATCACCATATATGGATACAAGGACTATTTATGGTAATGATAAGCAAGTTGAATTATATGATAAAAGGCCTATCATATCAGAATTCAAATAAGGCAGTTATATGCCTTATGACTTATCATTCTAGGGCTATAAATAGAGAGCCCCAGGACCCCCATATGGCATGCCAACTTCAAGGGTCTCTCCTTCCTCTCTCTAGTTTCTTGCTTGCTAGTGTTCTAGGTGTGAGCCATTAGAGGCACCAGTGTTGCAAAACTCGGCCAACTCGGTCGAGTACTCGGACTTTGCGTCTTACTGAGGCGAGTTAGGCTAACTCGACCAAACAACTCGGAAATTGGTCAAACTCGGTTGTACTCGGGTCAAACTCGGTGTTACTTGGTCAAACTCGATTTAACTCGGAGCAACTCGGTTCAACTTGGCCAACTCAGTCGAACTCGGCCAAATCGGTCAAACTCGGTAATTTTCACTTTTTTTTTTAAAAATAAATAATTATAATTGTTAATTAAAATTTTAACATATATCATATATTTATTTATTTAATAAACATTGTTTAATTTTAATTTTTTTAAATTTAATGTAAATTTGATAGAGAAACAAAAAACGACTAATGGTTAAATGATTACTCTAATATTAAATAATGAACGTTGATTTTAGAAATAGTTCAACATTTGAACTTGTATCTTTTTATTGATTTTTCCACTAAATATGTTATGAAATTCAATCAACTTATAATTTTTGAAATATATATAATTTCCTTAAAAATAATTCTATATAATTTATGCAATCCGAGTACTTCCCGAGTACTCTCCGAGTAATCCGAGTACTCGCTACTCCCCGGTCGGCCGAACGAGTACCGAATAGCGAGTTTCGCAATATTGAAAGGCACGACACTTGTGGTGCTTGCTTCCAAGGGTTGAAAGGTATGTAGTTTCTAATCCTTTCTTTATAATTTTAATTATATACCTTTAGGTTCTTAGTTATAGGTTCAATATAGAAAACATAGATCCTTATAGGTTGCATGTGAACTTAAGAGTTTAAGTTTATTGTTTGCCTATTCCCCATCAATGGTATCAGAGTTGTGATTGTTTTCTATTGAATATCTATAATAGTAAGACTGTTATTAGGGTTTAATGAAATTAAACCCTTTCCTCCTTGGATTGTCGACTTGCGCTAGTGTTTTAAAAACCCTAGCCTCCACCCTTGTATTTTCGAAAATTGCATGGCCTCCATAGGGCTTTTCTATTTTTGGTAAATACGATTATTTAATAAATGGAAACCCTTGGCATTATTTTTGGAAAACTTAGTGGGAAAGGATTAGGATTAAATTAATATATTTAATTTGATGATCCAAATTTGAGTTAATTTAATTAATTGTTAATTAAAAGATAAAATCAATATGGTTTTAATTTTAAAATTTAAATTAAAAAGTTTAATTCGAAAATTTTAAAAGAAATAAAACCAAATATTTTAAAATGTTTAAAATACATCTTATATATATTATTATTAAAATTTAATATTTATATGTATAAGAATAAGTCAGTCAAATCGCTAGTATGCCTCATTCACGAAACTAGTCTATAAGGGGGTATAAGAAAACTGCCTATAAAATGGCGGTTGAATGGGTGTCCACTCTCACCCACCGCTTCCTTGATCAGTGGAGGGTCGTTAGCAGAACGGATTTGATAGGACAACCTAATCTCATTAAAAGTATAATGCTATTAGGCAAAAGTACTAGAACCTTTAATGAAATCCTAAATCTAGTTACTTTAGGAAAATGTGAAAAGTATGCTAATCCATGAAATTGCACATTACACTTTGTGATTCGTTAGTGGAGAGTGTGTGGTTTACCAGCACACTAATAGGGACTCATAAAGAGTGGTGATGGGTATCTCATAAATTATCATTGTTGATGTAGCGCGTGTGGTTTATTGGCACATCAATCGAGATGATAAACGACATTGAGGTTACCAAGCAATTTGCATGGTTATTCACATCCTATTTGTGATCCTCGGTATCCCAGTCACAAATGGAAGAGCATAATCTGAAATTAAAACATCCCATTGACCTCGGTGAATGAATCTCACAGATCTTGGAATTTCATAGAGACTGCAATTGATAAAAGTATATCTACCTTAATGACCATTTTGTTGTGATTACTGCATCCCTCTTCACACCATATTTGGGAGATTTTGGGTCCTAGCCTTATTAAAAAATAATTGGGTAATTATTTAAAAGGATTAAAATTAAACTAATAGATTTTGATTTTATAGATATCTGAAGCTAGAATTAACTCTCCTCCTCCTCCTCCATCACCCATTTCTGAGAGCTTCAGAAAGTACCTGTTGAATATGGATAAGCTGACTGGACTGAACTATGTGGAATGGCTTCGCCAGTGGAAACTGGTTATGAGATATGAAAGCAAGCGATATCTGATTGAGTGTCCGCTTCCCTGTCTACCAAAACATGGCATCACACAGCAGCTTCATGATGATCATGACTTCTTAATTGATGAGTCCAAAGAAGTTCATAGCCTTATGCTGTTGACCATTGACCCCGACATCCGTAGGGATTTTGAATTCCTGGGGCGATTTGAATTAACACAACTGGTTGAGGAAAAGTTCCGAGAGCCGGTTGATAAGGAACGAGCTAGGAACTTCAAAGAGCTTGGAGTGTGCAATTTAAAAGAAGGAAGTAGCGTTGGTCCGCATTTTCTCAAGATTGAGGAATACATTAGCGAACTGTATAAAGTTTGTCACCCTTTGAATCGAGAGTTGAGCATCAACATATTACTCGCCTCTCTGACTAGCCGGTATGATATGTTCATCCAAATGTACAGGAAGGGAAACCAGGACAAGACTATCATGGAAATGCGTTCAATGTTGACTTTGTACGAGTCGTTCATGGAGATGCATGGTTCCATTGATTCAGCTACTTCGGGATTGAGTCCGGCGATGAAACATATAAGAAACGATCCAAAACGTCTGGACCGGTTCTGAGGTGTCTCAAACTGGGAATCCACAGGGTGGGATACAGTCACAAAAAGATTGGAAGATGCCCCAAAGCTGATTCGTTTGGCAACTCAGGTATATCTAAAACTCAAAACTCCTGATCCCTAATTCCTTAATACAAGATGTGATTCTCACATTTTCTTTATATGCAGGGACTCAGTAGGATGCAGGACATTGACGCATAAGAACACATTCAGATTGCATCACAAGCCCGTGCAGTTTTTAAGTTTAGTTAGATATTGGATTTTGTTATTAGGTAGTAGATATGTATGACATTGTTATCATACATTACATTGTTTGAGGATATTTCTGATTTAATAAAATGTTGTTTTTCTTTTAAAACATGGTTGTTTAAATTATCCTTGAAATGTTGTGTGAATGTGTTAATAGCATAATTAGTAGTAACTTAAATGTTGATGAATTGTGTTATATGATTGTTAATGTTAAATTTTAATAAGAATCGCTTCAACCAAAGGTCCAGGTGGACAGAACTTTGGAATCATTTGACTTGGAGTCACATGATGAATTGAGTTCTTAATAAAATTGATTGTTGCAAGAAATGAATCACCCAAAGATCCAATAGATAGGATCTTGGAATCAGTTGACTTAGAGTCAATTCATGAATGCAAATCTTGAACAAAATAACAAAGTCATAAAATTATATGGAGATGTAAAAGATATTAAGATTATGAGCAACGAACACATTAGTTATTGTGAATTGCACGAATCTTCAAATAAAACACAATTAGTTATACTTCATAATATTTGCCAATCAGTATGACAAATATGACTTCATCTATCACAATAATCGATTGATTGAAACCTTGAACTGTTTGAGGACTTCCAAGGAAGTATAAGATTAACAAAATCTGAGTGAAAACATAAACTGAAAAAATGTTTCACAGTTCTTCCTCTTCCAAGAATATTAAATGGTTATAATGTGTCTTAGGGAAGAAGATCGAGCATTGGTCGAAATAGTTCGATCCTCGATGTATTAGATACACTTCTGATTAGTTTTCGATAAATCAAATATTCAACCAGTCAGACCGTAAAAGCATATTCCGACCACATCTTAGACTAAGTAGGTTGTACAGACACCGTCTGAAGTGTAAAGCAGGGTTTCCCCTACTTGTACATGCACTATCCAGGGTCATTTAGCGTTCGTCTGAACCTCATAACTAGCCTGAGCTTGATCAGCAGTGTCATTTTCATTGGCCATCCTGCAAGTACCTATGAAAAAAGAGTCCTTTTTGAAAGAACTCATATTCTAAGGAAGCAGTGGGAGTAAGAGTAATCCTGAATGAGTTCAAGGATTAGCCAAGTGAAAGAACCTCTAGTCATCACTAGGACTTGACCAGGGATCAGATTCTTGTCAAACCTGAAATACTCTTCTCTTCGTAGACCAGTGGTATTGGTCACCATCATAAGGTGTTATGATCTGGGTGACATACTGATTAGTGATAAAACACTAAGTTGGTACAGATAAGGAATCCTACTACTTAGAAGCATTGGTGTGTCCGGTTGCTACCAAATAAGAGAACCTAAGGGCGAGACTCAGTCTATATGATACTTTGACTGATTTTACACCTGGCCTAAGGAACTAGTGGGATTTATTGAATAATCAAAAGAATGAAATATAGATAGAAATACACCTACATTCTAAGCAAGAATAATTGAGTGAGGCAAAGTTCAAATTCATATGATTGATTTTGAGAGAGACGCTCTCAACATAACTAAAATGAATATGAAGGGATATTGTCTGCTATAACTACACTTCATGAGTCATAGCAACATCGGATGATCTGAACCGCTTTCCTTAAATGGAAAACACAAGGGTTGCGTGTGAGACACAACCAAAGGGGTTTAGAACATGCTGATATATCCAAACAGAAAAGGTACATGACCCCTGTGATTCATCTAACAGGCACCTCGCAAGGAAGGATCTTTGGATTCTCAAAATATGCCAAAAGTTTGCATTTTGTGAATAGCCTGAAACAGTCCTATGATTATGTTAGAAGGTTTGGATTTTGGATTCTCAAAAATATGCAAAAAGGTTTGGATTTTGTGATAATATAAAAGAGTCCTATAACCGTGTCAAAGCTAGTGGGAGTATCGTTCTGATCTGCCTATCAATGTATGTTGGTTACATATCATCTCTAGGAAACGTCTCTTATCATTACAAAGTGTAATGACTTGGAATTAACAGATGATTCGCTATGAAAGACTTAAAGGAGATACAACGTACTTACGTGGTTGCAAACATCTATCAGATTGATGAAAAGTCTGCCATATGTGTATTATCTTAATAAGATTCAAGATGCATAACTTTAGGAAAAGAGTTTACCATCATTACAAAGTGTAATGACTTGGCATGAAAGATTTAAAGAAGATACAACGCACTCATGTAGTTACAAGCATCCATCAGATAGATGAAATCACCAGTATAGACCCTGCCAGTATAAGTATGATCTTGATAAGATTCAAGATGCATGATTCCAAAAGAAAGAGTTTCTAAAAGTCATGAGACAGGAATAATGAGTAATCCTCGGATTCTGAAAAGGTTCAAAATAGAATGAATCGGATCCCATGAGCTTCTGCAAATTGGATCGATCATAAGTGTCATAGACTTATCCTGATAACTAAGTGCTTAGAGCATAGTAAGTTGGATTCAGGACACAGCCTGGCTTAGGATACTGGACAGATTTTTTAGGACACGTGAGAAATCATTAAGAAATGATTGGGGTGAATATAATAATAATTTGAAAGGAGTTTCAAATCGTGATTATTAACATTAATGTGTGGTGCTAAAGGACTTCATGGTTGAAGAGTTTCGTTGGTGTATTGATGGTTGTCCTCAATATCATAACACCTTGAAATCTTCTTGACATCGAAGGGTGCGGTCATCTGGAATAAAGATCCCAATAACCATGATAAGTCACAATTCACACCACTGTTTCCGGAGTGGATTCAGGAGAGAAAACCGAGATGACATATTGAGATATCATCAGAAAAATATCCGATCGGATTATCTGCAATGATGTGTATCAATGTAGGACATTTTGGATACATGGACAGAGTGAAGGTCATTTTGAGTATATAGACATATAAAATCTTAATTGAACATTTAAAAGAAACTAAGAAAGACATAACAATATTATAACAGATCTGATTTGGTGATTACCTCATGGAGACTTGGTAACAAGCAGGAGTGGCTGCCAGTCAGATCATTTGTTTCATTTTGCATGTTTTACTTCCCGAATAATATGATTATTCAAAGGTCCACAGTCGTTCATACATTCGGAAGTGAGTAGTGAATTAAGACTGTCATGAATTAAATTGTAGATTGTCCAAGGAGTTAGACATACCAATAGTATTGTTGCAATGTTCATGAGTACTTAGAAATAGAGAATTGAGTTTCGGACAAACCCACGCTCAGAGAACTACTTCATTGATTATATCACGAGTAATTCTAAGACAATAATATCTTATGATCTTGAAATATAGACATATGAGTTGAAATTTACAAGTCGGTTGTACATTGATAATGCATAAACACATCGGTAACTCGATGTTATAAAACGTATTGTTGTGTGCAATTTGATGAGTTAAAGACACAAGCATATGAGTCAAAGTTTATTCGTTCCTTTTGCCCTAATGGGAAAAGCGATATATTTAGGCCCCTCGATGATTTGGTGTTGACTTATAGTGCTAGGCCTAGCCAGGACTGAATTGACATGTTCGATTAGAAGTCCTATATCATCATAAATCAGAAATCGTGAAACAATGTATTGGACATTGAGATTGATTATAGTCCATGTCTCATGTCTGAATGATATCTAATAGAACGGAGGATCATATGATCACTTATCTTAGGACACGTAACTGACTGGCTTAGAGTTTAGCGCGGCTTTTGGAAGCTACAATTTGCTGATCAATTTAGAAGCTATATTGAGTTATAGTTATAGACTTATCCAAGTGGGAGGCTGTTGTATTAGGTGTCTAAGCCATAACTATAATGGATACATATACTTGAATTGATGGCAACACATTCGTTTTAGGTTTCCCTTAAACCTAGCAGAGGACAAGATAACTTATAAAGAGAGAGAGAGATTGATTTATTAATATATTATGAGGATAAAATATTAATTCGAAATCATACTTTTTAATTAATAATTAATCAAAAATTAATAGGAATTAGTTATGGGATTAATTGAATTAATTAAAAGTGCATGGGCTGAATTTTAATTGTTCAATAGTTTAGCAATAGACAATTATGGGCTGTATATGGTGTTGGATGAATTCCAAGGCTTAGGCCTTAAGGAATTCGAAAATCACCATAGATGGATACAATGATTATTCATGGTAATGATAAGCAAGTTGAATTATATGATAAAAGGCTTATCATATCAGAATTCAAATAAAGCAGTTATATGCCATATGACTTATCATTCTGGGGCTATAAATAGAGAGCCCCAGGACCCCCATATTGCATGCCAACTTCAAGGGTCTCTCCTTCCTCTATCTAGTTTCTTGCTTGCTAGTGTTGTGGGTGTGAGCCATTAGAGGCACGACACTTGTGGTGTGCTTGCTTCCAAGGGTTGAAAGGTATCTAGTTTCTAATCCTTTCTTTAGAATTTTAATTATATACCTTTAGATTCTTAGTTATAGGTTCAATAGAGAAAACATAGATCCTTATAGGTTGCATGTGAACTTAAGAGTTTAAGTTTATTGTTTTCCTATTCCCCATTAGAAACGCATCGCCCAACTCTAAAAGGATGGAGTGTTGGAATCATTTGACCTAAGGCCAGATGATGCATGTGAATATTGTCTTTTTAGAGAGATGAGAAAAAAACCTTTCACAGGATCTTGTGATAGATAAAGGTCCGTTGGATCTCATACATATCGATGTATGTGCACCCTTCAGATCGACCACAAGGGATGCAAATCGATTTTATGTGACTCGTACTGATGATTACAACAAATATGGCTATATCTACTTAATCAAGCATAACTCAGAAACCTTTGAAAAGTTCAAAGAGTTCAAATATGAAGTCAAAAATCAATTAGGCAGGAAGATAAAGATGCTTAGATACGATAGAGGCGATGAGTATTTCAGTATCGAGTTCCTAGACCATCTCAAGGAATGTGGAATAGTTTCACAGTTGAAACCTCCTAGGACACCACAATTGAATGGTGTGGCTGAGAGGCGTAACTGAACCCTGTTGGACATGGTTCGTTCCATGATGAATTGAGCTTCTCTTCCCATTCATTTCTGGGGGTATTCCTTAGAGACAGCCGCCCATATTCTCAATCTTGTCCCTACTAAAAAGGTTACCAAAACACCTCACAAAATGTGGACGAGGAAAGTTCCCTCGCTGGTACATATTAAAGTCTGGGGTTGTGTGTTAATGCTAAAATCGAGTCGTTGACCAACTCGGTGTTTGGATGCGTTTCTTTTGGTGGTACTTGAATTTATTTATTTTGATGGAATGCTTGAACAAATGTTTCTTATGAATGTTTTAAGTGATGAACAATTGTTAAGTTTTGAATGTGTTAATTGTATGTTCCGATTGTGCTTTATGAATATACTTATGGTTTTGGATGATTTGTGTAATGATCTTTTATATGTCTGAAATCCAGTTTCGGATTTCGGAACTCCAACTAAGTCAATATCAATTCAACAAACCAAGTTCAGAAGATACGATGTTCAGAAGACACAATACAGAAGACCAAGTTACTAAGTTCTGGGAAATTCCATAATTAAACATTCAATATAGAAGAATGAAGATCTGAAGACTAACTTGCAGATAAGACAAAGGATAAGGAATTCAACTTATAGGAAATGATTAGACTAGATTAGGCATGGCCTTTTAGGAAGCATGTCGGTTGTACTTAATGTATTATTTTATTGTAGATAAGCCACCCTAGTATGACATTGTATTATTATATTAGTTTTATCTTTTCCGTCTGACTAAAGAGAGACGTGTTGTCTCCTCTTCAGTCCGTAGGTCTTTATCCGAAGATCTTCCCTTATCCTATAAAAGGGAGACCATGTCCATCTTCAGTCCTTATGAGTTTGAGAGACAAGTTGTAACACTTTGACATATATCAATATAATTTCTCTCATTCCATCAATTCTCTTATTCTTATCTGCATTTCTTCATGTCTTTACATTTCCAGCACTTTAATCTTCCCCTCTCTACATTACAAGTTATTTAACTGCTTATGCATTTTAATTATTGTTGAGCTATCGATCTTTTCTAAGTATTCATTACATTTCTATCATTCCGCTATTCCACTCAAGTCTTCGGACTTGTCCTCTTCCGAAACCTCCCTGTTTCGGAACCTATCTTTCCGCAATCTTTCTTATTCCGCAATTTACTTAGAATATTTGGCGACAACAATTGGTATCAGAGCCTGAATAGCTGTCTATAAGGTTCTAAGTGCCCAGTTTGCTCTAAGCCCTGGCTACTGCAACAACCTTAGAATCCTCTGTGGACCTTTCATGCTATTGTAGGTCAAAGTTCTTAAAATCTATTTTCGTGTGTCAAACATTTCAAAACTCTTTCTGAAATGCAGATGAACTACTCTCTAAACGTTGCAAATAGTGTCGGAAGTTCTAACAGAGCTCCTATACTCATTCCTACCAAGTATAATGGCTGGGCCTCTAGAATGCGAAACTATCTTAGGAGACAGGGAAAAGATATCTGGCGATCTGTCGAGGAGGGACCTCATGTCCCAAACTACGCTCCTAGAGCTGACACTGCTGAAGAAGCTCTAGGTGGTGCTCCTCAGCCTAGATTGACAGCCCTGGACATTGAGAAATTAGAAAACGATCAGATAGCATTCACTGAGATCCAATGCGGTATTCCTCCGGATCTGTTCGATCTTACACAAAACTGCACGACAGCCCAAGAAATTTGGGTTCTCCTGCAGAACATGTTCCTACGAATAGAGGAAGCCAAGGATCAAAAGCTTGTGTCTAGCCTTTCCGAATACAATCAGTTTGCAACCTTCCCTGGAGAAACTCTAAGACAAGCATTCACCCAATTTTCCATCATTGTCACACGACTCCTGAGCTCAGGAGCTGAAAGATCCAAGCAGGAAATCAACCTAAGATTTCTTGAAGGACTCGGAAGGGATTGGATGCTTATCAAAATGATACTTCAGGACTCTGGGAAACTAAAAACTTATAACATGTATAGACTCTATAACAATCTTGTTGGACAGGAACAAGACGTGAAGGGCACAAATCAGCAACTCGGAGGACCACTGGCACTTGTTGCTGAGCACAACTCTCCGATTTTAGGAAACAGTCCTCAACATCTCGTGTAGTATCAGCAGGCAACACAACAACTCAACTATATTTTAACAGCAGTTATCAGAACCCTCTGACTCCTCTTGCCCCTTGTCAGAACCCTACAATCCCTCAACAAACTCCCGTCCTATCTTATCATCCTTCTCAACCACAAATCTCGTATCCTTCTTACTACCAATCTCCGACCATTCAAAACCATGGTACACCAACTCCACAACCAACGGTTCAATCAGCAACTCCAACCCTCTCTCTACCTGCCCCAGCTCAACCTTCGGAATCATGCTACTCCGAGTTTGATGAGGCAGAAGAGGCTGCTTACCAACATGAAATAGCTTTGATAAGTCAGAAGTTCAATCGAATTCCATATTATTCGAGTCCCAAGAAGAACTTCCGATCTAACCAAAATACAGGTTACCCACCAAGAAACAACAACTATCAGAGAGGACATCATCAATCAGGTCAAAATCAAAGTCGCTACTATCAGAAAACCGAAGAGCAACATCAAGAAAAGTCTAAAATGACCCCATCAGCTAGCACCAATCAGGTTCAAGCTCCAGACAAGAATGAAACCGAAGTGATCAAGTGCCACAATTGCGGAGGACTCTGGCACTATGCTGCAGACTGTAGAGCTCCGAGAAACTATCCGAAGGAGAAAGAAGAAGAGAAAGTCAAAGCATTCGTTGCATCCGGAAACGTTGAAATCTGGTCTTCTGGTGATGAAGACGAACATTTTGAGAATAAGCAGAAGAGAGGAAAAGGCTTTGGCGAATGCATGATCGTCCAAGCAACTCCAGAAACTCCAATCCCAGGATTAGGAAGCGTCAAGCATGTTAAAAACGCTGCTGAATC
This sequence comes from Cichorium intybus, assembly GCA_023525715.1. Taxonomy (NCBI): domain Eukaryota; kingdom Viridiplantae; phylum Streptophyta; class Magnoliopsida; order Asterales; family Asteraceae; genus Cichorium; species Cichorium intybus. Next base: position 77,609,131 of record CM042013.1, read on the forward strand.
CACATCCTCCTACATGCCAAAGAACTATGCTTTTATGGTCAACCACAAAACTGGCAAAGGATTGAGCATCATAGAACAGGCATTTAGTGCGGAAGAGCAGGATGATGAATGGCTTATTGACAGTGTCTGCTCAATGCACATGACCGGAAGATTGGAGTTTTTGAGGGACTATCGAGAAGTCAATCATGGAGGATATGTTACATTCGAAAACGATGCAAATGGAATCATCAAAGGCTCCGAAATGCCAGGACTCTGAAATCCAGTTAGGATTTAGGATCAACAATATAAGCAAACTTCTGGGAACTTCCATAATTAAACATTCAATATAGAAGACTGAAGATCTGAAGACTAACTTGCAGATAAGACAATGGATAAGCAATTCAACTTATAGGAAATGATTAGACTAGATCAGGCATAGCCTTTTAGGAAGCATGTCGGTTGTACTTAATGTATTATTTTATTCTAGATAAGCCACCCTAGTCTGACATTATATTATTATATTAGTTTTATCCTTTCCTTCTGACTGAAGAGAGACGTGTTGTCTGCTCTTCGGTCCATAGGTCTTTATCCGAAGGTCTTCCGTTATCCAATAAAAGGGAGACCATGTCCATCTTTGGTCCTTATGAGTTTGAGAGAAAAGTTGTAAAATTTTGACATATATTAATATAATTTCTCTCATTCCATCAATTCTCTTATTCTTATATGCATTTCTTCATGTCTTACATTTCCAGCACTTTAATCTTCCCGTCTCTACATTACAAGTTATTTAACTGTTTATGTATTTTAATTATTGTTGAGCTATCGATATTTTCTAAGTACTCATTGCATTTCTATCATTCCGCTATTCCACTCAAGTCTTCAGACTTGTCCTCTTCCGAAACCTCCCTGTTTCGGAACTTATCTTTCTTATTCTGAAATTTACTTAGAATATTTGGTGACAACATTGTGAAGTCTTCGAAAGAAGAGAAACTCATGACAAACTCGAAGCCAGAAGTGAGAGATGTATTTTCATTGGCTACCGAAAGCAGTCCTTTAGATATTTGTTCTACAGACCTAGCAAGGACGTTGTCTTTTGTAACACCCAGTTTCTTATCTCCGAAAGACACCAATAAATTACTTAGTAAACCCCAAGGGTTTATGGTGTAATCAAAGTTAAGAAACAGAAGCACAAGTATTTATCAAAAGACCAAGTATTTATACAAATATGTCCCAAAAACTGGGTTACAAAAGACCATTTTTACAAAACTATACATAAGTTTCAAAAGAGCATGTTATAGATCACACAAAAACCCAAAGTCTAGTACCAAAGTCAAGTCAATCTATCCCTCTACAACTTTCTTGCCCCTGTCACCTATGACACATACAACATAACCATTTTTATGAGTTAATTAAGCTCAGTGAGAAATATTTAAGACTTAGTAATAATTTCGTCATTTCTCAACAATTACAATTATATAAAATCATTGATCTCAATCTCTTTGACTAACTCAGTCATTTAGTGTGCTCAATCACACCAAGTGCTCATTTATATTAAGGAATTCTCAACCTTGTATAACTCATACAAATTAATTATCTCAACCAATTAGAATTTATAATCAATATAACTTTATCAAAGTCTAATCATAAGTAAGGACTTTGAAAAACTCACCTGGTGTCTGTTCAGCTCGTGGTCCACTTCCCTCCTATAAGTATCAACTGTAAAATAACATCACATATCATATCTCAAACATCCTTAGACATATCAATAATATCCAACTCAAAACATCAAGAATTCAATAATAATAAAGATCACAACCTGTGAACAATATGTGTTATCAAACCAAAACCCTCAAATTTCGGGTTTTACCAATTCAACCGTTAAAACTTCACAATAATCGTAAAAAAGACTCAATACAACATATATTAACAACGTACTAACAACACATGAGCTGAATCAAAATCACTAACTTCGGGAAATCAAGAACTCAAGAACACGTTTCGGGTGTTAAATCTGACTTCTCCAATCTTTTCCTATGCAAAAACCTTGATAAAAATGACCAAATTTCGCACTCCTAGCTCTGAAAATCGCCTTAGAGGATCTTAGGTTCGTAAATGAGAAAAATGAGGTTTGCTGTCCAAATAACCCCTCTGACGAAAGATAGCGGCGCTATCTCCAAAAACCCGACCCGTGCTCCGAAAACCCGGCCTGTGTTACTTACTGGATGCTCTCGGGTTGCTACAGTAACATGAACACGACCCGTGTTCACAAACACGACACGTGTAACTTACTGGATGCCCTCGGGTTGCTAAAATGCCCTCGGGTTGCTACAGTAACTCTTACACGACCCGCGTAACCTCTTTTTGATATTTTTAAGGTTTAAACTCCTCCTAAATGGGTTTCTAACCTTGCTAACTCACATAACAACTTAGTAACTCTTATTTATACTAGGGTTAACTCAAGTTTTACTTACCGAAAGTATTACGACATTACAAGTTATCCCCCCTTTCAAAAGATTCCGTCCTCGGAATCTCTTGAAATAAAAGAGGGTATTTAGAGCGCATCTGTTCCTCGGGTTCCCGTGTGACATTTGTGCCTCGGTGGTGTCTCCATTGTACTTTCACGATCCTGATCTCTTTATTCCGCAACTTCTTGATCTTTCTATCTAAAATTTTCTCCAGTTGTTCTTGATATTGTAGCTTCATATCTAAATGGACTTCCGCCAAGGAAACTCGTGCAGACTCATAATATAAAGTCTTACGAAGATGTGATATATGAAACACATTATGAATTTCTCATAACTCATCAGGAAGCTTGAGTTTATAAGCTACAGTTCCTACTCGTTGTAGTATACGAAAAGGTCCGATAAATCGTGGACTCAACTTCCCATGCTTACCAAAATGAATAATTCCCTTCCAGGGAGATACCCTCAACATCACCATATCTCCAACTTGAAACTCCAACGGTTTCATTCGTTTATCCGCATACTGCTTCTGACGTTATTGTGCAACTCTCATATGTTCACGAATGCTTTTAATCTTTGCTTCAGTTTCAGTTATTATTTCAGGACCCGCTAATGGCTTTTCTCCTGCCTCCTCTGCCCAAGATGTCAGTGTTCTACACATTGATCCATATAATGCCTCAATGCTGGAATGATATGAATTATTATACATAAATTCAACCAAGGGCAAATGATCGTCCCAACTACCTCCAAAGTCAATCACTGAAGCTCTAAGCATATCCTCTAGCCTCTGTATAGTTCTTTCAGTTTGACCATCGGTCTGCGGATGATAAGCCGTACTCATTAAGGCTTTGGTTCCCAAGCGTTTTTGAAAACTTTGCAAAAAATGTGAAGTAAAACGACTATCACGATCGGAAACTATCGAGGTAGGTATTCTGTGTCATCTCATCACTTCTCTTATGTATGGGAATGAAATGGGCTGATTTGGTCAACCTATCAAGAATAACCCAAATAGAATTGAACCCTCACGGAGTTTGAGGTAATTTAGTGATAAAATCCATAGAGATCTCATCCCACTTTTTCATCGGTACTGGCAGTGGCTGCACTAACCCGTATGGTCTCTGATGATATGCCTTGACTTGTAAACAAGTCAGACACTTCTCCACATATCTCCCAACATCACGTTTCATTCCCGGCCACCAATAAAACGGCTTTAGACTTTTATACATTTTTGTACTACCTGGATAGATTGAATACCGAGTATAATGAGCATCTTCAAGTAATAACTGTCTTAATTCTCCGTGCCTTGGGACCCACACTTGTCCCTGAAAAGTCTTCACTCCTTGTGCATTTTCAAATAATTTATCTACATAGCCAACCATTCTCTCACTCTTCATGTCATTGGCTTCTCTCTGGGCACGTTGAATCATTTTTGGTAATTTACTAACCATTCCCATTCGAGTTGAAATGACTCTAATGGATGGCTTTTTTCGACTTAGCGCGTTTTCCACTACATTTGGTTTACTAGGGTCGTAAAGTATTTCACAATCATAATCTTTCAAAAGATCCATCCACCTCCGTTGTTTCATATTCAACTCTTTTTGGTCAAACAGATACTTTAGACTCTTGTGACCTGAGTACACCTAGAACTTCACACCATAGAGATAATGATGCCAAATCTTCAATGCAAAAACAATGGCGGCTGACATCGCAGCGGTCGTCATGTGGTCAAAAATAGTAAATTAAACCTAACACACACCAGTATAGCGGTAGTCAGGGTCGATCCACAGGAGTTACGTGGTCAAGGTAGGCAGCAGATTACCAACTGTAGTGTCACTCTACAGCCAGAGGATCTATTCTCCGACTTTTACCAGAAGCAATCCCGAAATCCAATAAATCCAAAAACTAATTCTAATCCAATTCAACTTCTAAACTAACATGAGTTACTGAAATCAGAAAGTAATGTCTAAATTCAAAAACACGATAACCATCCAACACAATCAAACATCCACAATTCATCCAAAAGCATAAAATACCGAAAAGAGAGCAATTAACACTAACCGAATGATTAAATATCAAAAACTCATATCCAACTTGTTCCAAAATAGAAAACATAAAATTCAGAAACTAAGAACTAATGCCAATGGTTGTCACACCCAAAAACACTAGCCAAAGCTACTAAAGGTACTAAACTAATTGGAAATTAAAAGAGAAAAACACAAAATACCAATTATGGTTGCTGCAAACTGAAACTCAGAGTCAAAGAAGCATTGGGGGTCGTTCCTATGCCAGGTCTTTGCTGCATTTTTCGACCTAGAACCCTCTATTTATAGTTGTGAAAAATAAAAGACTGCGCCGCGCACAAGTAGAATCCGCGGCGCGCGTGCTGGTTTATCCCCGTTTTCTCGGCATTTGAATCTTCTCCACCGCCTCATTGCTGAGTCACCACGTCGCGCCCTTGTTCATACCGCGGCGTGCGTGCGAATTCTACTGTTTTGTCTTTATCTTCAAACATCTTCCATTTTGTACGCTTTTAGCCCCTGTTTACATCTTTTCTTTTCAAACAAGCACTGACACAAAAAATGAGAATATCACAACATATATGATATAAATTCACCAAGAATAGGACTCAACAACGACTAAAATACTTGATATTACTAGGCGTTGTCAAACACCCCATACCTGTGCCTTGCTTGTCCCCAAGCAAGAGAGTTTTTAACAAATTCAAATAAAGACTCAAACAATTTTTGAACGTGTTTAATTTCAAAGCTTATTGCCCTAGGAGTTAGAGTGAAATAGTTTGCGAAAAGATAATCGGAATATCCTTTGGAATTCATAACTTTCTAAAGAACCCTTGATTACAAATTTTCTGTCCACAATGAAGTGTACGTACTCATTCAGATTCTAAAGGCCATTAAAGAATTGTCCATGACTTTAGATGTTGTCCGCGAGCTTTCAGAAATACCATCCCAAACTAGACGATCTTAGGTGGTAAGGTGCATAAATGCCTCTTCGAGGCCACCCTTTTCGGACCTACCGGCTCGAACAACAAAGGCCACTGATTGACAGTCCCTTCCTAAATTCCAACCCTAAAAACACTCCAATCTTCTAACTCCTAAAACTCAACTTATTTGACTAAACTCATAGCATGATCACAACTACATAGTATTTCTTGAAAAATACTAATGCTAAAACATTCAGAAACTATTCATTTCAAAATTACAATCTATTAAAAATTTTGAAAAATTGCTAAATTTTTTGAAAATGACTCATTTCCCGCAAAAATTTAAAAAAAAAACTCTTTCGACCGTCCACACCCCACACTTAAAACCGTACAACGTCCCCGTTATACAAAAAAAATATTTCAGAACTAGGGAGAAAGGGTTACCCCTTTGACAGTAGATTGCTCGATGGTTCTTTGTTGTCACAGGTACAAAAACACAAACAAAAGTCCTCGACTCAGAATTCAGGAGTTGTAGCGCAACAGTGAAACACGCCGGTGGTCAAGGCAAGTGGAGGGGGCACGGTGACCCCACACTTGCTTGAAACAACTCCTCCATTTGGTATTACATGCATAACTCACAAAGAACATTAAATGCAAACAGAAAACAAAAGCTAAGAAAAAAAATATACAACAATCAATTTTTATGTGTTGCGGATGACCGCGGCGTGTGATGGAAATGCGCACGTCGTGGTAATTACGAGGTTTTAAGGTACCGTCATGTTGGAAATGACCGCGCCGCGCCCTATAAGAGTGCCACGTCGTGGTAATTACAGAAAGTTCACCAAATTTCAAACACTCATAAAAAGGTAGTCAACACAAAATTACCTAATTTTATTACTTTTTCCTACTGCTCAAAAGGCTTATTCATATAATAGAACATTAAAATCCTAAAAATTACTACTAATTGTTTAAAATGCAACTAAACTAAAATAGAAACAAACAACTCAACTAACAAAGTAATTACACTACCCTTAATTGTGGGCAGTGTCATCATCTTCTCCCTCTTCTTCATCTACCTCCTCTTCCTCCATGGGCTCGTCTTCTTCTTCAATAGTTGGTGGATGGGGTCTCGGAATGGGATTTTGGGACCCGTTGATGAAATTTATTACACATTCTGACAGCCAAAGAAGCTGTGTATGTGTATTCTTCGTACGCCGGTCAACCTCGTGCATCGCCATTGCTTGAACCCCGTGTCTAGTTTGTGGGTACGCAGGGCTTGCTGGACCACCTTCACTTCATCAGCCAAAAATCTGGATTCCATAGTGGCAGGAGAGAGTCCTCGGGGCAGACTGACGGTTGCTCGCGATCGCTTCCTGGATGTCGATGGTTCGGCTCGTAAAACTAGGAATGGTGCTCACACGATCGATACAATCCCGTAATCAACATAAATAACATCTCAGGAGGTGGTGGTCGGTGGACTAAAAGGGACTGGCTGAATAAGTGTTAATCCACAGGTGGTGTATTCGGATAATAACCCGTAAGATTGTGCCAGCCTCATCACATAGTGTCCACCACCGAGAGGCATATACTTCAATGGCGCGTCTGTCAGCTGCTTGAAGTAGCTAGCGACAAAGTATGGAATGTTGCATGTCTAGAGCATTCGTGTCAAACACCGCATGAGGTGTAGCTCACGTGGTAAAACCCATTCCTCGTCCGCACGAGGCCAAAACATGGTCGATATCAACCGGTGCAACATCCGGTGCGCCGGCAAATGCATCAGCCCCTCTCGCACAGTATTCTCGTGATACCGCGTGGATGATATAGTGCTCTAGTAATCAGCAGGTGAAAAGGAATCGTCGGCGTCATAGTTGGCACGCCTGTGGAATGGCTCGAACCCCAGCGCCTCCGTCTCCTCCTGCGTGTACAGCCCAATCCGATACCCGAACTCTCTCAGACAGCAGCTCCGGTTGTGATTCCCCAACCGAAATTGGACCATCTCCTCAGTGTTCATCCCTAATGGCTGATCATCAAAGTGATAACTTGCGAGAAATTGCAAAAACACCTCGCGATAAATGGGTTCGTCTATGTGAACCGCATTCTCAATTGCCCGACACGTGTAAGTAAGTTCGCCTTCCTCGTACCCCTGTTGCATCAGCCAGTCTTGTAAGTGTTCGAGGATTCCTGATTCCTTGGTTAACTCCCAGTTGACCGTCCGGGAGGGAAGAATCCGCTTGTGTTGATGAATTGATCGGCGGTTGTAAAAATTGTAAGCGAGTGTTCTGTCGACTCCTGTAGCCAAGGAGTTCTAGTCGATGGATTCTGAACTCGCAGAGGAAGAAATTGTTGCCTGTAAAATTTAGCAAAAACCCAAAATAAGCTACTGTTCAGCGTACGCCGCGGCGCGGGACACAAAGGCCGTGTCGCGCTGTTTGAATCTTCATATTCCTCGTCGCGCTCTGCAACAAACCGCGATGCGGCGGATGAAGTTCAGAACAGAAATGACGATTAAACATGATTTCAGGTCAAAATTGTAATTCTAATTATTGGATTTTGTAGCATGCATCATCCTAAATTAAATGGCAGCATCAATTCAACCCTAAGTTCACTACATTACATTATACAAGCGATTCTCATATTTCCCGAGAACTTGAAGATAAAAGAGTGAATTTCAGGAACTTACTTGAATTTCTGGAAGGTAATACGAAGATGAAGTTGAGTAGGATGCCCGAATGAATGATCAGCAGTAAAAACACGATGATTTATGCGAATTGAATTATATACAAGTGTGGGGTTTTGGAGTTGTTCTCCAACTTTGTTTTTGTGATTATCTCTAATTTCAAATTAAGATAAGGCTGCGGTGCGGGAACCTTCTATCCGCGTCGCGTATAAAAATCTGATTTCATTAATAATCGCAAAAACTCAACACGCGCGGCGCGGATCCTAAGATCCCGCGTCGCGGTGTTACAGAATTACCAAATTGACCACACACTTGTTCTTTTCTTACCGTGACCAATCAAGAATGATTATTTACTAATGAAAATGCAATTTATACATATGATGATCGGGTTGCCTCCCGTTAAAGCGCTAAGTTTAACGTCTTCAGCCGGACATGCACTTACCTGACTACTCGGTATATTCTGGATTATCTGTTATGAACTCTACCGTTTCCACTTCCAATTTTGAAATGTTCCCGCAGTGACATATGGTTTAAGCCTATGCCCATTGACCTTAAATGGTGGTCCTCCCTTGAGATCGCGAATTTCCAACGTACCGTAATCTGTAACACTTATGACCTCATACGCCCATTCCACTTGCTCTTTAACTTCCCAGGAAACATCTTTAACCTCGAGTTGTATAGCCATACCTTTTGTCCTGCCGCGAACGTTTTCAGCTTGAGTTTAGCATCATGATACCACTTCATTTTTGACTTGTACGTGAGAGCGTTCTCGTTAGCCTCGTCCCGTAATTCCTCTAGTTCCGACAGCTGCAATTTCCTTTCTTTTCCGGCTGCATCGTAGTCCATGTTGACTTGTTTGGTTGCCCACAGTGCACGATTGGCTACTTCTATAGGCAAATGACAGCCCTTCCCATAAATCAACCGATAGAGGATAGTCCCAATCGGTGTTTGTTAGGCAGTTCTGTATGCCCATAACGCGTCATCCAATCGTTGTGACTAGTCCTTCCTGTTTGTCTTAACTGTCTTTTAAAGAATCTCCTTAATCTGCCGATTAGATACTTCTACTTGACCACTCGTCTGAGGATGGTATGGCAAAGTGATTCGATGATTCACTCCGTAGTGCTTTAATAACCGCCCAAACTTGAAAATTTTGAAGTGTGATCCCCCATCGTTGATGATCACTCTTGGGACTCCGTGGGAAGTGAAAATGTTTTTCTTAACAAATTTGCAAACCACGTAGTGATCATTGGTGCGGGTAGCTTCCGCTTCAATCCATTTTGAGACATAATCAACGGCCACCAGGATGTACACATACCCATGTGAAGTGGGAAAAGGACCCATCAAGTCAATTCCCCATATATCGTAGATATCCACCACCAAAATTGGATTCATCGGCATTTGATCCCGTTTTGAAATATTTCCCAGCTGCTGGCAGTTCAAACATTCCTTGGCCATCTTGTGTGCATCGTTAAATATCATTGGCCAATACAACCCGGACTCCAAAATCTTGTAACCCGTCTTTTTCGCACTAAAATGCCCTCCCCAAGCCGAGGCATGACAGTGTTCCAACACATCACCAATTTCGCTGTCGGGTACACATCGACGAATGATCTAGTCTTCTCCCACCTTAAAAAGATTAGGATCGTCCCAAATAAACCTCTTTGCATACGTACGAAATTGCTTCTGCCTCTGTTTTGTCTAATGCGCAGGCATCGCTCCTGTGGCCAGAAAATTGACGTAATTTGCATACCATTGAGCCCCAGTGAGCTCCAACAGCTGCTCATCTGGGAACGAATCTTTAATTCTAGCTTCTAAACCCTCTGCTGGCAGTCGTGAGAGATGATCTACCACCACATTTTCTGCTCCTTTCTTGTCCTTGATTTCCACATCGAACTCTTGCAAGAGAAGTATCCATCTGATCATCCTTGGTTTAGACTCCTTCTTCGCAAGCAGGTGTCGAACAGCACTGTGGTCGGTATATACCACCACCTTTGATCCCTAGATGTAGGATCTAAACTTATCCAATGCAAATACTACGTCAAGTAACTCCTTCTCGGTGGTTGTGTAATTCAATTGAGCCTCTAAAAAAGTCTTACTAGCATAGCATATGACTACTGGCTTCCTATCAATCCTTTGTCCTAATACTGCACCAGCAGCATAATCACTAGCATCACACATGATTTCGAAAGGTTGGGTCCAATCAGGAGGTTTTAGAATGGGAGCCTCGACCAATTTATTTTTTAGAATGTTGAATGCTTTTACACACTCCTTATCAAAAATAAATGGTGCGTCTTTCAAAAGAAGGCCACAAAGAGGTTTAGAGATAGTACTAAAGTCCTTAATAAATCTACGGTAAAAACCCGCATGGCCTAAGAAAGATCTAACCTCTTTCACGGATGTCGGGGTGGCAATGTAGAAATGACCTTAACCTTAGCACGATCTACCTCAAATCCTCTCTCGAAGACCACATGACCTAAGACTATTCCTTCCCTGACCATAAAATGGCTTTTCTCCCAAGACAACACCAGATTAGACTCCACACATCGTTCTAACAATTTTTCCAATTGACTTAAGCATGCCTCAAATGTTGATCCAAAAATCGAGAAGTCATCCATGAATATATCCAGCGCATCACCAATCATGTCGGAGAATATCGCCATCATGCACCGTTGAAACGTAGTGGGGGCATTACACAACCCGAATGGCATTCTGCGAAATGCAAAAGTACCGTATGGACATGTGAATGTGGTCTTCGCCTGATCCTCCGGGTGAATGGCAATTTGATTATACCCTGAATAGCCGTCCAAGAAACAATAATGCTTCTTTCCAGCTAACTTTTCTACAATCTGATCAATGAATGGTAATGGGAAATGGTCCTTAGATGTAGCGGCATTGAGTTTCCGGTAATCAATAAATACTCTCCATCCAGTTACGGGTCTCGTGGATACCTTGTCACCATCCTTAGTATCCACTACAGTTATACCAGATTTTTTGGCACGGTTTGTGCCAGACTGACCCACTCACTGTCGGAGATTGGATATATGATCCCAGCATCCAACCTCATTTCAGAACTTCCTTCTTCACAACTTCAAATTTGGATTCAATCTTCTTTGCGTATCCCTAGCAGGTTTGGCTCCTTCTTCTGTGATGATCCTATGCATGCACGTACTTGGACTAATTCCTTTCAAATCTGCAATCGTCCATCCAATTGCTTCCTTATGTTTGGACAAAACCTTAAGCAAGTCCTTCTCTTGTTCCATTGTAAAATTTGCTGCTAAGATCACTGGCAGAGTTTCTTTTTCTCCTAAGAATGCATACTTTAAATGAGCCGGTAACGATTTCAACTCTAAGGTTTTGTGGTTCCTATAGAGACGGTTTTAATGTCTTAGGAATCTCCGTCGGCAGCTTCTCGATGTGTGCGCATTCTTCATGCTTCATGCCTTTCTTTTTTTCTGCTACTTCCTCTTGCTTCTCCTGCTCAACTTCTCCTTCTTGAACATCCATCACCTCTTGTTGTAACACTTCAGGTGTGTATTGTTGCACTAACTCATCTATGATGTCTACCTGGTAGCATTCTTCATCCTCCATGGTACTTCTTTTGGCATTAAAGATGTTGATCTTAGTTTGCCGATGTCCAAAGGAAATCCCCATCTCTCCTGTACGACAGTTAATGTTTGCATTAGCTGTAGCCAAGAAAGGTCGCCCCAAAATAATCATCGGTTGTTCTCCATTGGCAGCTTGACGAGTATCCAAAACTAACAAATCTGCTGGGTAATAGAAATCTCGCACTTTAATGATGACATCTGACAACATTCCCCTAGGAATCTTTGTAGACTTATCAGCAAGCTGTAAGATTACATCAGTAGGCCTTAAAGTACCAAACTCATACTTGTCAAAGAGCTGTCCTGGTAGAATATTCACGCTTGCACCCAAATCTAAAAGAGCTTTTTTGATATGTACATCACCTAAATCGACAGAGATGAGAGGAAACCCTGGATCCTTAAGTTTGGGTGGTAAGGTATTCATGATTATAGAAACGACATTCTTGGGCAAGTTGATTCTTTTGGGAAGATGCGATAGAATGTGCTTTTTGTGGATACACATGTCCTTGAGAAACTTTGCATAAGCAGGGACCTCCTTGATGAGCTTAACCAACGAATGTTAACTTTGATCTGACTGAACATATCCCACATATCTTCTGCTTATGGTCCTTTTTTTCCGTATGGTCTTCTTTCCGGCTTTTCCAAAGCCGCAGGAAAAGGGGCTGTCCCACTTGTTTCTCCCTTTTCCCATGTACTTGCTGGTTTCTTCTTTTGCACTTGTTCTTCTTTTTCTCTTTTCTTTTCCAGCTCTTCTTTTTCATAAAAAATTATCTCCACATCACTATCTTCTTCTGTTGGTGGAGCTATAACCTTGTTATCCACCTTCTTTCCACTTCTGAGCGTGATAACTTCATTTACTTGCACTTTTGATGGTTGTGCTTTTTCCTGTTCTCTATCCCTTTCCAACTTAATGAGCAATTCTCCTAACTTCAAAATTTCTTGCGAATTGGCATCTTCTACTTCCTTGAGCTTAACTAACATTCCAAAAATCTCATGCATGCCAATGTTCGTAGTTCCTACTGGAGATGTTGGTTGCACATGTTGCTGCCTCACTGGTGGTTGCCTTACTTCTCTTTGCTGATTTCTGAATGGTCGTGGCGTATTGTGGAATTGACCATATCCGTGCACCTGACTGATTTCCTCATGTGTCTTTGAGCATTCATTGTGGTTATGTCCTACTTCACCACATGTATTACATATACTCTGTCCATGTAATACATACACTCCTTTATCCTTCTGAAATCTCGTGAGCATTTGATTGAACTTTTTGGTAACAACACTTAACTCATTTTGGATTTCCTTTTTCCATTTATTTTCTGCTTCTTTATTCGCCACATACTCTGCGTTGTCCTTCATGGATCCACTGACCTTAGATCCTAAACTTAACTGTTCCAAAAATCTCCACGCATCCTCTGGCTCTTGCCACATGAATGTCCCACTCGAGGAAGCATTTATCATTGCTTGATGCGTCTCATTCATTCCTTCAAAAAATAATTTCACCAGCTGCCACTTCGGAACTTCGTCATGCGGACAGGAACGCAGCAACTCCTTCAATCGATCGAAAGCCTCGTGAAATGCTTCTCCAGGCTTTTGCTGAAAATCTTGGATTGCGCGTCTAACTTCAGTAGTCTTACAGATTGGGTAAAATTCTTGTAAAAACTTAGCCTTAAGTTGATCCCAAGTAGTGATTACTATTAGGTGGAAGAGATGTAAACAAGTACTTGGCTTTGTTTTTCAAAGTGAAATGAAACAATCTTAACCTAAAAATATCCCTATTGGTGTTCCTAGGAGTATTGGCGTTTGCAATGGCTAGGAATTCATACAAATGATTATATGGATCATCCGTCTTATATCCTCTAAACTGTGTTAATACTCCTATCAATTGAGTCTTAATTTCTACTTGAGTATCTATATCATCAGGAATGTAAATGGGCGATGAATCATCGTACTCCCATGGTTGGAAGTGCGATGCAACCGACTGCCCTCTCGGTTGTGCAAAGTACAAAGGTCTAACTAAATTACCGTTATATTGATGATCATTGTTGTACTCTTGCTGACCTTGTGGTGGTTCCTGTGGTGCTCTTCGTGGAGTTCCCGACCTCGGTTCATTTGTTGCTGTGGTTGCTGCTGCTGAACCCATCCTTCCTCCTCATAGCTCTACTCAACCTCCTGATACTGTTACTAATGCTGAGGAGGTTGTGGTTGATATGGTTGTTGGGGTTGTTGTAGTATGGTTTGAAAGGTGGTTTATGGTTTAAAGATTAATGGTGGTTGTAAGGGTTGTGATTGTGGTTGCGAAATGGTAGTGTGCTACATAGTCACTGGGGTGCCATCACGGGTCGGCGCTCCCCAAGACATAGAAGATGTGAAGGGGTTTGTAGATTGTGGTTGGAATGGTGGAACAGAAGGCGGAGTACATGATGGTATTGATGTAGGGGCGGAAACTGCACCACCAGTAGCACTTGTGCTCCCAAACTGAAATTCTAAAAGCAGGGGTATAAATGGAACTGCCCCCGTTGCCTCACCCGAAGGTTCCTGGGAAACATTCTTTAAACTACTACTAACATGACTAAAACTCATTGTACCTAAACGCCTAGGTGTACGGTTCTTGCGCACGGTTCGTTCGATCTCTGAGTCAAAACGAAAGGGTGATAACTGCCCACCCCGTCGGGTACGCATGCACTAGTGCAACACGCCCGTCGAAACCAAAAGGGAAAATACTAACTAACTGAAATCTCAATATCAAAACCAAAAATCAGAAACTAAAAGTCCTACAGATCGCCTACTCTAAAGCTCACAACTCCCCGGCAACGGCGCCAAAATTTGACATCGCAGCGGTCTTCAGGCGGTCAAAAATAGTAAAATAAACCTAACACACACCAGTATATCGGTAGTCAGGGTCGATCCACAGGAGTTACGTGGTCAAGGTAGGCAACAGATTACCAACTGTAGTGTCACTCTACAGCCAGAGGATCTAGTCTCCGACTTTTACCAAAAGCAATCCCGAATTCCAATAAATCCAAAAACTAATTCTAATCCAATTCAACTTCTAAACTAACATGAGTTACTGAAATCAGAAAGTAAAGTCTAAATTCAGAAACACGATAACCATCCAACACAATCAAACATCCACATTTCATCCAAAAGCATAAAATACCGAAAAGAGAGCAATTAACACTAACCGAATGATTAAATATCAAAAACTCAGATCCTACTTGTTCCAAAACAGAAAACATAAAATTCAGAAACTAAGAACTAATGCCAATGGTTGTCACACCCAAAAACACTAGCCAAAGCTACTAAAGGTACTAAACTAATTGGAAATTAAAAGAGAAAAACACAAAATATCAATTACGGTTGCTGAAAACTGAAACTCGGAGTCAAAGAAGCCTTGGGGTCGTTCCTATGCCAGGTCTTTGCTGCATTTTTCGACCTAGAACCCTCTATTTATAGTTGTGAAAAATAAAAGACCGCACCGCGCACAAATAGAATCCGTGGAGCGCGTACGGGTTTATCCCCGTTTTCTCGGCATTTGAATCTTCTCCACCGCCTCATTGCTGAGTCACCACGTCGCGCCCTTGTTCATACCGCGACACGCGTGTGAATTCGACTGTTTTGTCTTTATCTTCAAACTTCTTCCATTTTGTACGCTTTTAGCCTCTGTTTACATCTTTTCTTTCCAAACAAGCACTGACAGAAAAAGTGAGAATACCACAACATATATGATATAAATTCACCAAAAATAGGGCTCAACAACGACTAAAATACTTGATATTACTAGGCGTTCTCAACGGCTAATGACATCGCAGCGGTCGTCATGCGGTCAAAAATAAGAAAATACCTAACACACACTTAGCATAGTGGTAGTCAGGGTCGATCCACAGGAGTTACGTGGTCGAGACAGGTGACAGATTACCAACTGCAGTGTCACGCTACAGCCAGAGGACCTAGTTCCTAACTTTTGACGATTAATCCCAAAAAGCATAAAATAAAACAATTCCAAGCAAGCATGAACTAAGCTAAACTACCAACCAAACCTTGTTACTTACTGAAATCAGAAGCACATCTCCAAATCAGAAGCAAAGAAAGGCAAATCTATCATCAAACACAATTCAATCATTCCAAAAAATCATTCACAAGCATAAATACCGAAAAACTAAGCAATTAATAGAAACCAAATGATTCTCATTAACCAAATCAGATCCAACATGTTCAAAACAGTAACCAAACTTATTAAAAACAGAAACAAAGACTCAATGTCAATGGTTGTCACTCCCAAAGACACTAGCCACTATCACTAACTATTTAACTAATTAAAAATTAAAGATAAAAACATGAAAATACCAAAAGATGGTTGCTGAAGCTTAATCTCGGAGTCAAAGAGCCTTGGGGGTCGATTTCACACCAGGTCTTCGCTAATTTTTCGACCTAAAAGCCTCTATTTATAGTTGCAAAAATCTCGAGACCGCGCTGCGCATAGGTGGATCCCGCGTCGCGCGTAGGGGTTTATCCCTGTTTTATCGGAATTTGAATTCATTCCACTGCCTCATACCCGCATCGCGCATTGATGAATTCCGCGGTGTGCGTACGTCTTTTCCTGATTTTGCCTTGATCTTCAAACTTCTTCCAAATTGCACGCTTTTGGTCCCTGTTTCCATTATTTCTTTCCAAACAAGTGCTGGCACGAAAAGTGAGAATACCACGATATATATGATATAATTTCACTAAGAATAGGGCTCACCAACGACTAAAATATGTGATATTACTAGGCGTTGTGAAACACCCCACACTTGTGCCTTGCTTGTCCCCAAATAGATTTTAAGTAAGACTCAAATAATTTTTGACTGTGTTCAGTTTCAAAACTTATTACCTTATGAGTTAGAGTGAAATAGTTCGTGAAAACAAAATCGGAATGTTCTTAGGAATTCATGGATTTCTAGAGAACCCTTGATTACAAATTTTCTGTCCACAATGAAGTGTACGTACTCATTCAGATTCTAAATGCCATTAAAGAATTGTCCATGACTTTCGATGCTGTCCGTGTAGCGAGCTTTCAGAAATACCATCCCTGACCAGACGATCTTAGGTGGCAAGGTGCATAAGGCCCACCCATTTTAGACCTACCGGCTCGAACAACAAAGGTCACTGATTGACAATTCCTTCCTAAATTCCAATCCTAAAACAGTCCAATCTTCTAGACTCATAAAACTCAACTTATTTGGCTCAACTAATAGCATGATCACAACTAAATAATATTTCTCGAAAAATAGTAATGCTATAAACAATCAAAAACTATTAATTTCAAAATTATAACCTATTAAAATTTTTGAAAAAGTTGCTAAAACTTTGAAAATCGGTCATTTTCGCAAAAATTTCAAAAACACTACTCTTTCGACCATCCACACCGCACACTTAAAATCGTACAACGTCCCCGTTGTACAAAAATTATTTAGAACAAGGGAGAAAGAGTTACCCCTTTTGACGGTAGATCGCGTGGTTGGTGCTTGCTGTCACAGGTACAAATACGAACACAAAAAGGTTCATGATTTCGCGTTCTGGAGTTGTAGCGCAACAGTGAACACGCCGGTAGTCAAGACAAGTAGAGGGGGCACGGTGACCCCACACTTGCTTGGAACAACTCCTCCAATTTTTGGTATCACATCTATGACTCACATAGAAGATTAAACGCAAACAGAACAAGCAAATACTAAAGGAGAAAATGTACAACATATTAACTTTATGTGTTTCGGATAGCCGCGACGCGTGATTGAAGAGCGCGCATCACGGTAATTACGAGAGTTGAAACGACCGTCAAATGGGAAATGACCGCTTCAAATGGGAAACTACCGTCACGGTAATTACGAGAGTTGAAACTACCGTCAAATTACGAGAGTGTCGTGGCGCGGTAATTTCAGCAGATTTGCCCAATTTCAAACACTCACAATAAGCATTTAACAAAAAAGCAAGTAAATTTTATTACTTCCTAATGTCGTGAGGCTTATTATTTTTTTCAACCCTAAACAAATTTTCCTAGAAATTATTAACAAATTGTTCAACTATTCCTAACCTAAAAATGCAAAAACAAATGTACCAAAAATTCAGAAACAATTACATCAATCCCCTTTTTAGTCATGGGCAGTATCGTCGTATTTTCCTTCTTCTGGATCCGTTTCTTCCATTGGTTCTTCCTCCTCCTCCCCTCTGAGTGGCGGCTGAGGTCTCGGTAGGGCACAATTGTTCTTTTCAAGAAGCGCAACAACACAATCCGCTAACCAAAGAAGCTGTGTCTGTGTGTTCTCCGATCTCCTGTCCACCTCATGCATTGCAAAAGATTGAACCTGATGCTCCCGCATGTGTGATTCCATACTCCTATAGAGTGCTTTTACTTTGTTCGCAAGGAATCGGGACTACATGGTAGCTGGTGATAGACCACGGGGTAGACTGGTGACTGACTTTAACCTCTGTCTAGATGTAGACAGCTCGGACCGGAGCGCCGGGAAGGGCATGCGATCAACAGATGTGAGTCCATCGTCCACATAGATAACCTCCCGCGTGGTGGTCACAGGCAGGCAAAATGGGATTGGAGGTATAACCTCCAATCCATCAGTCGTGTGTGCAGATAATAACCCATACGAGTCCGCCAATCGTGTGATAAAGTGCCCCCCTCCCAATGCGGTATATTTCATAGGTGCATCGGTTATTTGTTTGAAGTAATCGGCAACGAAATACGAGATGTTACAAGTCTCAAGCATCCTCGTTGCTGCCCACATTAAATGCAATTCTCAGGGTAACACTTTCTCCACATCTGCGCGAGGCCACATCATGGTTGTTATGAGCCGGTGTAACATACGGTGTGCTGGCAGATGCATGTAACACTCCCGGACAGTATTTTCATGATACCGGGTGGAAGATATCGTGCTCCAATACTCAGCTGGTGAGAAAGAATCATCCATGGTACAGCTGGCTCGTCTGTGAAACGTCTCAAACACCGGTGTCTGCGACTCCTCTTTTGTATATAACCCAATGTGGTACCCGAATTCCCGTAAGGTACAACTACGATCGTGATTTCCCAGACGAAATCGAACCGTCTCCAAGGTATCCATACCAGTTTGCTTGTGATCAAAATGATAGCTGGCAAGGAATTGCAGGAGGACCTCGCGGTATACGGGTTCGTTCAGTTGCATTGCGTTTTCAAGTGCCCTGCAGGTGTAAGTTAGCTCCCCTGCTACGTAACCTCCCTGGACTAGCCAGTCCTTTAGGTGATCCAGAATCCCTGATTCCCTGGTCAACTCCCAGTTGACCGTGCGGGATGGCAGTATACGTTTATGTTGACACACGCCCCGGCGATTGAGAAAGCTAGCCGCACGTACTCTATCGGTTTGTGTAGTCAAAGAATTCCAATCAAGCGATTCAGAACTGCCGGATGAAGACATAATGCCTGCAGAATGCATAAAAAATTGATAATTAATGCACTGTCTAGCGTTCGACGCGGCGCGTGATAAGACATGCCGCGACGCGTCATACGAACATTCTTATTCCGCGTCGTGGTCTGTAACAGTCCACGGCGCGGCGAACGATTTCACCCCAAAAATCAACGATTATGTCTATTTTAAACCAGTTATCTTGAATCTAAGAATTGGGTTTTACGGAGTACAATAGCCTAAGCCTAATTTCACTATCAATTTTAAAAGACAATTGCTACATTACGATTTACAAAGGCTTTTTGTCATACTCCAAGACTTCAAAAGAAAAGAGAAGAAAGATTATACTTACTTGATTCTGCTGGGAAGAATACGACGATGCAGGTGAGTAGATTGCACTAAAGATTTTATCACGGTAAAGAATGCAACGAATTAAGCAGTTTGGATTATATACAAGTGTGAGGGTTTTGGAATGGAGTTCAAACTCTGTTTTTGGTGATTATCTCTAAATTCAAATTAAGATAAGACCGCGACGTGGGAAGCTTCTATCCGCGTCGCGTATAAAAATTTGATTTTAATTATAATCGCGAAAACTCGACACGCGCGGCGCGGATCCTAGGATCCCGTGTCATGGTGTTGCAAAATTACCAAAATGACCCCACACTTGCTCTTTTCTCACCGTGACCAATTGAGCGTAATTGTTATCGTTAAGAGAGATGCACTTATACAAATGATGATCGGGTTGCCTCCCGACAAGCGCTAAGTTTAACGTCTTCAGCCGGACGTACACTTACCTGACTTATGACGTATACACAGGACTGTCTGTTACGAATTCCACCGTTTCCACTTCCAATTTCTGAAACGTGCCCGCAATGACATAGGGTTTAAGCGTGTGTCCGTTGAATTTAAATGATGGTCCACCTTTGAAATCCCAAATATCTATTGCATCATAATCTGTGACACTAACCACTTCGTAAGGGCCATTCCACTTACTCCTCAGTTTCCCAGGAAACATCTTCAACCACGAGTTGTACAGCCACACTTTTTGTCCAACTTCAAAAGTTTTCAACCAGAGCTTAGCGTCGTGATACCACTTCATTTTCAATTTGTATGTAGCCGCATTCTCGTATGCTTTGTCTCGTAGCTCCTCCAACTCGGACAACTGTAATTTCCGTTCTTTTCTAGCTTCAGTGTAATCCATGTTGACTTGTTTGATTGCCCATAAGGCGCGGTTGGGAAGCTCCACCGGTAAATGACAACCTTTCCCATAAACCAGCCGATATGGCGTAGTTCCAATCGGGGTCTTATAAGCAGTTCAGTATGCCCATAGCGCATCATCCAATCTTAGTGCCCAATCTTTCCTATCCGTTTTGACAGTCTTTTGAACAATTTCTTTTATCTGCCTATTAGACACTTCCACTTAGCCGCTCGTCTGAGGATGATAAGATGTTGCAATCCGATGATTCACCCCTAGTGCTTTAGCAGCCTTCCAAATTTAAAATTCTTGAAATGAGACCCTCCGTCACTTATGATCACTCGTGGAACTCCATGGCTGGTGAAAATGTTTTTCTTTACGAATTTACACACCACATGGTGGTCATTCGTGCGAGTTGCCTCTGCCTCGATCCATTTAGACACATAATCCACTTCTACTAGAATATAAACATAACCATGTGATGTGGGAAATGGACCCATAAAATCAATTACCCAGACATCGAAAATGTCCACTACCAAGATTGGGTTTAAAGGCATTTGGTCCCTTTTCGATATGTTTCCCAATTATTGGCAATTGAGGCATTCCTTAGCAGTTTTATGTGCATCCCTGAAGATAGTTGGCCAGTACAATCCAGATTCTAGAACCTTATATCCTGTTTTCTTACAGCTGAAATGCCCTCCACATGCTGACGCATGGCAGTGTTCCAATACCTCCTTAATTTCACTGTCAGGAACACATCGGCGAATTATTTGATCCTCACCTACCTTAAAAAGGTCAGGATGGTCCCAAATAAATCTCTTTGCATATGTGCGGAACTGCTTTTGCATTTGTTTAGTCCAATGTTTTGGTATTGCTCCCGTGGCCAGAAAATTCACATAATTCGCGTACCATGGAGCTCCAGTAAGCTCCAGCAATTGCTCATCTGGGAACGAATCCTTAATTCCTACTTCCAATCCTTCTGCTGGCAGTTGAGAAAGATGATCTGCCACTACATTCTCTGCTCCCTTCTTGTCCTTGATTTCCACATCGAATTCTTGCAACAGAAGTATCCATCTGATCAATCTTGGTTTAGACTCCTTTTTCGCCAGCAGGTGTCGAACAGCGCTGTGGTCAGTGTACTACCACCTTGGACCCCCAAATATATGATCGTAACTTGTCTAGCGCAAATACTACAGCAAGTAACTCTTTTTCGGTGGTTGTGTAATTTAATTGAGCCTCAGAAAAAGTTTTACTAGCATAGCATATGACTACTGACTTCCTATCAATCTTTTGACCTAATAATGCACCAGCAGCATAATCACTAGCATCACACATAATTTCAAAAGGTTGGGTCCAATCAGGAGGTTTTAGAATGGGGGGGCGACCAATTTATTTTTTAAAATGTTAAATGCGTTTACACATTCTTCATCAAAAATAAATGGTGCGTCCTTCAACAGAAGGCCACAAAGAGGTTTGGAGATGGTACTAAAATCCTTAATAAATCTACGGTAAAAACCAGCATGACCTAGAAAAGATCTAACCCCTTTCACGGATGTTGGTGTGGTAATGTGGAAATAACCTTAACCTTAGCACGACCTACCTCAAATCCTCTCTCAGAGACCACATGACCTAAAACTATTCCTTCTCTAACCATGAAATGGCTTTTCTCCCAAGAAAGCACCAGATTAGACTCAACACATCTTTGCAACACCTTTTCCAATTCATTCAAGCAGGCTTCAAATGTTGATCCAAAAATCGAGAAATCGTCCATGAATATTTCCAAAGCGTCACCAACCATGTCGAAGAATATCGCCATCATACATTGTTGAAATGTAGCAGGGGCATTGCACAACCCAAGTGGCATTCTGCGAAATGCAAAAGTACCATATGGACATGTGAATGTGGTCTTTGCTTGATCCTCTGGGTGAATGGCAATCTGATTATACCCAAAATAGTCGTCCAAGAAACAATAATAATTCTGTCCAGCTAACTTTTACACGACCTGATCGATGAATGGTAATGGAAAATGATCCTTCGATATAGCGGCATTGAGTTTCCGGTAATCGATACATACTCTCCATCCAGTCATGGGTCTTGTGGAAATTGTTTCACCATCTTTAGTATCCACAACAGTTATTCCAGATTTCTTTGGCACTGTCTGTGTCGGGCTGACCCATTCACTATCAGAGATTGGATATATAATCCCTGCATCCAGCCACTTGAGAACTTCCTTTTTCACCACTTCCTTTAAATTTGGATTCAATCTTCTCTGCGTGTCTCTCGCAGGTTTAGCTCCTTCTTCTGTGATGATTTGATACATACATGTGGTTGGACTAATTCCTTTTAAATTTGCGATTGTCCAACCAATAGCCTCCTTATGCTTGGACAATATCTTGAGTAATTCCTTTTCTTGTCCCTCTGTCAAGTTTGCTGCTAAAATCACTGGCAAAGTATACTTTTCTCCCAGAAAGGCATACTTTAAATGAGCTGGTAATGGTTTCAACTCCAGTTTTGGTGGTTCTTGCAATGATGGTTTTAACATCTTGGGAATCTCTGTCGGTAGCTTCTCTATGTGCATGCATTCCTCATACTTCGTGCCTCTGTCCCTATCTGCTGCTTCTTCTTGCTTTTCCTGCTCAGCCTCTCCTTCTTTTTGAGTTTCCATCACCTCTTGCTGCAACACTTCTGGTGTATACTGATGTACTAACTCATCTATGATGTCCACCTGGTAGCATTCTTCATCCTCCATGGTATTACCTTTGGCATTAAAAATGTTGATCTTAGTTTGCCGATGCCCAAAGGAAATCCCCATCTCCCCTGTACGACAATCGATGTTTGCATTAGCCATGGCCAAGAAAGGTAGCCCTAAGATGATTGTCAGTTGCTCTCCATTGGCCGCCTGACGGGTATCCAGAACTAAGAAATCTGTTGGGTAATAGAAATCTCTCACCTTAATGATAACATCTGACAACATTCCCCTGGGAATCTTTGTAGACTTATCAGCAAGCTGAAGAATTACATCTGTAGATCTTAGAGTACCGAAGTCATACTTGTCAAAAAGTTGTCCCGGTAAAATTTTCACACTCGCACCTAAATCTAACAGAGCTCTCTTAATGTGCACATCACCTAAGTCAACAGAGATGAGAGGAACCCTAGGATCCTTCATATTGGGAGGCAATGCATCCATTAAAATAGAACTTACATTCTCAGGAAAACTAATCATTTTAGGCAAATGGGACAAGATATGCTTCTTGTGAATGCACATATCCTTGAGAAACTTTGCATAAGCAGGGACTTCCTTCATAAGTTTAACTAATGGAATGTTAACCTTGATTTGAATAAACAGTTCTCATATATCCTCCGCCTGCGGTCCCTTCTTCCCATATGGTCTTTTCTCTGGCTTTTCCAAAGCCATGAGGAAAGGAACTGTCCCACTCGTTTCCCCCTTCTCCCATGTACTTGTTTGTTTCTTCTGCTTTGCTTGTTCCTGCTTCCCCTTTTTCTTTTCCTTTTCAAGCTTTTCTTTCTCATCAAAAATTATTTCTACATCACTATCCTCTTCTGCTGGTGGAGCTGTAGCCTTGTTATCCACTTTCTTCCCGCTCCTAAGCGTGATAACCTCATTCACCTGTACTTTTGATGGTTGTGCCTTCTCTTGTGCTCTATATTCCTCCATCTTAATGATCAACTCCCCTAGCCTCAGAATTGCTTTTGAATTGGCATCCTCCACTTCGTGAAGCTTAACTAACATTCCAAAAATTTCCTGCATGCCAATGTTCATACTTCCTACTGGAGGTGTAGGTTGCATCTACTGCTGTCTCACTGGTGGTTGTCTCACCTCTCGCTGCTGATTATTTTTGAATGGTCGTGGTGTGTTATGAAATTGACCATACCCATACAATTGACTAATTTCCTCATGAGTCATTGAGCACTCATTGTGATTATGTCCTATTTCACCACATGTATTACATATAACTTGCCCATGAAATACATATGCTCCCTTCTCCTGTTGAAACCTCGCTAGCATTTGATTAAACTTCTTAGTCACAGCACTGAGCTCCTTCTGAATTTCTGTCTTCCACTTGTTTTCTGCTTCAATGTTTGCTACGTAGACTGTATTATCCTTCATGGATCCACTGACCTTAGATCCTAAGCTCAACTGCTCTAAGAACTTCCAGGCATCCTCTGGCTCTTGCCACATAAATGTCCCACTTGATGAGGCATTTATCATTCCTTGATGTGTCTCATTTACTCCTTCAAAGAACAATTTCACTAACTGCCATTTAGGAACCTCGTGGTGCGGACATGAACGCAATAATTCCTTTAATCGATCAAATGCTTCGTGAAAAGCCTCTCCGGGCTTCTGCTGAAAGTTTTGAATTGCGCGTCTAACTTCTGTGGTTATACTAACTGGATAGAATTCTTGTAAAAATTTTGCCTTAAGTTGGTCCCGACTAGTGATACTATTATACGGAAGAGATGTGAACCAATATTTGGCCTTATCCTTTAATGTGAAAGGAAATAATCTTAACCTAAAAGTATCCCTATTGGCGTGTCTAGGAGTATTAGCATTTGCGATAGCTATGAACTCATACAAGTGATTGTATGGATCATCAGTCTTATAACCTCTAAATTGCGTTAATATTCCTATTAACTGGGGCCTAATTTCTACTTGAGATTCTATATCATCAGGAATGTAAATGGGCGACGAGTCATCGTACTCCCTTTGCTGGAAGTGCGATGCAACCGATTGCCCCCTCGATTGTGCAAAATACAAGGGTCGAGCAGGATTACCATAAAAGTGATGATCATTATGTCTCTGCGGACCTTGTAGTGATTGGTGTAGCTGTGGTTTTCTCGGAGGTCCCCGACCTCGGTTCCATGGTTGCTGTGGTGATGGTGGAACCCATCCTTCATCTTCTTCATCATACCTCTCCTCAGTCTCTACTGGTACTGTTGCTGAGGTGGTATAGGTTGGAATGTGGTCTGTGGTTTAAAAAGTACTGGTGCTGGTTGTGAAATGGGTTGGGAAATGGGTGTTTGCTGTCTAGATACTGGGGTGCCATCGCGGGTCGGCGCTCCCCAAGACATGGCAGATGTAAATGGGTTTGTGGATTGAGGTTGGGATAAAGGTTGAAATGGTGGAATCGACGGCAGAGTGCATGAATGTATAGCTGCAGGGGCTGAAGCTGCACCACCAGTAGCACTCGTGCTCCCAATGTGGAATTCTGAAACCGGGGGAATAAATGACATCCCCGTTGCCTCACCCGAGGGTTCCTGGGCAACACTCACTATACTACTACTGACATTACTAAAACTCATTGTATTTAAACGCCTACGTGCACGGATCTTGCGCACAGTTCGCTCAATCTCTGGGTCAAAATGCAAAGGGGATAATTGCTCACCCCTATGGGTACGCATGCACTAATGCAACACGCCCGCAAAAACCAAAAGCAAAATTACTAACTAACTGAAATCTCAAAATCAAAACCAAAATTCAGAAACTAAAAATCCTACAAATCACCTATTCTCAAGCTCACAACTCCCCGACAACGGCGTCAAAATTTGACATTACAGCGGTCGTCATGCGGTCAAAAATAAGAAAATACCTAACTCACACACTTAGCACAGTGGAAGTCAGGGTCGATCCACAGGAGTTACCTGGTCAAGACAGGTGACAGATTACCAACTGCAGTGTCACGCTACAGTCAGAGGACCTAGTTCCTAACTTTTGACGATTAATCCCAAAAAGCATAAAATAAAACAATTCCAAGCAAGCATGAACTAAGCTAAACTACCAACCAAACCTTGTTACTTACTGAAATAAGAAGTACATCTCCAAATCAGAAGCAAACAAAGGCAAATCAATCATCAAACACAATTCAATCATTCCAAAACATCATTCACAAGCATAAATACCGAAAAACTAAGCAATTAATAGAAACCAAATGATTCTCATTAACCAAATCAGATCCAACAGGTTCAAAACATTAACCAAACTTATTAAAAACAGAAAAAAAGACTCAATGTCAATGGTTGTCACTCCCAAAGACACTAGCCACTATCACTAACTATTTAACTAATTGAAAATTAAAGATAAAAACATGAAAATACCAAAAGATGGTTGCTGAAGCTAAATCTCGGAGTCAAAGAGCCTTGGGGGTCGATTTCACATCAGGTCTTCGCTACTTTTTTCGACCTAAAAGCCTCTATTTATAGTTGCAAAAATCTCGAGATCGTGCCGCGCATAGGTGGATCCCGTGTCGCGCATAGGGGTTTATCCCTGTTTTATCGGAATTTGAATTCTTTCCACCGCCTCATACCCGCGTCGCGCGTTGATGAATTACGCGGCGCGCGTACGTCTTTTCCTGATTTTGCCTTGATCTTCAAACTTCTTCCAAATTGCACGCTTTTGTTCCCTATTTCCATTATTTCTTTCCAAACAAGTGCTGGCAAGAAAAGTGATATGATATAATTTCACTAAGAATAAGGCTCAACAACGACTAAAATCATGCACAGGATACGTTTGCTCATGAGAATTCAGTTGCCGAGATGCATATGCAATCACTCGCCCCCTCTGCATTAGTACACATCCAAGACCAATTTGTGAAACATCGGTAAAAAGGAAAAAGTTTTCTCCACCTTGAGGCAATGCCAACACCGGGGCTTCACATAATGCACGTCTTAGTCTCTCAAAGGGTTCTTGTTGTACTTCAGTCTAGATGAACTTCTCCGTCTATCTGGTTAGCTTCGTTAAAGGCAATGCAATGCTCGAAAATTTTTCAACAAACCGCAGAGAGTAACCGGCTAATCTCAAAAAGCTCCGAACCTCAGTCGGACTCTTGGGTGGTGTCCAACTCATCACCGCTTCTATCTTGGCAGGATCTACTTTGAACCTTCTAGGTTTATCACATGACCAAGAAATTGAATCTCTTGCAACCAAAACTCGCACTTTGAAAATTTTGCGTACAACTTCTCTTTGCGAAGAAGATCAAGGATTAATTTCAAGTGTTGTTTATGCTCACTCCAACTCTTGGAATAAATAAAAATGTCATCAATGAACACTATTAAGAACTTATCCAAAAAGGGATGACAAGCTCGGTTCATCAAATCCATAAAGGCTGTCAGGGCATTTGTCAAACCGAACGACATTACTAAAAACTCGTAGTGACCGTATCGGGTGCGAAATGTTGCTTTTGGGACGTTAGATTCTCTTACTCTTAACTGATGGTATCCCGACCTCAAGTCAATCTTCAAAAAGTATACCACTCCTTCAAGTTGATCGAATAGATCATCGATTCTCGGTAGAGGATAACGATTTTTCACCGTAATCATGTTCAACTCGCGATAATCTATACATACACGCATGGAACCGCCTTTCTTTCTAACAAATAAAATTAGGGCACCCCACGGAGATGAACTCGGTCGAATAAACCCACGATCTAAAAGCTCCTGCAACTGCTTCTTTAGTTCTTCCATCTCTGATGGCGCCAACCGATAGGGTGCTCGAGCTATAGGTTTTGCTCCCGGTACTAAATCGATAACAAACTGTATTTGACGATTTGGCGGTAAGCCAGAGAGATCATCAGGAAAAACATCGGGAAAATCACGTACTACCTCAACATCCTTTATCGTGGGACATTCACATTTGATTGGAGTAACATGCGCTAAAAATAAAAGGGCCCTTTTTCGGTATACCTTCGCGTTCTCGCGAAAGATACCACTGGTATATATTGAAAACAACGCTCGTCTCGTATAACGTTCGGGACCCGCTCGGAGTTCTCATAGAAATAGTCTTTCCGTGACAATCTATATTCGCTCTATTATCGTCTAACCAGTCCATTCCAATTATCACATCGAACGCACGAGTAGTCATCGGCTTCAAAATCAATAAGGAATGAAATCCCGTTGATTTCAAGCCGACAATTAACATAATGGTTATTTACTATAACATCCCTCCCATCAGCAATATCAACTATCAAACTCTCACTCGTCTCAAATATCAGAACATGAATTCGAGGCACAAAAGGTACAGATATAAAAGAAACCGAGGCTCCAGAATCAAATACCATACAAGCTCGAAGAGAATTTAGGCAGAAGATACCTGTAATCACATCCGGTCGCTTCCTGGCCTCCGCTTTCTTTGTCTCCCTTTTTCTCATCATCTTGCATCCGCAGTTCTTTTTGTCGGGATTTGGCTGCCTCGACAATCTATTGGTAAGTTGTAAAGCTCGAACTCTATAAGAACTCTCGTATCTGGGTCCTCAATCCCCACAGATACCTATCAATCTTTCTTTCTTCAGTATCTACCTGATGAGCAGAAAATCTGGCCTTCTCGTTAAACTATATCGTATACTCCTGTACCGAACGTGTTCCCTGCTGTAATCACAAGAAATCCTCCTCTAAACTTTTCATCGCCGTGTTGGAGCAATACTCTTTCAAAAACTTTAATTTGAATTCCTCCCATGTTGGTTCAACCTCCAAACCTTTTTCTATATCGAGACGTATATTTTCCCACCAGAACTGGGCATCTTTGTGCAGACAATTAGTAGCATACTCAACTTTATCTTTCTCCGCACATTTGCTCGTACGGAAAACTTTCTCGATATGTGTTAACCAGTTTCGTGCAACAATAGGGTCATCGGTACCAAATAAATCATTCGGTTTACACTTGTGAAATGTTTCATAACTGCAACCCTTTGGTTCTCCCAACCCTCCTGCTTCAGCATGTATAATAACCGGCTCTCTCTGACCCTCCATAACTATGGGTGTAACCTAAGGTTGGCCTCGCTCGTCTCTACCCGTTGGCTCTGTCTGAGGCCTAACCAAAGTAGGCAGTAAGCTTTTGACTGCTTTTGCTACCTTTGCAGCAATAAGCTCTTGTAAAGATGGTGATAACTCAGGTATTCTCTCGCCTTCGGGATGGCGCCCCAGTCCCGAACCCTGTGATCCCGATTGCTCGTCTCGGCTATCACCTCCCTCTTTTTACTTTCCAGAGCTCATAACGAGGCTGAAAAAGAAACTCACCTCATTACAATCTCATATATCTCAATACTCTTTTCATATCACATAACTCATCAATATTCTCAAAATAGCACACATACTCATTACATGTGCTCAGAGGACTAGTTCCATAGGGACAATTTGGGACTTCTCTCTTTATTAGTTTGAGTCTAGAACTTACCATTTAAAGTCTCGTTCACTCAAACCTTGCTCTGATACCAACTTCTAACACCCAGTTTCTTATCTCCAAAATACAACAATAAATTACTCAATTAACCCCAAGGGTTTATGGTGTAATCAAAGTTAAGCAACAGAAGCACAAGTAGTTATCAAAAGAACAAGTATTTATACAAATATGTCCAAAGACTGGGTTACAAAAGACCATTTTAACAAAACTATACATAAGTTTCAAAAGACCATGTTATAGATCACACAAAAACCCAAAGTTAAGTCCCAAAGTCAAGTCAATCTATCCCTCTGCAACTTTCTTGCCTCTGTCACCTATAACACATACAACATAACCATTTTTATGAGTTAATTAAGCTTAGTGAGAAATATTTAAGAGTTAGTAATAATTTCGTCATTTCTCAACAATTACAATTATATAGAATCGTTGATCTCAATCTCTTTGACTAACTCAGTCATTTAGTGTGCTCAATCACACCAAGTGCTCATTTATATCAAGAAATTCTCAACCTTGTATAACTCATACAAATTGATTATCTCAACTAATTAGAATTTATAATTAATACAATTTCATCAAAGTCTAATCATAAGTAATGAATTAGAAACACTCACCTGATGTCTCTTCAGCTTGTGGTCCACCCGGGCCTCGTATATCTCCTTCCCCCTTATAAGTATCAACTGTAAAATAACTTCACATATCATATCTCAAACATCCTTAGACATCTCAATAATATCCAACTTGAAACATCAAGAATGCAATAACAATAAAGATCACAACCTATGCAAAATATGTGTTATCAAACTAAAACCCTCAAATTTCGGGTTTTACCAATTCAACTGTTAAAACTTCACAATAATCGCAACCAAGACTCAATACAACATATATAAACAACCTACTAACAACACATGAGCTGAATCAAACATACTTTCAAATCTAAACATCTAGGGTTTAGAACCTTAAAACCCAAAATCACTAACCTCGGGAAATCAAGAACTCAAGAACACATTTCGAGTGTTAAATACGACTTCCCCAATATTTTCTTAAGGAAAACCCTTGATCAAAATGACCAATTTTCGCACTCCTAGCTCTAAAAATCTCCTTAGAGGGTTTTAGGTTCGTAAATGAGAAAAATGAGGTTTGCTATCCAAATAACCCCACTGACGAAAGATAGCGGTGATATCTACTAAGGTAGCGGCGCTATATCCAAAAACTTGACCCGTGCTCCGAAAACCCAGCCCGTGTTGCTTACTGGATGCTCTCAGTTTGCTATAGTAACATGAACACGACCCGTGTTCATAAACACGACCCGTGTAACTTACTGGATGCCCTCGGGTTGCTATAGTAACTCTTACACGACCCGTGTTACTCCTACACGACCCGTGTAACCACTTTTTGATATTTTTAAGGTTTAAACTCCTCCTAAATGGGTTTCTAACCATCCTAAATCAAATAACAACTTAGTAACTCTTATTTATACTAAGATTAACTCAACTTTTACTTACCGAAAGTATTACAACATTACATCTTTGTAGCACGAAGAGGAGTCTTTTGAGAGAGAGAGCTCATATTCAAAGAGGACAGTGGGAGTACCATTGACCTTGAAGAATTCAGGAGTCAGCCAATGAAGGAACCTTAGAAGACACTAGCACTCAACCAGAGGAAGAAGTTCCTGTTGAACCGGTAAACAGTTCGTTACCTCTTAGATGCTCCGATAGAGTTAGCATGCCATCTGATTTTTATGGTTTCCATATTAGTACAGATGGTGACACGTTTGTTAGTGATAGAACATTGGTAATTTAGATGAGCCGGCTAGCTACAAGGAAGCAATGGCAGGCCCTGAGGTTGCTAAATGGAAAGAGGCAATGGACGGCGAGATCAAGTCCATGTATGACAATCAGGTTTGGAACTTGGTAGACAATGTACCGGGTCAAAAGACGGTTGGGTGCAAATGGATCTTCAAGAAGAAGACCGATATCGATGGAAATGTGCACACTTTCAAGGCTCGGCTGGTTGCGAAAGGTTTCAGTCAAACCCCTAGGGTTGACTAAGACGTAACTTTTTCACCAGTAGCTAAGATAAAGTCCATTAGGATAATGCTAGCCATAGATGCATTTCAAGATTATGAAGTTTGGCAGATGGATGTCAAAACAGCTTTTCTTAACGGGAAGTTGACTTACGATGTTTACATGACTCAGCTAGAGGGTTTTGAAGAAGCAAAGTTTCCTAATAGAGTGTGTAAGCTTGAGAAATCAATCTACTGATTGAAACAAGCTTCTCGCAGCTGGAATCTCTGCTTTCATGAATAAGTCAAACAATTTGGTTTCTCTAGAAGTGAAGATGAGTCCTGTGTGTATATATCAAGGCTAGTGGGAGTATAGTCACTTTTCTGGTGCTAAATGTCGATGACATTTTGCTCATAGGAAACGACATTCCAACCTTGCAAGAAATCAAATCGTGACTTGGGAAGTGTTTTTCCATGAACGACGTTGGAGAAGTTACCTATATTTTCCGTATAAGAATATTAAGAGATAGAAAGAAAAGGCTAATTGGACTTAGTCAAAGTGTTTATTTGGACAAGGTACTTAAGAGGTTTAGTATGGAAAATTACAAGAAAGGAGAGCTACCAATACAAAGTAAGACTGAAAGTCCCAGTACGGATGAAGAAATATAAGAAATGAGTCAGGTACCTTACGCTTCGGCTGTGGAGTCGATCATGTACGGTATGACATGTACCTACCCTGACGTGTCTTTTTCCTTGAGCATGGTCAGTCGCTATCAGAGCAATCCGGGCAAGGCACATTGGACAAAAGTCAAGAATATACTCAAGTATCTGTGGAGGACGAAAGACATGGTCCTAGTCCTTGGTGCCACTGATACATTGAAAGTAAGTGGATACAGTGACGCCAACTTCTAGACAGATAAAGACAACTTTCGGTCTCTGTCGGGTTGGGTGTTTCTGTTAAACGGTGGAGCGGTTATCTGGAAAAGTTCCAAACAAGAAACGATGGCTGATTCAACTTGTGAGTCAGAGTACATAGCTGCAAGTGAAGCATCAAAAGAAGCAGCTTGGCTGAAGAATTTCATCGGTGACCTTGGAGTAGTCCCGACCATTCTGGAGAAAATGGAACTGTTATGCGATAATGATGGAGCGGTTGCCTTGACTAAGGAACCAAGAGGTCATGGAAAGTCCACACATATCGACAGAAAGTACAATTGCATCAGACATAGAGTAGAAGAAGGTCACCTCATCGTAAAGAGGGTATCATCTAAAGATAATCCTACAGATCCTCTGACAAAGTGTCTGAGTAAGGTGAAGCACTATCTGCATGCTAGGAGCACATGCCTGAGAGATGATATTAGTTTTAGTAATTAGATGGGTGTCTCAAAACTTGTAACAAATAAAATGTAATTGACTTTTGGTAATTGAATAATGGAGAATTATTTATGAATATTGTTTACTACTATTTGTCAATTGTTCATTATTGTGTTTCATTTTTGCATCTTTTACTTCTCGAGTAATTTAATTGTTGGAAATTCCACAGTCAGTCATACTTTTAGAAGTAAGTAGTGAATTAAAATTGTCATGAATTGAACTGTAGACTGTCTAAGGAGTTAGACATGGCAATAGTGTTGCTGCAATGTTCATGAGTACTTAGAAATAAAGATTTGAGTATTAGACAGCCCCACGCTCATAGAATTGCTTCATGGATTATATCACGAGTAATTCTGAGACGATAATATCTTATGGTCTTGAAACGGAGACATATGAGTTAAAATTTACAAGTCGGTTGTGCATTGATAATGCGTAAACGCATCGATAACTCGATGTTATAAAATGTATTGTTGTGGACGATTTGATATGTAAAGGATACAAGCATATGAGTCGAAGTTTATTCGTTCCTTTTTCTCTAACGGGAAAAGCAATATCTGTGGGCCCATCGATGCTTTGGTGGTGACTTATAGTGCTGGACCCAGCCAGACCGAAATTGATGTGTTCAATTAGAAGTCCTAAATCATCACAAATCAGGAATCGGGAAACAAAGTATCGGACAGAGATTGATTCTAATCCATGTCTCCAGTCCAAATGATATCTTGTAGAACGGAGGATCATATGATCACTTATCTTAGGATGCGTAATTGACCGGGTCAGAGTTCGGCAGCGACTTTTGAAAGCTACAATTTGCTGATCAATTCAGAATCTATATTGAGTTATAGTTATAGATGTATCCAAGTGGGAGACTGTTGGATTAGGTGTCTAAGCCATAACTATCATTTAGAAATATACTTGAATTGACGGCAGCACAGTCCTTTTGGGTTGCCCTCAAAACCTAGCAAAGGACAAGATAACTTATAGAGAGAGATATTAATCTATTATGAGGATAATATATTAATTAGAAATAGTTATATTTAATTAATAATTAATCAGAAAATTAATTGGAATTAATTTTGGGATTAATTGGATTAATTAAAAGTGCAGGGGCTGAATTGTAATTGTTCAATAGTTGAGCAATAGACGGTTAGCGTTTGTATATTGGGTTGGATGAATTCCAAGGCTTAGGCCTTAAGGAATTCGAAACCCACATATGGATACAAGGTCTATTTATGGTAATGATAAGTAGGTTGAATGATATGATAAAAGCCTTATCATATCAGGAATTCAAATAAGGCAGTTATATGCCTTATGACTTATCATTCTGGGGCTATAAATAGGGAGCCCCAACAACCCCATATGACACGCTAAACTCATAGAGTTTCTCTCTTCTCTCTAATGTTTCTTGCTTGCTAGGTTCTGGGTGTGAGCCATTATAGGCATGACACTTGTGGTGCTTGCTTCCAAAGGTCAAAGGTATGGAAATATGCTTTCTGAACTTCGATTATACCCTTTGTGTTCTTAGTTATATATTCAATAGTGAAAACATAGATCCTATAGGTTGCATGTGAACTTAAGTGTTTAAGTTTTATTGTTTGCCTATTCCCCAACAAGTTTGACTTTACTTCTTTACTTCGGATGACACGCATATTGGCAGTTGTCCCAAAGTCCTTTTATGTACCATGGTCATTAGAGTAGTAATCTTCACCTTCGCCTCTAGCTTGTTGATATCGCTGTCCTTCTGACGCCTGTGATATATCCAAAAGACCCTTAAATATGTAAGGGGAACGTCTCCACCTTGCCTTTTCTACCAAACGTGACCTCTAAGTTAACCAAAGACTTAAGATGTTGAACACTTCACTTTTACAAGGAAGAGAAATGGTGTGGTCTATAGACTTCCTTTGAAAACCAAATTGGATTCCTTCCTCCTCTTTTCTTCCAACTTCGGACGTTGGCTTTTGTAAGAGACTGTCACCTCGGTTGAGACCAACGTTGTGACTCCTGACACAAATGTCACAAACAAAGCCGAAAGTTCGGTCAAACAACGGAGATTAAAGGAAAAAATAGAAACTGCAAAGAAGGGCACAAACATTTTATTCGAGAGTATTTTGCTGACGATTGCGTGTATGACAACACAGATTTCAAATGCCGGTTTCGTTTGAGCCGAGAAATGCTCCTACGGATTGCGCACGACTTGGAAGACACTTACGAAGTCTTCCAATTGCGATACGACGGTCGAGGCAAAAGCGGTTTCTCGCCATACCAAAAATGTGGAGCTGCTCTTTGTCTTATGGGTTATGGCTATTCTTTTGACGCCGTCGACGATTACTTGCGGATGTCGGCAAGAACCACACTGGAAAGTATGTATTTGTTTTGTGAATATATTTATGAGCTTTACGGTCATATTTACTTGTGGAAACCCACACCATATGATGTTGAAGAACTATATGTGGCACATCACGTGTCACATGGTCTACCGGGTATGCATGGAAGCATAGATTGTACGCATTGGGATTGGGAAATTTGTTCAAACACGTGGAAACGACAATACACTCGTGGTGATCACGGCAAAGCTTCCCTAATACCAGAAGCGTTGACCTCACAAGATTTATGGATTTGGCATGCATACTTCGGAGTTTTGAGTCGAATAACGACATAAATTTTCTAAATTCGTCGCCGTTATTCAACGATATCCTACAAGGCAAGTCAGCCGACGTTCCCTTTGTAGTGAACGGCTCTGAATACCCACGTGGGTATTTACTCACCGATGGTATATATCCTAATTATTCCACATTTGTAAAGGCGTACCAACATCCGGTTGACGAGAAACGAGTATTATTCACGAAAGCTCAAGAGTCGGTACAGAAAGGTGTGGAACGTGCATTTGGTGTCCTAAATAAGAAATGACATATAGTGCAAAACCCGGCACGAGCATGGAGTCTCGAGAACATACGTAAAGTAATGTATGTTTGTATCATATTACACAAAATGATGAATTGAAGAAAAAGGCCGGACTATTTGCATCCATCAACGACATCATTTGACACACATGCCGG
Organism: Cichorium intybus; assembly: GCA_023525715.1. Classification (NCBI taxonomy): domain Eukaryota; kingdom Viridiplantae; phylum Streptophyta; class Magnoliopsida; order Asterales; family Asteraceae; genus Cichorium; species Cichorium intybus. The sequence continues at coordinate 77,645,024 of CM042013.1, forward strand.
CATAATTTGTTTCCGGTAGCGAACAGTACTTTGCGAGATTACTAGAAATAAGGAAAGGAATGTCAATCTTCGACACGATTTGACCTAACATGTCTATGCTAATCACAACGACAAAACCGATAACGATAATTAGGTTTTTTTTATGTTTTTTAAATTAATGTAATGTTTTTTATTTTTATTTTATGTAATGTTTTTTATTTTAATTTTAATATTATGTTTTTTAAATGAATTTTATGTTTGGTTTTAATAAAAAAAACGTAAATTAAAATGATGACGTGAAAATTAAAAAGGTATTATGTTGTCTTGTATTTATTGGGATGTGTCATGTGATTGTCATGGTGATGTGTCGCTAACGTGGCGACTGTCATGGAGTTATGGCACACTCCATAGCCTAATATGATTGTAACTTACGAGAACCTTGTTTTGTCGTGTCAACTCCCCGCTGGCATTGTTAGTGAATTTGGTCCTCATTCAAAAAAATCAGATAGGCATCCGTGTTGACTACATTATGAAGTCGTTATAAATTCTTTTTGGATTAAATGGCGCATTAATTTCTATAGATTAAAACTGAAAAATCATTCCAGGTGGACCAAGGATTAAACCGAAAAGTTTGGCATATAGCTGGGTGGATGCGTCCGGGTTCGACTCCTACTAACCCCATGTGGTGGAGGTCCGGAGTTCGACTCCTACTAACCCCATGTGGGCGATTTTCCCTGGTCGGCGAAAAACAGGTGGAGGGGAAAGGCTTTGCGCCATAGGTAATTGCCAACCGCCATGGGTTGCAAGGCTGAGTACCCTCAAGGTATTAAAATTGCCGGTTCCAAAAAAAATCTGGGGATGAATTGGTTATAAATTCTTTTTGGATGGTAGTTGCATTGATTTCCATTTTAATTTACAAAAATAAATTGTATGTCGCTTCATGCTATGGGTATAGGTGTATTAGTTCCATGAATGTCGTATGTTTCACCTTTGTATTAGTAGTTATTAGCTGGTTGCTACTGCTTGTGTTCTTTTTCTTTTGGGTTAATAAATTCCCTTCTCCGGTTCCAAAAAAATATACGTGTAATGATATGAACATTGCTTTCGACCCAGCCATATAAACCAATTCTCTTGACTAATTTTGAATTAATCATAACATTTGTTAATCACGTAAAATTTCCTGATACATCAGGCCTAAGGTGTAAAAAGTTAAGTTTGTATGGTGTATGATCAATCACAATCGGTATGGTATGGTTCATCAAAACTCGAGAAACCTGTGTATTAAATTTAAGAGTAATGATAACGAATTTTTTTAATATTTTTATCTAAATTAGTTACGTTCGATAAAGGTTGTTCATCAAATGTTTTACTACAGAAAATGTCAAAAGACCCGGTTAAAACATCTAATAGGATCCGGTTTTACATCCGGGTTATTTGTGGCCAGGTCATATAAGGAGAAACATATAAAACCCGGTTTTCTATCGGGTCATATTAACATAAATAAAACCCGGTTTCCTTCCAGGATTAGGGTCTTTTTTATTAAACAAAAACCCTTTTTAACCGCTATTCTACCCGTGTTTGTAATAAAAACAACCGGGTCCTTTACTCTTTTCCAGATTTTAAGATATTACATTTATATTACTATACCCGGTTTTGTAAAAAAAAAAAACAACCGGGTCCTTTACCCTTTTCCAAAATTTAATATATTACAATTTGCATTACAAAACATGCCGGACTCCGTACATCCTAATGTTATTGAACTAAGAACAAAACAATTTCAATATACCACATATGAAAAAAACAGTAAAGATGTCATCAACTACTTAATCAACATTGAATATGAAATTTAATATTCTTAGTAACAAGTATTACTACCATAATAATAAAAAAAGTTCAGCAATAATAGAAAACTAAAAAACTAACTAGTTGTTGTAAAATACGACGGATCCGAATTGACTTTAGACAATATTAGCTCAATGCGGAATGGGATCAAAATTATCAAACGGTAATAATCACAACGAAAATACGAATGAAGTAAATAAAATAGAGACACAGGGATTTACGTGGAAAACCCAAATCGGGAAAAACCACGGGCGGAGGAAGCCGAGAATCAATCCACTATTTTAAACAGTATTACAGAGATTTTGGAAAGAGATTACAAAGAGTGAGAGAGCTAAAATATATGGTGGTGTATTAGTATATATGTGATACTTTTTATTTTGGATGCTCATTTTCTGGCTAGAACAAAGGCTATATTTATAGCAAAAAATAATCGCTTGCCACCGGATCAAAATGCGTAGAATGCGTTGTAATTGTCAAAAGTTGTTCACCTACAAAAGAGAAATTTAACACCGTCCAATTAGTTGTCAAACTTTTGTGCAAAACCAAGGAATTCGTTGAATTGATTTAGGCATCTTTGATGGAGACGTTTTCTAAATAATTTACACATTTGGTCCTTCAAGAATTGTAACTTGGCAATTTTTGGAACCAGTTTCTTCAATCTCCACCTTGTCTTCAAAATTGCACAAATACCAACTTGTCAGTCTCCTTAACCCTGTCAGAACTTGTAATCTTTATATAGAGAAAAATTTATTCCGAAAAATGAAATACTTCCTCCACCACGAGCCTAATCAGGCTCAACTGCGATCAGATATACCTATTAAGTCCAAACACAGTTTGAACTTGGATATTAGAAGACTCTTTGTGAACACATCAGCGGGATTATAATCTATATCGATGTTTTCTATGACACAATCACCTTTTTCAATGATATCACACACAAAATGATAACGAATATCAATGTGCTTTGTACGGTCATGAAACATCTGATCTTTACTCAAGAAGATAGCACTTTGATTATCACAGAATACTACTGTGGTAACCTTTATTCTATCATCGAGTTCTCTAAATAATCCCTTCAACCAAATATCTTCCTTAACCGCTTCTGTAATCGCCATGTACTCTGCCTCTGTAAAAGACAGTGCAACTGTAGACTGTAACTGGGCTTTCCAACTAATAGCACAACCGTTCAGTGTAAACACATACCCTGTAATGGATCTTCATTTATCCAAGTCTTTGCCAAAATCTGAATCAACATATCCAACCACCCCAGTGTTAAATTGTCCATAACGTAGACACATAGAAGACGTACCGCGTAGATAACGTAAGATCCACTGTACTGCTTTCTAGTGTTCTCTTCCCGGGTTCGCCATATATCTGCTAACCATGCTAACTGCATAAGCCAAATCAGGGCGTGTGCAGATCATAGCATACATCAAAGATCCAACAGCACTAGAGTATGGTACGCGTGCCATGTACTCCATATCAGTCTCAGTAGTAGGACTTAAAGCGGATGATAACTTGAAATGAGCTGCAAAAGGTGTGTTGACAGGCTTTGCTTCATGCATATTAAAACGTCTTAGGACTTTCTCAATGTAACCTTTTTGAGAAAGATGCAAGATCCTAGACTTCCTGTCACGAATAATTTCCATACCTAAAATTTTCTTGGCAGCTCCTAAGTCCTTCATTTCAAAATCAGCTTTCAACTGGTCTTTCAACTTCTGAATCTCCTTCATATCTTTCGCTGCAATCAACATGTCATCCAGTTACAAGAGTAAGTAGATCTTTAAACCATCGTCACCTTTCTTGAAATAAACGCAGCTATCATAGGTGCACCTGCTGAATTTGTGACTGGTCATGAAAGAATCGAACCTCTTGTACCATTGTCTAGGAGACTGCTTGAGTCCATAGAGAGATTTCTTCAATTTACATACGTAGTCCTCCTTGCCAGGAACTACAAAACCTTCAGGTTGTTGCATGAAAATCTCTTCCTCAAGCTCACCATTTAGGAAAGCTGTAGTAACATCTAGTTGCTCCAACTCATAATCATTTGAAGCAACTAACCCCAACAATGCACGAATAGAAGTGTGTTTGACTACTGGGGAATAGATGTCAGTATAGTCAACGCCTGGAATTTGACTGTAGCCTTTAGCTACCAACCGAGCTTTATATCTTGGTTTCTCATTTGGGTTAACAGGTTCTTTGAGCTTGTAGACCCACTTGCATTTAACTGGCCTTTTCCCTTTTGGAATAGGAACTAAATCCCAAGTACCATTTCTTTGCAAGGATTCCATCTCATTATGCATAACAATCATCCAATCACTTGAGTCTTTAGATTTGATAGCCTCATCATAATTTAGAGGCTCCGTTTCCGACTCAATATCATTAGCAACAATAAAAGCATAAGCAACAAGTTCAGCTTCAGCATACCTCTTTGGAAGAACAATTTTTCTTCTCGGCCTATCTCTTGTAATGCTTCGAGTAGTAGCGTGTGGTTGTGAACTTGTTGTTTCTTCAACAACGACATGCTCATTTGGCGAGGAAGACTCTTGTTGCTCAACTGGACTCGGAATGGTGACAGGTGAAGTAGGAAACTCCACCTCCATTTGAGCTTTCTCTTCATTTGCTTTTGATGATGCGACTGTATCTTCTGTAGAGTCGGAAGTTTGATGAATCATAGCAGACTCATCAAAAGTAACATCTCTTGAGATGATGATTTTATTTAGATCATTGCTCCATAACTTGTAACCTTTAACTCCTGGATTATAACCAAGAAAGACACATTTAAGTGCTCTCGGTTCTAACTTCCCATTGTCAACTCGTGCATAAGCTGGACATCCGAAAGGTTTCAGATGTGTATAATCGGCAGGTTTCCCGGACCATAACTCATACGGAGTTTTCTTTTCGATTGCTCGTGACGGTGATCGGTTGATAACATAGCAAGCAGTAGACGCAGCCTCCACCCAAAAGGACTTTGGCAATTTGGAATTTGAAAGCATACATCTGACCTTCTCCATAATGGTGCGATTCATCCTTTCGGCTACACCATTTTGTTGAGGCATATGGACTACCGTGCGATGTCGAGTAATGCCTTCCTTTCGGCAATAGGCATTAAACTCTTCTGAGCAAAACTCTAGTCAATTATCCGTACGAAGATACTTTACCACCAATCCTGATTGCTTTTCAACCTGAACTTTCCAGTCTCTGAAGGTAGAGAAAACGTCTCCCTTATGTTTTAAGAAGAAACACCACACCTTCCTGGAGAAATCGTCAATGATAGTGAGCATATAGTTAGCTCCACCTTTAGAAGCAACTCGAGCTGGTCCCCACAAATCCGAGTGGACATAGTCGAGTGGTCCTTTCGTTGTATGGATACCACTTGCAAACCTCACTCGTTTTGCCTTGCCATATACACAGTCTTCACAGAACTCCAAATCAACAATCTTTTGTTGACTAAGTAAACCTCTTCGACTCAATTCTGACATGCCTTGAAAACTCATATGGCCAAGTCGAAGGTGCCAAAGACGAGACTGATCTGGATCAGAAAGAGACTTTGAAACAACAGCAGCATCACTCGAAATTGTTTTCCCGTCAAGAAAGTAGAGGTTTGAGGTTTTTCGACTGGCTCTCAATTTGTCAGAACCATCTTTGAACACCCTGAGAACTCCACCTTTACCGGCAAACTCGTATCCTTTTTTATCAAAGGAACTAAGAGATAACAAGTTTCTTATGTGGTCAGGGACATATCTAATATCCCCAATTGTTCGGATAATGCCATCAAACATACGGATTCTGACTGAACCATATCCAAGAACTGGACATGTAGTATTGTTACCCATCAACAGATAGCCCTGGTTAACCTTTTCAAATGTGTAAAACCAACTTTTGTTGTGACACATATGAAAAGTACAACCAGAGTCGAGTATCCAATCAGCAGTGGAATCCAGTTTATCTGAATAAACTATCAAGAGTTCTCCAATACATTCGACCTCTGCTACATCGGCTTCACCCGAAGTGCTAGCTTGTTTACCATTTGCTGCCGCCTTCTCTTTTTCTTTATTCTTCAACATGAAACATTCTTCAAGCACATGTCCCTTCTTTTCACAATAGTTGCAAAACTTTCGTTTGCCTTTTGACTTAGATCTGGTTCTTTGGAAGATTGAGAAGTTCTACTTCTCTCTGTTGTTCTTCCTCTGGCATTCAAACCTTCGGCTTTAGCATCATCTGAACCACCACCGGTAATATATTTCATCTTCTCTTTAGAATCCAAAGCTGTAAAGACTTCATCTAAAACAAGAGTTTCACGGCTGTAGATGATCGTATCACGAAAATGGCTGTAGGATTCGGGCAACGATGACAGCAAAAATAAAGCTAAGTCTTCTTCTTCATACTGAACATCCATATTCTCCAAGTTATTTATTAACTCTTTGAATGTGGATAAATTTTTAGCTAATGAGCCTCCTTCAATCATCTTGAGATGGAACAACCGTTGCTTTAGATGCAACTTGTTCGGTAAGGTCTTTGTCATCAATAACTGCTCCAACTTCAGCCACAAAGCAGCCGCTGACGTTTCTTTTAGAACATCTTGTAAAACATCGTTTGACAAGTGCAAATGAATTTGAGATAAAGCCTTCAGATCTTTCATCTCCTTTTCTTCTTCGGTCCATGTAGCGGGCATCCTTTTGAAGCCCAAGAGCGCCTTGTGTAAATCCATCTGAATGAGAATATCTCTCATCTTTACTTGCCACAGCGGAAATTGGGTATTCCGATCCAGCAGCGGAATATCGTATTTCACCGAAGACATGATTAATTACTTGATAAAATGATCCCAACAAGCTAACATCAAAACCCGGATGCTCTGATACCAATTGTTGTAAAATACGACGGATCCGAATTGACTTTAGACAATATTAGCTCAATACGGAATGGGATCAAAATTATCAAACGGTAATAATCACAACGAAAATACGAATGAATTAAATAAAATAGAGACACAGGGATTTACGTGGAAAATCCAAATCGGGAAAAACCACGGGCGGAGGAAGCCAAGAATCAATCCACTATTTTAAACAGTATTACAGAGATTTTGGAAAGAGATTACAAAGAGTGAGAGAGCTAAAATATACGGTGGTGTATTAGTATATATATGTGATACTTTTTATTTTGGATGCTCATTTTCTGGCTAGAACAAAGGCTATATTTATAGCCAAAAATAATCGCTTGCCACCGGATCAAAATGCGTAGAATGCGTTGTAATTGTCAAAAGTTGTTCACCTACAAAAGAGAAATTTAACACCGTCCAATTACTTGTCAAACTTTTCTGCAAAACCAAGGAATTCATTGAATTGATTTAGGCATCTTTGATGGAGACGTTTTCTAAATAATTTACACATTTGGTCCTTCAAGAATTGTAACTTGGCAATTTTTAGAACCATTTTCTTCACTTGTTAACCAATAAGTCAATCTCAACAACCCCAAAAACTAAAAAACTAACTAGATAACCATAGTCAATCTCAACAACCCCATTTTTTGTCCTTGTGCCTTCTGCCTCCTGGTTTGCAATATCTAGACAATCAAAAGAACCAAGGTTAGAAAATCTTGTATAGTTTAAAAATAACCTAGGCTTAAACAAAAATTTTAATGTTGTCAGGATAAATAACTAACCAAATATTTGTTTTTTGCCTAACCAGATCTTTTATATAATTACTCAAAAATTGTGAAGCCCACTTCACAACAATTGAAACCAAAATGGGTTCTGAAAAAGGGGTTTCATCATTCCAAGGAGTAGCAGTCTATATGAAAACAACACACTAAAAATGTTATATAACTGAAAAAAAAATCCACTTGTCATATAAACAAAATGAAAAAAACTATGTTTAAGAGCTTACTCTACTTAGGAATCCATGTTGCCCACTCATCACAAAATCTAGCATCCATTTCATCACATAGTATCCACACTCCCAATAGCCCGTTTGTTGATTGCACTAAATTTTATCACAAATACATTACCCAAAAAAATATAACTACCGTATCTATTTGTTTGGAATAATAGTGACACAAATTACCTCGGCGAGTGTCTAACTAATTGGATTCGATATGTCTTTCCCGTACCTCGCAAAAGCCCTGAGAAAATAAAAGGTTTGTTTTAAAAAACTATAAAAAGGAATGACAATTTTAAGAAATTTCTTACGTGTCCACATGTTTTTTGAGCAGGTAGTAAGTGTCCACAGGCTTAAAAGTAGGACTCCTTAGTGAATCCAAAATGTAGCCGGTGCGATTACGAGGACAAATCACCAACAAGACCCAATGCTCACTTGTAATGTTCAAAGTTTTAGTATAGACAACAAATATGGAAAAGTTGTAAAAATAATCATAATGACATAATATACCTTTGCAAATATGGTGCAACAAAAAAGTCTTTTCCTTGATAAATGCGCATCGCTTCGCCTAAGTAACTGATGACACTTTCCGGGTTTTCTTGGCATTCTTTCCCATGAATCCTATGTGGGTTTAGAAAGGCGCATTTGTTCTTCATTCGTGCAACAGAATGTAGAACCCTAAATAAAAATCAAAGACATATTAAGATTAGCTAATAGAGACAATTTAAAACCAAAATATTGTAACAACAAATAACATTAAAATTAAGCATACTTACATTTTCCAAATAGTTATGATGGTAATATCAAGTTTTTTTTTGTTCAATAAAAAAAAATTTCGTCTCTAGCAACCCAAAACTCAAATCTTCCAACTTCCAAGACTCCATAATCAGCTACAATATGGATTAATGGGATGTTCTTTAATTGTTCGCGTAATGCTTCAGTTGCTCTTGATTTATTGTTCATTTGAATGGGGATGTTCTTTTTTATGACACCCCAACAGTTGGTTGTGGCAAATTTGAAGATAAAACAGGTTGCTTTCCTCCTTGTGCCTACGTTAACAAATAATTTTATTAGCCACATTGCAATATATTGACCTATATGTATACAAACTATAAAAATCAACAATAAAGATAAAACACCTTAGTCAGAACAATCCCATTTCGCGGCCATTGAATTATTTGGCCAACAGCACCTTGTAGGTCATTAACTTCATCAGTAGCTATAGGAACCGGAAAAACTTGAAATTTTGTGTTGATTTGGTCAATCAAAACTTTCAAATGATTTGCAGACAAAGGGAGTGAATGTATTAATCCATTCCCGTAACGGAAAGACCAACCCGGTAGCACACTTTTGGTCCATCGCCCCATAAGGTAACACCAATTCACAAGGGGTAGGGTCCTGCAAACATATAACATGTAATGTAGGTCATGGTCAAGAAACAACAAAAAAAACTTTAAACTTAGGCGAACAAGTATAAACAAATACCATAATCAAATCCAACGCCGATGTCGAGTCCCGACTACCATTTTGAACCTCCGAGCTAACATTGACATCAACTTGCTTCCTAGACTCTTGAATCATAGTCTTTAACAATGTAATCTGGTTTGTCATGTCTTCCATCTGGTTCGTCATGTTTTCCATTTTGGCACGCATCTCATCCATAGCCTCTTTGTCTTGCATTTTCTTCTTGTTTTGATCAAACCCCAACATTGCTTTTCTCACGCCAACAGTGTGACCAACACCCCTAGTCCGACCTGGGTGTTCCCGCCCCAACACTGCTATCAATGAATCATATGTGGCACTCAATGCGGGTGACATCACCACCCCCTAATGTAGGCATGGCATCAAAAAAAATTTCATCGGCAAAACTACGTAGCTTTCTCTCTCTATTGTGTCAGCTTTCTCTCTCTCTCTCTCTCTCTCTCTCTCTCTTGTCTTTCTCTTGTTTCTCTCTCCTCCTTACCATTTGCACCACCCCTCACCTCCTACATCCAAAAACATTTTCGTAGGCATTCTATGTGGCACCTACATGACAACAGATGCCTACGACTTCGTCGGCAACGATACCGCTTACAAAGGTGAAGCATACAACCTTCATGGAACTAGTATACATAGTACGTACACCCATACCATGCTTGCGACATAAAATTTATTTCTATAAATTAAAATGGAAATCAATGCAACTACCATCAAAAAAGAATGTATAATGACTACATTGCTTAGATGTGCCAAACATTTTGGTCTAATCCTTGGTCCACGTGGAATATTTTCAGTTTTAATCCATGTTGACATATTTATGTGTTAACTTACCATATTTAATTTAGCCACATCAGCATCTTAGTTAGTTAGTTTGTTCATTTGTTAGAGGTTGTTAGCTCACTAGTGTTACTTGTAATAGTTTCAATTCAATAAATTGAACAGCAATGTTCATCAATCTTCTATCGCTCTTTCATTTACAACTCAAAAATCATCATGGTATCAGAGCATTTGATTTCTAATTCATTATTTTACATTTCATATCGTCTATTCTGCATTCAATCTCTTTTCTATTCGTTCATATGATATGTTTTTCGATCTCTAAATCTCACTTAGCCTTATTAGATTTTTTCTATAATTCAATCATGAGTACTACACATGAAGAAACGAGATTCAATTCAAATCCTCAGAACAATCACAAAAATTCGATGGGTCCTTTTTACATTCATCCTTCTGATCACTCCTAGTATGCTTCTAGTCTCTAAACAGTTTGATGGATCTAATTTTGGATCTTGGAGCAAAGGAATGTTTATTTCAGTGTCTGCAAAAAACAAAATTGGGTTCGTATATGGTAAAATCCCAAACCTGATGATAATGATCCTAAATTCGAATTATGACAAAGATGCAATGATATGGTTACCTCTTGGATTCTCAATGTTCTCTCTAGCGACATTGTTGGATCTGTTTTATACTCTTGTTTTCTTACGAAATTTGGAACGATCTTGATGAACGAATTGGTCAGTCTAACGGAGCAAAGCTTTATCAACTTCAAAAGGAAATTTCAGATTTATCTCAAGGTAACAATGATCTCACAACTTACTTTACTAAACTCAAAAACAATTGGGATGAACTCAGTGCTATGTCATCTATACCTTCGTGTACTTGTGGTGCTGCTCATAAGCTTCGTGAACTCGAACAAAATCAGAAGCTCATCAAATTTCTTATGGGGCTCAAGAGCGATTATGGCTCGATTCGAGGTAATATCTTGATGATGAAACCTCTTCCCTCCGTTGCTACAAATGTTGTTAATCAACAAGCAAATGAAGACCATTCCTCTTCGAAAACTACTTCCCCAAAGTTGACAAATGATTAATATCAACAGTTCATCTCTATGCTCAATAATTTCAAGCTACCAAGTGGAACAAATTCGTCTAGTCAAGTTTATCAGGAATCTAACAATCATCAATCAAGCGTTAATTTTGCTGGTAACACTTCTTCTACATTTGATCCGACTAAATATCATTACATCAAAACCAATACTTCTTCCTAGATCATCGATTCCGGAGCAAATGATCATATGTGTTTTGATAAATCTCTCTTCGAATTTGCAAATTCAATTTTCCACATCACATCACTCTCCCTAATGGTGAGAAAACTAATTCATTTGAAATCAGTAGCGCTTACATTACTAAAGATTTGATTATTCACAATGTTCTGTATATTCCTATGTTTCACTATAATCTATTGTCTATTGGCAAACTATGCAAAGATCTTAAATCCTTCATTCTTTTCTCAGAACATTATTTTTTCTTATTGCAGGGCCCTTCTCTGAAGAGGCCTCTAGTTAGGCATCATGTTGGCTTGTACTTTGTTCATGCCCAACAATAAGCAAATAAGAGTCGTGTTATGTTTGTTACTACAAAAACTCCTATGGATTCTTTTTTCATTTTTTCAAATTCTCTTTGTAATCAACATTGATGCCCATATAATTTTTTTAAACGATGGAAATTTTTAATAACCAAGCCAGCGGAGAGCGGAGAGCGGAGAGCGGAGAGCGGAGAGCGGAGAGCGGGGACAACAATATAATGTTCAAGGTAAATTACAATAAAAATAGAAAAAACAAAAAGAAACAAAATTTACGAAACATGGCAACACCATCTAATAGTAGGTACAGAAAGCGGATTCACCAATTAAAGCAACATATTTTGGAAGAAGCTTCCTGTAAGGCAGCAAACTGTTAACCATTTACAGATTGTCAACCAAATTCAACAACCACAGAACTTTATGAAAATTAAAACGCCAAAAAGGAATGACTATCATTGTATCCATCCGATCCAAGGGTAAATTACTAAAATCTACTAGCTTACCTGTTAAGAGCTTAATGTGTTCACTAATCAATCAACCGAAAAGTCCTAAAAATAGAAAGAAAACTACCACAACAAAGAAACTGACCCAAAAATAGATTCACTGAAAACATCGTCGAACTTATGTGAGGGGACTCCATTAAGGCAACAGACTTTTGAACCACTCCCCTATAAGTCCAGCAACCATAACAACTTCAAGAGATCTGGCAGCCTGATAACATACATACCACCTAAATCCATTAGTGTCTAGCATACCACCTGAATCTATTACGTGTCTCATAAACAAACTAAATATCAAAAATGAAATTAAAGAATCAAGAAAGCAAGAAAAAGTCATAAAAACTACTTACAAATGAAACTTTTTGTATTTAATTGGAGAATAAAATCAATGGATTCGTTTTAATTTAAATTTTAAAGTGTTGTTTTCAATAGTTAAGGATTAATCCTCAAGTCTATAATTTAGTAGATTTTTCACAATAAAATATCCTAATAATCAAATATTTGAAAGTTTAATGCTATAAGTGGATAACTTTTCAAAGTACAATGCATATAAGAGAAATAAAACAGATGTGAGATGTTATTACCCAAATCTGGTTGTATGGAGTCCCACATCCCCATAATATATAATATCTCCACATCTTCTGAAAGTAATATATGTTAGAGTAACAAATTTATTATATCGTGGTGAAAGCACAAAAGATGGAATGAGATACACATACAATTCTATTTTATCTGTTCACATGGTTCTTCGAGGCATGCTTTTATTTGTTCAAGCCCCAAAATAATCAAGCATTATCAAGAGTATCTAGAAAACGCATATATACATAGTCTCATACATATACATAATCACATACGCACACAGTCACACACACACACACACACACACACACACACACTCTCTCTCTCTCTCTCTCTCTCTCTCTCTCTCTCTCTCTCTCTCTCTCTCTCTCTCTCTCTCTCTCATAGTATAAAGTATAATACTCTAATTAAAAAATGCTTTAATGCTCGAATTCTAGGAACAAATAGGGAGTTGGAGCATTACCTGACTCTCCTAAGATTTTACGGTCTACTGCAAGGAGCATTGTGAGATAACGTTTTGTGAGACTTTACATTTACATTTTAACTACACTCTTACGTTCGTCAAAATTTAAATTGGCCGTTGTAATTATGCGTAAGACAGTTATGTTCATAATTTAAGGAAATACTATAAAATCGAAATACAATTATCAATCGTTTAGAAAATACCAGAGTGAGACTTTGCACTTAAACTACACTATTATTAGGACATTTTCCATAGAAATATACTACAAAAACTCTAACTACATGGTTATTATAAGAACGTGCTCCCATTTTAATAACCAAACATCCCTAAGTATTCTATATAAATCTAAACAAATAGATGTATACAAAAGTTAGTTTGTTAGCAAGGTAATAACATACATGATCATTGCAACCGGTTCTAATTTAATAAAAGTGAAACAAAAACCAGTATAGATGAATAATAAATGAAATGAATAATCAACTACAAACACCAAAAATATTTTTCTAAGAAACACACACACACTCCAAGTCAAATCAGACACACGCAAAGCCATATCAGACCATTATGCTCAAATTTGTGTTTTCGTCTATTTTTTAAGAAAGAAACAATTACCCAAATTTGCTTATCTCTTTTTTTTTATAAATATTTTGATAAAAATTTGTTGACAAAACAAAAAACTTTTGTTAATTAACTCTAGGTCGTTTTATCATATATATCCGTTACGTGGCTGGGTTTGTACCTCTAAAATGAAATCCAACACTGATTTACATTGTATTCGGTCCAGCTTTTGCTTCTTATCTACAAATTCCCATATTTTGAATCAAAACCCTCAACAAAAAACGATCTTTCCCTTTTCCGGATAACAATGGCGGAAATAGCTGTTACGGCCATCGTCACTGTGTTGTGTGAGAAGCTGATATCTGGTGACTTGTCGAAACTGGCTCGATCCAAAGGGGTCGATTCTCAACTGAACAAATGGAAGGAAACCTTGCCCCTTATCCAAGCCGTGCTTGCTGATGCAAGCCAGAAGCACATAACTGACAAAGCTGTTCAATTGTGGGTCAACAATCTCCAGGATTTGGCTTACGATATAGATGATGTACTCGATGATTTGGCCACCGAAGCTCTGCGAAGCAAGTTGAATGAAGAAGCTCATGCCAGCACCAGCACTAGTAAGGTATTGAGGATCATCCCAACTTGTTGTACTAATTTCGCCCCTCGCAACATTATGTATCGTAAGAAGATGAGTTCTAAACTAGACGGGATCACCACCAAATTGCGTCATCTTGTTGACCAAAGAAATGATTTGGGTTTGAATGTGAATGTTGAGAGGTCAAGAATAACAGAGAGCCGGTTGGAGCAAACTTCCCTGGTTGATGAGTCCAAAATCATGGGTCGGGAAGGGGATAAAGTGGCATTGCTGGGGAAGTTGCTAGGTAATGAAGAATGTGATGAAAATCTGAGCATAGTGTCGATAGTTGGTATGGGTGGAATAGGAAAAACCACTCTTGCCAAAGTTTTATACAACGAGGAGAAAGTGAAGGATCATTTTGAAGTCACGGCATGGGTTTGTGTTTCTGAAGAGTTTGATATATTTAACATTAGCAAGGCTATCTTCCAAGCAGTAACGGGGCAAAATAAATATTTTTCTAATCTTGATCTGCTTCATGTGGCCCTCAAAGAAGAACTTTCTAAGAAGAGGTTCCTACTTGTTCTAGACGATGTCTGGAACGAAGACCACGGTAAGTGGGAACTCCTCCAAAGCCCGCTTCTTGTGGGGGCACCTGGAAGTAGAGTTGTTGTCACAACCAGAAGTACGAGGGTTGCATCAGTGATGGACTCGGAACAAACTTACCGTCTGGACGTTTTATCAAATGAAGATTCTCTATCATTATTTGCTCAACATGCATTAGGTGAAAAAAACTTCGACAAACATCCAACACTTAAGTTTCTCGGTGAATGCATGGTACAAAAATGTGGTAGATTGCCTTTGGCTATGAAAACACTTGGGAGGGTCTTGAAGGGAAGTAGAAATGGCGATAAATGGGAGGAGTTGTTGAAGAGTGAAATATGGGATATAAAGGATGGAAATAAGATTCTTCCAGCTCTAAGACTAAGCTACTATCATCTCCCTCCATATCTTAAGCAGTTGTTTGCATACTGCTCCTTGATTCCCAAGGACTATGTGTTTGACAAGAACAAGCTAGTCCTATTGTGGATGGCAGAAGGGTTTTTGTGCCAGTCAAAAGGACACAAGTCAATGGAGCATTTAGGTCATGAGTATTTCGAAGAGCTAGAGTCGAGGTCCTTTTTTCAACATTCAACGGATGATGAGTTAGGATATACAATGCATGACTTAATAAATGACTTGGCGACAAGTGTTGCTGGAGAGTTTTCCTTTAGATTGGATGCTGAGGTGGATGTATCCCACACGAATGAAACTTTTGATAAGTTTCGTCACTTTTCACTTGTAGGTCCAAGATCTGGATCATATAGAAAGCTCAAGGAATTACCAAGAGCCAAACGCTTGTGTACGTTGTTACTAGTACAATCTCTTTGGGTTCAGGACTCTTTGGAGAAGGTTATTATTGAGTTAATTCCTGCACTACAATTTCTGAGGGTGCTAAGTGTTGTGGGTTTGAATCCAATCACAAAGGTACCACAATCAATTGGTAGTCTTAAGCATCTTCGGTATCTTAATTTTTCTTATACTAGAATCACATGTTTGTCGGAAGAAGTGAGTGACCTTTATAATCTACAGAGCTTATTGGTTCATAATTGTTATGAGTTAACGAGCTTGCCAAAAAGTTTTGTAAAGTTAATTAACCTGCGACATCTCGACATAAGGGATACTCCGAATTTGAACGAAAGCCCGCTAGGGATTGGTGGGTTGACAGGTCTACAAACTCTACCTAAGGTCTTTATTGAAAAAGGCGAGGGGTTCAAAATATCTGACCTTAAGGGCCTAACGGATCTTCAAGGCCGGCTTTCCATTATGGGTTTAGACAAAGTGATAAATCTAATACAAGCAAAGGAAGCCAACTTACATCAAAAGAAGGGTCTTGATGTTCTGGAAATGAAATGGAGTGATGTCTTTTATGATTCTCGAGACGGTTTCATTGAATATGAAGTACTTAAACAACTAAGGCCTCATCCTAAGTTAAAAGTCCTCGAGATTTTGTTCTATAAGGGAACGAGATTTCCTAGTTGGGTTGGCGATCCCACGTTCGATGAGTTAACAGAACTTACGTTATGTGGTTGTAGATGTACACATTTACCAGCACTTGGATATCTAAGGTCTCTTAAGAAACTAGTTGTTAAAAGGATGTGTGAGGTGAAGACCGTGGGTTTTGAGTTTCTTGCACCTACAAATTCTTTTCTTGGCATTGCATTTCCATCCCTTGAAGTTCTGGAATTTAAAGATATGCAAGGTTGGCAGAGATGGTCGATTAATAGTGGCGACGAACATGCAACTCCTAGATCATTTCCTCATCTTCGTGAGATCTATATTAACAGTTGTCCAGAACTAGCTGATGTGTCAATCGGATTGATATCTTCACTTTGGGTGTTACATATACAAGGGTGTTCCAAAGCTGTGTTAAGAAGCATGGTTGGTGTATCTTCATCACTTGTTAGATTAAGGATGTTGGATGTTCAAGGACTTACTCAATTACTTGGGGAAGATTTAATGCATCTTAGGGCACTCGAACATCTATATATTGAGAAATGTGATGAATTTAGATACTTGTGGGAACGAGAATCAGAGGCATGCAAGAGTCTTGTGAATTTACAGAAGTTGGAGGTATATAATTGTAAAAAGTTGGTTTCATCAGCCGAGAAAGAGGACAATTTTAGGATTAGCATGGAATCTCTTAAACAAGTCAGGTTTATCGATTGTGGCAGACTGGAGAGTTACAATTGTCCAACTAGTGTAGAGAGTTTGGTGATCAATCGGTGTGGTTCAATGACAGCCTTGACCTTCTCGGCAGTGCAGGAGCACCAATCCCCTCTCAGTGAATCGATAGTCAATGATTGTCATAATATACAACCCATTGCACTGGAAGATTTCGGTTTGCTCCCCATGTCTCGCCTGAGAATTCTTGAAATCAGAGAATGCGAGAATCTAAAGTCATTTCCTCATGAGCATTTTCAAAGTTTTACATATTTGGATTATATGATGATATATGAATGTCCAACTCTGGACTACTCATTTCCTTGTGGGTTGTGGCCTCCTAATTTAAGCAGACTCAGGATAGGAATGTTAAGTAAGCCCATGTCAGAGTGGGGCCTGCAGAATTTTCCAACCTCGCTGGTTGAACTATGGTTATATGGCAAAGATTCAGGAGTGGTTTCATTTGCAGTGGCAGACGATGTGAGAAATGCTATTACTGCATCATCATCGTTTCTTCTTCCGCCATCTCTGGTTTCTCTAGAACTCATTGGTTTTACGGATGTGGACTCATTTTCAGAGGTATTACAACACCTCCCCTGCCTTAAAGGACTTGATATTTTTTCATGCCCAAAGATTAGAGATCTTGTCACAACTTCCGACCCATCAAAATTGAAAATAAAAGTGTGGTAGTAGAAAAGGTATGTCGTCTCCTTCCCCATCATCTGTATCTCTTACATGAGTACTAGAAGTGTGATTCATTTCAATAATATTTTTATAATCATTGTTTGTTACCAAATGTGACGGGGGGTAATACGACTTGCATCTCTCTTTTGGATTTTATAGGTATTACATCCCACCACTTATAATAAACATCACAAATTCTTTCAGATTTCTTTTGGGATAAAATGCAATATTCCTTATTTAGTACGTTTTCAGTATCATTATTTTTTTATTTTCAATAATTTTCCCAAAGTATTAGGAACATTAATTTTGAGATTTGTTTGTATTGGTTTGTTGATAAGATTATTTTAATATTGAACTGACAATCAAAACTAGTTCAAAAAGAAAAAAAAAAACTATAACTGCAGTAGTTGAATAGCTTTTCGGTTGATGTAGAACTTTTACCATTAGGTGGCTATATATGTATATTGGTTGCAACTGTATTCTTTTATCTTTATTGCACCACGTCTTTGTATTTTTCTTGTTCGTAGTGATGTTGTACTTTTCGTTAGTATTGCTTTCGAGTAAACCTGTGCATTGTTGAAAGAATAAATAGAAAAAATAACAAATTTGTATCCGAAGATGGACCTTTTATGTCAAACCCATTGGCTTTAAGATATGATTTTGATATTTTTTTTTTTAATAAAAAATTTGGCACCGTCTTAATACTTTTGTAGAATTTGTTATATAACTTCATATTTCGTTACAAATTTGTATCAGTTTCGAGGATAGAATTGATCCATTTGACAGTTGACACTAAAACGTTTTTCTACTTTTGGTAAAAATATGGTCAAACTTTGTATACCATGACAAATTGTTGTGTGGTTATCCTTTTCCTATTATCTCGAGTTCATATTTAGAGTATAATTGATTATCGGTACGGCAAGGATGATGCAAGTCTACACATTCTAAAGTTCTCTAATATTTTCCCAACTTCTTTGTTCACATTAGGGTTTATTGGAAGAGGTGAATCAGCTAAATATGCATAGGTTGTAGAAGGCATTCGACTCTAGAGACATTGAAAGATGACTAAGGCTGCGTTTGATAGCTGCTGACTGAGTCAGAGGCCTGACTGAGTCAGAGGCTTGGACTGAGTTAGATCTGACTAAAACCATGCTGTTTGATTATATATCTGACTGAATATGTTCAATAATGAAAATGACCATATATATTACCCTTCTATTCTATATTTTGTTGGATATAATGAATCAGTTTGATAAAATTTGTCAATGAAGTTGCCGAATAATTATAAAAGCTACAAAATGTCATACAAAATCCAAATTAAACATAAAACATTTCAAATCCAAATAAAAACATACTGAAGTTCAAACAAAACATAATAGTTTGCATACAAATTTAAATCGCACCACTTGAAAGTAGTTGATTAGCAATCTCTTCATGCAAAGTACTCATATATTGATTACCTTGTGAATCTCATTCCATGTCTTGTACGTGTTGGCCATTACTTTCATCACCGTGCACATCGGGACTAAACATGCTGCTTTCTTCAAACTCCATAAATATATGATCGTGAATTTTGCATTTTTCTTATAAAATTATGGACTGCAAAACAAGCAACAACTATATCCCTTTGCACCGAAAAAGGATAAGGAGCCATTTATTTTAAGATTGGGAATCGTTTTTTCAATACACCATACGCACGCTCAATAACATTTCTGAGTTGTGCATGACCATGATTGAATTTTTCTTCCTTAGTTAATGCTCGTTGTCGTCGAAAATCGGCTAACCAATATCTCGTATTCCGATAGGGAGTCATGAATCCACGAGTGTTGGTATATGCAACGTCGCAAAGGTAATACTTATCTATAAATGTAAATGTGATATCTATTATGTAATTTATATAATGTATTTAATGTTAAAAATTATAAAAAGCACACAAACCTGGTAGAGGAAATGGGAAGTCGGAACTCGGATCAAATGCAACTTCTTTCAAAACACGTGAATCATGTGTTATGCCCTCCCATCCAGCCTATACAAAGGTGAATACCATATGAAAATTACAAACTCCTAACACATTTTTGATAACATTCACCTTTCCCTCTTCCCCTGTAACGAGTTTGTTGATCAGCGGGCACGATTGCATGTATAAGAGTTCCGTCTAACGCACCAATTGCTCCAGAAAATATCTCCTTTAACCTTCTATGTCGTTCCGAGATATTTACGGTTGCATTTGAAGACATTGGCACTATTATTTCTTGTGCAAAACACATCATTGCATTGAGGACCTCATAGAAACATTTATGTACTGTTTGTGTAGAGTGTTGAAATCTTCTTTTAATTACTCGAAAACGTTCATTATGTCCTATAATTGTCAAAAACATTGCCATCTTCTCTTGAATGCTTATTGTCCTACTATGTTGCAACCAATTTCTTTGAGTAAAATGATTGCATAATAGTACGAACGCTTCACGGGAAAGATGCATCATCTCTAGACATTGTGTAGAAGATCCATGTAGTAATTCTTATGTATATGCAATGCCCAGTTAGTATTGAATTATTATCTCTTATTCTTTCAATTCTTCTATTCCTTTGTCGCGTCAACCAATACCATGAAAGTAAAATGACCGCTAATATTTTATCATTTGAATCCATTAGTGACCTATAATTGAAATCAGATCGTTATGATTATCTTATATAGATTGTAAAAGCATGTAAATTGCATAACATTAAACTACATAACACATAATTGAATAACCAAAAACATGTGAATTGCATAACACATAACATTAAATTGCATAACACATAATTGTTGGATTAGGTGTCTAAGCCATGACTTTACAACTATATTTATCTTGTTAATTGAAGCAAAGTCCATTTGGGTTGCCCTCATAGCTGGAGGTCAGGATAGAGTTCAATTGAGTAAAAGGTTGATTTATTAATTGTGTAATAAATCAATAGAATTAATTAAATAGTTTATTAATATATTTAAGTGTTAATATATTAATTAGAAACTATAATAATTAATTGAGATTTAATCTAGAATTAATTGGATTTAATTTAGTGATTAAATTAATTAATTAAAAGTGTGAGGACTAGTTTGTATTTATTCAATAGTTGAATAACTGGCAAAGAGAAGTCTAGGGGCCAAAAGTGGCGCCACCCTTGGAGGCTTCTCTAGGGTTGGCGAAAACCCTAATTAGGGTTTAGGGATCTGGTCCAATTGGTCAACAGGCTTGCCCACTTGGAGGCTCCTTAGGGTTTCAGGTGTAACCCTAGGAGGCTATAAAAAGAACCCTCTGGCTCCCCATTATTCACGCCAACTTCAACCAGAGATACTCTGCTGAACTGTCTTCTCCATTGCTGTGGGATTGACTTTCAGTTGAGGCAGGATACTTTTGCTGCTAGCTTCAAGAACAAGATCAAAAGGTTAGTAATTCTTGTTTTGATCTTTAGAAATTATTGTTGGCCTTTAGGTTTAGTTTATTATCTTCATAGAAGAAAACATAGATCTTTCTAGGGTTGCATGTGAGCCATAGGTGTTTTTGTGTTCATTGTTTGCTAGAAAACCCTTCAGTGGTATCAGAGCTATGGCTTGTTTTCTTGTGATTTGATATAAACTGTTTATTTGATCATTGGGTTTTCGAAAATAAACCCTTGAGGAGGCCTAATTTCGTTCATGGTGGCTAGGGTTTCAAAACCCTAGCCTCCCTCCCCTTATTTGGCGATTTTGCATGCTTATGGTAAGTAGGTTTCTTATTTTTGGTAATTGAGATCTATTAATAAATGGAAACCCTAATCCCATTGCTTGCCTTTTTCGAAAATTAGGGGATTAGATAGGATTAAATTAATTTGATTAATTTGTGATGCCTATCTAGATTTATTTTATTTAATTAATTGTTTTAATTAAAAGATAAATTAAATCACTTAAAGAATTAATTAAATTTTCGAAAAAATAGAAATAAATTTGCGAAAATTCTTAGAAAATTAATTCTAAAATATTTTAATAAGATTAAAATATATCTTATATATTTATGATTAAAAGTTAATATTTATATATAAGATTAAACTGGTTAGTCTTACCGTTAGTAGGCCTCATTCACAAAACTGTCCTATAAAGAGGGTATAAGGCGACTGCCTATAAAATGGCAGTCTAATGGGTATCCACTCTTACCCACCGCTCTCCTGGTCAGTCGAGTGTCGTTAGCCGAACGGGTTTGATAGAACCGCTAAGCCTCTTAAAAGTATAATGTTATAATTGAAAGTACTAGAACTTTGAACAAAACCCAATCTAGTTACTTTAGGTTAAAAATGTGAATTGGTGCTAATCCATGGAATTGCACATTGCACTTTATGGAACGTTGGTGGACCGTGTGTGGTTTACCGGCACGCCAACTGGGGTCCGCAAAGACTTGCAATGGGTTTCTCGATTTTGTCATTATTAACGGAGCGTGTGTGGTTAACCGGCACGTTAATTAGAGATGACAATTGACTTCGAGAGTACCAAGCTAATTTGCATGGTTATTCACACCCGGTTTGTGATCCTCGGCATCCCAGTCATAAACAGTGGGGCACATCCGAGACTAAACATGCCATTGAAATGTTCAATGTGTCTCAACAGATCTAGGAATTTCATAAGATGAAATTGATAAGTGTATTATCTACCTTAATGACCATTATGTTGTGATTACGGCATCCCTCTTCACACCATAATTGGGGCATTTTGGGTCCTAGCCTTAATAAATAATATATTGGGTAATTATTTAAAAGGATAAATTAAACTAATAAATTCTGTTTATTGTAGATGTCTGAACCAAGTGTCTATTCTCCTCCCTCTCCTCCTTCACCCATTTCTGAGAGCATCAGAAAGCACCTGCTAAACATGGAAAGGCTGACTGGCCTTAACTGTAAGGAATGGCTTCGCAATTGGAGACTAGCTCTCGGTATTGCGGGCAAGCTTCATCTCACCGAGTATCCAATCCCGGTTCCACCGAAACAAGTCATCATAAAGAGCCTTTATGATATGCATGACTTATTAGTTGATGAATCCGAAAAGATTCGTGACCTCATGCTATTGACCATTGACCCCGAGTTCCGCAAGGATTTTGAATCCTTGGGGCCATATGAGTTAATGTAATCGGTTGAGGAAATGTTCCGAAAACCGGTCGAAGAGGAACGAGCTAGGATCTTCAAAAGACTTGTAGAGTGTAAGTTAAAAGAAGGAAGTAGCATCGATTCGCATGTTCTTCAGATTGAAGCGTACATAGGCGAATTATACAAACTTGGTTATTCCATGAGTCAGGAGTCGAGTGTTAACACTCTACTCGCTTCACTGACTGATAAGTACGATCTGTTCATACAGACATATAGAAAGGAAGACCAGAAAAAGACCTTAATGGAAATGCGTCCACTGTTGGCTTTGTACGAGTCACTCTTGGAAAGGCATAGCTCCAATGATTCAGCTACTTCTGGATTAAGTCCAGTGGAAAGACACAGCAGGAAACGATCCAGATCGTCTGGATATGTCTTAAGCTGGGAATCCACAGAATCGGATACAGTCGCGAAAATATTGAAAGACGCTCCAAAGTCAAAAAATTTTTGAAAGCTCAGGTGTATCTAAAAACCTCAAAACTCAAGTTCCATAATTCCTTGATGCATAATGTGATAGTCACATTTTGGTTTGTATGCAGGGAATCAGTAAGGTACGGGACTCTGGCGCATAGGAGCACATTTGGATTGGATTTCCAGCTCATGCAGTTTTGAAGTTTAGCTAGATACTAAATCATGTTATTATCTTTTAGATGCGCGTGACATTGTCTTTCATATAGTACATTGTTCAAGGATTTTTGGTTTTAATAAAATTGTCGTTTTCTTTTAACACCTATTGTTTGAAATATCCTTGAAATGTTATATGAATGTGTTGAATGCATGATTAGTAATAACTTGAATGTTGAATGCATCCAAAGTGTTTGGATCTTAGGAATTGTGTCCCTTATGATTGTTAAGATGAATATTATAAGAATCAATTCAACCAAAAGTCCAGTTGGACAGGACTTTGGAATCATTTGACTTAGTGTCACATGATGAATTGAGTTCTTAATGTGTTAAGAAATGAATCAACCAAAGATCCAGTTGGATAGGACTTTGGAATCATTTAACTTAGAGTCAGATGATGATTAAGTTCTTTATAAAGCACATATGGCAAGAAATGAATCACCCAAAGATCCAAAGGATAGGATTTTGGAATCAGTTGCCTTAGAGCCAACTGAAGATTACAAGTCTTGAACAGAATTAACAAAGTCATAAGTTTACATAGAAATGTAAAAGAGATTGAGATTAGGAGCAACGAACACATCAGTTGCTGTGTATTGCTCGAATCTCCGAATAGAAGACAATTGTTTGTACTTCAAAATATTTGTCAGTCCGTATGATGAATATAACTTTGCTTATCAGAATAAGCGATTGGATTGAATCCTTGAACAGTTTAAGGACTTCAAAGGAAGTACAAGACCCACAGAACCTGAGTGACAACATAAACTGGGAAAATGTTTCACAGTTATTCTCTTCCAAGAATATTAATAGTTATAATGTGTCTTAGGGAAGATGATGGAGCATTGGTCGAAACAGTTTGATCCTCGATATATGAGATACATTGCCAATTAGTTTCCCGTAAATTAAACACTAAACCAGTCAGACCATATAGACCATATCCCAACCACATCTTTGACTAAGTAGGTTTTGCAGACACTGTCTGAAATGTAAAGCTGGGATTGTCCTACTTGTACATTAAAGGTCCAGGGTCTTGTAGTGTTCGTCCGAACCTCATGACTGGCCTGAACCTAATCAGAAATGTCGTTTCACTGGCTATCCCGCTGTATCTGTGATAGGTGTATTAATATACACCTTTTATCACGTTTAATTACTTCATTTGACATCGTATTTCGCCAATAAAAGCATGCTATATGCATGTTTTCGTACTAATGTGTTTATTTCGGAGTAATACCATTTGTTTGGATAAAATGGTATATTTTGCAGGTATTTTGAGACTTGGAACATTAATTATATATCATTAGGAGGCTGCACGTCAAATTTCAGAAGAAACGGATCACAAACGGAAGAGTTGTGAAATAAACGACCCGAAGACAAAACAGTGTATTACACGACCGTGTAACTTTAGGCCTAGAAGTTACACGGCCGTGTAACTTTATTTTGCCACGTGGATGCCAAGTCAGCTCAGGAAGTTGCCCAGAAAGTGTTGCAGAATTACACGGCCGTGTAACTTGGCCGTGTAATATTACACGGCCGTGTAATATTTGTACTAAAAGTTACACGGCTGTGTAACTTTAACTGGTGGCCAGATTTACTTTTTCTCCCACTATGAGTTTTTTATTCCATATTGTGCTGTCATTCTCTTGTTGGACGACCAGATCCAGATCCCATCTGGATTTGAGGCCATATGATGAAGGAAGTGGGTCTTGAAATGATGATGTTTGCCATTGTTCAAATTACCATTTTACCCTTGGTGTGTTAGTATAAATAGATGTGTTTGGTTAGCCTTAGAACCATCCCATCCTTCCATTATTTTCTGAATACTCTCTAGATACATTGTGTTTGTGTTTGTGTGCAACTTCAAGTGTGGATTATCTTCATTTTGTAAGTTTATTTCTCTTTTACTAGTCATGAGTGGCTAGTAACCTTATTTTCTGGTTTTGTATTAAGGATTATGATTGTGATTTAATATAAAGTTTGATGTTTGATTTTATATCTTTCTAGTGATATGATTTTGAGGCTTAACAAGCGTTTGATTTTTATTTATTTCATATTGGCCATTTGATCTCAAATATAAATCAATCTAGTCATACAAATTATAAAATCCGTAATTGTTTTATAAAATGTTATTTGTGACAATCATCTTTAATTGGTGAAAATCATATCTCATGTTTTGACGCTTCAACGCTTGTTTAGGAGTATTGAACATTGTTGGGAACATTCACATAAAACATAATGCAATCTTTCATTCAAATTCTACGATGGTGTATGTACGAGCTTTCGGCATACACTTGACTAATCTAGATTTGATTAGTAAGATTAGTCTTAGTTAACGAGCTTCTCTTGACTAAGGTACATTAGGTGAATGGTGTATGTGCGAGCTTTCGGCATACACAAAGTACCAATTTAGAAAGATTAAAGTTATAAAACATCATTCTTATTGTTATTTCCAATCATATGACTAAAAATACAAAACCAGAATTTGTCCCCAAATTATAAAATACAAAAGCAATTTTTCTATATTTTGTCTCAATTCATTTATACAATCGTGTTCCAACTAAACATCAAAACCCCCCCTTTTTGTTACTTTCTTTACAAGTTTAAATCTCGTGAAATCAAGGTATAATCCATTAGACCATCGCTCCCTGTGGATCGACCCTACTTGCCATTTATACTACACAGTTAGTATTTATAACAAGTAGTGCAATCACGAAATATCGATAATTAATAAATCATTTCAAACCATATTTCAACTCTTTTATTTTGTTGATTACGACACTCAACAAATTGGCGCCGTTGCCGGGGAGCACGGTATTACTAATATTTTATACCAAGATCTTCACATACAGGTACACCTCTAGAGAGCGAGTAAGAAGTTAAAAAAAAAAAACAACCAAAACAAAAAGGGCCATGCGTCGAGCCAACGACGTTAAACAAGTGCGCTAACCGGGAGGCAACCCGGGGGTATTTTAGTCAATTTTTGAATGTGTGAATTTTTGTGTTTTTATAATTTTTCTGTGTATAACTTTCAATTACCAACGTGTGGAAACGATCGGAACTAAAAACGGACAACCGAGGCTCAAGATACAAAACGCGAAAATGGTAACAGAATGTTACACGGCCGTGTAACTTTTGGCCCGGCCGTGTAACTTGGCCGTGTAACTTGAAAATGTGGTCCAAAAAAAAAAAAAAAAAAAAAAAAAAAAAAAAACTCCGTTTGTAACTTAAAAATCGTTTTTAAGTTACACGGCCGTGTAACTTTTGGCCCGGCCGTGTAACTTGAAAATGTGGTCAAAAAAAAAAAAAAAAAAAATCTCCGTTTGTAACTTAAAAATCGTTTTTAAGTTACACGGCCGTGTAACTGTTGGCCCGGCCGTGTAACTTGGCCGTGTAACTTAAAAATGTGGTAAAAAAAAAAATTCTTTTGCCTAACAAGTGCGCCTCTAAAAAGACAAACCGATTTAGTTTTGATTTTATGGTATTTGTATGTTTAAGTTTTGTGTTTCATTTGATTTTTTTTTATAAAGTGTTTGGATGTGTTCGAAATGCAAAACCACCTCCGGGTCCGCATTAGACCTTCCCCGCAAGCATCGAGGACGACGCTTACATTTAAGCTTGTGGAGGTATACGATGTCCGGTATCATCGCATTTTCTTTTTATGTTATTTTTCTTTATGTTTACCGAAAATCTTGAAAAAAAAATTTTGTTTAAAACATTTGTTATTTCTTGCATTTTTTTTCTTAACTTTTGTGAAATCTTTTAATTGTTAAAACATGCTACATCTTTATTTTCAATATTATAGTTGCTTATTTTCCTTGTATTCAAAAATATTTTCACATTGTGCAATTCTAGATTGAATTAAAAGACATTTTTTTTGTTAAATTTACTTAGCATACGCACGTATGATGAGTTTATAAGACATATATTTTAACCGAATCTATTTTTAGCAAGTACAGCAATACAAAGTGCAGCTACCCTGTGAGAACTTCAATATGTTTAATCGGCTTGGTTAATGTTACAGGTTTTGCCTTCGTAATCATATATTGGCCAACACATTTGTTCATAACACGTCAATTACCCGATATTCTCATTTTTTTTTGTTTTGACAATTTTGGTCATTTTTAAATAAAAACAAAAATTTTTGAAATTATTATTCATTCAATAATTCTAATTTCAAAAACAAAATCTTTATATTTGTATGTTGAGTCCAATAAATGGTGAAATTCCAGAAATATTTTGTTTGGTTCTAAAAAAAATGGTTTATTAAAAACAATTAATAAAAAAATATATAAAAAAAAGAAAAAAAAAACCAAGAACCAAACATGTGTGTTTAAAGAAATTAAATTTTAAAAAAATAGAATAAAGCGCAATGCTTGTTCAAAAGTCATCAAATGCAATATCTTACGATTTTTTTACAATTCTTTCCAAAATAGAGAATTGTTTTACTCATTTGAAAGAAAATAAAAAAAAATAGAGTGTTTATTTTCTTTTGTACTTGTATTCTATTTATCGAGTTGTAATTTCATTATTGTACTTTAATTCCGGGAATATCATTATCTTAATTGATAAGTTATGACAAACGTGAACGTTATGAAAATTGAGGCAAAGTCATATTAACACGAGTCCAAGTACGATATCCGAGTGTAAACACCACCCTATTTCCATATGAGTGGCGGAAGACATTTGTGAGTCGCAATCAGCGAATTGTGTGCATATATGAGGAGAGCGAACAATTGTGAACACTAACTTTGTATTGTGTCGTCCTTGCTAAAGGCAGTGAAAGTCGAGGTAGTGTTTTTATAATCGATATATGACATGGCTATGCTATTGTTTAACGTATATTTGTTTCTTAGTTCAATCTATTGTTTCACAATTGTGAGATTTTAGGCGAATACAGGGACAATATGCTAACCATATAATTGCTAGTGATGATGTTGGCACGATTTAACTCAAAAGGATTCACTTCTTTTTATTTCCTTCTTTTTTACCCATTAGTCTAGTTCTTTCTTGTTTTCTTTGAGGACAAAGAAGAATTTAAGCTTGTGGATATTTGATAGGTGTATTAATATACACCTTTTATCACGTTTAATTACTTCATTTGACATCGTATTTCGCCAATAAAAGCATGCTATATGCATGTTTTCGTACTAATGTGTTTATTTCGGAGTAATACCATTTGTTTGGATAAAATGGTATATTTTGCAGGTATTTTGAGACTTGGAACATTAATTATATATCATTAGGAGGCTGCACGTCAAATTTCAGAAGAAACGGATCACAAACGGAACAGTTGTGAAATAAACGACCCGAAGACAAAACAGTGTATTACACGACCGTGTAACTTTAGGCCTAGAAGTTACACGGCCGTGTAACTTTATTTTGCCACGTGGATGCCAAGTCAGCTCAGGAAGTTGCCCAGAAAGTGTTGCAGAATTACACGGCCGTGTAACTTGGCCGTGTAATATTACACGGCCGTGTAATTTTTGTACTAAAAGTTACACGGCCGTGTAACTTTAACTGGTGGCCAGATTTACTTTTTCTCCCACTATGAGTTTTTTATTCCATATTGTGCTGTCATTCTCTTGTTGGACGACCAGATCCAGATCCCATCTGGATTTGAGGCCATATGATGAAGGAAGTGGGTCTTGAAATGATGATGTTTGCCATTGTTCAAATTACCATTTTACCCTTGGTGTGTTAGTATAAATAGATGTGTTTGGTTAGCCTTAGAACCATCCCATCCTTCCATTATTTTCTGAATACTCTCTAGATACATTGTGTTTGTGTTTGTGTGCAACTTCAAGTGTGGATTATCTTCATTTTGTAAGTTTATTTCTCTTTTACTAGTCATGAGTGGCTAGTAACCTTATTTTCTGGTTTTGTATTAAGGATTATGATTGTGATTTAATATAAAGTTTGATGTTTGATTTTATATCTTTCTAGTGATATGATTTTGAGGCTTAACAAGCGTTTGATTTTTATTTATTTCATATTGGCCATTTGATCTCAAATATAAATCAATCTAGTCATACAAATTATAAAATCCGTAATTGTTTTATAAAATGTTATTTGTGACAATCATCTTTAATTGGTGAAAATCATATCTCATGTTTTGACGCTTCAACGCTTGTTTAGGAGTATTGAACATTGTTGGGAACATTCACATAAAACATAATGCAATCTTTCATTCAAATTCTACGATGGTGTATGTACGAGCTTTCGGCATACACTTGACTAATCTAGATTTGATTAGTAAGATTAGTCTTAGTTAACGAGCTTCTCTTGACTAAGGTACATTAGGTGAATGGTGTATGTGCGAGCTTTCGGCATACACAAAGTACCAATTTAGAAAGATTAAAGTTATAAAACATCATTCTTATTGTTATTTCCAATCATATGACTAAAAATACAAAACCAGAATTTGTCCCCAAATTATAAAATACAAAAGCAATTTTTCTATATTTTGTCTCAAGTCATTTATACAATCGTGTTCCAACTAAACATCAAAACCCCCCCTTTTTGTTACTTTCTTTACAAGTTTAAATCTCGTGAAATCAAGGTATAATCCATTAGACCATCGCTCCCTGTGGATCGACCCTACTTGCCATTTATACTACACAGTTAGTATTTATAACAAGTAGTGCAATCACGAAATATCGATAATTAATAAATCATTTCAAACCATATTTCAACTCTTTTATTTTGTTGATTACGACACTCAACAAATTGGCGCCGTTGCCGGGGAGCACGGTATTACTAATATTTTATACCAAGATCTTCACATACAGGTACACCTCTAGAGAGCGAGTAAGAAGTTAAAAAAAAAAACAACCAAAACAAAAAGGGCCATGCGTCGAGCCAACGACGTTAAACAAGTGCGCTAACCGGGAGGCAACCCCGGGGGTATTTTAGTCAATTTTTGAATGTGTGAATTTTTGTGTTTTTATAATTTTTCTGTGTATAACTTTCAATTACCAACGTGTGGAAACGATCGGAACTAAAAACGGACAACCGAGGCTCAAGATACAAAACGCGAAAATGGTAACAGAATGTTACACGGCCGTGTAACTTTTGGCCCGGCCGTGTAACTTGGCCGTGTAACTTGAAAATGTGGTCCAAAAAAAAAAAAAAAAAAAAAAAAAAAAAAAAACTCCGTTTGTAACTTAAAAATCGTTTTTAAGTTACACGGCCGTGTAACTTTTGGCCCGGCCGTGTAACTTGGCCGTGTAACTTGAAAATGTGGTCAAAAAAAAAAAAAAAAAAAAAAATCTCCGTTTGTAACTTAAAAATCGTTTTTAAGTTACACGGCCGTGTAACTTTTGGCCCGGCCGTGTAACTTGGCCGTGTAACTTAAAAATGTGGTAAAAAAAAAAATTCTTTTGCCTAACAAGTGCGCCTCTAAAAAGACAAACCGATTTAGTTTTGATTTTATGGTATTTGTATGTTTAAGTTTTGTGTTTCATTTGATTTTTTTTTATAAAGTGTTTGGATGTGTTCGAAATGCAAAACCACCTCC
Organism: Cichorium intybus; assembly: GCA_023525715.1. Lineage (NCBI taxonomy): Eukaryota > Viridiplantae > Streptophyta > Magnoliopsida > Asterales > Asteraceae > Cichorium > Cichorium intybus. The sequence goes on from CM042013.1 coordinate 77,675,958, forward strand.
GGGTCCGCATTAGACCTTCCCCGCAAGCATCGAGGACGACGCTTACATTTAAGCTTGTGGAGGTATACGATGTCCGGTATCATCGCATTTTCTTTTTATGTTATTTTTCTTTATGTTTACCGAAAATCTTGAAAAAAAAAATTTGTTTAAAACATTTGTTATTTCTTGCATTTTTTTTCTTAACTTTTGTGAAATCTTTTAATTGTTAAAACATGCTACATCTTTATTTTCAATATTATAGTTGCTTATTTTCCTTGTATTCAAAAATATTTTCACATTGTGCAATTCTAGATTGAATTAAAAGACATTTTTTTTGTTAAATTTACTTAGCATACGCACGTATGATGAGTTTATAAGACATATATTTTAACCGAATCTATTTTTAGCAAGTACAGCAATACAAAGTGCAGCTACCCTGTGAGAACTTCAATATGTTTAATCGGCTTGGTTAATGTTACAGGTTTTGCCTTCGTAATCATATATTGGCCAACACATTTGTTCATAACACGTCAATTACCCGATATTCTCATTTTTTTTTGTTTTGACAATTTTGGTCATTTTTAAATAAAAACAAAAATTTTTGAAATTATTATTCATTCAATAATTCTAATTTCAAAAACAAAATCTTTATATTTGTATGTTGAGTCCAATAAATGGTGAAATTCCAGAAATATTTTGTTTGGTTCTAAAAAAAATGGTTTATTAAAAACAATTAATAAAAAAATATATAAAAAAAAGAAAAAAAAAACCAAGAACCAAACATGTGTGTTTAAAGAAATTAAATTTTAAAAAAATAGAATAAAGCGCAATGCTTGTTCAAAAGTCATCAAATGCAATATCTTACGATTTTTTTACAATTCTTTCCAAAATAGAGAATTGTTTTACTCATTTGAAAGAAAATAAAAAAAAATAGAGTGTTTATTTTCTTTTGTACTTGTATTCTATTTATCGAGTTGTAATTTCATTATTGTACTTTAATTCCGGGAATATCATTATCTTAATTGATAAGTTATGACAAACGTGAACGTTATGAAAATTGAGGCAAAGTCATATTAACACGAGTCCAAGTACGATATCCGAGTGTAAACACCACCCTATTTCCATATGAGTGGCGGAAGACATTTGTGAGTCGCAATCAGCGAATTGTGTGCATATATGAGGAGAGCGAACAATTGTGAACACTAACTTTGTATTGTGTCGTCCTTGCTAAAGGCAGTGAAAGTCGAGGTAGTGTTTTTATAATCGATATATGACATGGCTATGCTATTGTTTAACGTATATTTGTTTCTTAGTTCAATCTATTGTTTCACAATTGTGAGATTTTAGGCGAATACAGGGACAATATGCTAACCATATAATTGCTAGTGATGATGTTGGCACGATTTAACTCAAAAGGATTCACTTCTTTTTATTTCCTTCTTTTTTACCCATTAGTCTAGTTCTTTCTTGTTTTCTTTGAGGACAAAGAAGAATTTAAGCTTGTGGATATTTGATAGGTGTATTAATATACACCTTTTATCACGTTTAATTACTTCATTTGACATCGTATTTCGCCAATAAAAGCATGCTATATGCATGTTTTCGTACTAATGTGTTTATTTCGGAGTAATACCATTTGTTTGGATAAAATGGTATATTTTGCAGGTATTTTGAGACTTGGAACATTAATTATATATCATTAGGAGGCTGCACGTCAAATTTCAGAAGAAACGGATCACAAACGGAACAGTTGTGAAATAAACGACCCGAAGACAAAACAGTGTATTACACGACCGTGTAACTTTAGGCCTAGAAGTTACACGGCCGTGTAACTTTATTTTGCCACGTGGATGCCAAGTCAGCTCAGGAAGTTGCCCAGAAAGTGTTGCAGAATTACACGGCCGTGTAACTTGGCCGTGTAATATTACACGGCCGTGTAATTTTTGTACTAAAAGTTACACGGCCGTGTAACTTTAACTGGTGGCCAGATTTACTTTTTCTCCCACTATGAGTTTTTTATTCCATATTGTGCTGTCATTCTCTTGTTGGACGACCAGATCCAGATCCCATCTGGATTTGAGGCCATATGATGAAGGAAGTGGGTCTTGAAATGATGATGTTTGCCATTGTTCAAATTACCATTTTACCCTTGGTGTGTTAGTATAAATAGATGTGTTTGGTTAGCCTTAGAACCATCCCATCCTTCCATTATTTTCTGAATACTCTCTAGATACATTGTGTTTGTGTTTGTGTGCAACTTCAAGTGTGGATTATCTTCATTTTGTAAGTTTATTTCTCTTTTACTAGTCATGAGTGGCTAGTAACCTTATTTTCTGGTTTTGTATTAAGGATTATGATTGTGATTTAATATAAAGTTTGATGTTTGATTTTATATCTTTCTAGTGATATGATTTTGAGGCTTAACAAGCGTTTGATTTTTATTTATTTCATATTGGCCATTTGATCTCAAATATAAATCAATCTAGTCATACAAATTATAAAATCCGTAATTGTTTTATAAAATGTTATTTGTGACAATCATCTTTAATTGGTGAAAATCATATCTCATGTTTTGACGCTTCAACGCTTGTTTAGGAGTATTGAACATTGTTGGGAACATTCACATAAAACATAATGCAATCTTTCATTCAAATTCTACGATGGTGTATGTACGAGCTTTCGGCATACACTTGACTAATCTAGATTTGATTAGTAAGATTAGTCTTAGTTAACGAGCTTCTCTTGACTAAGGTACATTAGGTGAATGGTGTATGTGCGAGCTTTCGGCATACACAAAGTACCAATTTAGAAAGATTAAAGTTATAAAACATCATTCTTATTGTTATTTCCAATCATATGACTAAAAATACAAAACCAGAATTTGTCCCCAAATTATAAAATACAAAAGCAATTTTTCTATATTTTGTCTCAAGTCATTTATACAATCGTGTTCCAACTAAACATCAAAACCCCCCCTTTTTGTTACTTTCTTTACAAGTTTAAATCTCGTGAAATCAAGGTATAATCCATTAGACCATCGCTCCCTGTGGATCGACCCTACTTGCCATTTATACTACACAGTTAGTATTTATAACAAGTAGTGCAATCACGAAATATCGATAATTAATAAATCATTTCAAACCATATTTCAACTCTTTTATTTTGTTGATTACGACACTCAACAATCTGGAAGAGAAAGAGCTCTTTTAGAAAGAACTCATATTCTAAGGAGACAGTGGGAGTTGGGACAGTCCTGAATGAGTTCAGGATTAGCCAAGTGAAATAACATTTAGTCATCGCTAAGCTTAGAGCAGAAATCAGATTTCTGTTTTAATACTGACATAACCTTCTCTTGGCCAGTAGTACTGATCACCGTCATAAGTAGTTATGATCGGGGTGACATACCGAATAGTGGTAAAACACTATAGTTGGTACGGATTTTCAATCCGACTACTTGGAAGCATTGGTGAGCCCGGTTGCTGCCAATTAAGAGAACCTTAGGACGAGATACAATCTATGTGACAGTTTGATTGATTTTACAACTGGTCTTAAAACCAGTGGGAGTAATCATCAAAAGAAACCAACATGGACAGAAACGTACCTTCAAGACATCTCGTTGAGTGAGACGATACTCAGAGTCAAGTAATTGACTCCGAGAAAAGCACTCTTAATAGAAGATGAAATCTGAAAGGATACTGCATAATGTAAGTCGTTAGTGGAGCGCATGTGGATCACCGACACACTAATGAGGACTCACAAAGAATATGCCAGTATAAAGGTACATGGGCCGGGGATTTCCCCGCGGGCATCTTGCAAGAAAGGATATTCAGATTCTCGAAATATGCCAAAGGTTTGGATTTTGAGAAGGGGCTGAAAGATATCCATTAAGATGTCAGAAAGGTTTGGATTCTCAAAATATACCAAAAGCTCTGGATTTTGTGAATAGTCCATAACCGTGTCAAAGCCAGTGGGAGTGTTGCTGTTATCTATCTCCATATGTGTGTTTCTAGGAAACGTCTCTTTTCATTACAAAGTGTAATGACTTGGTGTTAAGAGACGGATCGCTATGAAAGACTTAATAAAGATACAGCATGCTCAGGTGGTTACAAACGTCTATGAGATAGATCGAAACTCTGCCAGGATGATCTTGATGAGACTCAAGATGCATAGCTCAGGAAAGGAGTTTCCTGTCATTGCAAAGTGTGATGATTTGGCATGAGAGGTATGAAAGGTGCAACGTACTCACATAATCCATTGACATATATCAGATAGATGTTGTCATCAGTATAGAACCGACCATAGTAGGCATGATCTTGATAAGATTCAAGATACATGGGAAAAAGGTCTCCGAAAGGATATATTTGTTGAAAATCATGACACAAGGATTATAAGTAATCCTTAGATTCGAAAAGGGTTTGGAATAGGACTAGATCGTATCCAATAAGTTTCTTGGATTGATCAGAAGTGTCATGAACATGTCTTGATGACTTAATGCTTAGAGCATACTGAGTCAGATTCAGGATATGACCTGGCTGGGAATACTTAATGGATTTTGTACATACATGAGAAATCATTGGAAAATGATTAGGGGTGAATGTTGATAACAATTTGAAAAGAGTTTTCAAATAAGGACTTAATGGTTAAAGAATTTCGTTGGCATTCCGATGGAGCGCGTGTGGCTCACCGGCACATTGTAACACCTCGAAATAGTCTTAGGGTGCAGTCATGTGGACTAAAGATCCCGAGAACCATGGAAAGTCACAGTACATAGAATGGAGTTGTTAGTGAGATTGACGGTATGACCAAAATTGAAATATCATCGGAAGGATATCCGATCGGATAAAGTGTATAAATGTATAACATTTGAATACATAGGAAGAGTGAAAGGTCAAGTAGACATAGATACATAACACGAATTAAACAGTTTAAAAGGAATCTAGAAACCGATAATAGTTTATGTAGAATCCGACTTGGTGATTACCTCGTGGAGACTTGGTAATTAGGCAATAGTAGCCACCAGTCAGATTTTAAGTTTCAAATTTGCATGTTTCACTTCCCGAATAATTTGATTATTCAAAAGTCCACAGTCGCTCATACTTTTCGGGAGTAAGTATGAACAAAGACTGTCGTGAATTGGTTGTAGATTGTCTAAGGAGTTAGATATTGCAGTAAGACTGCTACAACGTTCATGAGTACTTAGAAATAGAGATTTGAGTATTGGATAAACCCGCGCTCAATAGATTGCTTCATGGATTACATCACGAGCAATGTTGAGACGATAATATCGTATGATCTTGAAGCGGAGACATATGAGTTGAAATTTACGAGTCGGTTGTGCATTGATGATGTGAAACGCATCGGTAACTCGATGTTATAAAACGCATCGTTGTGTACGATTTGATAAATAAAAGACACAACCATATGAGTCAAAGCTTATTCGTTCCTTGACCCTGATGGGAAACAGATATCTGTAGGCCGCTCGATGATTTTGAAGTTGACTAAAGTGCTGGCCAGCCGGGACTAAATTGATGTGTTCAATTAGAAGTCTTAAAGTCATAAGCAGAATCGGAAATCGGGAAACAGAGTATCGGACAGAGATTGATCTCAATCCATGTCTTGTGTCTGAAAATATCTTGTTGGACGAAGGATCATATGATCACTTATCTATGGACAGAACTGACTGGGTCAGAGTTCGGCAGCAGTTTCTAGGAAGCTGCAGGTTGTTTATTAACCATAAGATAAATTAAAGTCATAGACTTATCCAAGTGGGAGACTGTTGGATTAGGTGTCTAAGGCATGACTTTACAACTATATTTATCTTGTTAATTGAAGCAAAGTCCATTTGGGTTGCCCTCATAGCTGGAGGTCAGGATAGAGTTCAGTTGAGTAAAAGGTTGATTTATTAATTATGTAATAAATCAATAGAATTAATTAAATGGTTTATTAATATATTTAAGTGTTAATATATTAATTAGAAACTATAATAATTAATTGAGATTTAATCTAGAATTAATTGGATTTAATTTAGTGATTAAATTAATTAATTAAAAGTGTGAGGACTAGTTTGTATTTATTCAATAGTTGAATAACTGGCAAAGAGAAGTCCAGGGGCCAAAAGTGGCGCCACCCTTGGAGGCTTCTCTAGGGTTGGCGAAAACCCTAATTAGGGTCTAGGGATCTGGTCCAAGTGGTCAACAGGCTTGCCCACTTGGAGGCTCCTTAGGATTTCAGGTGTAACCCTAGGAGGCTATAAAAGGAACCCTCTGGCTCCCCATTATTCACGCCAACTTCAACCAGAGATACTCTGCTGAACTGTCTTCTCCATTGCTGTGGGTATGACTTTCATTTGAGGCAGGATACTTTTGCTGCTAGCTTCAAGAACAAGATCAAAAGGTTAGTAATTCTTGTTTTGATCTTTATAAATTATTGTTGGCCTTTAGGTTTAGTTTATTATCTTCATAGAAGAAAACATAGATCTTTCTAGGGTTGCATGTGAACCATAGGAGTTTTTGTGTTCATGGTTTGCTAGAAAACCCTTCAATAATTGCATAAAAGGCAATCCAAGTCAATCCAAAAAAACATCCAAAAACCACATAAAAGTTAATCCAAATCAATCCAAAAAAACATCCAAAAACTACATAAAAGTCCATCCAAATCAATCCAAAAAAAATCCAAAAACCGCCTAAAAAAACATCGAAATGTCATCCAAATAACCCATATTTCCTTTCCGCATTTCTCACCCATGACTCACAACTTAACGGCTTTAGGCTTAACCAAAGTTTTCTAATATCGGCACTGTCACCAAATAGCAAAAGTGCCGTGCAATATTTAGCATCATCTTCTTCCCACCCCGTTTTCTCTAACTTCTCCATACATGCATCAATGTAATTATCAAGAGTGTTTTTCTCCACCAATGACCTCGCAAGCTTGATAATTTCTTCTCCAACTTCTACTATCTTTGAATCAACCTCCTTGCCTTTTCATTTTGCCTCTTTTTTTTGAATGAGCAGATGATTCCTCACTTGCTCATGGGGCTTCCATCTGAGTTCATTGAACATCATCAAAATAATGTTCAAAAAACGCTTCAGTGGGACGAGGGCGTGTAGAATATAGACCCCAACTCTGCAAGCCGGTCGATGTCGCCCCATCAAACAATTGGGAGCAAAGATCAAGATATACGAGGAGTGAATTTCTCAGTTTGTCTACATACTTGTTTGACTGATTGAAAAAAACACATAAATGTTATCAAACTATGAAAAGAAAATTAATTATATTTATCTATTAGAAACACAATACCTTCGCCTCCAATTCCCATTCTTCGTCCGTCAGGATAAACGTGTTTGTTATGTGATTATAAATGTTGCTCGTTCTATTTCTTAGTTTCACCTACACGACATACTTTCCTCTTAAGTAGTCGTATTGGTTTTTCATTTGTTTTTTATCAACTATAAAATCGTGTTCAGTTTTTAGTCTATCTGATACAGCCTTCCATGAGGTTTCTTTCAAGCTACTACCTAGCCGACCATAAGTTGTCACTTCATGTATACATGCTTCAAGAAACGTTTTGACCAAACAATCTTGCTTCCAAGTAACTCTAGTCCTCTTTTGTGACATGACTAGTATCACAAAATCACATACAATTCAGAAACATACAAAAATAGACAATGGAACATACAATTTTCAGCAACAAAATTCAAATTTCAGCATGACATTTTCTGAGAATATAATCTGATTTTAAACACATATGTCAAACACATATAATCTGATTTCAAACACATTTTTCAAAGACATATTTTTAGAAACAAAATTCAAATTTCAGCATGACATTTTCTGAGAATATAATCTGATTTCAAACACATATTTTCAGCAACAAACATGAAATCAGATTTCAACAACAATGGAGAAAACAAACAAAAGCATACAATCTGATTTCAAATAGTATATGATTTCAGATTTTGAAGAAAGTAACATAGAAGAAGAGATGGTCCACGGTCAACGGCATAGAAGAAGAGGAGAGAATCCGTGAATAGATTTTCAGATGAAAGCATACGAAATTAGAAGTTCAAAAAAATCAGATATGCTTACCTTTGAACCGATGGTCAACGGCACAGAAGAGAAGAACAGATGCAAGCATGCGGCGGCGAGGAGGTTGGACGTCGGTGGCTTGGATGGCGAGGAGCTTGGACTGCGAGAGGAGAGGATGCGTGAACAGTGGAGGCGTAAGAGAGAAGACGTGTTTTTTTGTTCTAGGGTTACCAAGTTTGAGGAAGGAGAAAAAAGGAATATGCGTAATTTTTTTCTAGTCAGCGATAGTGAGATGATGACTCGGTCAGACGAGTAAGAGGTGCTTTTTTTGGGCTATTAAACAGTCTGAATCGGACCGAGTCAGACGTTCCCTCTTACTGGACCACTAAGAGGTAAATCAAACGCACCCTAAATACCAAACACTTTTTCAATATTTGGGTTGACAAGTGGATGAACCGGGTAGTGATTCGTACTTTGGTGCAGTAGATACCAAATACAACTTTGTTTTAGTATTATTGCTTGGATATTATTTGTATACAAGTTTATCTGAAATGTGTTGTACGCAAACGGGCAAATTGCAGGAAATAGCAACCTACTTTTCTTCTTTTACCTATATTGGCAATGTACTGTATTTTTTTTACCAATGATAACAACATTTTCACATGCTTTTTGAAAGGTTTTATGCAAAACAACAAAACTTAAACCCTAAGTTCACATGAAACCTAATTGGATCCATGTTTTCACTATCTGAACATATAATTAAATACCTAAGGCCAATCGAAAAATACTAAAAAGAATATAAAAGAAAAACTAACCTTTAGTTGATTTGTTGAAAGCTTAGCACCACAAATGTCGTGCCTCAAATGGAATCACACCCAGCAGCAAGAAGTCGAAAATCCAGAGAGAGGAGAGAGTGAGAATGGCGCAGAAAAATGGGGAGCCAGGTGCCCCTATTTATAGCCTTTAGGTGGTTACCAGATAAACCTTAAAGATAAACCTTTTTGAATTCAAATTGAGATAAACATTTTATCATTTAATTCAAACTCTATTTATCTATATATTATATTTTGAAATCAAGGATTATCCAATCCATGAATTCTCCAACCACCCAGCTGCCAAAACTGTCACTACTCAACTATTGAATAATTACAATTCAGCCCCTTCACTTTTAATTAATTCACTTAATCACCAAATTAATTCCAATTAATTCCAGATTAATTTCTAATTAATTAATATTATTTATAATTAACATATTATCAACATAATATATTAATAAACTATTTAGTTTATTTATATTGATTTATTAATCACATAATAAATCAATCTCTCTCTCTCTCTTCTGGTTTTTCTGTCAAACTTCTAGTTATGAGGGCAACCCAAATGGACTTTGCTACTATTAATAAGGTAAATACAAATTATTAGTCATGACTTAGACACCTAATCCAACAGTCTCCCACTTGGATAAGTCTATGACTATGATTGTCAGTTTACCTTCTAATTGATCAGCAAATTGTAGCTTCCAAAAAGCCGCTGCCGAAATTTGACCCAGTCAGTTCTGTCCATAGATAAGTGATCATATGATCCTCCGTCCAACAAGATATTTTCCGGACCTGAGACATGGATTAAGATCAATCTCAGTCCGATACTCTGTTTCCCGATTTCTGATTTGCATATAACATAAGACTTCTAGTTGAACACATCAATTTAGTCCTGGTTGGCCAACACTTTCAGTCAACTTCAAAATCATCGAGGCCTATAGATATCTGTTTTCCCATCAGGGTCAAGGAACGAATAAGCTTTGACTCATATGCTTATATCTTTTACTAGTCAAATCGCTCACAACAACACGTTTTATAACATCGAGTTACCGATGCATTTTCGTATTATCAATGAACAATAGCCTTGGAAATTATAACTCATATGTCTCTGCTTCAAGGTCATAAGATGTTATCATCTTAAAATTGCTCGTGATATAATCCATGAAGAAATTCTTCGAGCGTAGGTTTATCCAATACTCAAATCTCTATTTTCTAAGTACTCATGAATGTTGCAGCAATGTTGTTGCTATGTCTAACTCCTTAGATAGTCTACAATCCAATTCATGACAGTCTTGATTCATTACTTACTTCCTAAATTATGAGCGACTATGGGTATTTGAATAATCACATTATTTGGGAAGTAAAACATGCAAAATTCAAACACAATGATAAACAATTGACAAAAGGCAGTACACAATATTTATCAATAATTCTCTATTATTAAATCACCAAGAGTCAATTACATTTATATTGTTACAAGTTTCAGATAACTATATAATTTCTAAAACTATATCATCTCTCAATCCAATACTCCTAGCATGCTGATTGTGCTCGATCCTACTCAGTGTCTTTGTCAAGGTATCTGCAGGATTCTCTTCAGATGATACCCTCTTCACAATGAGGTGACATTCTTCTACCCTATGCTTGATGTAGTGGTACTTTCTGTCGATATGTTTGGACTTTCTATGATCTCTCGGTTCCTTTGTCAAAGCAACCGCTCCTTCATTATCGCAGAAAAGTTCCATAGGCTCCTAAATTCTCGAGACTACTCCGAGGTCACCGATGAAGTTCTTCAGCCAAGCCGCTTCCTTTGACGGTTCACTTGCAGCTATGTACTCTGATTCGCACGTAGAATCAGCCACCGTCTCTTGCTTGGAACTCTTCCATGTAACCATTCCTCCATTTAAAAGAAATGCCTAGCCCGACTGAGACCGACCGTTGTGTGTATCTGTCTGGAAGCTGGCGTCAATGTACCCATTAACTCTCAATGTATCATTGCCACCAAGGACTTGAACCATGTCCTTCGTCCTTTGCAAGTACTTGAGAAAATTCTTTACAGCTATACAATGAGCTCGGGCAGGGTTTCCCTGATAACGACTGACTATGCTCAAAGCAAAGGACACATCAGGGCGAGTACATGTCATAGCGTACATGATTAACCCTACCGCCGAAGCGTAAGGTACCCGACTCATGTCAGCTATCTCTTCATCTGTACTCAGGCTTTGAGTCTTACTCAATTTTGCATTGCTCTGGATAGGCAGCTCTCCCTTCTTGGAATTTTCCATACTAAACCTCTTTAGTACCTTATCCAAGAATGTACTTTGACTAAGTCCAATTAGTCTCTCCTTTCTATCTCTCAATATCCTTATACCGAGAATACAGGCTACTTCTCCAAGGTCTTTCATGGCGAAACACTTTCTAATCCAAGACTTAACATCTTGCAAGGTTGGAATATCGTTTCCTATGAGCAATATGTCAACGACATACAGCACCAAAAAAATGACTATACTCCCACTAGCCTTGACATACACGCAAGACTCATCTTCGCTCCTAGAGAAACCAAACTTTTTGACTTTCTCATGGAAGCAAAGATTCCAGCTGCGAGAAGCTTGTTTCAATCTGTAGATTGATTTCTCAAGCTTACACACCTTATTAGGATACTTTGCGTCCACAAAATCCTCTGGTTGATTCATGTAAACATCCTCAGCCAACTTCCCGTTAAGGAAAGCGGTTTTGACATCCATCTGCCAAATTTCATAGTCATGAAACGCAACTATGGCGAGCATTATCCTAGTGGACTTTATCTTAGCCACTGGTGAGAAGGTCTCATTATAGTCAAGCCCCGGGGTTTGAGTAAAGCCCTTCGCAACCAGTCGAGCCTTAAAGGTGTGCACCTTTCTATCCATGTCGGTCTTCTTCTTGAAGATCCATTTGCACCCAACTGTCTTTCGACCTGGTAAATTGTCAACCAAATTCCAAACTTGGTTGTCATACATGGACTTGATCTCGCTGTACATTGCCTCTTTCCATTTAGCAGCCTCAGGGCCTGCCACTGCTTCATTGTAGCTAGCTGGCTCATCCAAATTTACCAGTGTCCTATCACTGACAAATGTGTCACCATCCGTAGTTATATGGAAACCATAAAACTCGGGTGGCATACTAACTCTACTGGAGTGTCTAAGAGGTAACGAATTATCTGTGGGTACAACAGTAACTTCTTCCTCTTGTTGGGTGCTAGTTTCTTCTAAGGTTCCATCATTGGATGTCTCTTGAATTTCTTCAAGGTCAACGGTACTCCCACTGTCCTCTTTAAATATGAGCTCTCTCTCTCTCTCTCTCTCTCTCTTTATCTCTCTCTCAAAAGACTCCTCGTCGTGCTACAAAGACCACGTCCTTGCTCGGTCTGTAGAACAAGTATTCAAAAGACTATTTCGGGTATCCAATGAATATACACCTCTCACTTTTAGTTGCGAGTTTGTCTTGAGTCTCTCGTCTTACGAAAGGCTCACGACCCCAGACTTTGATATGTGCTAACGAGGGAACTTTCCATGTCCACATTTCGTGAGGTGTTTTGGAAACCTTTTTAGTAGGGACAAGGTTGAGGATGTGGGTGGCAGTCTCTAAGGCATACCCCCAGAAGTGGATAGGAAGAGAAGCTCGACTAATCATGGAATGAACCATGTCCAACAGGGTTCGGTTACGCCTCTCAGCAACATCGTTCAACTGTGGTGTTTTAGGAGGTGTCAACGGTAAAACAATTCAACATTCCTTAAGATAGTCAAGGAACTCGATACTAAGATACTCATCGCCTCTATCGGATCTAAGCATCTTTATCTTCTTGCCTAACTGATTCTCTACTTCATTCTTGAACTCTTTGAACCTTTCAAAAGTTTCTGACTTATGCTTGATCAAGTAGATATAACCATATCTGCTATAATCATCAGTAAAAGTCACGTAGAACCGATTGGCATCCATTTGGTTGATCTGAAGGGTCCACAAACATCTATGTGTATGATATCTAACAGACCTTCACCTCTTTCAGAAGTCCTTGATAAATGTGATTTTGTCATCTTCCCCAAAATACAAGATTCGCATACATCGTCTGACTTGAGATCGAATGATTCCAACACTCCATCCTTTTGGAGTTGGGCGATGCGTTTCTTGTTGATGCGCCCAAGACACAATGTCATAAGCATGCCTTTTCTACACCATTAGAATAATCAATCTGTAATACACTATTGCCTAAATTGTCTACACAAGTTACAGTTTCATACACACCATCACAAGGTAAAGCTTCAAATATAAAGGCACCATTCTTATATATGGAAATTAAACCATTCAAATTATCAAAAGAATACTTAAAACCTTGTTTGAACAATGCATGAAAAGAAATAATGTTTCGCGCCATAGCAACAATTTAAAAGATCTAAACTATCATCACTACTGAGCACTAAGCTATAAACTCCAATCTTGGTTATAGGTGACGATCGCCTATTGCCCATGATCAAGTTTATTCTCCCGTACTCCACCTTCGTACTTTCCTTTAGGCCCTGCAAATTAGAACAAATATGAAAACCACATCATGTGTCAAGGACCCAAGAACAAGAAGATGATGAGTTTTTAGAGATAGTGTATATACCTGCTGACGATGGCTTCACTTTGCCATCCTTGATGTCCTGCAAGTATTTGGGGCGGCTCCTTTTCCAGTGGCCCTTCTCTTTGCAATAGAAGCAGTCGACTTCCTTGGGGTTCGGGACATGAGGAATGGCATAGGGCCTGGATCTCGGATCATTACTGGATGACCCGACTTAAATCTTGTCCTTCCAATTTTGCTTAGGAGGACCTCTCCTATTCTTTCCTCTCAACTACCTAATAGCCATCACAGGAGTGTTCATGGAAGGTACACCTTTACCCTTCAGCCCATCTTCTGCAGTTTGCAGCATGTTATGCAGTTCAGCCAAGGTGGTCTGAGTGTTTTTCAAATGATAAGCCAATATGAACTGATCATAACAACTCAGAAAGGAGTTGAGGACCATATCAATGGCTAGTTCCTCGTCGATCTGCATATTCAGCTTCTGAAGCCTCTCCACATATCTCTGCATCCTTTGCACGTGGGTGCAGACAGACTCTCCGTCCGTTAGCTTACAAGCCATCAGGGCTCGGACTACTTCATATTTCTCCCGACAAGCTCGCTTGCGGAACTTTTCTGCAAGGTCCTTGTTCAGCTCACAAGGCCAGTAGTCCTCGTAGAACCCTTGCAATTCTGCGACCATTGTAGCAACCATGATGCAGGCCACTTTGGTCGCATCATCATAGTGTTTCTTGTACGAGGCATATTCCTCAGGAGTAGCTGTGTCGGGGTCAACTTCAATAAGCTCTTTATCAAGGACATACGCTTTGTCCTTATACCTTAGACCCATTTTTATGTTTCTCATCCAATCATTGTAGTTTGTGCCATCCAAAGTCACGTTGGAGCACAATGAGAGGATTGGAGTGACGTTGCTGTTGCTTTAGTGGGGTGCGGGTTGGGGAGCAGAAGCATCAGCTGATGAAGACATCTATAAAAGAAGGTAGTTTTAATTAGATATATATTCCTTAATATAAACTCAAGAATAATAATTAAGGCCAGGACCCAACTTATAATTCACAACTTAGAAGAGGGATACCGTAATCTAATTGTAAATTTTATAACGGTAGGTGAATGACGATTCACCAATTCCACCGTGGAAGATAATCATATTATGTGAAATTCCTAGATCTTTGAGTTTAATTGAACTGTTCAATAGCATGTTTAATCTTGGACTATGGTCTTCCGTTTGTGACTGGGATGCCGAGGATCACAAACAAGATGTGAATAACCATGCAAAATAGCTTGGTAACCTCAATGTCGTTTATCATCTTAAATTGATGTGCCGGTAAACCACACGCACTCCATCAACAATGATAAATTTTGAGATACCCAGTACTACTCTTTACCAGTCCCTATTAGTGTGCCGGTTAACCACACACGCTCCACTAATGACCAATAAAGTGTAATGTGCAATTTCATGGGTTAGCATATCTTTTACATTTTTACTAAAATAACTAGATTTGGGATTTTATAAAATTGGTTCTAGTATTTTGATTAATAACATTATACTTTTAATGAGATTAAGCAGTCCTATCAAACCCGTTCTGCTAACGACCCTCCACTGATTAAGGGAGCGGTGGTTGAGAGTGGACACCCATTCAATCACCATTTTATAGGCAATTTCCTTATACCCCTTATAGACCAATCCTCGTGAATGAGGCATACTAGCGATTTGACTGACCAATTTCTTATACATATAAATATTAACTTTTAATGATAATATATATAAGATGTATTTTAAACTTTTAAAATATTCCTGGTTTATCCATTTAAATTTTCGAAATTAACTTTTAATTTTAAATTTAAATTTAAACCATAATTGATTTAATATTTATCTTTTAATTAAATAATTAAATTAGATAGGGATCACAAATTAACTTAATCATATCCTTAACCCACTAGATTTCGAAAAACACATAAAGGGTTTAAGGTTATCCATTTATTAATTAATCACAATTACCAAAAATAGAAAAATCTTCTAAAACCCTAATGGCAATTTCGCAAATAAGAGTGGGGAGGGGATAGGGTTTCGAAAACCCTAACCCCTAAATCAATTTGGCCATATTTAGGGTTTAGATTCTATAAACCCTAAATTTAAGGTATAACTATTATAGCAATTCAAACAGAAAACAACCAAAAGCTCTGATAGCACTGTAAGGTTTTATGCAAAACAACAAAACTTAAACCTTAAGTTCACATGCAACCTAATTGGATCTATGTTTTCACTATTTGAAGATATAATTAAATACCTAAGGCCAATCGAAAATTACTAAAAAGAATATAAAAGAAAAACTAACCTTTAGTTGATTTCTTGAAAGCTTAGCACCACAAATATCGTGCCTCAAACGGAATCACACCCAGCAGCAAGAAGTCGAAAATCCAGAGAGAGGAGAGAGTGAGAATAGCGCAGAAAAATGGGGAGCCTGGTGCCCGTATTTATAGCCTCCAGGTGGTTACCAGATAAACCTTAAAAATAAACATTTTTGAATTCAAATTGAGATAAACCTTTTATCATTTTATTCAAACTCTATTTATCTATATATTATATTTCGAAATCAATGATTATCCAATCCTTGAATTTGCCAACCACCCAGCTGCCAAAACTGTCACTACTCAACTATTGAATAATTACAATTCAGCCCCTGCACTTTTCATTAATTCAATTAATCACCAAATTAATTTCAATTAATTCCATATTAATTTCTAATTAATTAATACTATTTCTAATTAATATATTATCAACATAATATATTAATAAACTATTTATTTTATTTATATTGATTTATTAATCATATAATAAATCAATCTCTCTCTCTTCTGTTTTTTCTGTCAAAGTTCTAGCTATGAGGGCAACCCAAATAGACTTTGCTACTATTAATAAGTTAAATAGAAATTATTAGTCATGACTTAGAAACCTAATCCAACATTATCGATAAAAGTTAATTTGGAGAAACCAGTAACTAATTACCGATGATTTTTTTTGATTGCCTGGCATCTCAAGTAAAATTACATGTTACCACTTGGCATCAAATACAAAGGATCGACCTAAAGCGGGATAATTACAAACTATTAATATTTGATTGCCATGTATAAAGTGAATCTCAGGCATGGATTTGTGTATGATTAAGTAATTTTGTTATTTTTGTAGACACTGAATAACAAACCAAAAATAATTTTGTTTTCTTTTGAACAGCAGCAAACCAAGAGTAGTGAGGAATAACAAGCATTGACTTTGATTTACAATAAGGTTGTATGGCTTGGTTCAAGTTGACACATACATTTACTAATGTTATACACAAATAGTTCTTATTGCAGTTAAAGAGGTATTTTTGTGTGTGATTGCATGATTGGATATTCGTCATTCCTTGCCAACACAATTTTCGCTAGTGATAAACAATAATGGTTTGTTTATGATTGGACAATTTGGTTATGAGGGTGGGTAGGTATTACCCTTGAAAACATTAATTTCACTAACATGGGACACCTAGAGTTTTTTGATCTTGTGAAGAAGCAAACAAGAACAATATTGTGATCAGCTGTATATTATGTTGTTCTTGGCAAAGATTTACGTGATTAATTTAAAATACTTAAATGTGATGTTGATCTTAAAGATTTGTTAGTTAGGACTTAGAAACTGGGGGAATAATAATTCCGTTTAGCTCGACAGTTGGTGAACATCTAACCAAATTTCTTATAGTTGAACTTGAGGCGGGTGAGCGTGAACATGAATATGATATTTCTAAATACAGTATAGTTTTTTCCATTACAAAATTGTTATAATTATTCTTATTGTATATTTCAATTAATATTATACAAATTTTCATGCTTGCAACAATCTCTAAAACATCTAATATTTGAACCATTTCAGGGGATATAATTGTCAAGTTTTGAGAATATAATAAGATCTTTACCTGCTTTGTCCTTATTTAGTCATCTTAGATGGGCCGCAATAACAAATACAAAGCAAAGGACAATAAATGACAAGATGCAACACAAGAAAACTTTCATTATTAAGTCTAATAAACACGTAAATAATCTCCGCTATTAAATTTAAACCTCTCAAGACATTGAAGAAAATAATGTACATCAATAATACTCATACATACAAAATACACACTATACCTCACCCCGCAAAACCATCTTTGACACAGGCTCACCAATCAATCAAATTTCCTCAATAAACATCGGTGATGACATCACCTTTCCCGCAACAATTTTCGGCCTACAAACTCTCGGCATTCCGACAACCCTATAAGTTAAGAGGCATGAGTAACGTTAAACGTGTTACCTTGTTGCGATTGAATGACACGTAGGCATGGAGATGACGTTTGATCTTAGGACCAACAGTCTACCAATAATTATCTTCTACAGATGAAACAATTGATGACCCGTTGCCATTTGCACTTGATATTTGTCATTCAAGTTTTAGTAATTCATCATGCATTTGATGCATCATGAAGCTTAAAAACTCATGTGCATCTTCATGCCTAAAACAAAAATTTCATTCATTATACAGTAGGAATCCATATGGTTTTCTGTTTTCAACTACTTGCAATTTTAGTAAGAACAACATATACAAACATAGTTGTACTTTCACTAATAATTCGTGGCCAAATCAATATATTGGTGAAAGTACGCTATGTTTTTCGTTAATTTTCCCTGATATAAAAAGCAAGTAATGTGGAAAATTCCTTTTTAAGAGGTCACAGAAAGTGTAATTGTTTAATTACTACCACATGATAAGTAGCTAAATCAATAAATGGTGAAAGTACATTGTGAAATATGGTATTTTCCCCATCAACGTATCCATTCAATATATTAGAATATATATACAACTCACAAATGGGCTGAAATACGAAAAGGCCTAAATACATAAAAGGACTAACTAAAATACATAACAAATACAATATAAACACCCGCTAACAGCCCCCCGCAGTACGAACGGGAGTATCTCGAACGTTCAGACTGGAGCGAAAATCAAGGAACAGCGGAGAAGGAAGACTTTTGGTAAAAATATCGGCATATTGAGAAGAAGATGGAACATGTAGAACTCGAACAGTACCCGTGGCAACTTTGTCTCGAACAAAGTGAAGATCAATCTCAATATGTTTGGTCCGCTGATGTTGAATTGGATTGGACGACATATACACAAACACTCACATTATCACAATAAACGATAGTGGCACGATGAGGAGAGTAATGAAGTTCAAGTAACAAATTACGTAACCAACACGTTTCTGCAACAGTGTTTGCAACACCACGATATTCTGCTTCCGCACTAGAGCGAGAAATGGTATGTTGTCGTTTTGAGGACCAGGAGAGAAGATTGTGTCCAAAGAAGACACAGTAGCCTGAAGTCGATCTTCTGGTGACCGGACATCCCCCCAGTCAGCATCAGAGTAGGCAATAAGGTCGCGAGATGGAGAACTGTGAATCTGAAGACCATGAGCAGGTGTACCTTTAATGTAACGTAAAATGCGTTTAAGTGCTGATAGATGAGGCTCACGAGGATCGTGCATATATAAGCATATTTGTTGAACGGCATATGTGATATCTGGTCTAGTAAAGGTGAGATACTGAAGAGCACCCGCTAAACTGCGATACATGGTTGGATCAGCAACAGGAGGACCAGAACCATTGAACTTGGCAGAGAGATCTCAGGAGTGCGAGCAGGCTTGCAATTAAGCATGGATGCACGATCTAAAATTTCCAGAGCATATTTTTGTTGTGTGAGAAATAATCCAGCGGCATTTTTGGTGACCGAGATACCCAGAAAGTAATGAAGATCACCAAGATCAGACATAGAGAACTCATGACTGAGAGTGAAGATGATGCTTGTCAAGAGTTTAGTCGAGGACCCAGTAAGAAGGATGTCATCCACATAAAGCAATAAGTAGGCAATGTGACCGCCACACCTGTATATAAATAGAGAAGTATCACACCTGCTATGAACAAAACCAATCCGAGAGATAAATTGAGCAAATCGTTGAAACCATACGCGAGGTGCCTGTTTGAGACCATAGAGAGATTTCTGAAGTAAGCACACATGATCCGGCCTAGATGAGTCTTTAAACCCAGGAGGCTGTTTAATAGGCCACTTGTGAATGGCAGCAATACTGAGAACGGTGTGTATGGTGGCCGGCTTAACCACAGGACTGAATGTCTCATCACAGTCAATGCCAGGTCTTTGACTTCTACCATTATCAACTAGTCGGGCTTTGTAACGAGATAAAGTGCCATCTGCATTAGTTTTCTTTTTAAATAGCCAAATACAATTAATCACATTAGCATGATGAGGCCGGGGTACAAGTACCCAAGTCTTATTAGATAGAAGAGCAGAAAATTCATCAGTCATCGCATTTAGCCAGTTAGGATCCTTAAAGGCTTGAGAATAAGTTTTAGGAATGGGTGAGGAGGAATCAACATGAAGATTCATTTTTTCAAGTTGCTTAAAAATGCCACGTTTAGCACGAGTTTGCATGGGATGAACGGAAGAAGAGGGAGCAGTGGAATCAATGGAAGGAGGGGGATTTGTCGTAGGAGAGATAGGAGGGGTGGGATTAGACCTCGGAGAGATCGATGAGACATCGTGAGTGGGTGAGGTCTGAGGAGAGACAGTCTCGTGAGGAGAATCAGCCTCAGAAGTAGGAATGGTCTCAATATTGGAAGTGGGAAGAGGTGTAGAGGAGGGTGTTTGAGTAGTAGTGGGTGAAGGTGTAGGGTCAAGATTGATATCTATAGGTGACATGGTGCTATGATCAAGAAAAGTGTAAGAAGGAGATGAGTCAGGGGTCATAGAACCGAAAGGAAAGATAGACTCATCAAAAACAACATGACGAGAAATAATAATAGTATTCGTGTGAAGGTTAAGACACCAATATCCCTTGTGATGAGTAGGATATCCAAGGAAGACACAAGGAGTGGAGCGAGGGGATAATTTATGTAGGGTGAGGAGGTGAGGAAAGCATAGACACCCGAAAACACGAAGGTGATTGTAGGAAGGTTGTTGGGGAAGGAGTTTGTGGAAAGGAGTATCATTGTTTAAGGTAGTGGTGGGAAGAATGTTTAAGAGGTGAGTAGCCATGTGAAGAGCTTCGACCCAGTACGTGGGAGGAATCCGAGCATGAAAAAGAAGGGTACGAATGACATTGTTTATAGTTCGAAGCATGCGCTTGGATTTACCGTTTTGTTGAGATGTATGAGGACATGAGAAGCGTATGTGAATACCATTTTGGCCAAAAAGGTCATGAAATTTGCTATTGTTGTATTCGCCACCATTGTCACACTGAAACGACTTGATGTCGGTTTTAAATTGATTTTGAACATAAGATCGAAAATGAATAAATTTAGAGTACACATCAGATTTAACACGAAGAGGATACACCCACAAAAAATGAGAATAATCATCAAGAAAAATGACATAATACTCAATACCACTAACACTAGCAATCAGAGATGTCCAAACATCCGAGTGCACAAGTTCAAAAGGATAATGAGAAACAGACTCAGATAAGCTAAAAGGCAACTTAACATGTTTGCCCATTTGACATGCATGACAAAGACTCGAGTTTTTATTGACAGAACATGAAATTAAATTATTTTTGACTAGTTGTTGAAAAACATGGTGACCGGGATGTCCAAGACGCTGATGCCAAAGGGAAGAAGCAATGGACGTGAACGCTTGAGGAGTCGGCTTTGTGACAGGGTAGAGGTCACCGGAGCTGTCACATCGTATGAGAAGGCCCTTGGTCTGTAAATCCTTCACAGAAAAACCAAATGGGTCAAATTCAATGGAAGCCATATTATCACGCGTAAACCGACGTACAAAAATAAGATTTTTAATAATTTGCGGGGTAATCAAATACATTTTTAAGGGTTAAAGTATTTAAGGATTAGAAAGCGGAAGAGTGGCGTGACCTTGATTGGTCACGGGAATCGGGGATCCGTCTCCAACTAAAACCGATGAAGAGAAATATTTACTTTTATCTAAATAAGACGAGAGTATACCTGCATCTGAGTGGAGATGAGAAGTGGCTCCGGAGTCCATGTACCAATCTGCGTGCCCGGGATCATTTAGAGACATGGTGTTGAACATTTGCGGGAGAGTGGTAGGTTGTTCAGAGGATCCCGTGGTTTGTCGGACTGTGTTGAAGGCCTGTTGAGTGAATTGACTGTGAGCAGGTTGGCCAAAGAAGTGATGCGAGTTTTGCTGGGCCGATGGTTGGCTTGATCCAGTGGACTGATGAGATGCAACAGATTGGGCTGGAGGTGTTGAAAGAATGTCCGGCTGAGATGATACTTGATACCACCCGAAGGCCTAACCTGATGGCGCTGAAGGTCTGTTTCTGTGCGCCGATTGCTGCTGTTGTTGCTGTCCGTGAGATTGACGGCCACCGTTTCTTCCTCCACCATGACCACCTCTGTAGTGTCGACCACCCAGTCCTCCACGAGAACTGCCACGACTAGTCTGGTGAGTGGAGTCGGCGGTGAGAACCGTCTGAGACGAGGAATGATCAGAATGAGAGGCGGGGTTTGTGCGATTCTGATCTTGAGCAAGCTGTTGGTCTTCGAGAACAAGCATCGATCTAGTATCCTAAAAGGATGGGACCGGTCTCTGATGACGGATAGTGGTGGCGATGTGGCGGTATTTAGCAGACAACCCATTTAACATGTAGGATACGAGATTAATCTCCGAAACTTTTGCATCCATATTCTCCAGAAGATCAGCAAGAGACTTAACACGATTATAATAGTCAATCATAGTAGAATCACCAATCGTAATATTCCGGAGTTCATTGTCCAGTTGAATCACTTTGTTGTTTTTATTGTCGCGGAAGACTTTTTCAATAGTTGCCCAGACTTCATGAGCAGGCGTTTGTTTTTTGAATATGAGATGAAGTAGAGGCAGAGAAAGTGTACCGTAGAGCCAAGACTTAACAATGGAGTCGTTGCGTTTCCAGGCAGCAGTTTCTGTGATCGGGATGGCATTCTCAAGAGGTTTCTCAGCAGAAGTCGAGGGTGGAGTAAGGACTGGTGGGGCGAGATGTTCAGCTACTCCATAGCCAATGCAGTGAATCTCAAATAACTCTCTCCAGATGTCATAGTTCATCTGATCAAGGTCGAGGATAATGGGTACAGCATGTTTGATGTTAATGGTGGAAGAGGGTTTGTCTGAGAGAGTAGTTGTAGACATGCTGATGCAGAACGATCACGGAATTGATAAAGAAGAAGGAGAGGAGGATTGCTGTAGGAGACGGCTAGGGTTACAAGGAGAAGAACTTTAAGGCTCTGATACCATGAAATATGGTATTTTCCCCATCAACGTATCCATTCAATATATTAGAATATTTATACAACTCACAAATGGGCTGAAATACGAGAAGGCCTAAATACATAAAAGGACTAACTAAAATACATAACAAATACAATATAAACACCCGCTAACACATTGTGCATGTCTATATTTCACCCTTTTGGCAACTTACTCTATTAGTGAATCAATACAAAGACCGGTAAATAGACTTTAAAATTCACCATGTAGCAGCTTGTTCTATAAAAAAGGTGTGACTCATAATACATTATAATAGTAATAATAAAAGGATTTGTAATTGTTTACATAAAACTCTAAAATTTAAAAGCTCCAAATTTATAAAATAGAATATAATTAAAAATAAAGAAAATATATGACCCAATATATACTAGCTTATAAGTAAGGCCATTCCAATCACAACCTTTCCTTTTTACCTTTAATTTAATATGTTAACATCTAACAAGACTAATGAATGTAAACTATTTGCCAAAAGAAAAAAGCGCTTTCTAGAAACTATTCACCGAAAAGAACTATTTGCTGCCGTCGCATTACACGGTACACACCTATTTTTTATATATATATATATATATATATATATATATATATATATATATATATATATATATATATATATATATATATATATATATATATATATATATATATATGACAAACTCAAACCATAATCCTCACTTAAAATTTAAAAGCTCATACTTCTCTCAATATTCACCAATTCTCCTCGTTCTCTTTCATTCTAAACCGCAACGTGCACCCTCATCAACTGTCTATCCTCACCACCAATCACATATATATATATATATATATATATATATATATATATATATATATATATATATATATATATATATATATATATATATATATATATATATATATATATATATATATATATATATATATATATATATAGGGTTAGGTTCTATTGAGAACTCAAATATTCATGAGATCTTGAGAACTCATTCTGATTGGTTAGATCATAAAAAGGCATGATAGTCATTTACCAAAAATCTCATTTAATTCTGATTTTTTTATTTTTGGTAACAAAGTAACCATTCCTAAAATCAAGCCAATTAGATTTAAATTTTCAAATTTAAAAAAAAAGCAAATTTTCGTTTTTTTTTTAAATTAGAATTTTTTAGGAATTTGAAAAAAAAATTATTTTTTTAATTAGATTTTTGGAATTTAAAAGACATAATTTTTTTATTTGCATGTGCATATATACACGTTCGCAGGTGCTTTTTTTAATAGAATGTATATATGCATAATTAGATTTCTGAGTTGTGTATTTTTTAATAAAATGCATAAATGCATATTTAACTTTTTACATTATATTTTCCAGTGATGTATAATGCACATATAATAACATTTCGTAAAAACAACACAAAATATTCGTATTTCATAATATTCGGATATCATACTACCAATTTATTAGAAACAATAATATATAACTGTTTTGAACGTTACATACAAAAAATATACAAAATACAACGAAAATTCATGATATCTTCATTTTTCATTTTTCACTCCTTCAATTTGCTCGATAAATTCTTCAAAATCTGCAAGAACGATAATAAAAAATAATATAAATATATATATATATTCAAAAACATTAAAATAAATACATACATGCATATACATATATAAACAAATACACATCTATTTATGTATATATGCATACATGTGTACATGAACAAATTGATATACATATGCATATGTGCAAATACATTTAATACACATATGCATATACATTTTTGCATATATACTCACATTTGAACAGACATATGCACATGTATACACAGATACACACACGTTTTTGCACATATGCACATATGCATTTATGTACATATGCACATATGCATTTATGTACATATGCATATATGCATTTATGTACATATGCATATATGCATTTATGTACATATGCATATATGTATTTATGCACATATGCACATATGCATTTATGTACATATGCACATATGCATTTATGCACATATGCATTTATGCACATAGGCACATATATGTATGCATATATGCAAATATGCACACATGTGTACACAAACAAATAGACATATATGAATATGTAAACATATGCCCATATACACATATACACATACGTATATGCACATATGTTTAGTTATGACTAAACATGTATATGCACATATACACATACGTATATGCACTCACCTTTTGCGTATACATACACACGTATATTATATACATAACATATCATATCATCCACAAAGTTAAACAAAAATACATCATATGGAATGTTGTTTACATGTTACTCGATTAGAAAAATGGTAGATACCATATTGACAAGAAATCTAACCTCAATATCCAAATGGATATTAAACGATTTGAAAAAATATATAAAAAGGAACAAGAAAATGTCCAAAAATGATACCTTTACCATCATTATCCAATCTGGAAACTATGAGATGTCTATAGGAGTCAACACTTCCCAATATTAAGTAGTCATCTCCTGCAAATGTGGGATCATAAAATATGAATAAATAGAACACACAACGATCCATAATTAAAATCTTTTAAGAACATGACTCATAGTGACATAAAGGACAATGTGATGATGTGCTAGTAGTTTTGCTCCTGAAGGGTAAATGAAATAAGATAACTAGAGTGTTAAAGAATAGAAGATATGGAGAAATTAGTTTGCATAAAAAACGGTTACTTCCATAAATTTCAAACCAACTAATTCATATAAATAAAAGAGTGAACTTTAAGCCATTTTAATGGGTTTCATTGTAATAGGAATCCAAACCAACGACAGTAGGAAATTCATTGTAACACCAATTCCATACATATATACTAAAGTTGCCATTTGTAATGGCTTAAGTAATGGCATTTAGAATAATATCACGATTACTTTAACAGGTTAAGTAGTGGCATTTAGAATCATGAATGGAAAATATTAAGTAAATACTACAATCTATAATTTTTAGATAAACAAAATCAATTAATATGGAATTGGATTTATGCAGAGAGTACCACCAGAAATGCCAAAGGTGAAACCAATGGTGGAAAAACAAGATGAAAGTGCTGGTGGCAAATCTGAAAATATTAGTCATTCTTGAAACTAAAATTACAAAGGTGAAATAATCGGCACAAATATGAAAGTATTTCATTCGAAGAGACAAATTAAATTTATAAATTTAAATGATAGATTGATCTGTGAAGTGAGGAATCGATATTAATCATAAATCGATTTAACAATCAGTGTAAATAAAGGTAGGCAGCAAAAAACATGAATGGAAAATAACACCAACAAATCGTGTTGTTCAAGACACTCACCGGAAGGCGTGGTTATTGACATCCAAAATCGAAAGCCTCTATTGACCCTATGCCACCTCCAACAAAGTTGAAAACCATAAAATTGATTAATGAAGTGATGAATCACTATTAAGAGGGCCGGTGACAGATCCGATCGAGTAACTCGTGCAACAACCATGATCGGATCGAGTAACTCGTCTGTACAATTGTGTGGAAGTCGTCTGCTTACCTAAAACTGTTGACGGTGGTAGTATATATGGCACAGAGATGGTTGAGGATTGGTCGAGTTCGAGAAAACGACAGCGATAGCCTGAGATGGCGACGAGGATGGCCTGAGAAGAAGACATCGTCTCCGATCTGGGGTGAAGAACCCTAGTGGGAATGCGTAGAAAAAAATGAGATCGAGAGAGATGGGAGCGACAGTTTTGAGATAATCACGGTGTTTCCTATTTAGGAGGCTCTGACTTATTTGCTTCTACCTAAATTGCCCCTAATCTCTTTTTTAAAATGTCAAATGTATCATTGAAATGAATAGTAATTACGAAACTGCCACCTTGCATCTTAACCATTGATTTTTTTGATCTAGTGGTTCACAGAGGGTTCTCAAGATCTCATGAATATTTGGGTTCTCAAAAGAACCTAACTCTATATATATATATATATATATATATATATATATATATATATATATATATATATATATATATATATATATATGAAAGGTTTTCTGCAAATCTATGAACAAAAACCCTAAGTTCACATGCAACCTAGATTGGATCTATGTTTTCTAACTTTGAGCATATAATAATTCCTAAAGGTCAAACAAAAATTACTAAAAGAAATAATAAAGAAAAAACTAACCTTTTAGTTGTTTCTTGCAAGCTAAGCAACGCAAATGCCTTGCATCAAATGGAGTCACACCCAGAAGCTAGGGAACTCGAAAAACCAGAGAGAGGGAGAAAAACCCTTAAAATTTCGTGATCCTTATGGGCTAATGAGGCTCCCTATTTATAGCCTCAAGGGTTTAACAGATAAGCCTTACAGATAAGCCTTATTCGAATTCCAACCGGATAAACCTTTTATCTTTAAATTCAAACCCTTATTGATCTATATATATAATTCGAAAATTATGGATATAAATATCCTAATTTTCGTTCTCCATATATATACTATAATTAACTATTGCTCAACTATTGAACAATTACAAATCAGCCCCTGCACCTTTAATTAATTCAATTAATCACCATATTAATTCCAATTAATTCCAGATTAATTTCTAATTAATTAATATAGTTTCTAATTAATATATTATCACCATAATATATTAATAAACTATTTATTTTATTCTATTGATTTATTAATCACATAATAAATCAACCTTTCTCTCTCCCGGTTTTTTTGTTCAACCTCTAGCTATGAGGGCAACCCAAATGGACTTTGCTACTATCAATTAGGTAAATACAAATTATTAGTCATGGCTTAGAAACCTAATCCAACAGTCTCCCACTTGGATAAGTCAATTACTATAATTTCCAGTTAACCTTCTAATTGACAAGCAAATTGTAGCTTCCTAGAAACTGCTGGCGAACTCTGACCTAGTCAGTTCTGTCCATAGATAAGTGATCAGATGATCCTCCGTCCAACAAGATATTTTTAGACATGAGACATGGATTGAGATCAATCTCTGTCTGATACACTGTTTCCCGATTTCTGATTTTGCATATGACATAAGACTTCCAATTGAACATATCAATTCAGTCCCGGCTGGCCAGCACTTTAGTCAACTTCAAAATCATCGAGAGGCCTACAGATATCTATTTCCCGTCAGGGTCAAGGTACGAATAAGCTTCGACTCATATGCTTATATCTTTTACCAGAAAAATCATTCACTACAGCACGTTTTATAAGACCGAGTTACCGATGCGTTTTCGTACTATCAATGAACAACCGCCTCGTAAATTATAACTCATATCTATCCACTTCAAGACCATAAGATATTATCGTCTCAACATTGCTCGTGATGTAATCCATGAAGCAATCTATTGAGCGTGGGTTTATCCAATACTCAAATCTACATTTCCAAGTACTCATGAACGTTGCAGCAATCTTATTGCTATGTCTAACTCCTTAGACAATCTACAAACCAATTCATGACAGTCTTCCTTCATACTTACTCCCTAAAAGTATGAGCGACTGTGGATATTTGAATAATCCAATTATTCAGGAAGTAAAACATGCGAAAGCGAAACATAAAATCTGACTGGCAGTTACTCCTGCTTATTACCAAGTCTCCACGAGGTAATCACCAAGTTGGATTTATCATAACTATTATCAGTTTCTTATTCTCTTTTAAACTTTCAATTCAAGCCTTTTATATCTATGTCTATTTTAACTCAATGAACTTTTCATTCTTTCTATGTATCCAAGTGTCTAACACTTATACACTTTATTGCAGATAATCTAATCGGATACTCTTCCAATAATATCTCAATTTGTCATTCTGTCTTTCTCTTTCACAACTCCATTCCGGTAATGTATACCGTGACTGCCCACAGTTCTCGGGGTCTTTAGTATACATGACTACACCCTAACACTATTTCGAGACATCATGATGTGCCGGTAAACCACACGCGCTCCATCAGAAACCAACGAAACTCTTTAACCATAAAATCCTACAGCACTGCGTCCTGATGTAAACAATTACTGATTTGAAACTCCTTTCAAATCATTCACCCTAATCATTTCCCAATGATTTCACACGTGTGTTCAAAATCCATTTAGTATTCTCAGCCAGGTCATGTCCTAAATCCAACTTACTATGCTCTAAGCATCAAGCCATCATGATATGTTCATAACACTTCTGATCGGTCCAAGAGGCTCGTGGAACCTAATCTAATCTCATTCCAAACCCTTTCGAAATCCGAAGATTACTAATAATCCGTGTGTCATGACTTCCGAAAACCATTTCCTTTCGGAGACTCTTTCTTATGCATCTTGAATCTCATCAAGATCATATTCTCAATGGCTAGGTCTATACTGTCAGTTTCATATATCCGATAGATGTGTGTAAACCACGTAAGTATGTTGCACCTTCTTTATTTCTTTCATGCCAAGTCATCACACTTTGCAATGATAGGAAACTCTTTTCCTGGGTTTATGCATCTTGAATCTTATAAAGATCATATTAGCAGAATTTCAATCTATCTAATAGATGTTCATGACCACCTAAGTATGTTGTATCTCTTAAAGTCTTTCATATCGAACCGTTTCTTAACACTAATTCATTACACTTTGTAATGATAAGAGATGTTTCCTATAACCAGTATGTAACCCACATACATGTGATAGAAGATAACAACGATACTCCCATTGGCTTTGATACGGTTATATGACTTTTTCGGACTATTCACAAAATCCATAACTTTTGGCACATTTTGCGAAACCGAAATCCAAACCTTTCCGACATATTAAAGGAAATCTTCCAGGCTATTCACAAAATCCAAACCTTTTGGCCTATTTTGAGAATCCGAATATCCTTTCTTGCAAGATACCCATGGGACGAATCTCGGGGCCATCTACCTTTTGTAATGGCATGCTCTATGTGAGTCCCTATTAGTGTGCCGGTAAACCACACACGCTCTACTAACGACTCACACTATGCCACACAGAATCCTCTTGGATTTCATCTTCTATTGAGAGTGCCTCTCTCAGAATCAATTGCTTGACCCCAAGTGATGACTCATTCAACCAGATATTCTGTAAGTACATTTCTATGTTCCCTTCTTTTGATGATTCAATTACTCCCACTGGTTCCTAGACCAGTTGTAAAATCAATCAAACTGTCACATAGACTGTGTCTCGCACTAAGGTTCCTTATTTAGCAGCAACCGGGCTCACCAATACTTCCTAGTAGTCGGATTACTTATTCGTACCATCTTTAGTGTTTTACCACTAATCGGTATGTCACCCAGATCATAACTCCTTATGACGGTGACCAAAACTACAGGTCAAGCGAAGAGAGGGTATGTCAGGTTTAACAGGAATCCGATTCCTGGTCAAGGCCCAGTGGTGACTAAAGGTTATTTCACTTGGCTAATCCTTGAACTCCTTCAGGATTATTCTTACTCCCACTGTTTCCTTAGAACATGAGCTCTTTCTAAAATGACTCTTCTTTCAAGGGATAACCGGGATTGCTAATGAAACAACATCGCTGATCAGTTTCAGGCTTGTCATGAGATTCAGACGAATGCTACATGACCCTGGACTTTCTATGTACTAGTGGGACGATACCAGCTTTACATTTCAGACAGTGTCGGCATAACCTACTTAGTCTAAGATATGGTCGGAATATGGTTTCTGCGGTCTGACTGGTTGAATATTTAATTCATTGATACATCGAGGATCAAAACTATTTCGATCAATGCTCCATCGTCTTCCCTAAGACACATTATAACCATTAATGTTCTTGGAAGAGGAGAAACTGTGAAACATTTTCTCAGTCTATGTTGTCACTCAGGTTCTGTTGATCTTATACTTCCTTTGAAATCCCTGAACACTTCAAGGTTCTAATCAATCTCTTATTCTGATAAGCGAAGCCATATTTGTCAAACTATTTGGCAATTATCATGAAGTATAACTAATCGTGTTTTGTTCGAAGATTCGAGCAATACACAGTAACTTATGTGTCTGTTGCTCAAAATCTTAAGGTCTTTTACATCTCTATGTAAATTTATGACTTTGTTAATATTGTTCAAGACATGCAATCATCACCTGACTCCAAGTCAATTGATTCCAAAATCCTATCCATTAGATCTTTGGGTGATGCATTTCTTGCAACAACTGATTTTATTAAGAACTTAATTCATCATGTGACTCTAAGTCAAATGATTCCAAAGTCCTGTCCAACTGGACCTTTGGTTGAAGTGATTCTCATAAAATTCACTTTAACGATCATAAGGAACACAATTCATAAATCCAATCCCATTGGATGTATCAACATTCAAGTTATTACCATTTACGTCATCACCACATTCACACAACATTTTGAGGACAATTAAAACAATCATGTTTTAAAAGAAAAATATTTTATTAAACCAGAATTATCCTCAGAACAATGTACTATGCGAATCCATGTCATATGTATCTATAAACTAATAACAAGAACAAATATCTAACCTAACTCCAAAAAATGCACGAGCTCCAGATCCAATCCGAATATGCTCCTATGCGACAAATGTGAGAAACACATCCTGTATCAAGGAAATGAGGATCAGGTATTCTGAGTTTTAAGATATTACTGAGTTTGCCAAACGGTTTGGTTTTGGAGCATTTTTCCAATCTTTTTGTAACTGTGTCCCACCTTATGGATTCCCAGTTTGAAACATCGAACAATCGGTCCAGACGACTGGATAATTTGTTGATGTACCTTAATACTGGACTCAATCCAGAAGCAGCTGAATCAATGGAACTATGCTTCTCCATGAACGACTCATACAGAGTCGACATTGAATGCATTTCCACGATTGTCTTATCCGGTTACCCTTTCTGTTCATTTGGATGAACAGATCAACGAGTCGAGCTAATGCTTAACTCCCGATCACAAAGGGAAACCAGTTTTATACTTTTCGCCTATGTATCCCTCAATCTCGAGAACAAGCAAACTGGTACTACTTCCTTCTAGCTTGCAACTTCAAGCTTTTTGAAGATCCTAGTTCGTTCCCTTTATTCAACCAGTTCTCGGAATCTTTCATCAACCAGCTGCGCTAACTTATCTGACCCCAGGAATTCTAAATCCGTGCGGAACTCGGGGTTAATGATCAATAGCATAAGGAAACGAACTTCCTTGGACTCAATAGTCAAGGAGTCATGCTCATCACAAGCTGCTGTGTGATGCCATGTTTGGGAGCGGACTCTCAGTCGGATATGGTTCGCCAGAAAAACTAAGAACTATTCTCTAATTGCAAAACCATATCACACAGTCAAGGCCAGTCAGCCATACCATATTTACCAGGTGCTTTCCGAAGCTCTCAGAAATGGGTGAAGGAGGGGAATGTAACACCACGTTACTTTTGGTAAGTATTTATATATTAGTCTTAGTGTAATTAAGATTAATTAGATTATTGCATGAGTTTGGGTAGTTAGAATTTCATTTGGAAGAAGTTTGAAGTTGAAAAATTGCATAAAGTAGGTTACACGGGTCGTGTGGGAAGTATTTTTGGACTTGTTGGACATACAGTGAGTTACACGGGTCGTGTAATATTGACACGGGTCGTGTAGCTCTGCAGACTAAAACTTCAAATGTATACCGAAACTTACACGGGTCGTGTAAGTAGAATACGGGTCGTGTAAGTAGTTGACCGAAGGTTACACGGGTCGTGTAATTTGAGCACGGGTCGTGTATAATGATTGGGAAATATGTACCGAAAGTTACACGGGCCGTGTAACTTTGACACGGGCCGTGCTGTGCGCAGACCCCACTCTTTTTAATCGCGATTTTCAGTCATTTGAAGGAATCATCTCGAACCAAAACCTCTCCTAAACCCTAGAAATATTTCCCAAATCATATTAGGACCAAATCGAAAGGCTAGAACGCGAAGGATCGAAGTAATTTTCAATATCCCGCTTATTGAAGGTAAGGTCTTCAATTCTAACCCTTTTGAATGGGATATTTTGATTGTTTTAGGGTTGATTTCGAGGGGTTGTAAAACACCTCCAGTGATTAGCTAAAAGGTGAGTAGATATCACTTGTATGGATGTATTGGAACACTTCCAACCTTGAGATTTTACCGTTATGAACGTAATTCAACCTTTGATGGTAGAAAAGTGAGATATTCATCTCTATTTGGCATGTATGTAAATTGTAGGTGCTGGAAAACGTTGAAGAGTCGTTTGTATCTACCGTGGTGTTAGCTAGGATCGTATAGAACTTCAAACCAGGTGATTAATCGGTACTATATCTGATATGATATGTATTGATTGAACTCTTGAAATGGTAACCTAGAAGTTAGCCAAGTTACCCAATTGATATGGTTTAACGGCCTCTGTGGCTAGGAGATTGGATTTCGTATACAAATGTTAACGGCCTCCGTGGCTAGGAGATTGGATTTCGTATCCAAATATAAACGGTCTATATGGCTAGGAGATTGGATGTGATATCCAAATAATAACGGCCTTTGATGCTAGGAGATTGGATTGATATCCAAATGTTGAATTAAACAGAGATATGCATTTGTATAAAGTTTTGATAACTTATTTATATAAAATTACATGTTAAACTGTTTATATGATTACTCATTGAGCTCTATGGCTCACAGTGTATGTGTGAATTGTCCCTGCAGGTGAGCGTGACCCTGCTAAGGGTAAAGATGTAGCTCATGGATAGGACAGTCTGTTGTAGCTGCCCGACTTAGAAGGAGTTTACTTTTGTTATGTACTCCTTGATACACTTGTACCCTTTTTGTATAAACTTATACACCTAAACAGTTAGTTATATTGTTTGAAAACTGTGATTAAAAATGAAAATTTTTTGGGTGTATTTTGTTTTAAAAAGCCGGGTGTTACAAGTTGGTATCAGAGCCGTGGTTTAAGTGAACTAGGTATCTATAGAATAGATTCCTGGACTTAAACCTTGAGAGATAGTAGACATGTTGAACACTTGGTTGTATATAAGTTTTTTATTATATATGACCTAACAAATTGTTGAATTTTGAAGTATGAGAGGTAATAGAAGTAATCCTACGCGAGGAAATTCGGGGCGTGGAGCCTCGAGAGGTGGTCGGGCCCGTTCTCAAGTCTCGATTGGAAGAGGTGCGAGTGGACCAGAAAATGAAAATCCACCAGATTTATGCACCATTGTAGCCAATGTGGTACGTGAACTATTACCTACCTTGATAAATGCACGTGATGAAAGTGCTGCAAAGCAAGTTCACGACAGGCAGCCTGAGAATGAGAGTCAAGGGGAAAGCAGAGTTCGCGTTGAGAAAGAAGTACAAGGAGAAGGAAGTTCAGGGAAAAAGGTTGAATGCACTTATAAAACTTTCCTTGGCTGTAAACCCAAAGAATTTTCAGGAACAGATAATCCAGTACATGCTATGGAGTGGTTGATGCATACAAAAAAAGTGTTTCGAATCAGTAAGTGTGCTGAAGGGGACAAGGTGGAGTTTGCCACGAATCAATTAACTGGTAATGCATTACACTGGTAGCAAGTGTTCAGTAAGGCGTTGGGTCCCGATTTGACCCAGTCTTTATTATGGGAACAGTTCAAAACAAAGTTTAATGAAGAATATTGCTCTGAGGTGGCTGTGAAAAGGTTAAAGGAAGAATTTTTGCAATTGGAACAAGGGTCTCATACGGTGCAAGAATATACAATGAGTTTTCTTGAAAAGGCCAGATTTGCTGAACACCAGATAAACATTGAGAAGAGAAAAATTGATAAATACGTGTGGGGGTTGAAAACCCGAACTCGAGAAATTGTGCAACCGCTTCAGTTGTCTTCCGTCCGACAGGTGGTGGATAGAGCCACAGAAAGAGAGATGGAACTTCAGAGGCAGGAGGAAGAAAAGAAAGTCGGGGAAACTAAACGGAAAGCGGAGGAACAACCGTGTACGCCTAGTCGCAACAGATGGGGTCCAATTTTAGAAGTAAAGGTTCGAAATAAGAAGCAAAGTGGTGTGAAAAGTGCAGGAAAAAGCACTTTGGGAGTTGTCGAACCGATATTCCATCGTCGGGATGTCGTAACTGTGGAAAGCAAGGGCATATCGCTCGAGACTGTCGGGCGGAGCGGAAGTGTTTCCAATGTTGGGCTACAGATCATATTCGCCCAATTTGTCCCCAGATAAAAGTTGGAGCACCTAGTAATAAACCCAGAGAGGAGCAGGGAGGGAAGAAAGAAGAGGTAAAGGGTCGGGGAGGACCAGTGGCATCACGGGCATTCCAAATGACAGGGAAAGAGGTTCGTGAATAGACTGACGTAGTTACAGGTATATTCACTCTAATATCAATTCCAGTATACGTAATATTTGATCCTGGAGCTACGCATTGTTTTGTGTCAACGTCTATGATGTCTCGTTTAAATGTTCCCCTAACTCCTATGGATGAATGTTTGGAAGTAGAAGTGGCAGATGGTAGGTATGTTTGGGTGTCAGAACATATTGAAGGTTGTCAGCTTAAGATCTACGGGACCACTTTCCCTATAGATCTGAAGCCGATGACTACCAAGGAATTTGGAGTAATTGTGGGTATGGATTGGTTAGCAACAAATTATGCTAACGTGGATTGCAGAAACAAGAATATTACAGTTTTAACACCAGAAGGGGCATGGATTAAAATCCAGGGCGAAAGACCGTGTCTGAGAATGTCGATTATTTCCTTTGCTCAAGCCCGGAGTAGTGTCAGTAAGGAGGGACATCTTATTTAGCATACGTGTCTTTTGCTAAATCAGATCAGGCGGGAAAAGAATGTGTAAAAATTGTAAACGAATTTCCAGACGTTTTTCCTGAAGAACTCCCTGGGTTACCACCAAACCGACAAGTCGAATTTGCAATTGAATTAGTTCCGGGAGCCGCACCTGTTGCTCGGGCTCCATATTGATTCTCACCTTCAGAAATGGAGGAATTGAGGAAACAATTGGAAGAACTTCTAGATTTGGGTTTCATTAGACCGAGTTCTTCACCGTGAGGAGCGCCTATTCTGTTTGTAAAGAAGAAAGATGGGTCTATGCGTATGTGTATCGACTATCGAGAATTGAATAAAATCACGGTGAAAAACAAATATCCGTTACCGAGAATCGACGATTTGTTCGATCAACTTCATGGGGCGACGTATTTTTCAAAAATTGATATGAGGTCAGGGTATCATCAGTTGAAGATTCGAGAATCAGATATTCCGAAGACCGCATTCCGCACTCGTTATGGTCATTATGAGTTTTTTGTTATGCCTTTTGGGTTAACCAATGCTCCAGCAGCATTTATGGATCTCATGAACAGAGTATGTCGCCCATTCCTTGATAGTTTTGTAATTGTATTCATAGACGATATTTTGGTATATTCTCGAAGCCAGGCCGAACACGATGTTCATTGGAATTACTTCGCCGAGAAAAGTTATATGCGAAGTTTTCCAAGTGTGAATTCTGGCTTAGAGAAGTACAGTTTCTTGGGCATGTTATCAATAGTGAAGGTGTCAAAGTTGATCCAACAAAGATTGAAGCTGTAATGAAATGGGAACCGCCTCGGAGTCCAACGGAAATACGTAGTTTTCTTGGACTAGCAGGTTACTATAGAAGATTTGTAGAGAATTTCTCTTCGATTGCTGCCCCGTTGACTAAGTTGACCAAGAAAGGTGAAAAGTTTGAATGGGCGAATAGAAAACAAGCAGCCTTTCATAAATTAAAGCAAACCTTGTGTGAAGCTCCGATTTTAGCCTTACCGCAAGACGGGGAAGACTACGTGGTTTATAGTGATGCTTCACGGGTGGGTCTTGGATGTGTGTTAATGCAAAAAGGTCGGGTAATTGCTTATGCGTCCCGTCAATTAAAAGAAGCTGAGAAGAAGTACCTGGTACATGATGTCGAATTGGCTGCGGTAATTTTATCTTTGAAGCTTTGGAGACACTACTTGTATGGCGTGAAGTTTGTTGTTTACTCGGATCATAAAAGCCTGAAGTATTTATTTGATCAAAAAGAATTGAACATGAGACAGCAGAGGTGGATGGATTTACTCAAATATTTTGATTGTGAAATACTATACCATCCCGGCAAGGCGAATGTGGTTGTAGATGCCCTGAGCCGAAAACAATATCCATTGAAGATAGCATCCGCGTGTATGGGTGTAGCAAGCCGACTACCCGAGTTGATTCGTGTAGTACAAGAAGAAGCCTGTAAGACCGAGAACGTGAAAAGTGAACGAATGGTCGGGTATATAAAGCATCTAGTTGAAAACTCTCAGCGGTTGAAGACTTTTAGAGGCCGTGTGTGGGTGCCCAAGCAAGGTGAAGCGCGGGGTTTACTTTTGGAAGATGCTCATTGTAGTAGATATGCTGTACACCCGGGTAGTACCAAGATGTACCGAACGCTAAGACCTATGTACTGGTGGCCAGGAATGAAAAGAGACATTGGAAGATACGTAGAAAAGTGTTTGACTTGTTTGCAAGTAAAGTCGAACCATCAAAAACCGTATGGCGAGATCCAGCCACTGCCAATTCTAGAGAAGAAATGGGATAATATTACAATGGATTTCGTAACAAAACTACCTCGAACACCGCGTGGGCATGATACTGTTTGGGTAGTGGTTGATCGATTGACGAAATCAGCGCAATTTTTACCGATTAGTGAAAATTTCAAAATCGAAAAGTTGGCGAAAATATACATTGACGAGGTAATTCGTCGACATGGGTTACCGTCATCAATTGTATCCGATCGAGATAGCAGATTTACTTCACGATTTTGGCAAAGTCTTCAAGAGCAGTTGGGTTCAAAAGTGTTAATGAGTACTGCGTATCACCCGCAAACTGATGGGCA
Organism: Cichorium intybus; assembly: GCA_023525715.1. Classification (NCBI taxonomy): domain Eukaryota; kingdom Viridiplantae; phylum Streptophyta; class Magnoliopsida; order Asterales; family Asteraceae; genus Cichorium; species Cichorium intybus. The sequence continues at coordinate 77,713,538 of CM042013.1, forward strand.
AATCGAAAGAACCATTCAGACTTTAGAAGACATGCTCCGAACAAGCGTGATAGACTTTGGCGGGAGTTGGGAAGATCATCTACCTTTGGTAGAATTTGCTTATAACAACAATTTTCATTCCAGCATTCAGATGGCCCCATATGAAGCGTTATATGGAGCACCGTGTCGTACTCCGACTTGCTGGAATGAAGTGGGGGAAAAGCCGTTGGCCGGACCCGAAATCGTAGCCCAAACTGAAGAAAAGATTAGACAAATCCGGGAACATTTGAAAGTTGCCCAAAACTGACAAAAACAATATACTGACAGGCAGGTAAAACCATTGGAATTTCGCGTAAGGGATATGGTGATGCTTAAGGTATCCCCTTGGAATAGCTTGATTCGATTTGGAAAGAAAGGAAAGCTAAGTCCTCGTTTCGTTGGACCGTTCCGAATATCTCAAAGAGTCGGAGCTGTGGCGTACCGATTGGAGTTACCTAATGAGCTTCAAGGTATCCACAATGTTTTCCATGTGTCCCACTTACGGAAGACATTGTTTGATGAGTCCCAACGAATACCTCTTGCTGATGTTGAACTAGATGAAAAATTAAAGTATTCAGAAAAACCCGAGAAAGTGTTAGATCGGAAAGTGAGACAGCTGCGGAACAAGAAGATTAATATGGTTAAAGTACTTTGGCGACACCATAAAGGTTCCGATATGACGTGGGAAACTGAAGATGAAATGAGGGAGAAATACCCTCAACTCTTTACTTGATTCCGAGGATGGAATCTTTTAAAGGGGGGAAGAATTTGTAACACCACGTTACTTTTGGTAAGTATTTATATATTAGTCTTAGTGTAATTAAGATTAATTAGATTATTGCATGAGTTTGGGTAGTTAGAATTTCATTTGGAAGAAGTTTGAAGTTGAAAAATTGCATAAAGCAGGTTACACGGGTCGTGTAGGAGTTACACGGGTCGTGTGGGAAGTCTTTTTGGACTTGTTGGACATACAGTGAGTTACACAGGTCGTGTAATATTGACACGGGTCGTGTAGCTCTGCAAACGAAAACTTCAAATGCATACCGAAACTTACACAGGTCGTGTAAGTAGAACACGGGTCGTGTAAGTAGTTGACCTAAGGTTACACGGGTCGTGTAATTTGAGCACGGGTCGTGTAGAATGATTGGGAAATATGTACTGAAAGTTACACGGGCCGTGTAACTTTGACACGGGCCGTGATGCGTGCAGAACCCACTCTTTTTAATCATGATTTTCAGTCATTTGAAGGAATCATCTCGAACCAAAACCTCTCCTAAACCCTAGAAATATTTCCCAAATCATATTAGGACCAAATGGGAAGGCTAGAACGCGAAGGATCGAAGTAATTTTCAATATCCCGCTTATTGAAAGTAAGGTCTTCAATTCTAACCCTTTTGAATGGGATATTTTGATTGTTTTGGGGTTGATTTCGAGGGGTTGTAAAACACCTCCAGTGATTAGCTAAAATGTGAGTAGATATCACTTGTTTGGATGTATTGGAACACTTCCAACCTTGAGATTTTACCGTTATGAACGAAATTCAACCTTTGATGGTAGAAAAGTGAGATATTCATCTCTATTTGGCATGTATGTAAATTGTAGGTTCTGGAAAACGTTGAGGAGTCGTTTGTATCTACCGTGGTGTTAGCTAGGATCGTATAGAACTTCAAACCAGGTGAGTAATCTGTACTATATCTGATATGATATGTATTGGTTGAACTCTTGAAATGGTAACCTAGAAGTTAGCCAAGTTACCCAATTGATATGGTTTAACGGCCTCTGTGGCTAGGAGATTGGATTTCGTATCCAAATGTTAACGGCCTCCGTGGCTAGGAGATTGGATTTCGTATCCAAATATAAACGGCCTATATGGCTAGGAGATTGGATGTGATATGCAAATAATAACGGCCTTTGAGGCTAGGAGATTGGATTGATATCCAAATGTTGAATTAAACAGAGATATGCATTTGTATAAAGTTTTGATAACTTATTTATACAAAATTACATGTTAAACTGTTTATATGATTACTCATTGAGCTCTATGGCTCACAGTGTATGTGTGAATTGTCCCTGCAGGTGAGCGTGACCCTGCTAAGGGTAAAGATGTAGCTCATGGATAGGACAGTCTGTTGTAGCTGCCCGGCTTAGAAGGAGTTTACTTTTGTTATGTACTCCTTGATACACTTGTACCCTTTTTGTATAAACTTATACACCTAAACAGTTAGTTATATTGTTTGAAAACTGTGATTAAAAATGAAAACATTTTGGGTGTATTTTGTTTTAAAAAGTCGGGTGTTACAGGGAAGGAGGAGAATGACACTTTCTTCAGACATATATAAAGTTTGAATTTATTAGTTTAATTAATCCTTTTAAATAATTAGCCAATTTATTATTAACAAGGCTAGGATCCAAAATACCCCAACTATGATGTGAAGAGGGATGTCGTAATCACAACACAGTGGTCATTAAGGTAGATAACATTTATCAATTTCAGTCTTATGAAATTCCTAGATCTGTGAGATTCATTGAACTGTTCAATGGCATGTTTAATCTCGGATATGCCCCACCGTTTGTGACTGGGATGTCGAGGATAACAAACCGGGTGTGAATAACCATGCAAATTAGCTTGGTACTCGCAGGGTCAATTACCATCTCAAATTGATGTTCCGGTTAACCACACACGCTCCATTAACAATGATAACACCTGAGAAACCTATTGCCACTCTTTATGAACCCCTATTGGTGTGCCGTTAAACCACACACGTTCCACCAACGTTTCATAAAGTGCAATGTGCAATTTCATGGATTAGCATCAAATTCACATTTTTCCTAGAGTAACTAGATTGGGAATTTTTGTAAAGTGTTCTAGTACTTTGATCATTATACTTTTAATAATTAAGCGGTCCTATCAAACCCGTTCGGCTAACGACCCTCCACTGATCAGGAGAGCGGTGGGTGAGAGTGTACACCCATTAGACTGCCTTTTTTAAGGCAGTCTCCTTATACCCACTTTATAGATCAGCTTCGTGAATAAGGCCTACTATTGATTTGACTAACCATTAAATCTTATACATATAATATTAACTTTTAATTATAATATATATATATAAGCTGAATTTTAAACCTTTTAAAAATGTTTCGGGTTTATCTTTTAATTTATAGGAATTTAAACTATTAAATTTAAAATTAAATTAACCTTCAAATTATCTTTTAATTAAAAAATTAATTAAATTTGGATATTTTAGACTTTTAAAATATTCCTATATTTATCCTTTAATTTTTCGAAATTTAAGGCTATTAAATTTAAATTAAATTAAATCCTTAATTATCCTTTAATTAAACAATTAATTAAATTAATTAAATTTAGATAGGTATCACAAATTAATCAAATTTATTTAAACCTATCTTAAACCCCCTAAATTTCGATTTTACAAATAATGGGTTTAAGGTTTATCCATTTAAAAAATAAAGTTACCAAAAATATAATACATTCTAAAACCTATTGCCAAAATCGAAAATCAAAGAGGGGAGGGGCTAGGGTTTTCAATAACCCTAACCCTAGAAATCGATTTGCCTCAATTAGGGTTTAGAAACAATAAACCCTAAAAATTAGGAAAAACTATTACAACAATTCAATGAGAAAACAGACAAAAGCTCTGATACCACTGAAAGGTTTTCTGCAAATCTATGAACTAAAACCCTAAGTTCACATGCAACCTAGATTGGATCTATGTTTTCTAACTTTGAACATATAATAATTCCTAAACGCCAAACAAAAATTACTAAAAGAAATAATAAAGAAAAACTAACATTTTAGTTGTTTCTTGCAAGCTAAGCAACGCAAATGCCTTGCCTCAAATGGAGTCACACCCAGAAGCTAGGGAACTTGAAAAACCAGAGAGAGGGAGAAAAACCCTTAAAATTTCGTGGTCCTTATGGGGTAATGGGGCTCCCTATTTATAGCCTCAAGGGTTTAACAGATAAGCCTTACAGATAAGCTTTATTCGAATTCCAACCGGATAAACCTTTTATCTTTAAATTCAAACCCTTATTTATCTATATATATATATATATATATATATATATATATAATTCGAAAATTATGGATATAAATATCCTAATTTTCGTTCTCCATATATATACTATAATTATCTATTGCTCAACTATTAAACAATTACAAATCAGCCCCTGCACCTTTAATTAATTCAATTAATCACCAAATTAATTCCAATTAATTTCTAATTAATTAATATAGTTTCTAATTAATATATTATCGCCATAATATATTAATAAACTATTTATTTTATTCTATTGATTTATTAATCACATAATAAATCAACCTTTCTCTCTCCCGGTTTTTTTGTTCAACCTCTAGCTATGAGGGCAACCCAAATGGACTTTGCTACTATCAATTAGGTAAATACAAATTATTAGTCATGGATTAGACACCTAATCCAACAATATATATATAATGGAACTTCCTTTGTGTTCATCATCTTTGAAAAAAACCCAAGCTCTACGATCTATTTTTTTGTTGATGTTTAGATATGAGAAATTCTGAAGTGTTGGCTTGATTGCAGAAGCTAGTTGAAGCTCCAGATTGCTCTGTCTCTTGGAAACCAAGTTTGGCACTGATTAGTAGGCATGTAAGAAAAAATATAAAATTCCAAGGGTCTATCAAATCAAGATGGTATACAAACCAACCCATACATATTTGGTCAACTTCCTTATAGATACATCTCATTGTTTCTAACCCTCTTGAGTAATCTGAAAAAGAATAGAGTGTACTAAATACTAGTTTTGTATATGATTACTCTGATCAAGTGAGCCATATTAAATCCAATTTTATTCTGGTTTAATTTTCTTAGTATTTTGTTTTCATTGTTGTGTCTGGATTTTATATGGTTGCACCTTAATCCCAGCAACTAGTATTGAGATGGCTTAAGGTTACATCTTAATCCCAGCAGTGAATGTGACTATGATGGTGAGGTGAGTGGTGCTTATAGAGAAATAGGTGAAAGATTGAGATGGATTGAACCCTAATTCTAGACCAAAATTAGGCGACAATTTTATTGAGAGATTGTGAGACACTTGATCAAGTCATATTGGTTTAAAGTAATATGTGATTGGCATGATAAATTAAGTTTTGTTTAACCAAGAATGGCCCTACATTTGATGGAGTTGAGTGAAATACATGCACGGGTTAAAATCGGGAATTTTGGGCGAAAACTGCACATTAAACGAACATTGGAAGTTGAAGAAAAAAGTCAGCGTCCCAGATGCTGACCTGGAACTCTGGGCCATTTTCGAAGGAAAAGCAAACCTGATAACACGAGGAAGCCCGTCAGCGTCCTAGGTGGCGTATGGGACGCTGGCTTAGGATGCCCAACGTTTTTGGAACGTCTCGTTCTGGAACGTTGGCACGTCGTAAGAGCTGAAGATATACACCCAACGTCCCAGGGGCATCTGAGATGCTACTCTATTTAATGAGACTTTTTTATCATCGACCCAAGGCAGTTCACAGACGATTTTCAGAAGGTTTTGGTACTTTTCCAATGTCCAAAACATCCCCAAAACACATCCAATCAATCCCAATCTCAAATCAAACCTCTTTTGCTTTAAGATCAAGCCACAGGTCCTGAAGTTTTATTCTACTTTAATTTTTGCAAACAAATATAAGTCTACCAAAATTTATAACTTTTATCTTCTAAAAATAAATATACATATCAGTGCAAAAATATGAATAAAAATATTAGCACTGCATTTATTAGTGAATTTGTTTTTAATTAATGAAAAGTGTTGATTTATAGGGCTTTATCTTTTCTTAAAAGATATATATATATATATATATATATATATATATATATATATATATATATATATATATATATATATATATATATATATATATATATATATATATATATATATATATTAATGTATAATTTTATTAGCTCTGCAAATAGCTATATATTGATAAACAATTAAAAATGTCCTAAAATTTTGTTATGTTTAATTCATGGATGAATGGTGTTGGTTTTACTTATTTTCTAGAGCTTTAAGTTTTTCGAAAACAACAAAATAAGTATACGAAGGTTTAATAATTTCAGTAAATTACACTTTTGGTTCCTATCGTTTGGTCATGTGGTTTTCAAATCTTGATCTTTAATGCATATAAAATGATATTCTTCTTGTTCAATTTTTGAAAATATTAAAGTTTCTTTTTTCTTTGTTATTCTTTTATATATTTTATTCTTAAAGAAATTAGAAAAAAAAAATAACCTTACCCTACCCCAACACCCCATCGTCTCTTTTTCTGTCTCTAATAACTTTCTTTAACAAAAAACTTATTCAGTCATGAGCCCATAACAGCATGAAAATTTGTGTATTGATGATCACTGAATCATCGTTGAATGGATTTCGTAGGTTTTCTTTAATAAAAATGCCTCAGAATTACTTCAAGCAGATTTTCTCTAGTTTTGTTTTACAAGTTGCATCTGGGTTAAAAAAAACAAGTAAAAACGTAACTTTTCTTGTTAATTCTTTATTTATCATCGACTAACCATATACAAACGACTGTCCTTTATACCACAGTAGGGAAAATTTACTTACAGATCGAAGAATTTCTACAAAAGATAATAAAACATCCATGGCGACATCCTACAAGAACAACGGAAATTTAGAAATTCAAGATGCAGACGACTTACCGATACTAGTTTTAATGAATTCTAGATACAATTAACCACAATCTCGAAATTTTGTATTTCTTGATATCTCCATGTATAAACACATAAAATTAGGTGTGGGTTTTGCTTTCACGTAAACTGCAATTCACAGAAAAACCCATCTCATCGTCCTTACCAAGACTAATCCTACCATGAAACCCCACAATATAAAGCCTCGTCTCTCTTTTTTTTTTACCGTTTGTAAAACCCTTAGCTGAGATTCATTGCTTCATTGGTGTTTGATTGATCACTAAGCCCATTAAGATCTCTCGTCAACAAATTACATCAAACCCACACCTTTTTAAGTCTAACAATCAAAGTGAATCAATTGACATTAATAAAGAGTTGAAACGTAAAAGCTAGGGGACGTGGGAATCTTCTCATTTGTTAAACATATCCGTTCTGGGAATGATTCTTTCGTCGTTGTCCGCATGCAAAAGAAACCACCAGAAAAGACACGAGCATGACGCATACAACGGCAGGGGCGGACCCAGGGGTGCCCGCGTGTGCACGTGCCTCTCCTGAAATTTTACTCTGTAGTGTAAAAAAAATATATATTTTTTTATATATAGGTGCCCCTCCTGAAATTTTTTTTATATATAGGTGCCCCGTGTCCATTTTTTCTGGGTCCGCCACTGATACAACCACAAAAAAGATAACCTATACACAGAGACTTCTTTAATTAAACGAATCCAATAGCCTCATCGACGTATACACAAACCCATTTAAAATTCCGTACGTCAACCACATTGAAAATCCTTAGTATTCTTTTACTACGTTCAAAACTTATTTGGTGAAAGATAAACCGACAGAGAAATTAACTTACTCTCTATTCTATCATTCCACCACCAATACCCATCGAACAACTCCTTAGTAGACATCTCTCAAAAACATAAACTTCCACACAAACACCATCAAGAATATATAAAAAAATTAAAAAAAAAATAAATTCGAAAAATTAAAAATGTTATTAGGACCAAGAACACATGGTAAAAGATTTATCAACCACAAAGATCATTCATATATTTCTTTTAATAATTGTACAAAAAATATGATTTTATACAAAACACGGAAAATGTAATTTACTTTAAACAAAAAACAAATCAATGGTATCAATATGGGTATAAAAAAATTTTTTTTCCTTTGTTCGCACGAGAATTTTGTTTTTACCTGAATCTAAAAGTTGGAACCTGACTTTTATTTGTCACTGCTAGAAAATATACCTTTAATGATACACGAACAATGACACACGCTAATTTATGACAGACAAAAATGGTGTGTCGTAAATAAAATGTCATGTTTCTTAAAATCTGAAAAATATACGACATACATAATTGTGTGTCGTAAACCTTTGTCATTTTTATAAGATTTACGATTTACAAATTTGTGTGTCATGTGTTTATGTCATAAAATCAATTAAAAAAAAGACACGGAGTACGCTTTCAATTTTGTGTGTCATCTAGAATTAATAGGTGTGTCGTCTTATTTCCGACCCTCTCGACCCGTTCATATAGCATTTTAGGTTTAGGGCAGACGATTTCAAATCTACATCGCCTCCACTACCACACTGGACGATTAGGAAAGAAGGTCGAAAGAAAAAGAGAAAGCTTGATCGAGAGAGAGAGAAGGGGAGAATTGAGATTGAGCTCGCTTAGGAGGAAGGAATCAGCAAGCTGTTGACGACCGATCTGGCTCCTTTCTGACTCCGATAACTTAGCTTCTAGAGTTTAAAGGATGCATAAACTTCGATTATGATTTAGTGGCTCCTGGCTCGACTTCGACTTCGATTAATTAGCTTCAATTGCAGGTCCCGATAACTTACCTTTGAGTCGGTTCTGATTGTAGGTCACACAGATTCCACGTCGATTCCAGCTTCAAGGTTGTGACTTTGATTAAGTAGCTTCGTTGCAACTTGCAATTCCAAGTCACGTCGATTATAGCTTCCGATTTCAAAGGTTCTTGTCAAGGTATGAGTCCTTCACCCTATGTTCTGTATACTTAAGCGGTTCTTTTACAGGTTGATACTCCAATGCTTCTTTTTGTTTCTAAGGTTGCATGATAAGTGTTTGAGATATTGCCCGAATGAAAACACAAAACTTTGTTTTTTGTATTCTGTTTTTTTTTTATTGATGAAGGTGGACCGAGCACTGGCCTATGACATCGGTTGAGGGATGCCCTACTGTGTTTTAGACTATATGCAGCTTACCACCTGGTTACCATCAGGCCAGTTCTTAGTTTTTACTTAAATTTTGTTTTGTTCATCAATGAGATCCTTGAACGTATAATTGAGATCACCTGCTCACAAGTAGATATAAGTTATTTGGTATTGAAATTAGGATGGCTTCACAATCTTTTGTTGTCATCTTCTAACTTATAACTAGGTGAATGCGGGCATCTTGCAGGAATAACTTTTAATAGTCTTTTAACTATTGTTATAGTTCAATCAAGGAGGCTGGAATGGGAATGGGAAGCAATGGAATGGAAATAAGCAGCAACACAACAATGGAGGCTGGAATGGGAATGGGAACTGGCAGTAGTATAACAATGGAAGCTGGAATGGGAATGGTGGTGGACAAGGGTATGGAAATTGGCAACAAAATGGGAATAGGAATGGGAATATGCAGCAAGGATATGAACAACAACAATATGCTTCTATAGCATCATTATTTGATGTTTTCTGTTATTTAATTTGGTTAAGCAAAAGGCCTACAAGATTATATTTTTCTATGATTTAATTTAGTGAACAACAACAAGATGCTTCTGTAGCAACATTGAGGTTATAATGATGAATTTTTTCTTAATTAGTATTTGACATGACATCATTGTGATTATATATATATATATATATATATATATATATATATATATATATATATATATATATATATATATATATATATATATATATATATCAAGGTTTAAAAAATCGTTTGACAGAAGCTCGGCGGTCGAGTGGGGTTAAGAGATTAATCGGATTAATCGGCGATTAGTCGTGCATTAATCGGGGACCCTAAATTATAAAGGAATTCATTTAAAAATATATAAATATAACAAAATAGCAATGTTTGATTCATTTATTCCAATATATACATCAAAGATTATACATTTATTTGTTTTTATTCTTTAATATTTATTTTTTAAAGTTATTAGAGAGTATTTGTGTCGTTATTTAAAAATAAGAAAATAAATAATAAATTAAAAATTAAAAAATGACCGCCAAGACCGATTAATCTGCCGCCAATGCCGATATTTGACCGATTTTTGCAGCAAACCGTTAAGCTGGCCGATTAAGCCTAATCGTAATCGGTTGAAGACCGCCAAGCGATTAATCGCCGACTAATCGGCCGACAAGGCCGATTTCTGCAACACTGATATATATATATATATTATGAGCCATTAAATGCGATTTAATTTCAATATTAGTAAATATAGAATTTTTTTTAAAATACCAAAAATCATGACATACAAATTGTGTGTCATAAATTTATGACACACATATGTGTGTCATTTTTTATTTATGACTGAGGCTTCAATGACACACATTTGTGTGTCATCTGTACCCTTTAATGATACGCAATGTGTGTCATTAAAGGCTTTTTTTCTAGTAGTGTGTGTACATGTTTCAGAAGAAATTAATTAATTGCAATTTTTTTAAACATATAAAATTAAATAAAATCTAAAAATAAAGAACTCCACATATACAAAAACAACTTGAAATAGTTATAGGATTACAAATCTTTATTTCTAAATAAATCTTTTAACTCATATTCCTAAAATTTTTTTACTAGAATCTAAAAAGTCATAAAAGAATTAAAAAGGTCGCTGCCTAATGATGTTAAACCAGATGCGATGGGAAAGATGTTTGGAGTCGTGGCAAATCAATAAAGTTCATAAAGAAAAGACAAAATGACCAATATAATACAATTCAAAAAATATTTAATATAATTCAATAAAGTTCATAAAGAAAGGACAAGATGTTTGGAGTCGTTGGATACCTTTCCGATTAGCTCTTTGGTCCCTTCCTAACTTAATATATATCATTCACATGAGTAATTCTCATTATTATTTAATTAATTAAAACCTAGACGACGCATGACCTCAAGGTCATGAATATATACCACAAGGCACAAACAATGAGACACATAAGGTGGAGAGAAAATAAATAAATAAATAAACTCGACGGAGTTTTCTAGTATGACGAGTAGCCGAGAACAGAGATGGTCTCTCAAAGGCACGACTGCTCTTGTCACCGGTGGCACTAGAGGCATAGGGTTAGTCATCTTACTTACCTGTTGTTTCCAATATAAGTTGACAGTACTATCTGTATTCATCTTATAGATCCTAATTGTACTAGTGTTTAAATTCTTTTCGTTTGCTGTGTACGTAGTTATTCAATAGTGGAGGAATTAGCAGAATTCGGTGCAACTATACATACGTGTTCCAGAAATCAAAAAGAGATCGATGAAAGGCTCGAAGAATGGAAAGGCAAGGGATACACTGTCACTGCTTCAGTCTGCGATTTGTCTTCAAAAGAACAAAGGGAGGAACTCATGAAAACCGTCTCTTCCATTTTTGATGGCAAACTCAACATCCTTGTAAGTCTACTTGAAAATAAATCAAACATACAAATACGAAACCAAATATGAACCTGAATAGGAAACCCGGTGTTTTTTTTAATATGTGTTGTGTGTGGCGTATTAGATAAACAACGCTGCAATATCCCGACTTAGAGATGCAACAGACTATACAAGCGAGGATTATGCATATATAATGGGGACAAACTTTGAATCTCCTTTCCATTTGACTCAACTCGCACACCCACTGCTCAAGTCATCAGGGAATGCTAGCATTGTTTTCATCTCTTCGGTTGCTGGTCTCACGGGCCTTCCTTCCATATCTATATATGCAGCTTCTAAAGGTCTGTTATATATCAAATTAACCAAAGGTTTTCAAAATAAAAGTTGAACACGATATATATGTAAATATATGTGGACCCTAAGATTATCTCTTCAAAAAAGCATTGTGGAGAGAGAGAAAGACTCCAATATATATATATATATATATATATATATATATATATATATATATATATATATATATATATATATATATATATATATATATATATATATATATATATATATACTTATAAGACAGTTTCGTACCAATGTGAGATACAATAATACAATAAAAGTTAAACAATATATATATATATATATATATATATATATATATATATATATATATATATATATATATATATATATATATATATATATATATATATACATACATACATACATACATACATACAGCCCAAGAGTGTCTCTCCAAAAGAGCCTTTATGGAAAGAGAGGAGACTCCAACATATATATACACTTATAAAACCGTGTCACACCAATGTGAGATACACTACCACTCTCCCTCAGAGATTTAGGCTCGATGAGGTTACATGGTGCGAGACGCCTACTTATATAAGACCGTGTCGTACCAATATGGAATACTAATATATTATTGGTTTATGGTATTATTCATGCAGGTGCTATCAATCAATTGACAAAGAATTTGGCTTGTGAGTGGGCAAAAGACAATATTCGCACCAATACTGTCGCGCCATGGGGTGTCAGAACAACCATTATGAACTACGTAAGCTCCTTAAAAGTCTACCCAAGACTCTACCACGATCATTTCTCAAAGATTTTTACATTTGCATTTACTGAAGTTTTGTTGTTTTTCAAGCTATTAAAACATATGCCACAGGCGTATTTGGCTTTAGGTGAATGATTATAACAAACGGATGCATCTCTTCAACTTGCTGTGATTCAATTAATTCACAAAGTTATAGAATTAAATGTATTATGACTACTTTTCAGTGTGGTCGTTTAATTTATCGTTTTATTAAACAGGACAAGGTGGATGAAAAAATTGTTGAAGCATATGAACCACTATTTGCTCGCACTCCCCTTCGGCCAATAGCTGAACCTGATGAAATATCACCGTTGGTCGCATTCCTTTGCCTTCCAGTAGCATCATATATTACTGGACAAGTTATTGTCGTGGATGCCGGATACACAGCCGGTGGATTTAAATTTTAGAAACCTGAGGCTGTGTTTTCTCAAAATGTATTGGTTTATGAATTTCTTCAAGTATCATTCGCCATCACTTCAAAAAGAAATTATTATGCAACATTAATGTTAACATCTTGTTGTCCTTTTCTTGTATATCTTCTCTCCCTAAACTCATAATCTTAGGGCATGTTTGGTAGAGAGAAATAGAATATGAGAAAAAGAATTGATATTAATTCTCTTGTTTGGTTAGTACAAATAATAAGGAATTGAGAAATAAACAAATTCCTTTTCCATCAAAACAAATCTCTATTTTTAATAGAGAAAAGGAGAGAAAAGGAAATAAAAGGGCCCATCGAGAATAAGAAAAAAAAGCGGAGAATTCATCAAGTGACGACTTCGAAACCCATGAACGACATCCTATTTGATTTCATGCTATTATCCGACTTCTCAAGCAACCAACCCTAGTTTTTTTCTCATGAGCCCTACATATATCGCTATTGTCGTGCAGAATCACGCTCAATCACACTCTTCTTTGTTGCTGCTTGTTGATCGATCTTGTCTCTGTTCTTCCAAGTTCCAAAACAGGGTACGTCTACTAATCTTGCTATGTTTAAAATCGATTATTGAAGTTTGATTCCGTTCTTGCTGTTTGAAGTTCCTGCTATTTGAAGTTTGATTGTACAAATCTTGCTATGTTTTAAAATCGATTCTTCCTATTTGAAGTTCTTGCATGGATGTGATTCTAGATTCGTTTATTTTTTTTATATTGTCATGCAAACATATGCGAGATAGTGAGATATTGGTTAACCGATTGTTTTTTGGTGTTAGAGACTTGACGTCAATTGAACAATCAAATTAATTAAATAATCAATTCTTGCTTCCATTCGTATTCATCATAGCATATGGCTTTTGGGAGAGCCACGTAGACATCACAGAATTCATGAATATTTCTTCAAACCATGTTGTTAATAGTTACATATTTTAATGAAGTTGGAGATTCATGCTAACAATGAGTTTTTCAAAGTCAAATGAGGATATGATGTATATACTATTTTTAAGGAGATAAAGTTTAGAAGTTTGTAAAGCAAAGCTAATTAAATTATGCATGTTCTCCGAATCGTTCTCAAGTTCATGAATATTTATTGTGTTATTTTATAGAAAAAAATAAATTAGTAGAACTTGAAATTTGCTAAAGAAATACCTTATATTAGAGGTAAGATATATAGGAATACTCGAGTTTATTTCGAATACAATTTTTGAAAATTTGATCATTATCTTTAACATACATGCTCTAGTTAACTGCAAAAAAGAAAGTCTTTGTGATTAAATAAACCAAACTCTTCATTGGTTGTTTATATATAGATGACACGATCATCTTTGCAACAAAGGATACTCCGAAATAGACAAGTTGCTATTACATCTGCCATAGGAACACCTTATGCCATGGATGTTATGATTCGTTGGTGGATGATGTATGATTTTACCATGAATCGTTTACGAGAAGCTGAAATATCACATGGGAAATACTTAATGAGTTACCATAATAGACGTGATAATATGATGGCTATGGTTTATGAAAGTGATGTTACGAGTGTAGTTACAATACGAATGAATATAAATGCATTTATGAAGCTTTGTGACATGCTTGAACAAAGAGGGGGGCTAAAAAAATACCAAAAACATGTTAGTTGACGAGCAAGTTGCTATGTTCTTACATACACTTGCACATAACGAAAAAAATAGGATTATAGTAAATAGATTTCGAAGGTCGGGTGAAACTGTAAGTCGATATTTCAAGTTAGTCTTAAGTGCGGTATGTAGATTACACAAGGAGTTCTACAAGAAACTGATGCCAATACCTGATGATGAAACCGACGACAGGTGGAAGTGGTTTAAGGTTACTATATCATTAATAAGTATTTATTTTACTACAAATATTAATGTAATAATTCTTTTTACGTGAAGGGTTTCCTAGGAGCATTAGATGGAACATATATCAAAGTTAGAGTCCCTGAAGCAAATAGAAAACCTTACCGAACACGCAAGGGTGAGATCTGCACTAATGTACTAGGAGTGTGTACTAGAGATCTTCAGTTTATATATGTATTAGCAGGATGGGAGGGTTCCTCAGCAGATAGTCGAGTGTTACGAGACGCCATTAGTAGACCACATGGTCTTAAAATACCTCATGGTACGTTATACATTAAACATAAAGTTAGATATACCTCTCATTATAGTGTAACTAAACATGTATAATCTTTTATAGGAACATACTACCTTTGTGATGCGGGTTATACAAATGGTGAAGGATTTGTAACACCTTATCGCGGTCAAACGTACCATCTTAATGATTGGTCTCGACCTCCTAGAAATGCTAAAGAGTTATATAACAAGAGACACTCATCAGCAAGGAACGTAATAGAACGATGTTTTGGATTGCTTAAAATTAGATGAGCTATTTTACGTGATACCTCATATCATCCAATAGAATCTATGCCATGCATCATCATTGCTTGTTGTTTGATGCAAAATTTCATACAAACAACAATGAACGAAGACCCCTTAGAAAATGAAGTTCCTATAAATCACACACAATCTGGACACGAACATGACAACATTATTTCTACCGTGGAGACCTCACAAGAATGGAATGATCATCGAGATCATCTTGCTAATACTATGTTTAGTGATTGGAGTGCAAGACGTGCAAACAATTAGTTTATTACTTATATTTTGTGTAAACTTGAATCTTCATTATATGATGTTGGTACTATGTTTAATGATTGAAGAACTTTATTGTATTCCATTGTTGTTGTGTAAACTTTTTTTTCATTATATGGTGATGATAATATGCTTAATGGTTGAAAAACTTAATAACTAATAAATTGTTATTGATTAAAA
The DNA here is from genome assembly GCA_023525715.1 of Cichorium intybus. Lineage (NCBI taxonomy): Eukaryota > Viridiplantae > Streptophyta > Magnoliopsida > Asterales > Asteraceae > Cichorium > Cichorium intybus. Next base: position 77,729,250 of record CM042013.1, read on the forward strand.
TTTATTTTGTAGGTATGGCAGGGCGAAGCAAACACACTTGGACTAATGACGAGGATTCAAAGTTGATTGCGGCATTATTGGAGTTACATGCATCTGGAAAGTACGGTGGTGCCGACAACGGTTTCAAACCCGGTTATTTGAAGGTCGTGCAACAACTACTAGATGCAAGTCTTCCTAATTCGGGTTTGAAAGCTGAACCTCATATTAAATCCAGAATGAAGACATGGAAAAACCATTTCAGCATCGTGCATGACATGTTAGTCGGATCAAACACGAGTGGATTTGGCTGGGATACAACAAAATGTTGTGTTACCGCGGATAATGAAGTTTGGGATGAGTACATAAAGGTAAATTCTAAGTTTTGTGTCCCTTCTAAGGTTTACACGCAATGAATAATAAGACGTTAATTTCGTGATTTTATTGTAAAGTCATAAAGGTTCTGCATGTTTTCGTGATAAACCATTTCCGCAATACGATGATTTGTGTAAAGTCTTTGGTAAGGATAGATCTACCGGTAGTGGAGCTATTGATTTGGAAGAAGATGATGTCGTGGAAGAGACACAAAAAACTCACCTATTATGTTGAAGGATTCGAAGATGTCGTTGAAGAGACACCACCAACTGCTACCATCACTAGAAAACGTAAAAGAAGTAAAACTGTTGATGTGGAAAGCTTTTACAAGGAATCAGAAAAGAGATGAAAGAGACTTTTGAGAAGTTTGGTGATAAACTTACTAAGACAATAAGAAATATAGGGAGGGAAGAAAATAAGGAAGCGTGTGATATGGTGGATAAAGTTACCAAAGATATACAGCGTTTGCCAACTATCAATATCAAACAACGGCTTAAGGCGATTAACACAATCGCCAAAGATCAATCCCTTGCTAGATCATTTTTGAACATGAGTGAAGAAGAAAAGATTTGTTATGTAGAAATGATTGCGGATGGCTCAATAGGATAATCATATTATTTTACGTTTCTTAGTTACGAATATTGAAATTTTTTTTTTTTTTTTTTGCATCGTCATTCTTAGACATAGTTTTTAAATAATATGATTTTCATATTTCTTTATGTTTGGACTATTTGTAAATTAATATTTTATGTTAGAGTTTTGTTTTTTAATACAAAATATATGTATAAAAGCTTAAATATAAACCGAAATATCAGGTGGTCTCCTATGGGTCTTCTTGTGTTGCTTAGGTGGATAAGCCATTACGCCTTGCACTCCATCACTATCTCATGTGGAAGGGGCTGAGCATGCATGACTCGATGTGGTTGAGGTCACACATCAAAATGCAGTTCTCTTTCTTTTTCTCTTTTCTCTTCCTTTCTTCCTTGTTCTATTTTCCTGGCTGGTGACTGATATTGAATGAGACCCACATGAGAACTACTCCAAGGGCATCGGTTGCCTTTCTAAATAAGAGTTTAATGAGAGTTGTAAGGGTTAAACCCACTAATGTCGTCAAATGAGTTTAATAGGTTAGAGCCTCGTCGCCATTCAAATGAATTATTTCAAAGCTAAATTTGTAATTTGTAATTTGTGATTTAATGTATTATTAGGTTTAAACTTTTAATTTTGTAATTTGTAAATTTGTAATATTTAATGTCATTTGTAATTTGTATATTTACAATATTTTGTTTAATTTATAATTTGTATTATTAATGTAATTTGTACATTTAGTTTTCATATAATCTATATTTTGTACTTTTAATATAATGCGTAATTTGTGTTTTTTAATGTAATTTACAATTCTAATTAAAGTATTTTTAGGTTTGTAATTTGTAGTTTGTTTCTAATTTAACACAATATTTACTTGTTTATAAAATGATAAATGTACTAAAATAAAATTTTAAATGATTAATAATATGATGTTGATGTGATAGTTTATTAGAATTTATGGAGTTTGATAATGCATGGCATTAATTGATATAGTTGTATAGAGAGCGGAATGCAAAGTGGAATGTAGATGTGATAATTCATTAACCTTTTACGAGCTAAGTGCATTTGAGATGATCTTAGCAGAATAAAGGACATGGATAAAATGCTACTTGTGTTATTGAGTAAACTACAAATTTTTTCCCTATGATTTGTTGTCTTCTTTGGATTCAATCCAAAAAGTTTCAAACTTGCATAAGACGTTCAATACAAGGGATTTTTTTTTTGTAGATTTAGTCTTTGGCAAACTTGAAATAACGATTATACCATTTTAATTTACTTTTAGTATTTTTTAACATTTAGTTGATACTTTGATAATTATTAAATATAAAATAGGCCTACTACCACCCACCCACCCACCCCACCTCTACACATACACACACACACACACTCACCCACTCAGTCACTTACTCACTCTAACACAAATACACGCTCTTTCTCTTTCTCTTTCTCTTTCTCTCTCTTTCTTTCTTTTTTTCTCTCTCTACCTCTCTCTCAATACCTCTTTTTTCATACCATTTCACTCATCTCACAAACCCACTTCTCAAAGTCATCAGGGGATGCTTGTTGGAATTATTCTCATTTAAATGTCCTTGGACCATTTATGTAATGTTTTAATATTAAAGATATACTTATTTAAATATCATAATGTTGCCTCTCTTTTCGTACCATTTGACTCATCTCACTCACCCACGAGCAAGTTCACTACCTTATTTACAAGTAAGTCTCGATCCGATTATGTAACACCCCTTTCTCAAAACCATAATTTAATATAGTTTATATTACAAAACATTTTACAAAACGTGACCATGAAAAGTCACCAAATTTTTTTTTTATAAACTTTATTCTGAAAGGGTATTACAGACTCAATACAGAAAACCATAATTTAAACTTACTGTATACACACCGGTCCCACTCCAGCTCCTGCTCATCTCACCTAAGTAGATAGCATTTAAAAAATAATACGTGAGACATAAAGTCTCGTGAGTAATATGGGTTTTAGACCCAAAACTTTTCTGCTTTAAGACTTGAAATATAAACAACTAAATTACTAGAACTTATTACATAATAAATCTCAAATCTCTTTTCTTTTCTATCTTCAAAACTCAAAAATACTTTCTTTCTCAAAATTTCTTTCTTTTATCAAAACTGTACTCTTTCTCAAAACTACTTTCTTTTACCAAAACTGTATTCTTTCTCAAAACTGATCTCTTTCTTTAAAAAACTGCTTTCTTTCTCGTTTTCTAGTGACCAACTGAAACTCATGAATTAATTTAGTTTAATTCATTCTACTAGCTCACCTCGCGGGACAGAACAGATCCGCTGTTATGCTCATTCTGTCTCCCCTTTGTGACTTGGAACGGATTCAAGCACAAGGGTATACTAAGCTAGACAACTACTTCGCGACGGGAGGTACCATCCCAGTAGTGTCTTCTGATCCCCCGATTATGTGGGTGATCCTAGTCCGGACAACTGGCTCATACTTCTTTCTTTCTTTAATTCTTACTTCATTTCATCTCAAATTGGTCAAAATGGGACACAATTTGTAAACAACTCTTACTCAAACATTTTATAACTCTTTACTGAAAATACTTTAAAAAAACTGATTTTGACAACTTAGTTCCCATAAGGAACTTCTTTCAAAATACCTTGCAAACCATACTTTAAAAAAATCTGTTTTAAATACTAAGCCCTTGTATAGAGCTTCATTCAAAACTATTTTCCAAACTTTAGTATTTATAAACATTTGGAAATCTTACTTTTCTGAAAATAACATATTGCTATGTACTATAGAAATCCTCATAAAACTCACCTTGGTTTTACTACGGTTCACTAGGCTTCACGTACGTCTTTTCCTTTCCCGTGCTCAATAACGTTTAAAGCACCACCTATACAAGTAGTATATATAAATACCCAATATAATTAACTGTATAATGCTAAAGTCTCATATAACATAACTCTAGGTTATAATAAATGTATAGCCATTAATAAACTCGTTTAATGGTTTTCTCCGAAATACGCGTATATTGCTATAGTACCCCCGAGGGGTCGTATTTCAGTTCCGACCCTTTTCCATGAAATCTTAGGCCATATTAGACTTGTGTTTCAAATTTGGAGTTCATTGGACAAGTCTAGCTCAAATTCTAAAAATCAAGTTTTGACGTGAATAGTGATTTTAGCCACTACGGATTTGACCATTCCCGACATGTTCTTATACCATTTTAGGGTTATGGCTAAAATTTCAGATCAATCGGACATGTCTAGCTATGGTTTCTAGCGTTTGGATTTCTAACATTTTTAACATTTTTGGTCCCTGTCTGAATGAAGGGCACTGTAGCATGCAGTGCACTGTAGCACGCAGTTTTCACCCATTAAGTCCTTAATCTATGTCTTAATCATATGGGGTTTGTTCCTTGACTAAAACCCTCCATTAGTACAAGGTTTTAAGCTATTAAAATCGTTTGAATCAATCAAATGCAAGAATTGAAGTTCTTGACCAAACTTGAAATTTCTCAAGAATAGCAATCTACTTCTATGTTTTAGAGTTAAATTCTTAACTAATGACTTATTGGAAGCATTAGCTACTTAACCCACATGATTCCTAACTGAAATTGCAGTTTCAATTCCATTCAAGAACCAATTCAAGCATACGTATTATAACATTTCTAAACTTCTTTCATTAAGCCATTTAGACTTCTATCCTGTTATTTAACACTTCTAATTACTCATAAAACATCCATATATGCTAAGAATGGTTTTCTTTCAATTCTTTGATCGTTATATTAACATATACATTCATATTCCTAAGTGGGACAGAATCTGCCGAAACAGGATACCCTGTACGAAAAACGGCATAACTCACTCTAGAAGAATCAAAACGACTCACCGCTTTTTGATTTAGAAACTAGACATCTGTAGGTTTCTTTTCATGTATGAAACATAATTTTTGGCCTTGTAGATTTGTATAGTTTTACAGTTTAAGTTGGCGTAAAAATTCTGTCAGAATACTTTTTTTTTACTTTCATTCTTATTATTATATAACTTATGAAATTGCAATTTCATATACTTAAGGTCATTTTTTTTAATCCATTAAGCACTTAATTCATTGGTCACCCCCAAAGGAATCATTCCAATTCCTTATCTAACCATTTCTAATGAAATTTCAACCATGGAATCATCAATTCCATTCCATTTTCTCAATTTCCAATTTCATTCATAATTTCATTATAATTAATTGGAATAATTAGGAAACCACTTCTAATGGTTTCTTCATCCATAAACAACATTTATGACTCATTGTAACTAGTTAATTTCATTCAATTAAGACTTTTATCATTAACCCCAATTTCTAGGGTTCTTGACTCAAATCATCATTTCTTTGAATTCCACCATATTCAATGGTTAGAACTTGTTTTCTATGATGTTTCGAGCTAGATAAAGTATATGGATTCGTTGGATTAACTTCATCCATAAAATCAGAAGTTGGATTTGAAGATCATCCAACAAAACTTGAAGAATTAAGAAGTTCTTACCTAGAAATCACCAAATTCCATGTGTTATCTTCAATCTTTAAACTTTGATCTTGCAATCCTTCTTGATCGATCGTGACTTTTCTCCAAGCCTCTAGAATCTGCTCTCAACTTCCAGAAAATGAGAAGTGGTATATCTTCTCATTTTATATATATTTAGTTTTTATAAAATATTTTCATATTAACCCCTTAGATTCCATTTCTTTTTCAAAAATGGTCCTATGACCCATAATCTTGCAAACCAAGTTCTATTAGCTACCAACTTAACAATTTCTTGTCATTTTGGTCATTTCCATGTCAAATGACCATTTTACCCTTTTTGGCCAAATTTCACTATTCACGCGGTAAAATTCCAAATTTTCATAAGCTTGTATTTCTTATATTATTATCTCACAAACGTCATATTATTTTACATAAGGGTCTTATAATGTATCGAAAGACCATTTTATCCTTTTACAAATTTTGCGGGTTCTTACAGATTATGATCTTGCTAATGCACCTAAATGTTAAGAATTTTAGTATAAGGGACTAAAAGAGTAACTTTGGTAATAATATCAAACTATTGGGATAAGTTTTTCTTTTCCCCATTGCGTACACATAAACGATTTATTGGAATGTTGTAAATAAAATGTTATAACTTAAATAAAATTTATAATGTAAACAGGGAATTCTGGAAAGAAATGGCCTGATAGACTTAGTAGCGCTATACACTATAGCTAGGGAACTAAGTAAAAAGTAGATTACCTTAATTGATGTAGGATGGAAAGTATATTACTATGTAGATAGCGACGCCATAAGCTATTCATAGCGTCACTATTTGGCTTTAATTAGCGACATCATGGGATCTCCATTTCGATGCAATTTCGCAAACTGATTCAAGTTAGAAAAAGGCTTAAAGAACAAGTGTTTATACTTAATTGATGTAAGATGGGAAGTATGGAATCACCTAACTCCTTGTAAAAGCTAGTAAGTAAAGACCTGGACATGAAAATACAAGCTTTAGATAAGAAAGAACAAGTGTTCATACTTAGCGACGTTAAGCCTTGAAGATAGCACCGCTATGCGGCAACTCATCGTGATAGACTTTCACAGCCAAGACCTTATCGACGCTAACACCTAAAGATAGTGTCATGAATAATTTGGAAGAATCTTTTTCTAGACCTCCTCGAGGGGTCGGTTGGACTTGTAAAGCTAGGGTATTGTTCATAATGATAAATAGGACTAATGTGAGTATCGCATTGGTAAATATTCAATAAAATTTGGTGGGAAACCAAATGTAGGTTGATTGAGGTATACATGAACTTGGGGTTTTTGGGTTACTCATTTTTAGTTATAGCTACTACACGATAATATAAGGTGACTAACTATTTCCTCGTCGCTGATTCTTATGTGCTAGTTATTTGTGGTATTATTGCCTTTATGGCTTGCTATGAAACCTTTGTGGCTTGTCGTTACTTAGCCTTCATGGTTGTGGCATTTCCATACTGTGGGGGTGTGTTGAGCTATATGCTCGAGACCACGAGGGTTGAGGAGGGGACAAAAACTAGTGGTGGTTGTTGATGCGGTAACGGATGATTGTGGATGCGGGTTTGTAATGTGGTTATTATTTATGTGGTTAAATGATTTTCTTGTGGTTCCTATTTTCCTCATATGTTTGTGATGATTTTATTTATTCACTGAGATTTTGTAGCTCATTCGTGGTGTTACTAACCTTGCAGGACACAGGGATCCCGATAAAGTGAAGAAGGTGGCTGACTAGTTGGATGCTAGATACAAATGCTTTTAGATAATATGGATATAATGTTTTAGTAATACCCACTTGGGAACTTTATATGTATTTGTCTTCCCTTTTGAAACACCTTTGTCACTTTATTTTTTAACCTAGTAGACCATATGTATTACTTCGTTTGGATTTTCTTTGTAACTATTTCATGAAAAATTTTGGGTGTACTTGGTTTAAAATATCAGGTGTTACAAGTTTGTATCAGAGCCGTAGTTTAAGAGAACTAGGTATCTATGGATAGATTCGTAGACTTGAACAATAGGAATGACTATAGGATTGTATACTATATATATATATATATATATATATATATATATATATATATATATATATATATATATATATATATATATATATATATATATATATATATATATATATATATATATATATATATATATATATATATATATATATATATATATATATATATATATATATATATATATATATATATATATATATATATATATATGTGTGTGTGTGTGTGTGTGTGTGTGGAGTATTTGGTGAAGCTAATTCCCTTGTTTTGTATTAAAAGATGGTAAATACTCGAAGTAACCAAAGCAAAGGGAGGTCCAGAAAGGACGCCTCTCGAGGAGGTCGATCAGCTTCTCAGGGGTTGGTGCATAGGGCTATGGATGATGAACCTCCTGAAGGACCTTGAGAGCCACAGGAAGTGATTGCGGAGGAAGTTACACGGGCCATTAAAAATGATTTATGCATTCTCATTGGCCCGCAGGTGGAGGCTGCTATAAAAGCGGCCCTTGATCGACCTCCGGTCAATGTTGAGTAGGAGGGAGGAATTATTGCTAACACTGGAGAGAAAAAGGGAAGAAAGAGGAGAGCTCGGAAAAGAAAGAGAGATGCACGAACAAAGCTTTCTTGGATTGGAAACCTATAAGTTTCTCCGGCACAACTAACCCAGTGAAAGCCATTAGTTGACTCACACACATGAGAATATTTTCTGAACTAGCATGACTGCGGAAGAAGATAAAGTAGAATTTTGTAACGCCCCAAATCCCGTAATAAAATTTTCGTCTTTTAAAAGCGATTCAAATACATAAAGCGGGTTGTGGATAAAACCATTCGTCCAAAGTTTAGTTTTTAAAACATTTAAAACCTCAATCTTAAATCAAATACTAAACATTAACCAGTCGAATACTTGAATTCCAAAATATCGGATACAATATAGTCGTGCTGTGCTCCAAGCTCGATATAAGAAGAACCTGAAAAACATTTAGGGTGAAAAAGTAAGCACAAAGCTTAGTGATTTTCTCCCCAAGATAGCATTGCTATCCAAGATTTAGATCTGGGCCATTGCGATAGATAACGCCGCTATCTCCATAGATAGCGTCGCTATCTACGAACTTTTCCAAAACTTCATTAAGCACTTAATTCGTTAAGTCAATGGCTAATACTCTCCAGAACTCGTCCAATAGGTCTGAAACATCATAAAAATCCAAACTTTCTTGACATGCATTCCCCATACATGTCAAATCTCAAGCTTATTTCCAAAAGTGAAACAATCCATGCTTAGTCACTCAAGGGAGCTTGGCTTATTCCAAAAATCAGTTCAAAAGCTCCAAATAAGGCTCTAGGGACATAAAGTTTAGACATTTATCATTCCAAACCATATACAACACAACAAAGGGACCATTTTTCCATTTTATTCCATCAAATTCAAGTCATACAACAAGATCTATCTTAGAATACCAACAAGATATAAGTTTTTTACTTACAAAGGTCCAAAAACAAAAATGTTGTTGACTGCCACAAGTAAAAGAGCTTCCTTGCACCAACATGTAAGACTCTAATCCTGAAATATTCAAGTTCAATGCAAAAAAGAAGCAAAATATGAGATTTTGGGAAATTATGCAGTTAGCGCTGCTAATGTTAAGATTAGCACTGCTAATGAAGTTAGCGTCGCTAATGTTAAGATTAGCGCCGCTAGTTTCGAAGTAGGTTTGCAGGATCTCAGTTAGCGTCGCTAACACTAAAGATTTAGGGACACTAACTGTCATGTTTGGGCCAACACCCTAGATTTTGAAGTTTGGGCCATTCATAAGGGTGGGGAACCCTAGGTTAGCCGTCATTTGCATCATTTTAGCTTCTAGAACGTCTCTCTTCTCTCTCTACCTTTCTTGAATGGGTTTTTGATGATTTTGCTCTCTTTGGATGGATTTTTGAAGCTTTGATGATGCAAGAAGGTTGGTGGCATTACTAAAAGGCATTCTTCAAGTGGGAAATCAGCTAGAGTTCTTGTTTCTGGACTATTGTGAGTAAAGTTCCCACCTTTTTATGTTTTTGAGGTTATTCTTATGTTTTGTTGTAACACCTCGTTTTTTGGTATGTTCATTTTTAGCGAATTAATCATTTTAGCACGAAATAATAATAATAATAATAATAATAATAATAATAGTAACCTTAAATTTATATGTTGGGGTGGGTTTTGTAACTTTTGGAAACTTAGATTTAAGATTTAAATGATTTTGGGCTAAACAAAAATAGGACATGAAACTACAAGGACCAAGGTTGTCAATTCCTAGAACTTGTTGCATGCACCGTATCTTCTCCAAGGGATGTCAGGTCTTATTGGGAAGCAATGGAATTGGCACTATGGCCCCACTTCACGCCTTGAGCCCATGTGTTTGTGGATCGTGCCTAATAAATCGTAACCCTATTACCCTATTTTCCTTCTTGTTTTAACCGTGACTTTGCTACCTCTCTCCCACCTCGTTCTTTATTTTCCCTCTCGTGAGTTTCTTGCTGCCGTGAGCTGTGAAGGAGGAGACCAAGTGCTAAGTGTTGGTGTGTGAGGGTGTGCTATCGAAGAGCTAGAAGAAAAGACGTCTAGAATAGGTATCGTGTTGAATGTTGAATCTCTAACCTTCTTTCTTCTCCTTTTTCTTCAAGTCGTGATCATCATCATGTTGGGTGCAAAGTTCTTCATTTATGATGACTTGGTGGCATGCAGAAGGCACATTTATGTTTGTGATGTTTGTGGGCTTGTTCATTGGGCTTATTAGATTGCTAGACTATAAATAGTCTTATTATTATTATTTCTAGTTTAATGATTCTAGAGAGGGAGTGAGCCATATTGTAGAGAGAGATCATACACATTGTAAAACCCATTGATTTATCTAATCACTCACCACATTGGATCCTGATTGGTGTTCGTTCAAATTCCACATTTTGTCAAATCTTGTTCTAACAATTGGTATCAGCGCCTAACCTTGAAAATTTAACAGATTATTTCAAGGATCGGTTCCTAATTTGACAACTCATTACATCATCAATCAACATTCAAATTTCAGATCTAGATCTTCAGTTTTTGTGAGTATTTCTGATATAGAATAAATATTTTGTTCAGTTCTTCATCTCTGATTTGTTTATGATCATCAATATTGGTTCATATTCATTTTATCTCATTACAAATTGTTTCAGATCTGGTTTTTATCATCAAAATTCGTTCAGATCTACCAGATCTACTTTCTCTCTCTAAAAACCCTGTTCAGATCTACTTTCTCTCTCTAGCTTTATTCCAGATCTGTTGAATATTTGTTGTTTAGAACAAAAATGGAAGCAAGAAATTTGAAAATATGGATAGTTATTGTTGATAATCTAAAAAATAGAGTAAACTTGAACAATTTTTGGGACTTGTGTTAAGAAATCAGAAGATCACAAATGATACTCTTATTTCTGATGGTTTGAAAGATGCATATGGAAGAATTTCATTCTTTGAAACATGATTTAAACAAACATTTGTTCTCAGAAATGTTAAAAGTTCTTAAAGATATTGACAATAAACATGGATTAGAAAATCGAAAATCAGTAAGAATATATGCTTCCCTTGTTGAAGATGCAAATGGTCTTCATGCTCTTCAAGACTTTGAAGATGATGTTGTGACAATTGTAAATTTTGGTCAACAAAAGTCAACTGTAGTCAAACGAAGAGTACATTAATCTATATGTTGAAAAGTTATTTTCCATAACTTTTGCGATGAATCATTAATATTATAAGTATTACGTATGCTAAATCAAACAATTATCGATTAAAAGTCGAAAATACGGACAGCAAACTACTGTAGCGTAAAAATTCGATAATCGTACAATTATTATTTTGAGAATAATAATATTCATAAAATGATCTACTCGTAAATACGAACCTGTGGATATATAGAACGTCGAAAACGGAGTTCGTATGTGGAAGTTACAACCATTAAATCGCTGTGAACGGAGAAATGTACACAGGGTTTGGACTCAAAATACAAAATGTGGTTCCTTAAACATCAAATATGAAATATAAATTCATATGATAAGTAATGTAATAATATCTAGTATTTAATTCCAAAGCTAAATACAATTTCCGGTAAAACGCCAAAAATCGCGAAATCGGAAGAATACTGCGCTTAAATGCGTATTCCGACACCCAACGAGTTATAATCCAATCAAAATAAATGTTTGGCAATGTTTTTATACAAAATAATTATTTAGAACTTCGTTTCGCCAAAAACGCATAAAATTTCACTAAAACGTCTTACTATTTTATAAAAATCACTTATTTTTATAAAGTATGTTGCTATTTTATAAAAACCACCTCACCCAACCCCCCCCCCCCCACCCCCCATCGGCTGAATCATGGCCATCCCAACATGATCTTGGTGTTACTATTCCATATCTAGGCTAGGATTGATGCTAGGAATAATTAAATACATAAAATCAAACTTTATCATTTATACCATAATGCACCACACTTAGAACAAACTAGCTCATTTTCACCCAACACTCTTCTCCTCTTTCTCTCTTCTTCCTCTTGCTCTCGGCTCAAACCACCACCACCATCATCATCCTCAAACTTCATTTCCAAGCTCTCTTCACAAGATTAAGGGGTAAGCTTCATCCATCTCTTGATTATAAACAACGTAACACAAGTTTTACACCTTTTACACACACTAACATCCATCAAAATCCATTGGATAATAGCCTTGTCCAAAGGTCTTTGAGCTCAAATCTTCATTCATCTTCAAGGATCTTGCAAGCCCTCTTGGTAAGTTATGATCATCTAGTGATTTAAGTTCTAAATACCTTAATTTACTCTTTTACACACACATACTCACGAAAATCCATTGGATAATAGCTTTGTCCAAGAGTCCTCCGGGTCCTAGAACCAAAATCTTCAATCTTCTACCAAGAAACCTTAAGATCTACCACTCAAGGTGAGTTCATACCCCTCATTTTCATCTTTTCAAACCTTTTTGGGGGAGAATACAAGTTCTTTTACTATAAATGTTGTTTTATTCAAATTTATATGTGATTAAATGTTATATATGTTGATTTACACAAGTTTATAAAGTTAATATTTGTGTAAAAATGCTTTTGACATGAAATATGGTTAACCCTTTGTAAGATGTTCATAATGATGTATATAATGTTAGTGTAAAAGTTACTAAACTATAAATAAAATGTGTAAAATGTTAGATCTTGGACAAAAATGTTATAAAGATGAATTTGGCATGAAATATGAATAGATCCATGTATTATGAACACTTTGATATATTAAGTTGTGTAAAAGTTACAAAACTACAAATAAAGTGTACAAAGATACTAGATCTTGGATAAAAACGTTATAAAAACGAAAACTAGTAAAAACTACGTTTTTTATAAATAAAGGCACTATTTTCTAGCAAAAATGGTTATAATCACGTTATTACACCATTTTTGTGAGAATTACCTCAAAAGATGATATTTATAATCTTTTGAATAAGTTATTTCGCTATTGTTCGTAAAAATAAGGTTATTACGATGGAATACTAAAAATAGACTATTATTGAAATAGTTTATGAACACAAGGTTATTATGACGTTTGAACATGACAAAAATAATTATATAAAAATATATAATTATTATACTTTACTATATTATCATGGGAAAAATGATAATGGATGATTACAAGAGTTTTTATATACAAAACGTACGTAAACAAGTTGATTGTAATACATACATTTTTGTGAGATGAATATTCACAGTACTTTTATAAGTACCTACTATAAGTCCTGAACTTTTATAACTAGAGTCTCGGTAAGAGAGCGCGATATTTGAGTATAGATCTATACGGGGCTTGACAACCCCGCACCTGAGCTGCTAGCTACAGCTTGACCGGCAGGTCTGAGGTGTCCAAATGTCTAACATTCCGATGCCAAAAGAACGTCGCAGCAGGCCAACTAGTCATAGTATGGTTATAAGGTATCTCACATGGGAAAAATAATCAACTTAATATTTTTATAAATTGTTTACGTGGAAACACACATTTCAAAGAAAGTTACACTATAGTTTACACGTTACATTTTAGTCTTTGGGATTTAAAGGCTTGGACATTTTTATGAGAAAATATTGGATTTTCTTGGCTTTCAACACTATCGCTTACAAACAAAGGACATTTCTTACGCAAAAATCTTATGAACTCACCAACTTAATTGTTGACACTTTTTCAACTACTTGTATTCTCAGGAAATTGATAAGGTAAACCTCAGCGCGATTCGAAGAGACTTTACGACGTCGTTTTTGTTTATTTTGGAATCATTTGTAATTGTATTTGAAACACGCAACTTTTAAACGATGTAACATTTGAAATTATTTAATGATGGTTGTTTTGCTTGGAATCACTATTATTCAACTTTGTTATGATATTGTTCATGAAGTCATCCACCCTCGAACTATTCCGCCAATACAGTTTGAGGGTGTGACAGATTGGTATCAGAGTATTGTTTATAGTGAACTAAGTATATCAATCCATTTAAAGATATACAACTATAAATACAATGGGACTAAAACTCTCAAAAACATTTTTCGTACAAGTATACTTTTAAAATTACAATGATAATTTTTATACAAGTATAAGTACATACATACATACTAGAATGATATCATAACGAAAACATACAAAAGTGAAAAAATGAGTTGAACACTACGGATAGGCCTAAGTGTTTTGGTAATTATATCTTGGATAAATAAAGCCTGATCAACTGTATTGGTCCGAGATATGATTAACGTATACTTAGGAATAGTCGTGGTGAACAACAAGTCCGAACACTTACCAGTAACCAAAAGAACTAAACATAAAATTTAAAATACTATAGGAGTATTTTATGACGCTATAGAACTAAACATGAAGTTAAAATACTATATGAGTATTTTGTGTACATTACTTAGTTATATATATGTGTATTTAAAAATCCCCTTTATATACTTCTTACACCCCAATCCTCGTACAGACGCCATGGCAGGATTTCATTTGCCAGGAGACCCTTATTTCCCCGAGGAGGGAAATGGAGGATGGCTTAACCAGGAGCTAGAAGAGGAACCAGAAGAAGTTCCGGAGGAGGAACCAGAGGAAGCTTCAGAAGAAGAAGACCAATGGGAAGATGAAGATTCTGATGACGGGTCTGAGGTCATCGACCCACGCTACCCAGTCCGCGATATACATGCACCACCGCCACCGCCGACATTCCAGGTATATCGCCACCCTGGTGGCCCGTTATGGATGCGTACTCCTCGAAAGAGGGTACTTCCCATCCATCGCCCCTTACTAATAGAATAACCTCTTTAGGACCCGACGCCAGAGTGGGCAGAGTACATACGCCGCTGGAGCCGCGAGCAGGGCTTGCGACCCCCGTATGGCATGCCCCACGACCACTTCGACCTCAGCGAAGGGGGCTATGCAGACTGAGCCTTACCAGTCATGATCGGACGCATCAGCCGTTAGGAGGAGCGGATTAGGGCAACCTCCAGTCAGGTCATGGACGTGGGAGCTACTGCCGAGGTCACTACAGCACGCCTTCGACGCTTAGACGAGGCCCATGACCATACCTCCGGGCGAGTCGAGTCACTCGAGGAGGACGGACGGACAGCTATGGGGATGTTTCGCGAGGCCTTTGTATGGATATCTGAGTCCGAGGAAAGGATACGAAACATAGAGCGAAGGGCCGAGGAGGCCGAGCGAGAGGCTGCCGACCTAAGGGCACAGGTGAATGCACTACGCGGAGCTGGAAGATCCGGATCACCATGAGTAGTACTTATACTACTCAAGTTTTGTTATAGATTAGGAGACCTTTGAGCACGCATTATACGCTGCTCACCATTGCACGTAGGCGCGGTTCTACGATCAAGTGATTACACTTTTCGTAAGCCGTTACGCCGTTTATTTCTAATGCACTATAGACCTCTACGAAGGTCAAATTTTCCCATTTCAAATTCATGTAACGCTACAATTATTATTAATGTGATGACTTACGTTATTTATAAGTGTTGCACAAGTGTTTGACATGTATGTTTGATACTGGATTATAATTACAACTTATGAAAAGAATAGAACAAAGATAAACTTGAAATATGAGCACCGCATCCTAATGACAATATACTTATAACGATCCTTCCCGAAACTAACCAACGTCAAATCTTGAATCCTTGTGGCAGAAATATGCCACCCCGTCGAAGAAACGCTAGATGCGCACCGATCGCAACTCCCAAGCCACCCATGATGGACTCGGCCACTTTCCAAGCTGCTGTTACTGTTGCGGTAGCAGCTGCTATCGCTTAGATAAACTCAAATGGGACGAATGGAAATGGAAGCAGAAATGGTACCAACGACTCCACAAATGGAGAAACATCAAACCAATCACGAGTATGTACTTACAAGGACTTCGTGAATTGCAAACCAGTAACTTTCCATGGTACCGGTGGTGTCCTTGCTCTCACGAGATGAATTGAGAAAACAGAATCAATCTTTGATATCTCCGCCTGCCCTGAGGAATTTAAAGTCAAATTCGCCGCTTGTACATTTGCTGAGACGGCCATGTCCTTGTGGAAGGGCCATGTTAAGGCTCTGACACTTCCTGTGGCCAACTCAATGTGTTGGGAAGAACTGAAGACCGTGCTGATGAAAGAGTACTGTCCTAGAGGGGAGATCCAAAAGCTAGAACAAGAGCTGTGAAACCTTACCATGAAAGGTTCAGATCTGACCTCCTACACGAACCGATTCAACAATTTGGCAACCCTTTGCCCTACTATGGTCACACCAGAATCTATGAAAGTAGAACGTTACATCTGGGGGCTATCTCCTCTGATTCAGGGGAATGTAGAAGCGGCAAGCCCCGCCACTTTCGACAACGCAAAATGACTGGCCCAACGATTAGTCGACCATGGAGTTCGCCAGGGTACCATGACCTCTAAAACTGAGCAACCAAGAGAGAAGGACCACAAAAGAAAACCCTGGAACAGGGGGAGAAATCAGCCTAACCAAGAACATGCCAAGAGACAACAGATTGTGGCAGTCCGTGCAGCCACTGTCCCGACTACCCCGACAGCAACCAAACAGTATAATGGGACACTACCCAAGTTCAACAAGTGTAATTTCCATCATACCAGAGCCTGTAGAGAAATGCACTGCTCGAACTGCAACAAAAAGGGTCATACCGCCCGTTTCTGCAAGGCGCCAGTTCCACAAACCCCCCAAGCCTCTAATGCTGGGGTGATTCAAGCTTGCTATGGTTGTGGTGAAACGGGGCATTTTAAGCGTGATTGTCCGAAGACAAAGAACGTTGGAAGAAATGGAAGAGTCCTAGCTATGGGACGCGCGGAAGCGGTAGAGGATCCTACCGTGGTTATCGGTACGTTCCTCGTCAATAATTCATATGCCTGTATACTATTCGATGCGGAGAGGAGTTTTGTAAGCCACGAGTTTAAATACTTACTAAAACAAAAACCTCAACCACTCTATGAAACATTTACAGTAGAAATGACTAATGGCAAAACAGAAAGCACAAACGACATATACATAGGCTGTACACTTACCCTGGACGATCACTCCTTCCAAATCGATTTAATGCCTGTTAAAATAGGAAGCTTTGACGTGATTGTTGGTAGGGATTGGATAATCCCTCATCATGCCGACATCATGTGTTACGAACGAGGAATCCGACTTCACCTACCGGATGACAAGACCCATGTTGTCTACGGCGATAAACCCAGTACCATCCTCCGAATCGTGTCTTGCATCAAAGCTCGAAAATACCTACAGAAAAGATACCATGCCTTCCTAGCCCACGTTGTTGATGAGAAGAAAGAAGTAAAGAGCATCGAAGAGATCCCTGAAGTCTGCGACTTTCCCGACGTATTCCCAGAAGACCTTCCAGGAGTACCACCCGCACGACAAGTCGAGTTCAGAATCGATTTGATCCCAGGAGCCACCTCGGTAGCAAAAGCGCCATACCGATTAGCCCCGACAGAAATGCAAGAATTATCCAGCCAACTAAACGAACTGCTAAGTAAAGGGTTCATCAGGCCGAGCTTCTCACCTTGGGGAGCACCGGTCTTGTTCGTGAAGAAGAAGGATGGATCATTCCGTATGTGCATTGACTATCGGGAGTTGAACAAGCTCACCATCAAGAACCGATACCCGCTACCCCGAATTGACGACCTGTTCGATCAACTCCAAGGATCGAGTTATTTCTCAAAAATCGATCTAAGGTCGGGATATCACCAACTCAAGGTTCAAGAAGAAGATGTTCCCAAAACGGCATTCAGAACTCGCTACGGCCATTATGAATTCGTTGTGATGCCCTTCGGATTGGCCAATGCGCCCGCAGTGTTCATGGATCTGATGAACCGCGTATGCCGACCTTACCTAGATAAATTCGTGATAGTGTTCATCGACGACATACTTATCTATTCACGAAGTAAGAAGGAACATAACCAACACTTACGACAAGTTTTGGAGACATTAAGAGCAGAGAAGCTGTATGTGAAATTTTGGAAATGCGAATTTTGGCTTCGAAAAGTGGACTTTCTAGGCCACGTAGTCAGCAACGAAGGGATACATGTGGATCCCTCCAAGATCAAAGACATCGAAAACTGGGAAGCACCAAGAACTCCGACAGAAATCCGTCAGTTTTGGGCCTTGCTGGCTATTACCGAAGATTCATACAGAATTTCTCCAAAATTGCAAAGCCACTTACTACCCTGACACAGAAGGGTGTGACATTCAAGTGGGGAGATAAACAAGACGCCGCCTTCCAGACCTTAAAGAAAGCCTTGTGCAGCGCTCCTATTCTGTCCCTTCCAGAAGGAACAGAAGACTTTGTAGTTTATTGCGATGCATCGAACCAGGGTCTGGGCTGTGTACTCATGCAGAGAGAAAAAGTCATTGCCTACGCTTCAAGACAACTTAAAACTCATGAGGTCAACTACACTACACATGACCTCGAGTTGGGAGCAGTAGTGTTCGCATTGAAGATCTGGAGATACTACCTGTACGGCACAGAGTGTACGGTATACACCGACCATAAGAGTCTCCAACATATCCTCAACCAAAAAGAACTCAATATGAGACAACGACGATGGGTAGAGCTACTAAGTGATTACGAATGCGAAATTCGTTATCATCCAGGAAAGGCCAACGTGGTGGCAGATGCCCTTAGTCGGAAAGAGTACTCGGACCGCCGAGTAAAGTCTCTGTCGATAACAATACATTCCCATTTGTCCACTCAGATCAAAGAGGCGCAGTTAGAAGCCTTAAAACCAGAGAATGTCGCGAATGAAGCCTTGCGAGGGATGGATAAAAACCTCGAAGTTAAGGAAGACGGAGCTCGTTACCTCGTGAACCGAATTTGGACCCCGAAGTTCGGCGGATACAGAGCCATTGTCATGAATGAGGCTCACAAGACTAGATACTCCATTCACCCTGGGTCCGACAAGATGTACCTGGACCTCAAGAAACTATATTGGTGGCCAAACATGAAGGCAGAAATTGCTACTTACGTGGGCAAGTGCCTGACTTGCGCCAAAGTTAAAGTAGAATATCAAAAGCCCTCGGGTCTGCTACAACAACCAGAAATACCCGAGTGGAAGTGGGAGCGGATAACTATGGACTTCATAACCAAACTACCAAAGACAACCGGTGGGTTAGACACTATATGGGTAATCGTCGATAGGTTAAACAAATCCGCTCACTTCCTGCCAATCAAGGAAACCGACAAGATGGAGAAACTTACAAGGACGTACATCAAAGAAATAGTACGATTGCATGGTGCGCCAATTTCGATCATCTCAGATAGAGATAGTCGATTCACTTCACGATTTTGGCAATCATTGCAAAAAGCCTTGGGAACCAGGCTCGACATGAGTACAGCGTACCATCCACAGACGGACGGGCAAAGTGAAAGAACCATTCAAACGCCGGAAGACATGTTGAGAGCTTGTGTGATAGACTTTGGTAAGGCGTGGGACACCCACTTACCGCTCATTGAGTTTTCATACAACAACAGCTATCACACTAGCATCAAAGTTGCTCCATTTGAAGCCTTATATGGACGCAAGTGCAGATCCCCTCTATGCTGTGATGAAGTGGGTGATACTCAACTAGCCAGAGGCCAAGTACCTAACAGTACTCTCACCGGTTCGGAGATCATACGAGAAACAACAGAGAAAATCGTTCAGATCCGCGAACGATTGAAAGCATCTC
The DNA here is from genome assembly GCA_023525715.1 of Cichorium intybus. NCBI lineage: Eukaryota > Viridiplantae > Streptophyta > Magnoliopsida > Asterales > Asteraceae > Cichorium > Cichorium intybus. The sequence continues at coordinate 77,749,018 of CM042013.1, forward strand.
GTGATCGACAAAGAGCTATGCAGATAAGCGACGCAAACCTTTGGAATTCCAGGTTGGTGACCGAGTGTTGTTGAAGGTCTCGCCATGGAAAGGAATGATACGCTTTGGAAAGCGTGGGAAACTGAACCCCAAATACATTGGGCCCTTTGAGATCCTTGCTAGGATTGGCCCAGTAGCCTACAAACTTCAACTACCACAGGAGCTCAGCAATGTCCATCCCACCTTTCACGTATCCAACTTAAAGAAATGCCTGCCTGATGGGACTCTTGTCATTCCACTCGACGAGATCGAGGTGAACGAGAGTCTCCATTTCATGGAAGAACCCGTAGAGATCATGGACAGAGAGATCAAGAGAACGAAACAGAGCCGCATACCGATAGTTAAGGTCCGTTGGAGTGCCAAGCGTGGACCTGAATTTACTTGGGAGCGTGAAGACCGGATGAAGCAGAAGTACCCACATCTCTTCCCAAACCCTTGAGGATCCACTCAAGAGTTAAATTTCGGGACGAAATTCTCTCTAACGGGTAGATGATGTGACAATTGTAAATTTTGGTCAACAAAAGTCAACTGTAGTCAAACGAAGAGTACGTTAATCTATATGTTGAAAAGTTATTTTCCATAACTTTTGCGATGAATCATTAATATTATAAGTATTACGTATGCTAAATCAAACAATTATCGATTAAAAGTCGAAAATATGGACAGCAAACTACTGTAGCGTAAAAATTCGATAATCGTACAATTATTATTTTGAGAATAATAATATTCATAAAACGATCTACTCGTAAATACGAACCTGTGGATATATAGAACGTCGAAAACGGAGTTCGTATGTGGAAGTTACAACCATTAAATTGCTGTGAACGGATAAATGTACACAATGTTTGGACTCAAAATACAAAATGTGGTGCCTTAAACATCAAATATGAAATAAAATTCATATGATAAGTAACTTAATAATATCTAGTATTTAATTCCAAAGCTAAATGCAATTTCCGGTAAAACGCCAAAAATCGCGAAATCGGAAGAATACTGCGCTTAAACACGTATTCCAACACCCAACGAGTTATAATCCAATAAAAATAAATGTTTGGCAATGTTTTTATACAAAATAATTATTTAGAACTTCGTTTCGCCAAAAACGCATAAAATTTCACTAAAACGTCTTACTATTTTATAAAAATCACTTATTTTTATAAATTATGTTGCTATTTTATAAAAACACCTCACCCCACCCCCCTATCCCCCATCGGCTGAATCATGGCCATCCCAACATGATCTTGGTGTTACTATTCCATATCTAGGCTAGGATTGATGCTAGGAATAATTAAATACATAAAATCAAATTTTATCTTTTATACCATAATGCACCACACTTGAGAACAAACTAGCTCATTTTCACCCAACACTCTTCTCCTATTTCTCTCTTCTTCCTCTTGCTCTCGGCTCAAACCACCACCACCATCATCATCCTCAAACTTCATTTCCAAGCTCTCTTCACAAGATTAAGGGGTAAGCTTCATCCATCTCTTGATTCTAAACAACATAACACAAGTTTTACACCTTTTACATACACTAACATCCATCAAAATCCATTGGATAATAGCCTTGTCCAAAGGTCTTTGAGCTCAAATCGTCATTCATCTTCAAGGATCTTGCAAGCCCTCTTGGTAAGTTATGATCATCTAGTGATTTAAGTTTTAAATACCTTCATTTACTCTTTTACACACACATACTCACGAAAATCCATTGGATAATAGCTTTGTCCAAGAGTCCACAGGTCCTAGAACCAAAATCTTCAATCTTCTACCAGAAACCTTAAGATCTACCACTCAAGGTGAGTTCATACCCCTCATTTTCATCTTTTCAAACCTTTTTGGGGGAGAATACAAGTTCTTTTACTATAAATGTTGTTTTATTCAAATTTATATGTGATTAAATGTTATATATGTTGATTTACACAAGTTTATAAAGTTAATATTTGTGTAAAAATGCTTTTGACATGAAATATGGTTAACCCTTTGTAAGATGTTCATAATGATGTATATAATGTTAGTGTAAAAGTTACTAAACTATAAATAAAATGTGTAAAATGTTAGATCTTGGACAAAAATGTTATAAAGATGAATTTGACATGAAATATGAATAGATCCATGTATTATGAACACTTTGATATATTAAGTTGTGTAAAAGTTACAAAACTACAAATAAAGTGTACAAAGATACTAGATCTTGGATAAAAACGTTATAAAAACGAAAACTAGTAAAAACTACGTTTTTTATAAATAAAGGCTCTATTTTCTAGCAAAATTGGTTATAATCATGTTATTACACCATTTTTGTGAGAATTACGTCAAAAGATGATATTTATAATCTTTTGAATAAGTTATTTCGCTATTGTTCGTAAAAATAAGGTTATTACGACGTAATACTAAAAATAGACTATTATTGGAATAGTTTATGAACACAAAGTTATTATGACGTTTGAACATGACAAAAATAATTATATAAAAATATATAATTATTATACTTTACTATATTATCATGGGAAAAATGATAATGGATTATTATAAGAGTTTTTATATACAAAACGTACGTAAACAAGTTGCTTGTAATACATACATTTTTGTGAGATGAATATTCACAGTACTTTTATAAGTACCTGCTATAAGTCCTGAACTTTTATAACCAGAGTCTCGGTAAGAGAGCGCGATATTTGAGTATAGATCTATACGGGGCTTGACAACCCCGCACCTGAGCTGCTAGCTACAGCTTGACCGGCAGGTCTGAGGTGTCCAAATGTCTAACATTCCGACGCCAAAAGAACGTCGCAGCAGGCCAACTAGTCATAGTATGGTTATAGGGTATCTCACATGGGAAAAATAATCAACTTAATATTTTTATGAATTGTTTACGTGGAAACACACATTTCAAAGAAAGTTACACTACAGTTTACACGTTACATTTTAGTCTTTGGGATTTAAAGACTTGGACATTTTTATGAGAAAATATTGGATTTTCTTGGCTTTCAACACTATCGCTTACAAACAAAGGACATTTCTTACGCAAAAATCTTATGAACTCACCAACTTAATTGTTGACACTTTTTCAACTACTTGTATTCTCAGGAAATTGATAAGGTAAACCTCAGCGCGATTCGAAGAGACGTTACGACGTCGTTTTTGTTTATTTTGGAATCATTTGTAATTGTATTTGAAACACGCAACTTTTAAACGATGTAACATTTGCAATTATTTAATGATGGTTGTTTTGCTTGGAATCACTATTATTCAACTTTGTTATGATATTGTTCATGAAGTCATCCACTCTCGAACTATTCCGCCAATACGGTTTGAGGGTATGACAGATGTTCTTCATCTTCATATTTCTGGAATATCTTATGAATACTTCGGATATATGCTTGATCCCCATCCTGAAAATGAAGTTGCACATGTTAATGGTGAGTCAGATTTGAAAGAAGACTGTTTAGTAAAAGTGTTATTTGTTGCTAAATCTTCAAAAAGAACGAAATCCGAATCTGTTGGTTCTTTAGTTTCAAATGACATGTTTCATGGTATGAAATGTTATAGAAAACCCATTCTTGCTGAAAATCAAAAATATCAAATCCTAAGTGTGTGTGATCCAAAGGTTTCAGATCCGAATCAGAATGATGAACAAAGTTTTTGTTACAAATATTGTGTTCATATGTTTAAAAAGAAGAAAAAGAAGAAGAAAAAGTCAAAACCGAAGTTGATGTCGGTTCTTAAAAAGAAATGTTCTGATGTTGTTGTTCTTCCAAAAAATCAGAAGTGAAAAGGCTTGAAAAGTTTATTATGGTTAAAAGAAAATTTTCAGAGATTTGTGTTTAAAGAAGAATTTTTTTGAAAGATTCGGGTTGGTATAATGTGTTATATGAAGATTTTCTTGTTCCAACCAAAAGACCAAGATACTTAGGAGTTATTTCTACAAAAATGGTTTGGGTTCCAAAGAAAACTTGTCAAATACCTTCGGATATGACATCAACTCCTCTTCTTTTGATATAAACACTCATAACTGAAGCCTTATGATGTCAGCATTCGGATTATGACATCAGCAATTCGTATTTGACATCAGAATTCAGATACAAACATACATATTTGTAGGATTCAGATTATGACGTCAGCATTCAGATTATGACGTCAACATTCAGATTATGACGTCATCCTTCGGTTTGTGCTTCTCAAGTCTCCCCTTTGGATCTTCAATTTTTCATAGCTTTACATTCTTTTGAACCTAAAAAGAAAACTGTTATTATCAAGCTTAAAAACAAAAATACAAATTACATAATACACATACAGTTTTCCAAATCCCAGTACTAAAATAACTGTCTTCCAGATTTCAACTAACAGACTTGCCAAATACCATTTTTAAACTTTAAAACTTAAAAGGAATCGTAAGGAAGCGTATCAGAGTCTAGACGGGATCGCAAGAAGATGTACCAATTAGCGATTCGGTCAACGATTGGTACGCAAACGTACCGCGATTGGGAACTGGACATTTGGAATGCGGATAGTAGGCAATTAGGCGATCCGTGTGACTATCCGTAGAACAACAAAAGAAATAACACCATGTTAGCATCACCAAAGTAATAACTCAAAGGCTTTGATGATTAATTTAATTAGCATGTAGCCACAGCAAGTCAAAATTTTGAGACCACCCATTAGCCTTTAACAGGAACATATACTATGCAGCTAATTACGCAATGAACTTTGTAGTGGAAGTAGGGACTCCCAACCAGAAAATTATATGTCAAATATCTAGGTACCAATGAAGAAGGAATACAAAATAACATTTTAAATATTTTACTTGAACACACACAGTTACACATACATATACATAGTTACACATACATACACATACACATAGTTACACACTCATACACATACCACCAACACTATTTTAGGTCAAGTCCAATCAATATCATGTCCAAGTCGACTACTACACTAATCAAGGATGGGTCTGATTCAGTCCAGCTCTACAAAATAATACGTATTTGAAGCAAAACAACTAAAATAAGCATGGGTCTAAGGTCATCTCCAACTCCACTATAAAAATAGAGTTACTTTATTTTTTACTCTATTTTGCTCCAACCACACTCTATAATCAACTCTGCATTTGAGTATTTGAATAATATCACTTCAAATATAGAGTAATACATTTCTAGTTTATTTAAATATAATAACAAAAGTTTACAATCATATTATACATTTCTAGTTTATTTAAATATAATAACAAAAGTTTACAATCATATTATACATTTCTAGTTTATTCAAATATTCATTTACACCAAATATAGAGTTATTGTTTCACTTGTCATTTTTAGTCCTCTACTTTTTATTTTTATACATTTCTAGTTTATTTAAATATAATAACAAAAGTTTACAATCATATTATATATTAAATGATATTAATTAATTATAATTATCAAAATTGAATATTTATATATCGAATTCATATAAAAATTTACGTATACTAAAAACAATAAAGCACGATAACATATTTTATAAAAAAACGTATAAAATATTCATAAACCAACAAGCTCATAAAAGAAACATTTTGCTACCCAACAAGAAGCATGTCGAAAGGACGTTGAGCGTGCATTTGGAGTTCACTAACCACGTTTTGCAATTGTTAAGGGACCATCTCGTTTTTGGAAAAAATATGTATTACATGACATAATAAGTGCATGCATTATTTTGCATAACAAGATAATTGAGGATGAACGTGATTTTGACGTACCAATTGAAGTAGCAAAAGAAGTGCAGCCGATAGAGGTTGACTTGACGATAGATGAAGATGGTCGATTCCAACAATTTGTTGATCGATATAAATGTATTAAAAATAAAAACTCACTTAAATCTTCGGAATGCGTTAGTCGACCATTTATGAGAAATTTATTCGACCGCATAAATATATTTTAACTTTTCAAATGTATGTGTAATATTTTTATAAATGCATGTATAATATTTAGTTTAAGAGTGTATTATAAATGTACTTTTATTATTTAATAAATTTTGTATTAATAAAATCATAATTTCTTCAAATTAATTATATACAAATAAATTATTTTGTTATTATGGTTTTGATAACATAATTTAGAATATTATTATAATAAAAAATAGAGTAATTTATGTTAAAAGTTAACAAATAGAAATGAGATTTTGACAATTTATGTAAATGAAGAAAAAAGAAATATGGTAGGAATATATACCTTTTAAAATAAAAATAGTGTGAAAACTAGAGATGGATTGGAGATGGTCCACTTTTTACACCATTTTTACTACAAAAATAGAATAAAAAATAAAGATAGACCATAGATGGTCTAATTTAGTTCCGGTCCAAGACTCAACTTTTTCTAGACCGTTTTCCAATCCTCCATTCTGAAACAAATGTGTCGGATTTAGACATTAAATCCCATATCCACAGATAATCTATATATCTTATAAAAGAAGCATATTTTCAAGCACCACATTGATTTGAAACTTCCATGTCTTTTCATATTTCCAATGACTTTTCAAAATACAAATAATTTTTTTTTCTCTTTGTCCCACATTGATTCAAATGCATATATGATCTTCCATCTTTCTCTTATATAATGCCTACTTATTTTCTTCCAATATCCATCAAGTTTGATCATAATATGACTTTCAAGTTTACTATTAGTGATCATTTTATCATAAACAAATTTTAATCACAAAGTTTTAAAGTATTCTACTAATTTTTTTCAACTTTTTGAAGTATTGAAACTCAAAAATGAAAATGAAAATTACTCAAAACTTTTGAAAATCTGATTACATTGAAAGTTTATATATCGTTTGTAAAAAATGAAAGCGATGTAAACATTTTTCGACTCAAGAGTATGTATATACATAAAAGTTTTCATTTGTGAACGTTTTAAATATCTCATATAAAAATATCATTCGAAACAATATGATTTAACATTAATAATTTATCTTTTATCATATTATTTTGATTTTTTTTATTTGTCCTACATTACTTCATACATCTATCTAACCTTTCATATTTTCCTTATATGATACCACTAATTTGATTACATTATCCATCAATCTAGATCATAATATGACTTTTAAGTATGTCGTAGTAAAAAATGACAATGACGTTGACTTTTTTTAGATTTAAGTGATATATGTACATATAATTTTTGAATAGCAAACGTTTTTTCACACATTTATATTTCAATATTTATCATAACAAAGTTTCCAAAATGTGTTATTAATTAGTAGTCAATTTATCATGAAAACATATTTTTATCTCATAGTTTCAATAGGTTTTACTATTTTGTTTTAGCTTCAAAAATATTAAAACTAAAAAGATGAATATTAAATTGGGTTAAAAACTATTAAAAATTGATTATGTTGCAAGTTCATAGTGTCATAGTTCAATATGTGGTGACAACGTTGATAACATTTTCTGATTTAATTAGATTTATATATATACAAATTTCAAACGGTAAATGTTTCAAAATTGAAACAAATTTATTTATCTACATAATAAATCTTATAAGAGAGGTTATTCAATCAATGTGGATGAATTTTTATCATGTATCATATTAATTTGAATACTTTTAGAAAAAAAAAATAGAAGTGGGCACCGGTGGGTACCCATCCAAATTTTACGAGATCGATCTTAAAGCTCGAACCAATGGTTCATTGAATGTTTTAATGGTTGTCTAAGCCGGTTACAATCAATAACACAAAAGAACAAATATATCAAGGAAATAATTTTAGCCTCTCTACTTATAAATACTTGCTTTCCCTTTGAATTTGTTCATTAAATTATGTGGGATGAGAAATATATTAGCCCCTTTACTTATAAATGTTTGATTTCACTTTAGTTGTGTTTCTTAAACGATATGGGATAAGAAAATGAAATAAAATAATACACTATAAAAGAAAGTTTGATCCCACATCGTAATGATAAACCAACTTAACAATTTTTTTTATTCTATAAGTAAATTTCCTTCTCAAAGTAAAATAATTATATAAATGATTAGTCAGTTTTTATTCTTAGAAACATTTCCAAATATTAAATTTCAAAGAAATATATAGTAAAACTTTTATATATTTTATTTTAATGAGTTCGAACTTTAAAAATACAGCGGGTCGATCTCGATATGAACTCTGTAATCCTTTATCAAGCTGCACAAAAAAACGTGCATCATACTATATAATCCAATTTTAAACTTTGGTGATACAGTTTGTGTTTTTCAAATCCCAAATCGCATAATTGATGCGATGTGCGGTTTTGACTATATATTGGAGGGTAAACACCATTGAAATATGTCTCTATTCTTATCAATAAAAGTGTATTATTCAAAATATTTGAGTGGCACATTTGCAAATCTATAGCAAAATATATACAATATCTCTCAATTTTATCAATGCACAAAGTGTAGGTAGGTAATATTAAAATCATGTAGTTTGAGATAATTATTTATCTTGAACCATATTATTTTTAATTTAATTTTATGAATTGTATTCATTTATTATAATTTTTACAGTTTTTGGTCTTCTAAAATTTTGATACATGTATCTATTATCATATAATTGAAAATCATAAAGACATTTTATATAAACCTTTTAAAAATGGTATGAGAATAACATGTATTTGTCTATATTTTAACTATATAATTTTTTTCTGCGCAACGCGCGGACATTCGTCTAGTTGGTATAATTTCTGAAACAATGATTCAAAAACCTCAAGGTGGCATCTAAATCTAGGTAGTCCTCATTCACAAATGGATTCAAAAACCTCAAGGTGGGACCAGCAAACAAATTTCAAAGTAAACATTCGACTTAAAAACTACAAAATAGTGAAGCAAACATTGACAGATGCTAACATATCGAACAACAAAATGCATGTTATAAACAACAAATCAATAAGGTTTATAAGCGATCAATGTAATGCTACTTGAAAGACTAATCTTATAACCTTTGGAGAAAAGCGTGTAATTAGCATTTCAAAACTTAATTTCATATCTCGTATCTCCCCCAATTCATGGTATTTGGTTGTTGATAAAAATGCGTTTCCCATAACCAACTTCAACTTTATTCCGATTGGAATATTTCAATATTATCTTCTCCTTAATTAACTTTAATAATCATTTGAATTCATTTCTTTAATACAATTAGCCGGTTTTATAGCCGACTACCGTGATATCTAGCAATGACTCTCAATTGGCTGAGATTAATTTCAAAATGCCACCGTTTTCTTCTCATTCCGATGTTTACCAGGAATTGATAGAATCGATCAGTGGAAATCGCAAGAAGCTGTGGGAGTCGTCATCTATAAAGATCGGGTGGTGCTAACGTACTTTACCTTAGCGTAGTTCACATATATTGTATAGGGGTTTATATAAAAAGGGTAAATATCATATATGCCCTAAATTAATTAAATAATATCATATTTACCCAATACATATATATCCTATATTAACCTCTAAAATATCAAATATACCCTAAATTCCATTTTTAACACTTTATAATTACTTTTATGGTATTTTTTGTTATTATAATCCTTTTAATTATAAATACAATCTTGATCTTCCCATTATATCCCTTGCATATTATCAGGAAACTAAATCGTATCAAGAAACAAACACGATCAAATCGTCTACGACTACAACGTGATCGTTGGAGTGAGGCACCTCTAGGCACCATTGTCGTCTTCAACTCAGACATCAATTGGACTTCTGATTGCTTAATCACGTAATTCTTTGGGCCGTTTGGGACGACTCATGTTATTTAGTCGAGTTCCTGTGATTGTTGTACATTGACGTCAATAGTTGGTTGATTGTGATTATGTAGTCGATTATGATATTTGGTTCTTGTTGTATTTTTTGTGATTAATTTGTTGATAGTGATTGTTTAGATCGAGTTCTTGTGATTGCTTGTTCAATTGTGAATAATTGGTTGACTGTACTTGTTACTTGGTCGAATTCTATCCATTGTGATTGCTTGGTCAATTGTCAATAGTGTATGTACCTTTACAAAGTTGTCATGGTGCTGGTTTTACTATAAGCTTTGTTAAATTAGGTTTTTCTAGTTGTTCCTTCGTTCAATTTCTTGATAATCATGCTTTGAAATGTACACGTGGAAGATTATAAACTTCAAGATAATAAAGATTCCTACTTTTTGTGAGTTAAAGAAAATCCTGGTTCCTTCCCCTTTGAAATTTTTAGATGTAGGTCCATTATATTTTTCATAAATGCCAAAATAATTTCTACATTATTAGATGTAAATTTATTGATTGATAGCTTCCTTTATTTCAGATAGCAACTCTTTAATGACTTCCATCACTTTTTAGCATAACAGTCACTTTTATGTATTTGTGTTCCAGATAATCTGCATTACAGCTTAATTTTAGTTATAAAGAAAGGCTCATGTATACATTTCATGTTCGTTACTGTATTTATGCTATTGAATCTGGAGACACATTTTATCAAAATGACATGTGAGCCCTTTTCTCCATGATTCTTGAGTTGATATGTGGGGTGCTTATATGGTACCCTTAAGGGAAACTAAATGAATCTTAATTCAGTTTTTCACATTTCTCATTCAGAAATTGCCCCAAATTTAGTTTACCTCTTTGTCCCACATATAGTTGCCCTTAACTTCTCTACCTATTTTCACTGTAAAACTTTTAATTTCTGTCATTTTTCAGAAAATAAAAACTTAGGTGGTCCCTAATCTAACTCTAGCTAATTGTGGTGATAATTTTATAATTTCTCCATTTGAATTGTGAATGTGAATGGTCCCAAAACATTCAGATGTCATTTAATAAATCTTATTTGAATAATTTCGTACATTTTTTATTTACATCTTATTCGTTAGTTTCTTTTTAATATGAATTTAAGGCACTAGAGACATTTGTCACCTGTTTTTTTTTTTTAATTTTTGAAGTCTTGTCACTAAAAGTAAATAAAAATTGCAGAATTTATTACTTCTGTTCTATAAACTTCCTGTTAACAGGTTGTACCACTCACATTGATGCCATATGCAGGTAAAAGTTACTGGTTTTTTCTTCTTGGTGCTCTTAACTCTTCTTTTGAAAAGGGTAATTTTGGAAATATAAAAATTATTATGAAATTTCTGTCATTTGCACCTAAGAGATGGGTAGGGGTCTGTTTTAAAGTGAAGTTCTGATTTTGGTCAAATGTGGTCAGAATCTTGAAATGTGAAGCAGCAAATGAGGACCAAATCTGGAATTTGACTTTCTTTTTTTAAATGTGAATAAAATGAATCTACTTTTTAAATGTGAATAAAATGAATTTGACTTTCTGGAATGAAACCGTTTTGATTATGATTTGCCATTAGAATTACAGCTTACACATGAGGAAAACAAAGAAAAAAATGACCAATATCTCACTAGTTGTTAAAACAGTAAATACATGGTCAAAAATCAAAGTACATTGCTATTTTGGGTGCTAGAATACAAGTACATTGCTTTGTAATGAAACTGTTTTGACTATGATTTGTCGTTACAATTACGGTACTTTTAAATGAGGAAAAAAAGAAAAAAATTAACTACATCTCACTGGTTGTTACCCTTCACTAGACATACACATGGTTATACATATTTACATATGGAAAGACATACAATTGTAGATGTTAAAACTAGAACGTGGGTCGGGATTCTCAAACAGAGGAATTAGAAGCCAATCTTTCGCCTTTTAGTAAGAGTACTGGCAAGCTTCCAGGTACACCTCAGAACCACAGCAGCCAACCTTTCACTGTTTTCATCATTTTTTATAGTCGTAGAAGCCAATTTCTAAAACCAAACCTATCTAGAAGCCAAAATAGCACCAGCAACATCACCACGGATCAAAACAAACTTGAAAGAACAGTCACAGCAAACCTGAAAGAACTGTCAAAGCAGACCCATAAAAATCAGCACATGACTTATTGAGACAATTTAGCAAACACCTGGTGGGCAATCCCCAAAGTGCTTTCAACAAAAGTTTAAAAATGTTGGTTTATATGCCAATTACTTCACATTTGATTCTCAATACATATTCTAAACATTTGGTTAAAGAAAAGTGAGAAGCAGAGAATCTAGTAGCTAATATGAGAACCGTGAATAATGTGGGATTACAAGGAAGTTTTTGACAAAGAAAAATTGAAAAAAAATCATATCTAAAAACACACATACGTACAGTGGAGAGAACGATACAGCAATCCGATTCCCTAATGACCGAATAACGTGGGATTCCCTTCCGCACCACCAAGAAAGGTGCCTCCACCATCAACGAGTTTTGTCATCACCTCAAACACCTTGCGGACGCTTTGGCCGATGTCGATTGTCAAATTACGGATACCGAACTTGTCATGCAAATATTGAGACAATTGCCACCGTCATATCATAGTATCGTTGACGTTGTTACCAATACCAAACCCTTCCCTTCGTTTTTAGAAGCCAAAAACATGCTACTTCTACATGAATCTCGTGAAGTATCCGAAGACGCATCTCCCGATACCCCACAACCCACCACCGCTCTTTATTCGGTCTCTTCGCAATCCGGGAAACCGAAGAATAAGTGGAATAAAAATCGGAATAATAATTGGGGGGGCTTCTAAAGGGGGGGGGGGTAATACTAACGGTTTTTCTAGTGCAAATAATTTTTCAGGTAATCATCCGGGTCAACAAAGTCAATTCGCCGGAGTTTTGGGAGCTACACCAACTTCCTCTCAAAATTTTGCTACTCAACAAAACCTTCTGCCAAGTAACTTCACGCATGGACAGCCACCTGCCCCACAAATGATGCCGCCTACTTTTTTCTACGGCTCCATGCCTTCCACGTTTGGATCAGCCCAACCGTCCATTCCATCCGCCGGCCCACCAGCTCCTCAGGCCTAACATATGCCGGCAGCCCACTACCCGGTTTTTTATGGACAGCAGCACCCTTCGGTTGTCAACAGCCCCCTGGCCCACCTTCCACGATGCAGTCCAGCTCAAATCAAAATTCACCTACGCAGTTTACTGATTTATCTTCTCAAGCTATGTCCGTTCAACAACCTCCGGATAACCACTACTACATGGACACGGGTGCTAGTTCTCACATGTCTTTTAACCAAGGTAAAATGCTTTCTCTTACACCTTGTAATTCTAAATCTATCATGGTTGGAAATGGTGCTATAATTCCGGTTACTCATATTGGTCAGACATTTCTTCCTCATTCTAAAAATAAATTTCCTCTAAAAGATGTTCTCGTGTCCGATAAAATTGTAAAAAATTTTATTTATGTTCGTAAATTTACGCGTGATAACTGGACCTCTGTTTCGTTTGACCCGTTTGGTTTTTCTATTAAGGATTTTGATACGGATGCTCTTCTTCAACGATGCGATAGTGATAGCGACTTATATCCGTGCTTACCGTCTTCCGTTCCGGCTAAAGCTCTTACCACGGTCTCTCTACCCACATGGCATCGACGTCTTGGACATCCAGGCTCCTCCGTTTTACGTTTTTTGCAGTCTCGTCGTTTTATTTCTTGTAGCACAAACACACTTCCGTTATGTCACGCTTGTCAAATCGGAAAACATTGTCGTTTGTCTTTTTCGTCGTCCAATACTAAAACTTCTCGTGTTTTTGAACTTATTCATTCGGACTTGTGGACATCTCCCGTTGTTAGTTTGAGTGGTTTTAAGTATTACATTTTATTTCTTGATGATTTTTCTCATTTTTTGTGGGTGTTTCCTTTACGTGATAAATCGCAAGTTTACAATACCTTTTGCAATTTTCGAATGTATGTTAAAAAACGAATTTAAAACCGACATCCAAGCCTTGCAATGTGATAATGGACGTGAATTTAATAATCACTCTCTTCTCTCTTACTTAAAGTCTAACGACATCATTATTGGGTTCTCATGTCCGTACACGTCACAACAAAATGGCAAGGCTGAACGTTCCATTCGCACTATAAATAATATTGTTCGCACCTCCCTCTTTCAAGCCAACTTGGCTACTTCCTTTTGGACTGAAGCTCTTCTCGCTGCTGTTCACACTCTTAATCTTCTTCCCACCACCACCCTCTCCTATAAAACCCCCTTTGAGGTTCTCTTTGATTTCTTTCCCACATATACCCATCTTCGTGTTTTTGGATGTCTGTGCTACCCAAACACAACCTCTACATCTGCTAATAAACTATCTCCTCGTTCCACCGCGTGCGTCTATCTCTGCCCCTCCCCGGATCATAAGGGACACAAATGCCTTGATCTCATCAAACAATCGGTTATCATCTCGCGTCACGTCATATTTGATGAAGATCATTTTCCCTACAAGGATTTCCATCCCGCACCGTCTTCATCCGAATATGCTTCTTTTATTCCCGATGATGACTCTTCCCCTATCACGTTTCCTTCTCCCCTTCACTCCCTTGTTCCCGATCACACTTGTAAGAACCTGTAAAAAAAATTTGTAATAAAATGTTAAATAATTATGTGTAATAGTAAAACTATGAAAGAAAAGGGCAAATTGGTCTTTTGCCATATTTTGAACTTTAATGTAAAATATTTTTGTAATTATGGGTATTAATGTAAGAAATTAAAGTATGGTGTAATAAAATTAAAGTATGGTGCCTAATTGGGAGAAAAGGAACTAGAGGGTTAAAACTGAAAATTGGGAACTATAAATAGTGGGAAAAATCTCCCACTTCCCAGAAGCTTGTAGAAGTATCGGGAGAGAGCGATAGTGAGCGAGAGGCTGGGCAGAGTTTGAAGGTTCATGAGATTAGAAGTCAAATTCTGAAGTTTGAAGAAGAATTCTTCAATAGAAGGGTTAGTAACCAAGCTTTCTAACCTAATTTCTTGTGTGTTCATCCCGGGGACAAACTAAAATCTGAATTCATAGACATGGTTCAGGTTGTTCCTATGATTTCCTCCATCTAAACAAGTTTAAACAACTAAGTAAACACACAAATTTCAAGGGTGTTGAGGAATTGTCAAATTGGGGGTTTTGAGCTTAAGAACCCTACCCACGGGTTCATGAGATTTAAAACTGATTCCAGTATTTTCATTAAGTCTTATGAATCACTTAGGATGTATTGAGACAACACCAAGTGATGAATTTCGAAAATTGATGTTTTTGGGTGTAAAATACTAAAAACGGGATTCTATGGAATTGAAGTAGGAATTAGTTGTTTCTATGGGTTAAAACCTGATGTAAACTGAAGGTTTTAGTCATAGAATGATATAAATTGGTTAGGATAAGTATTAAGGACTTAATGGACCAAAACAAGGGACTACAGCACAAAAATCGGGCAAAAACCCGTATCTGCAGCACAGACACGAGTCGTAGTCTTTTTGCCTGGCAAGAGCACGGGTCGTGCTCCACTATTCAAGCCAGAAATAGCATCCTACATTAAGCACGAGTCGTGCTTCCTTATGAAGGAATTATGCACGAGTCGTGTATATCCTCTGAGGTCAAAAACGTCCGAAATTCCGTGGAAAATGGTGCTAGGCATGCCCGTTTGGCCTATAATTCATACCATAAGCCTAAAATGGTGTGAAAACATGAGAAAATTATTAAACCTGGAATACGACCTCCCGAAAGTACTGTAGCAAAATACACGTATTTCGGGAAAATCTATAAATTAAAGAAAGCTATTATAATGAGAGTTGTAGTCTAATATAACCTGTAATTGCATAGTATAGCACCCTGGTGCTGTAAAGTTGATTATTATATATATGAATTGAATATAAATGTATAATTTGTATATAATAGGTGGTGGTTCAAACAAGATTGTTCAAGATAAAAAGAAAGGAGTCCAAGAAGATAACTAACTCCTAGGTGACCGAGGTGAGTGTTATGTGGATTTTTCCGAGTACATAGCAAAATGAATTTTATACAAAATGATTTGTGAGTCAAAATGATTTTATGGAAATTGAAATGGTTTAATGAAAATGAAAATGATTTAATGGATCTGGAAATGGTTTTGTGAAATTGGAAATGATTCCTATGGAATAGTGAGTATAATGTATACAAAAGATAAATGAGGAATATAAGAAAGTAATAAAGTGATTGAGCCCTGATGATGAGTTGCTTAGTATCCGGATAAAGACCACGGCCTGCTGCGGTAGGGGTGGCAAAAAGACACTACTGGGATGGTACCTCCCGTCGCGAAGTAGTTGTCTTACCTTGATAGATGAATCCGTTTCAAGCTATTGGGGAAGTAGTTATACGGGTGCGTCTCGTATAAAACCTACGGGTGCGCTCGTAGGAATTTACCAACACATAATAAGGAATACCTATGGGTGCGCTCATAGGAAAAGAAATATTGGAAATTTAAAGAATAATGTATTATTGAAAGAAAACTGTTTTGGGTCTAAACCCATAATACTCACGAGACGTTATGTCTCACGTATTTTTTTAAAATGCTATGTACTCAGGTAAGCAGGAAGGGCATTAACAGAGTCGAGGGCGGGACCGTAGTCACTGTTGTACAAAATGTACATTAGACAGGTTTGAACTATGGTTTGTGATGCAAATTTGTGATACCCTGTTGTATAATTAAACGTTTTGTATAATAAAATAATTGTGGAACAAGTTTGTAAAAAAAATGTTATAAAAGTTGGGGTGTTACAATTTGGTATCAGAGCCATGGTTTAAGCGAATTAGGTTGGGTAACCATCCTAGGCTTAAACTAGTGGACTAATGGCAAGTAAAGTAGTAGTATTAAGTACTAATTAACGGGGTAGAGTCGGTAAAATACAGTATTGCAATCCACAGAAACCGATGAACCAGGGGATCATGTGATAACACCAGAGCCAAAGTATATAGGTGGTTAAAATAATATTGGGCCCGTATTATGGTAACCACAGGATATGCTTTGGAAATGGTGAAGTCACGAGGGAACCTGAGGGATTTGGTTGTGGAAATCAGTAAAGAGATAACTGGGAATACTAGATTACATGCTACAGTTTTCGTATATATATTGATAAATATACATATGTGGAATAATAAACGTAAATCTTATTCATTTTATATAGTACATGGAGAGTGGAAATCAGAATCTTTCGAGTGAAGGACGGGCAGCAAGTCATACCCCGTCCCATGAAGATAACCTTGTCGATGATGCGGTTAACATGGGTCCTAACCCAAATCTAATACCGCAACCTCCACCTGTGACTTTGGAGGCCATACAAAATCTTATTAGTAATCTGAAGATGGAGATGAGGGAAGATATGCGCCAAATGTTGAATACACGGCTGGGGGACCCACATCCTAATCCTTCTACTGATGATGCCTCTTGGAGACCCACTAACGGAGATTCAGTTACAGAGGAAGATAGTGTGGGGACAGAAGACAAGAAGAGATGTTCCTTCAAAACTTTTCTAGCATGTAAACCAACGGAATACTATGGTAGCTACGAGCCTAAAGTCACGATGCGGTGGATACGGGAGACAGAGCAAGTACTGGAGGTCAGCAAGTGTCATGAGAAAGATAAAGTTTATTATGCCTCACGAATGTTAAAAGATGATGCGTTAGTTTGGTGGAATACGCTGTACGAACTGGTCGGAAAGGATGTAATTTATAAATGGTCATGGACCGAATTCACCACCCGCTTGATGAACAAATATTGTCCCCTTCGGGACAGAAAAACTTGAAGACGAATTTCTCACTCTAAAGAAGGGTAGTTTGACTGTTGCCGAGTATACTAAAAAGTTCAGCGATATGCTACCATTTGTGGGAAACATTTATACTACGGAGCGGGCACGAATCAACCGTTATATGAAAGGCCTACCTTGGGAGTATGAATTGGAAGTAAAACGGGCGGTAACAATGGATGCGGCGTTTGAGGCAGCAAGAAATGTTGAAGATGTGTGGAAACGAAGAACAATAGAGAGGAAAGTTACTGGGGATAAACGTAAATTCAGTGGCGGGAGTAGTAGCTGGAATAAGAAGGGAAAGTCGGTAGTGATGTCAACCAAGTAGGGCAGCCGGAAGACGTGTGAGAAATGTGGGAAAGAGCATACGGGCGAATGTAAGATGGGAAGTGCGGCTTGTTTTAACTGCGGAAGAATGGGGCACAAGGCTAGGGAGTGTACCTATCCGAAGCTCAGCGAAGTCGAGTGTTTCTCATGTCACGAAAAGGGCCACTATAGTTTCAACTGTCCAAAGAAGGGTGGCGAGACAATTGTATCAACTGCGCCGAAAAAGACGGAGCCTCAAAAGGTGAAGACTCGCGCCTTCCAGCTCACCCGGGAAGAAGCAAGAGAGACACAAGATGTGGTCTCAGGTACTCTATTAATTATCCCGATGCCTGCTTACGTATTATTTGATTCCGGTGCTACGTGTTCGTTTGTGTCCCATGAGTTTGGTCTAAAATTCAACGTACCGTTAGAACCATTAAATTGTGTATGTGAGGTCGAATTGGCAAATGGTAAGAAGGTGGAGATAAAACATGTGTACCGTGGTTGCGAACTCAGCATAGATGACCAGAAATTTTCGTTGAACCTTCTTCCGATTGGAGTGAAGACTTTTGATGTTGTCATTGGTATGGATTGGCTTGGGGCCAATGATGCAAAAATCGCATGTGGGAAAAAGATAGTGTCGGTGAAAAATCCAAATGGTAGCAAGGTGTATGTGTATGGTGAAAAACCCAAGAGGATGTCCAATTTGATTAGCGTAGCGAAGGTCAGAAGATGTTTGATGAAGGGATGTTTATCCTATGTGGCGTATGTAATGATGGAAGATAAAGTAAAGAAGACGGTACATGACATTGACGTGGTGAAAGAATACGCCCCAGTGTGTCGCCTTGGGGTGCACCGGTGCTGTTCGTCAAAAAGAAGGATGGTACCATGCGGATGTGTATTGATTATCGCGAGCTCAACAAAATTACCATTAAGAACCGCTACCCGCTACCACGAATAGACGATCTGTTTGATCAGTTGCAAGGCGCTGACTATTTCTCAAAGATTGACATCCGATCTGGATATCATCAGGTGTGCGTAAGGAATGAAGATATTGAGAAGACTGCTTTCCGCACTCGATACGGGCATTATGAATTCTTAGTCATGCCTTTTGGTTTGACGAATGCCCCGGCAATTTTCATGGATTTTATGAATAGGGTGTGCAAACCATTCCTCGATAAGTTTGTTATCGTCTTTATTGATGACATTCTTATCTACTCGAAGAATGCAGAAGAACACAAGAATCATCTGAGAACGGTACTTGAAGTTTTAAAGAAAGATACGTTATACGCAAAATTTTCGAAGTGCGAATTTTGTCTGAGGGAAGTGCAATTCCTTGGACACGTCGTCTCAATCCAAGGCATTAAAGTAGATCCATCAAAGGTGGAAGCAGTGATGAAATGGGAAATTCCCAAGACCCCGACGGAAGTAAGAAGTTTTCTTGGACTCGCCGGGTACTACCGACGGTTCTTCCAAGACTTTTCATGAATTGCAGTACCTCTTACAAAGCTAACAAGAAAAGGGGTAAAATTCGAGTGGGGGGTAGAACAAGAAAAAGCGTTTGAGACATTGAAAGAAAAACTGTGTAATGCGCCGGTTCTTACTCTGCCGGAGGGAACTGAAGACTTTGTGGTGTATAGCGATGCCTCGAATAAAGGATTGGGTTGCGTACTAATGCAGCGGGGGAAAGTGATAGCCTACGCTTCTCGTCAATTAAAAGAACCCGAAACAAGATACGCCATGCATGATTTGGAACTGGCAG
Organism: Cichorium intybus; assembly: GCA_023525715.1. Taxonomy (NCBI): domain Eukaryota; kingdom Viridiplantae; phylum Streptophyta; class Magnoliopsida; order Asterales; family Asteraceae; genus Cichorium; species Cichorium intybus. Next base: position 77,768,746 of record CM042013.1, read on the forward strand.
CAATTATGTTTGCATTAAAAATCTGGAGGCATTACCTGTATGGAACAAAGTGCACCTTGTATACGGATCATAAGAGCTTGCAATACGTATTTTCACAGAAAGATCTCAATATGAGGCAAAGTAGGTGGCTGGAGTTAATAAATGATTATGACTGTGAAATCGCTTGCCACCCTAGGAAAGCGAATGTGGTAGCAGATGCTTTAAGCAGGAAGTTTCATGAAAAGAAGAGTCAAGAGAGGTTGATGAAGATCGAATTGAAATCAAGTCTAATAGAAAGCATCAAAGACGCGCACAAACAAGTATTGGAAAGAGGTGACTTAAAGAAGGAAAAGCTGGGAAAAGATTTGGTGTTTGGGGAAAATACCCAGGGATTAAAGACAGTCAGAAACCGCGTATGGGTACCAAAAGTAGGTGGAATTCGAAAGTTGATTCTAGAAGAATCCCATAAGTCAAAATATTCCATTCATCCAGGAAGCACGAAAACTTATCGGGATCTCAAAGAACAGTACTGGTGGCCGGGAATGAAGAAAAGAATTGTTAAATATATCTCTAAATGTAAGAACCCAAAAAAAAAATGTTGGTAAAAGTATAAAATGAAAGTATGAGAAGTTTTGGTAAATTTCAGTTCTTGTGGTAAAAATGAAAATAATCATATTTTCCGTAAGGATGAAATATATAAACTACAATAAAGTTATAAGGATGAAGTAAGGATGTTGAAAATGTAAAAAGTGAGAGAAAAGTACAAAAAATGACAAAAAGGGTATTTTTGTCATTTTGAAATATTTAACTTAAGAATGAGATTTTTAAGTATTAAAATGTCTTAAAGTGCAAAATAAGTTTATAAGTGGAATAAAGTTATAAAAGGTAGAAATTCTTACAATTCAAGCATGTTATATGCTATTTTGAGAAAAATGGTAAAAAGGGGTAAAAGGGTCATTTGACATGCAAATGACTGAAAAGTTAAGAAAATGTAATGTTGGGGCCAAAATGAAATAAAATAAACCCATAATGTTATAAAAACGAGTTTTTGTGCCATTTTGGGAAAAATGGAAATTTAGGGACCAAAAATGGAAATTTGCTAGGTATTTAAAGGAGAAAATATCTCCTTAATGTTCAGAAGATGGAAGTCTCCAGAGAGATCGTGAGAGCATGAGAGTGATCGGGTCTTGAGGATTTTGGAAGATTGAAAGAAACTAACTTGGAATTGAAGAATTCCAAGCCTTCTAAGGTTAGTAAATTTGTTTTTAGGGTTGTTTAACCCATTTCCCGTGAGTACGTTATTGTAGCTTCGGAATTTCAGTGGCTAGAGGAGGATTATCCTATGATTCCTAGCCTTAATTTGTGTCTTAGTCATCATATAAACCTAGTGTAACCATTGAATGTGTTAAAAATCAAGAAATGGGAATTTGAGCTCAAGAACCCTAACGGGTTTGTAAGAACAAGTTAGTCTTAATGGTTCTTGATAAGTCTAGTATGTCATAATAGAAGTAATAAATCATTCCTAGTTGATAAATTTGAGTAATTTTAGATTTTGGGTAAAAATGTCAAAAATGGAAATTTTTGGAAGAAACTTGGAATCCATGATTTCCATAGTTTAAAAACAAGTAAAAGTAGTTGGTTTATGTTTCTAATCACATCTTGATCATTATCCAACATATGGATAACTTAAAATCAAGTTTGGTGATTTCATATGCAATTGAACCCTAGAAATTTGAGTTTAAGATCAAAATGTTAATTTGACATAAAGAGTTGGTTAGAATGAGTCATAAATGATGTTTAAGTATGAAGAAACCATTAGAGGTGGTTTCCTAAAAGTTTCAATTAATAAAATGAAAGTTTGAACAAAAACTGAAATTTGTCGAATGGAATGGAATTGGTGATTCCATGAATGAAACCCATAGAAATGGTTAATGGAAATCATGAATTGGTAATTAAAGAAAGTATGTTTTGGGTTATAAAAACCTTAAATTAAATCATCCATTTGTTATATAAGTATATGGAAAGAAAATGAACAAAACTAGACTTAAAATTTTGAGTTGATGTGCATATGAGCTTCCTTAGAGCTCTTGTGACATCCTATGGTCTTAATCATTAAGTCATGGACTAAATAAGACCTAATAGAAGTGAAAACATGTTCTTAACATAATAAAGGGTCAATAGAACCTATGGTCAAAATTTGGTGAAGTTTGGAGTTAAAACGAGCCCGATACATGACTTTTAGTGCAAAATTCGAGGTTTGAAGGGTCTGGGAGAGTTACACGACCGTGTAACTATTATGGGTAAAGTTACACGGCCGTGTAACCCTCTGATGAGGGGTAAAGAGCCTATTTTGCCCCTAGCCTTGTAGCCTTGGTCTCCAATTGATCCAATAAGTGTTATAGAGCATGAAAACTGTTGAGTGTCGTAACCAACAAAATAAAAGAGTTGAAATATGGTTTGAAATGATTTATTAATTACCAATATTTCGTGATTGCACTACTTGATATAAATACTAACTATGTAGTATTAATGGCAAGCAGGGTCGATCCACAGGGAGCGATGGTCTAATGGATTACACCTTGAATTCACGGAAGTTAAGCTTGTAAAGATAGTAACCAAAAAGGGGGGGGGGGTTTGATGAATAGTTGAAAAACAATTATGTAAATGTTGAGAACAAATAACTTGGGACAAAATATATGGAATGATTGTTTTTATAATTTGGGGACAAATTCTGGTTTTGTATTTGTAGTCATATGATTGGAAATAACAATAAGAATGATGTTTATAACTTTAATCTTTCTAAGTTGGTACTTTGTGTATGCCAAAAGCTCGCACATACACCATTCACCTAATGTACCTTAGTCAAGAGAAGCTCGTTAACTAAGACTAATCTTACTAATCAAATCTAGATAAGATCATAGAATTTGAATGAAAGATTGCATTATGTTTTATGTGAATGTTCCCAACAATGTTCAATACTCCTAAACAAGCGTTGAAGCGTTAAAACATGAGATATGATTTTCACCTAGTTAAAGATGATTATCACAAATAACATTTTATAAAACAATTACGGATTTTATAATTTGTATGACTAGATTGATTATTATTTGAGATCAAATGGCCAATATGAAATAAATAAAAACCAAACACTTGTTAAATCTTAAAATCATATCACTAGAAAGATATAAAATCAAACATCAAACTTTATATTAAATCACAATCATAATCCTTAATACAAAACCAGAAAATAAGGTTACTAGCCACTCATGACTAGTAAAAGAGGAATAAACTTACAAAATGAAGATAATCCACACTTGAAGTTGCACACAAACACAAACACAATGTATCTAGAGAGTATTTCAGAAGATAATGGAATAAGGGATGGTTCTAAGGCTAACCAAGCACATCTATTTATACTAACACACCAAGGGTAAAATGGTAATTTGGACAATAGCAAACATCATCATTCCAAGACCCACTTTCTTCATCACATGGCCTCAAAATCAGGTTGGATCTGCATCTGGTCGTGTAGCATGAGGATGACAGCACAAGAAGGAATAAACAACTCAAAGTGGGCCAAAAAGTAGATATGGTCACCAGGAACAGTTACACGGTCGTGTAACTTCTTGGGCCAAGATTACACGGTCGTGTAATCCTGCAAATATCCTGGACCCTACCCTGAGCTGACATGGCATCATATGTGGCATAACCAAGTTACACGGCCGTGTAACTTTTGCCCACAAAGTTACACTGGTCGTGTACACTACTGTCTTCGGGACGCCATTTTCGTAATTTCTTCGTTTGAGCTCCGTTTCTTCTGAAATTTCTTGTGTAGCTTCCCATTGTCATCCAATACAAGATTCAACCCTCAAAAGCACCTGAAAACAACCACAAAGTGTGAAAGTAGATTGCTATTCTTGAAATCCTGAAAAACATGAAAATATGCAATAAAGATAATCAAATGCAAGATGAAACAAGGATAAAAAGGTATGAAAACATGCCTAAAGATACACTTAACAAAAACTTGAAAAATGAGTCTAAATTGTGTAAGTGACTTTCCAAGGGTATAATAGTCAATAAAATGTCATTTAAAAGATAATAAGAATAAGTAAAAAGGTGTGTTAAGGGATGAATATCACAAAAATATTGTGATATGAGCCTAGGGGAACATAACAAAGTAGTCCTTACATGTTGTTAAAGTATAACATGTTATTAATAAAGTGTGAATAAACTTCTTAGGTACTTAAGAAGTAAAAAAGGCAATGAATAGGAGAGACGAGGACGGGGATAGTTCTAGTTAGACTTCTCTAACTAGTCGAGGTGAGTTTTATGAGGAATTTTCTAGTACATAGCAAAATGGTATTTTCAGAAAAGAGATTTCCAAATATTTTTAAGATACTAAAGTTTGGAAACAGTTTTGAAAGTAGCTCTAAGAGCTAAGTGTTTAAAAGAGATTTTAAAGAAGTTCAGTTTTTAAAGAAGTATAGTTTGTGAAGTTTTTGAAAGAAGCTCCATATGTGAGCTAAAGCTATTAAAGTTAGTTTAAAAGTATTTTTGATTAAGAGTTAAGAAGTTCATGAGTTTGAGTCTTTTATAAATTGTGTCCCATTTTGACCAGTTTGAGATGAAATGAAGAAAGTAAAAGATAAGAATCAAATCAAAGAAAGTAGTAAGAGTTAGTTATCCGGACTAGGATCACCCACATAATCGGAAGATCAGAAGACACTACTGGATGGTACCTCCCGTCGCGAAGTAGTTGTCTAGCTTAGCATACCCTTATGCTTGAATCTGTTTCAAGTCACAAAGGGGAGTCAGAAAGAGCATAACCTAGCGGGAGGATCTGTTCTGTCCCGCGAGGGGAGCTAGTAGAATGAATTAAAATAAATTAATTCATGAGTTTCAGTTGGTCATCAGAAAATGAGAAAGAAAGCAGTTTTGAGAAAGAAAGTGTTTTTAGAGTTTGAAAGTCAAGAAGAAATAAAATTTTGAGATTTATTTCATAAATCAGTTTTAAGCAGCTTACTTGTATTATTTCAAGTTTTGAACAGAAAAGTTTTGGATCTAAACCCATATTACTCACGAGGCTTTATGTCTCACGTTTATTGTTTTTAAATGCTATGTACTTAGGTGAAAGGAGCAGAAGTTGAAGTTGGGACCAGTGTATATACAGTAAGTTTAAATTATGGTTTTCTGTATTGAGTTTGTAATACCCCTTCAGAATAAAGTTTGTAAAAAAAATTAAGTGACTTTTTCTTAGTCACGAGTTGTAGAATATTTATTTAATGTAAACTGTGTTAAAATATGGTTTGAGAAAGGGGTGTTACAGTTTTGGTATCAGAGCCATAGTTTAAGCGAACTAGGTGTCAGTACTTGAACCTAGACTTAAACTGTGCAGGAGTTAAGTAGGGTACATACTTAAATATGAAGTTGAAAGTAAGTAGAAGTGGAGGTAAACCCGAAATAGTGGAACATGAGTCCTGGTGCTAAAGCTGGAAGCAAATATGTATAGGTGGTTATAATAATATGGGCCCGTACTATCATAATCACAGGATATATATTTGAGTTTGGTGGAACCACACAGGAATCGTGTGAATCTGTAAGTGATGGGTGTAGAAGGTTTGAGGGGCATAGGTTTGATATACCTATGTAATAAAATCAAGTATGCTTGAAAATACTAAAGTATAAAAGTAAAGAGTTAAAGTTGAAGTAACAAATATGAAGTATGTAGTGGGGAAAACCCCATATCCTATACGAATCAGTATAAAGTATATGTGTAATAAAGTATAAGAAAGTATGAGTGAAGAGTATTGAAAATAAGATGACAAGTATAAAAAGGTAATGACGTAGAAAAGTTCAAATATGTGGTTGTGATAACCACCGTATAATGTGAGAAATAATGTAAAGTATATGTAATGAAACATGAGACAGTATGAAAGGAACCAGTAAAAGAGACATGGCCAGAAGGTATAAATATATTGAAAATCTTAATGGGAGTAATGGAGTATATAGTACAAATATAAAAGAAAGAGTATAACTGAAAATTCCGTTGTCTAACGGAAACGAATTATGATTATGGAATAAAAATAAAAGTAATGTCATTACAGTGACCAAAGAAAGAAAGATTGGAAAAGAATGTGAATACAGATATATGAGTGAAATTCATATAAGAAAGAAGAATGAAAACATTTAATCGCGAAAAGAAAAAGGAAATGAACTGGGTTTGTAATTATAGACAAACCCAAAAGAGGTATAAAAAGAGTACATAGTAAATATTGAGAAGTAGTATGATGTGTTGTCCATGGACAACCAAGAGATTAAGGTATGTATATAAAAAGTTGTGATTAAATATGTTAATATAAAACGAAAGCAAAATACTTAATCAAGTATTAGATAAGGAATCAAGGACATACAATGATGATAATGAAAAGAATATAAAGACAGTTATCAAAGAAATGGTCATTGGAATCAGATTTAGTGACCATATAAACCACATATAAGAAGAACTGTGAATGATAAAAGGATAACCGAAAGAATGTGAGAAAAATGACTGAGAGTCATAAATAATATTAGATAAAGAATAAAAGCGAATATCTAGATAAGTATTAGCCAAAGAGTCAAAGATGAGATAAGAATTAAAATAAAAAGATATGAAGTTACTACTTCTAAATGGAAGTGACGGGTAAAAGTATTCAAAGATTGTGAATAATGGTTAGTACATGGGTAGTAACTATGAAATACAAAGAAATATATATATGGTGATATGAGATTATATATATAAAAGAATGAGTAAGTTTTGGGACTTATACAAGGTATAAAAGTATAAAAGTGATTACGAAATAGGTATTCTAAATAGAATACTATAGAGTAAGAAGCAAATGAGTAAAATAATATGTTTGGTGTATCGCCTTAAAACATAAAAGAATGAAATATAATGAGAAAATTAATGACCATTGTGTATCATCTAAAGATACATAAGAAGTAAGTCTTATATGAAATATAGAGTGTAAAGAAGTGGAGTTTAAATGAAAGAACAATGTAATGTGTTAGGCATGTAGCCTTAAAACACGTAGAAAAGATGGTGAAAGATATAATGGAAGAAAATTTTGGCCTAAAGCCTAGACAGTTATAAGTAAAAATATGTGAGATAAAGTTTTTTTTAAAATGTCTAAAAACAAAAGAAAAGAAGAACACAATATAAAAGTAAGAAGATCGAATGGATGAAAATTTATCAACAAGTGATATTGGTAAATTGAGTATTGAGTTAGATAATTGTCATGGAACAAAAATCGATGAAGTACTTAATTAGAACTCCTAAACTAAAAGGGAATCAGGTATATGTGTACGAGTATATTATATAATTAAAAACTTGTAAATGTATGTTAAAAAGTGGTTTGAGACCATGGTTTGCATCTCAGTGTTAAGTTGGAACCATAATATGACCAAAAGTATATAAAGTTGGTAATTAAATTCTTGACAGCTTTGACTATCTATAAGAGTCAAACTTAGAAAGTAATCATGAAACCACTTGAAGCGTGTAGAAGGTATATAGAAATTGAGATTGGGATTATAAAATAATATATGTGATGAAAGAGTCAGATTACCAAGTAGTAATCAAGAGATAAAAGAGAGAAACAAAGTTTAGTTGTAAAAGTCTAAAGTGGGACAAGAGTTTAAAAAAATTGACATTTGTGATCAAGAAGTTAATAAATATGATTTGTGAAACCCAATTACACCACAAGATGATAATATCATAAAAAGTGTAATAAGATGAGAATGGTACTCGGGGTACCTTAGAAGATAAGAAATGTACTCATAGGAGTACTGTAAGAAAGATAAGAATTGAAAAAGACAGAATTGTATTAGTAAGTGTAATGAGTAAATGAGACTAAAATCTCATAACTAATAAAGAAAGTTGAAAGAAGTATTTAGATTGCTGTTATGTCAAAATGTGGAAATAACATGAGTACAAGGTGATATAATATATGTATTAATGAAAGTAATACATATATAATGTAAGAGATGAGTAAGAAGTATGTGAAGATGACATTTTATAAAAGACGAATTCAGAATGAAAGTAATAAGTATAATGGTGTAATAGTAGCATACATATACGAAATGAAAAGAGATATGTATTGGTAGAAAATAATACATGTGGAAAAAAAATAAAGGTGTTCAGAGAAGAAAATAAGGAAGTTGACAGAAATAATAGGTCAACTTCAATAGTAAAACTGTACAAATCTATAAGGTCAAACATTGTGTATTATACATAGAAAGAAAGCTATTGACGTGTAGTTTCTAAAATGAAAATCGGTATGTTGTTTCGATTTTCTATAGTAAGATATGCATATTTTTATGGAAAGTACACTGTTTGGACAAATTCTGTCCCAAAACAGAAAAAGGAGAGTGTAAAGTGAAACGAAAGGAAGAGAAATACATTCCTTATGAGGGGTAATAAGTCGAGAATTGTTAGTAGATATAAAGAATAATAAAGTGAAGTAAAAGATCTAAAGAACATCTATGTAAAGATTTAAAGAATAAAATACATAAGAGATAAGAAGTTGTAAAACTTCTAGAAAGAAGAAATAGTAATGAATTATCCATGTAATAATGAATAAGAAGAGGAATTAGAAGAAGAGAAGAGTGAAAATAAATGAATAGTAATATAAGTAAAGAGTGAAAAGAATGAGTAGGTGTTGTAAAACAAATTTGTTCAATTAAAATGTCCACTAAGGGACAAAAAGTTGCAAAAAAATAAATAAATAAATAAATAAAAATAAAAATAAAATTTAGTGTGTATATGAATTGTATATAAATACAAACCATGTTTAATTGTATTTGGAGAAAGTTTTACAAGTAAATAATATGATTAGTATAATCTCATGAAGTTTTGGTAAGGATATGAGAAGAATTACAAAGTATACTGTTATTTTTGGTAAGAGTATGGAAGTATGAAAGTATTTTGTAAAATGATTTTTATTAAGAGACTTTGTATATAAATGAAATGAGATAAAAAGAAATGTAACTAGAAAATAGAGTATGAAGTACGAATAAGTAACTAAAGAGTCGAGAAAACGGTTAAGAGGATCATCAGGGAGATTTTGGTCATTTGGTAACAGTATTATATAAGCTATTATAAGTATTTTGGATAAATGAAAAACTTTTAAGGAAATGTTCATATTATGCAAATTTCGAGAAAATTCCTAGGACGGAATCCTCTTAAGGAGGGGTGATTGTAAGAACCCAAAAAAAAATGTTGGTAAAAGTATAAAATGAAAGTATGAGAAGTTTTGGTAAATTTCAGTTCTTGTGGTAAAAATGAAAATAATCATATTTTCCGTAAGGATGAAATATATAAACTACAATAAAGTTATAAGGATGAAGTAAGGATGTTGAAAATGTAAAAAGTGAGAGAAAAGTACAAAAAAATGACCAAAAAGGGTATTTTTGTCATTTTGAAATATTTAACTTAAGAATGAGATTTTTAAGTGTTAAAATGTCTTAAAGTGCAAAATAAGTTTATAAGTAGAATAAAGTTATAAAAGGTAGAAATTCTTACAATTCAAGCATGTTATATGCTATTTTGAGAAAAATGGTAAAAAGGGGTAAAAGGGTCATTTGACATGCAAATGACTGAAAAGTTAAGAAAATGTAATGTTGGGGCCAAAATGAAATAAAATAAACCCATAATGTTATAAAAACGAGTTTTTGTGCCATTTTGGGAAAAATGGAAATTTAGGGACCAAAAATGGAAATTTGCTAGGTATTTAAAGGAGAAAATATCTCCTTAATGTTCAGAAGATGGAAGTCTCCAGAGAGATCGTGAGAGCATGAGAGTTATCGGGTCTTGAGGATTCTGGAAGATTGAAAGAAACTAACTTGGAATTGAAGAATTCCAAGCCTTCTAAGGTTAGTAAATTTGTTTTTAGGGTTGTTTAACCCATTTCCCGTGAGTACGTTACTGTAGCTTCGAAATTTCAGTGGCTAGAGGAGGATTATCCTATGATTCCTAGCCTTAATTTGTGTCTTAGTCATCATATAAACCTAGTGTAACCATTGAATGTGTTAAAAATCAAGAAATGAGAATTTGAGCTCAAGAACCCTAACTAACGGGTTTGTAAGAACAAGTTAGTCTTAATGGTTCTTGATAAGTCTAGTATGTCATAATAGAAGTAATAAATCATTCCTAGTTGATAAATTTGAGTAATTTCAGATTTTGGGTAAAAATGTCAAAAATGGAAATTTTTGGAAGAAACTTGGAACCCATGATTTCCATAGTTTAAAAACAAGTAAAAGTAGTTGGTTTATGTTTCTAATCACATCTTGGTCATTATCCAACATATGGATAACTTAAAAACAAGTTTGGTGATTTCATATGCAATTGAGCCCTAGAAATTTGAGTTTAAGATCAAAATGTTAATTTGACATAAAGAGTTGGTTAGAATGAGTCATAAATGATGTTTAAGTATGAAGAAACCATTAGAGGTGGTTTCCTAAAAGTTTCAATTAATAAAATGAAAGTTTGAACAAAAACTGAAATTTGTCGGATGGAATGGAATTGGTGATTCCATGAATGAAACCCATAGAAATGGTTAATGGAAATCATGAATTGGTAATTAAAGAAAGTATGTTTTGGGTTATAAAAACCTTAAATTAAATCATCAATTTGTTATATAAGTATATGGAAAGAAAATGAACAAAACTAGACTTAAAATTTTGAGTTGATGTGCATATGATCTTCCTTAGAGCTCTTGTGACATCCTATGGTCTTAATCATTAAGTCATGGACTAAATAAGACCTAATAGAAGTGAAAACATGTTCTTAACATAATAAAGGGTCAATAGAACCTATGGTCAAAATTTGGTGAAGTTTGGAGTTAAAACGAGCCCGATATATGACTTTTAGTGCAAAATTCGAAGTTTGAAGGGTCTGGGAGAGTTACACGACCGTGTAACTATTATGGGTAAAGTTACACGGCCGTGTAACCCTCTGATGAGGGGTAAAGAGCCTATTTTGCCCCTATCCTTGTAGCCTTGGTCTCCAATTGATCCCATAAGTGTTATAGAGCATGAAAACATGAAAAATGAGTCTAAATTGTGTAAGTGACTTTCCAAGGGTATAATAGTCAATAAAATGTCATTTAAAAGATAATAAGAATAAGTAAAAACGTGTGTTAAGGGATGAATATCACAAAAATATTGTGATATGAGCCTAGGGGAACATAACAAAGTAGTCCTTACATGTTGTTAAAGTATAACATGTTATTAATAAAGTGTGAATAAACTTCTTATGTACTTAAGAAGTAAAAAGGCAATGAATAGGAGAGACGAGGACGGGGATAGTTCTAGTTAGACTTCTCTAACTAGTCGAGGTGAGTTTTATGAGGAATTTTCTAGTACATAGCAAAATGGTATTTTCAGAAAAGAGATTTCCAAATATTTTTAAGATACTAAAGTTTGGAAACAGTTTTGAAAGTAGCTCTAAGCGCTAAGTGTTTAAAAGAGATTTTAAAGAAGTTCAGTTTTTAAAGAAGTATAGTTTGTGAAGTTTTTGAAAGAAGCTCCATATGTGAGCTAAAGCTATTAAAGTTAGTTTAAAAGTATTTTTGATTAAGAGTTAAGAAGTTCATGAGTTTGAGTCTTTTATAAATTGTGTCCCATTTTGACCAGTTTGAGATGAAATGAAGAAAGTAAAAGATAAGAATCAAAGAAAAGAAAGTAGTAAGAGTTAGTTGTCCGGACTAGGATCACCCACATAATCAGGAGATCAGAAGACACTACTGGGATGGTACCTCCCGTCGCGAAGTAGTTGTCTAGCTTAGCATACCCTTATGCTTGAATCTGTTTCAAGTCACAAAGGGGAGTCAGAAACAGCATAACGTAGCGGGAGGATCTGTTCTGTCCTGCGAGGGGAGCTAGTAGAATGAATTAAAATAAATTAATTCATGAGTTTCAGTTGGTCATCAGAAAATGAGAAAGAAAGCAGTTTTGAGAAAGAAAGTGTTTTTAGAGTTTGAAAGTCAAGAAGAAATAAAATTTTGAGATTTATTTCATAAATCAGTTTTAAGCAGCTTACTTGTATTATTTCAAGTTTTGAACAGAAAAGTTTTGGATCTAAACCCATATTACTCACGAGGCTTTATGTCTCACGTTTATTGTTTTTAAATGCTATGTACTTAGGTGAAAGGAGCAGAAGTTGAAGTTGGGACCAGTGTATATACAGTAAGTTTAAATTATGGTTTTCTGTATTGTGTCTGTAATACCCCTTCAGAATAAAGTTTCTAAAAAAAAAATTAAGTGACTTTTTCTTAGTCACGAGTTGTAGAATATTTATTTAATGTAAACTGTGTTAAAATATGGTTTGAGAAAGGGGTGTTACACTAAATGTGCAACCTGTGCACAGGTGAAAGCGGAACACCAAGCCCCATATGGAAATACTCAACCACTGCAAATTCCAGCAGGGAAATGGGAAGACATAACCATGGATTTCATAGTTGGGTTGCCAAGAACTAGAAGAGGTCATAACAGTATATGGGTCATTGTTGACCGCTTGACCAAGAGTGCAATGTTTTTGGCAATTAATGAAAATACGCAACTGGAAACATTGGCGCAGATATACAAGGATGAAGTTATAAGACTTCATGGAGCTCCCTTGTCTATTATGTCTGACAGAGACCCACGATTTACCTCAAAATTGTGGGAAGCACTACAAGAACGAATGGGGACAAAAATTAAGATGAGCACAGCCTATCATCCCCAGACAGACGGGCAAAGTGAACGAACCATTCAGACCGTAGAAGATATGCTACGATCGTGTGCTTTAGATTTTGGTGGGAATTGGGACGAACACTTGCCATTGGTAGAGTTTTCTTATAACAACAGTTATCATTCCAGTATCGGGATGCCACCATTCGAAGCTCTATATGGCAGGAAGTGTAGAACCCCTTTGTGTTGGTTGGAAGCAGGGGAGACTAAAATAACTGGGCCAGAAATTGTAAGGATAACAAACGAAAAGATCAAAATAATTCAAGCTAATATGAAAGCTGCTCAAGATAGGCAGAAGAGTTATGCAGACTTGAAGAAGAGACCTTACGATTTAAAGGAAGGTGATCTGGTGATGCTCAAAGTATCACCGTGGAAAGGTGTGGTAAGATTTGGAAAGAAGGGTAAACTGAGCCTAAGATACATTGGACCTTTCAAGATCTTAAAGAGAATTGGCGAACAAGCTTTCAAGCTAGAGTTACCACGTGAACTGAGTGGTATACATGATACGTTCCATGTGTGTTATTTGAAAAAGTACTTTGGAAAGAGTGAACTTGTTATCCCATTGGAAGACTTAAAAGTAGCGGCCCCGAATAAGCTCATAGAAGAACCAGAAGCAATGTTGGAAGTGAGAACCAAAAAGTTGCGAAATAAAGAAATTGACTTAGTTTTGGTCAAGTGGAAGCACTCGTCAGGTTCAGACCTAACCTGGGAAACTTTAGAAGACATGAAGAAAAGATACCCGAATTTCACGAATTACGAAGAGATTCCGAGGACGGAATCCTCTTAAGGGGGAGAGGTTGTAAGAACCTGTAAAAAATTGTAATAAAATGTTAAATAATTATGTGTAATAGTAAAACTATGAAAGAAAAGGGAAAATTGGTCTTTTGCCATATTTTGAACTTTAATGTAAAATATTTTTGTAATTATGGGTATTAATGTAAGAAATTAAAGTATGGTGTAATAAAATTAAAGTATGGTGCCTAATTGGGAGAAAAGGAACTAGAGGGTTAAAATTAAAAATTGGGAACTATAAATAGTGGGCAAAATCTCCCACTTCCCAGAAGCTTGCAGAAGTATCAGGAGAGAGCGAGAGTGAGCGAGAGGCTGGGCAGAGTTTGAAGGTTCACGAGATTAGAAGTCAAATTCTGAAGTTTGAAGAAGAATTCTTCAATAGAAAGGTTAGTAACCAAGCTTTCAAACCTAATTTCTTGTGTGTTCATCCCGGGGACAAACTGAAATCTGAATTCATAGCCATGGTTCAGGTTGTTCCTATGATTTCCTCCATCTAAACAAGTTTAAACAACTAAGTAAACACACAAATTTCAAGGGTGTTGAGGAATTGTCAAATTGGGGGTTTTGAGCTTAAGATCCCTACCCACGGGTTCATGAGATTTAAAACTGATTCCAGTGTTTTCATTAAGTCTTATGAATCACTTAGGATGTATTGAGACATCCCCAAGTGATTAATTTCGAAAATTGATGTTTTTGGGTGAAAAATACTAAAAATGGGATTCTATGGAATTGAAGTAGGAATTAGTTGCTTCTATGGGTTAAAACCTGATGTAAACTGAAGGTTTTAGTCATAGAATGATATAAATTGGTTAGGATAAGTATTAAGGACTTAATGGACCAAAACAGGGGACTGCAGCACAAAAATCGGGCAAAAACCCGTATCTGCAGCACAGACACGTGTCGTGCTCTTTTTGCCTAGTAAGAGCACGGGTCGTGCTCCACTATTCAAGCCAGAAATAGCATCCTACATTAAGCACGAGTCGTGCTTCCTTATGAAGGAGTTATGCACGAGTCGTGCATATCCTCTGAGGTCAAAAACGTCTGAAATTTTGTGGAAAATGGTGCTAGGCATGCCCGTTTGGCCTATAATTCATACCATAAGCCTAAAATGGTGTGAAAACATGAGAAAAATTATTAAACCTGGAATACGACCTCCCGAGAGTACTGTAGCAAAATACACGTATTTCGGGAAAATCTATAAATTAAAGAAAGCTATTATAATGAGAGTTGTAGTCTAATATAACCTGTAATTGCATAGTATAGCACCCTGGTACTGTAAAGTTGATTATTATATATATATATATATATATATGAATTGAATATAAATGTATAATTTGTATATAATAGGTGGTGGTTCAAACAAGATTGTTCAAGATAAAAAGAAAGGAGTCCAAGAAGATAACTAACTCCTAGGTGACCGAGGTGAGTGTTATGTGGATTTTTCCGAGTACATAGCAAAATGAATTTTATACAAAATGATTTGTGAGTCAAAATGATTTTATGGAAATTGAAATGGTTTAATGAAAATGAAAATGATTTAATGGATCTGGAAATGGTTTTGTGAAATTGGAAATGATTCCTATGGAATAGTGAGTATAATGTATACAAAAGATAAATGAGGAATATAAGAAAGTAATAAAGTGATTGAGCCCTGATGATGAGTTGCTTAGTATCCGGATAAAGACCACGGCCTGCTGCGGTAGGGGTGGCAAAAAGACACTACTGGGATGGTACCTCCCGTCGCGAAGTAGTTGTCTTACCTTGATAGATGAATCCGTTTCAAGCTATTGGGGAAGTAGTTATACGGGTGCGTCTCGTATAAAACCTACGGGTGCGCTCGTAGGAATTTACCAACACATAATAAGGAATACCTATGGGTGCGCTCATAGGAAAAGAAATATTGGAAATTTAAAGAATAATGTATTATTGAAAGAAAACTGTTTTGGGTCTAAACCCATAATACTCACGAGACGTTATGTCTCACGTATTTTTTTAAAATGCTATGTACTCAGGTAAGCAGGAAGGGCATTAACAGAGTCGAGGGCGGGACCGTAGTCACTGTTGTACAAAATGTAAATTAGACAGGTTTGAACTATGGTTTGTGATGCAAATTTGTGATACCCCGTTGTATAATTAAACGTTTTGTATAATAAAATAATTGTGGAACAAGTTTGTAAAAAAAATGTTATAAAAGTTGGGGTGTTACAACACTCCTGATCACACGCCTGATCCCGTGCCTCCTACTACTTCTCCGCTTCCCACCGAGGACCCCACCCCCACTGCGTCGGGTAATACCTCGGCTCCCACTGTTGCTTCCGTACCATCTGCTACCTCTGGTCACCTCATGACCACTCGCTCTCGGACAGGTTCTTTGAAAACTCGTCAGATCCTTAATCTCTCCGCTGTTTCTAATATCTCTCCGATCCCTCACTCCACTGCTCAGGCCATGAGTGACCCTAATTGGAAATCTGCTATGGATGATGAGATTGCTCTCAATTCCAATCACACTTGGGATCTCGTTCCTCGCCCACCTCACGCCAACATTGTTGGTTGTCGGTGGCTATATCGCCACAAGTTTGATTCTCACGGTCACCTTGACAGATATAAAGGTCGCCTCGTGGCACAAGGGTTCTCTCAACAACCCGGCTTAGATTTCGATGATACTTTTAGCCCTGTTGTCAAACCCGCCACTATTCGCACGGTCCTTAGCATAGCCATCTCTTGGCACTGGCCCATTCATCAACTTGATGTCAAAAATGCTTTCCTTCACGGCGATCTTACTGAGGAGGTTTACATGAAACAACCTCCTGGCTACATTAATCCTCATCATCCGGATCATGTTTGTCGTCTCCGCAAAGCTCTGTACGGTTTGAAACAAGCTCCCCGTGCCTGGTATCAGCGCTTTGCTGCTTATATCTGCTCTCTTGGTTTCAAGAGCAGTCGCTCTGACAGCTCGCTATTCACCTTCCATCGTGGTAATGAGACTATATACCTTCTCCTATACGTGGATGATATCATCCTCACTGCTTCCGGTTCATCTTTGGTTACTCGTGTCATCACTAGACTTTCTACTGAGTTCGCCATGACGGACCTAGGACATCTCTCCTTCTTTCTCGGCATCTCTGCTACTCGTTCTACTCAGGGACTCTTTCTCTCTCAGACTGCCTTCACTAAAGAAATACTCTCCCGTGCAGATATGGTCTCCTGCAACCCTTTTAGCACACCGACAGACACCAAACCTAAGCTTTCTACCTCTGGCAAGCCGGTCTCTGACCCGACTCTTTACAGGAGTCTTGCTGGGACTCTCCAGTATCTGACATTCACTCGTCCAGATATCGCTTATGCTGTTCAGCAGGTTTGCCTGTTCATGCACGACCCTAGAGAACCCCACTTTCTTGCTCTAAAACGCATTCTGCGTTACCTTCAGGGAACTCTCCACCACGGTCTTTACATACGTTCGTCGTCTGTCGATCGTTTGGTCTCTTATTCTGATGCTGATTGGGCTGGTTGCCCAAACACTCGTCGCTCCACTTCCGGGTTCTGTGTCTATCTTGGTGATAACCTTGTCTCTTGGTCGTCAAAACGTCAACATGTCGTCTCTCGGTCCAGTGCCGAGGCCGAGTATAGGGGCGTGGCAAATGTTGTCGCTGAAGCTGCTTGGCTTCGTAATCTCCTACTTGAGCTTTCGTGCCCGTTAACTCGCACCACTGTTGTGTTTTGTGACGATGTGAGTGCCATGTATTTGGCATCAAACCCGGTTCAGCACCAAAGAACCAAACATGTGGAAATAGATTTACATTTTGTTAGGGAACGCGTTGCCATTGGTCAGGTACGTGTGATGCATGTTCCATCTGCTCACCAGTTCGCTGATATATTTACGAAAGGCCTTCCTACACACTTGTTTACAGATTTTCAAGACAGTTTGAGTGTTCGTCAACATCCCGCTCAAACTGAGGGGGAGTGTTAATTATTATTGTTTATGTTTAGTGTAGGTTATACCTTTTACGTATACTATAGGGCCCTTTCTGTAAATGTATTGTATGTGTATTATTTATATTCATGGAATGCATCGTTAACCCTAATGGGAAAATTACACCAATCAACATTCAAGATCCCAACACTAAAAAAACAGTCTTCCAGATTTCAACTAATACTTCAAACAGAATTCCAGCATATAACAGACTTGCCAATACTATTTTTGAAGGTTAAAACTTAAAAGGAATACAGACGGGATCGCAAGGAAGCATATCAGAGTCTAAAGGGATCGCAAGAAGATGTACCAATTAGGGATTCAGTCGGCAATTTGTACGCAAACGTACCGCGATTGGGAATGGGACGTTTGGAACACGGATCGTGGGCAATTAGGTGATCCCTGTGACTATCTGTAGAACAACAAAAGAAATAACACCATGTTAGCATCACCAATGTAATAACTCAGAGGCTTTGATGATTGATTTAATTAGCATGTAGCCACAGCAAATCAAAAATCTGAGACCACCCATTAGCCTTTAACAGGAACATATACTATGCAGCTAATTAATTACGCAATGAACTTTGTAGCGGAAGTAGAGACTCCCAGCCAGAAAATTATACGTCAAATATCTAGGTACCAATGAAGAAGGAATACAAAATAACATTTTAGATATTTTACTTGAACACACACAGTTACACATACATACACATAGTTACACATACATACACATACACATAGTTACACACACATACACATACCACCAACATTATTTCAGGTCAAGTCCAATCAATATCATCTCCAAGTCGACTACTATACACTAATCAAGGACGGGTCTGATTCAGTCCAGGTCTACAAAATAATACGTATTTGACAAAACAACTAAAATAAGCATGGCTCTAAGACCCAACTTTTTTTTAGACCGTTTTCCAACCCTCCATTCTGAAACAAATGAGTCGGATTTAGACATTAAATCCCATATCAAGAAATATTTGGTATAATTTCTGAAACAATGATTCAAAAACCTCAAGGTGGCATTCTGAAAGTTGGTATTCTATTCCGTGCTTCTTCACTATATCTAGGTACTCCTCATTCACAAACGGATTCAAAAACCTCAAGGTGGGGCCAGCAAAAAAATTTCATAGTAAACATTCCATCTAAAAGCTACAAAATAGTGAAGCAAACATTGATAGATGCTAACATATCGAACAACAAAATGCATGTTATAAACAACAAATCAATAAGGTTTATAAGAAACACACAAATAACTAATTATGGTCATATTATGTCTATAAGGTAGGATTGGTACGGTGGTGACAATGAGTAGCAACGGTAACCGATGTAATGCTACTTGAAAAGACTAATCTTATAACCCTGGTGAGAAGCGTGTAATTAGCATTTCAAAACTTAATTTCATATCTCGTATCTCCCCCAATTCATGGTATTTGGTTATTGATAAAAATGCGTTTCCCATAACCAACTTCATGTTTATTCCAATTTGAATATTTCAATATTATCTTCTGCTTAATTAACTTTAATAATCATTTGAATTCTTTTCTTAAATACGATTAGCCGGTTTTATAGCCGACTACCGTGCTATGTAGCATGACTCTCAATTGGCTGAGATTAATTTCAAAATGCCACCGTTTTCTTCTCATTCCGATGTTTACCAGGAATTGATAGAATCGATCCGTGGAAATCGCAAGGAGCTGTGGGAGTCTGGTCATTACGAGTATGTAAAGGTATGCTATCTGGATTAGTTTTCTTTTATGCAGGTGTATATATATGTATTTGTGCGTCATCTATAAAGATCGGGTGGTGCTAACGTACTCAGTACAAATTACCTTAGCGTAGTTCACATATGTTGTATAGGGGTTTATATAAAAAAAGTGTTCATTTAAGATCACCATATGTTTTCAAATCTGATTTTATCATCAGGACAGAAGCTCCCATCATCTGCATCAAGTGATTCAAAATTGAGGGGATGGGGTTAACCGAATATATAATATGGTATAAATTACATAAATAACAACATATCATAAGTTTCTGGGAGTTTATCATACTCCAAAAGGATGAAGTTGAAGGAGTGGCTAATAATTGAACAGATGGAATGGACTTATGTGTGAAAGTTTGACCATTGACTTGATGACTTATGTGTGCAAATTGATTATCGGCTTGATGATGACTGTGGTGGAGAATTGATATTCATACATATTCATGTCATCACATATCAAATGTTTTCCATGCCTGTTCGTTTATATACTGAGCAAACCAAACCAAACCAAACCAAAATACAAGTTTAATACTGTGAGCGTGTCTATAAAGCAATCGTTAACTACTAAAATGGAGTGTAAGTCATGGTTATATTGGCTGTCGATATTGTTGATTATGATACATAGTTTTATGGTCTATCAAACACAAGGGTATTGTCTAGAAGAGGAGAAAAAGGCACTACTGGAAATCAAAGCCTCACATATGAAGACACATGATTTCAAAATGGACGATTTTCTCCCGACTTGGGTTGATTATGGCAACTGTTGTGATTGGGAGAGGGTCAGCTGCAACACAACCACCGGGCATGTCACCGAGCTTTCTTTGTACCGTTTGAGAGGGAGCAAGTTGTGGCCATTAAATGTTTCCTTGTTTCTTCATTTCAAAGAGTTGAGAAATCTCAATTTGTCATATGATTTTCTTGATAAAGAGATTATCAAGACAGGTACAACGCGATTAATCGCTTTACTATTCTTTCACCTAGTTTCCAACATCATCTTTTTTTAGCAAAACATTCGAGTAAATTGACTCTATTCAAATTCATGAACACAACATCCAACTAATTTATGTACTCAAAGATGCTTCTTAGGTAACTTACTAGTTGGACAATATTTTATCTTTTGCAGGATTTGAAAGGTTGTCGAGCTTGAAGAAGTTGGAGGTATTAGACCTCAGTTGGAATTTTGATATTGATAATGGCATCCTTCCATCGTTGAGGACCCTCACCTCGCTCAAAATCTTGGATCTTAGCCACACTAGCTTGAATGGAAACTTCCCTATAAGTGGCACGTTTTTGTCTTTTCATTTCTTCTTTAAGTTATCATGCATAGATGTCTTTTTGAAAGATACTTACACCCTTTTTACACGCGATGCAGATTTTGCAGCTTTAGAGAACTTGGAGATGTTGGATCTAACCTACTGTGACTTCAATGGTACCTTCGATATTCAAGGTAATCAATATCATCATAAAACCATCATGGAAATATAGTCGCCTTGGATTCATAAACAAATTTCCCTTTTGCAAAATTACAAGACCATAGCAGAATGACTCTTCCATGTGTTGAAATCTAAAGTAGTACCTTTCTTGTGTTCGGGCAAAGAAAAATTGCAACCAGGAGTTACGTATCTGTTGTAGAGATAGTACAATCAAGTCACTTGGTCAGATATAAAAATAATTGTTCTAACGGAAGCATGATTTTTTTAAAAATGGATATAAATATATACTTGTATATGCTCTCCTAAACAGCTCTGTTGTTGTACTGTATCAAACATGAACTATAAATCTGACTGCTTCAATTCCTAAATGTAGGTTTTGAGACAGGTTCCATATTGACGAAGTTAAAAACTTTAAATCTTGGGGACAACAAATTTAATGAAAGCATCATAACATCTTTAAGTACCCTTTCATCGCTTACAAACTTGGATCTTAGCCAAAATCCAATGTTAGGACCATTTCCAGCTCAAGGTACGTGCTATGGAAGCAATATATTAATTTCACTAATTCTATTTTTTATTTAATTTACATTTAATGACCCTGATGTTGACTTAACATATTGAATGTGCAACTTAATAATAAAATGATTCCTGTATCTTATACTTATAATTTTTTTTTTATAATTACATATATGTATCTTTGTAGCTTTTTCAATTGTACATGCTTTATGGATTTTAAAATAATATATGATGTTTTATGTTAATGATGTCAGATAAGCATTTATTTTTTATAACTTTGGCATCACAAAAATAGTTACATTTAAAAGATTTGGTATCATAGAGATCACATATTCACATTGGTTACAAAAGTTGACATCGTTTTTACATAGTTATCACATTTTAAAATTAACGTCATCAAACGTATTCACAATCATATATATATATATATATATATATATATATATATATATATATATATATATATATATATATATATATATATATATATATATATATATATATATATATTATTTCTAACGGCTTTTAAATGAAAATTGTAAAAATACATATATATGTGATTGGAAAAATATGAAAATCTAAAATGTCGGTGTAAACTTGTAATCAGTTTAATTGTCGGTCTGACTAGATACAGTTAGTGAAAATGGGTGCTTCATTTAATGTTAGTAACAGTAGCTTGAATGGATAATTCTTAAGCAGTGGCATGTTTTCGTCTTCACAACGTTTTTATATACAATGCAGAATTTACAGCTTTAGAGAACTTGGAGATGTTGGATCTAAGTTATTGTGGCTTCACTGGTACCTTTGAGATCCAAGGTAATCAATGTCATCATAAAACCATCATACCATATAATCACCTTGGATTCATATAAAAATCCCCTTTTCAAAACATTACATGACCATAACATAATGACTCTTCCATGTGTTGAAATTTGAATTATGGCCCTTTTTCTTTTTATGGGATAAAGAAAAATTGCTAGGACTACTAAATTCTTTAATAGTGTAAGCATAACAATATTGAAAATGGATATAAATATATACTTGTCTATGCTCTCTTAAACATCTTAATTTCTCATATCAAACTAGAGTTTATAAATTCGATTGCTTCAATTCATAAATGTAGGTTCTGAAAGGGTTCCCATATTGAGGAAGTTGAAAACTTTAAATCTTGTGTCAAACGGATTTAATGAAAGCGTCATAAAATCTTTAAATACCCTTTCATCACTTACAACCTTGGATCTTAGCTACAATCCAATGTCAGGACCATTTCCAGCTCAAGGTACGTGTTATGACTGCATATTATTTATTATCTAGCCTTTGTACTTCATACTTCTATATAGTTCATTCTAAAGTTGTTAGAGCATCATTTTCAAACCATATGAAATCAATGGATTTCATTTTGTTTCCAGTTTACCTAGCATTTGTACTTAGACCGCTATAACCATTGTCTCACCCCCAAGGTTTTGGGTTTTGATTTAGTTTTGATGAAGGGATTTGAGTTTTGATTGTGGCTGTGTTTTCAGGATAATTGTTTCTAGTAGTCATAAACGAACCGAACGTTCAACGAACCGTTCGTGAACTGTTCGACAACAAGTTTGTTTATGTTCGTTTATTTTATAAATGAACGAACATGAACATAAATTCTTGTTCCTTTAGCTAAACGAACGAACATGAACAATGGTCTTATTCATTCAGTTATGTTCTTGAACGTTCGTTTGTGTTGTTCGTGTACGTTTGTTCATTTAAGTTCATTTTATATTCATATATATTTTATTGTGTTTGATTACATTACAACATCATATGTTCATATATGTTGATATATGTTCAATTATGTTTGTTCATCTTTGTTTGTTTATGTTCGTTTAACATGTTCACAAACATAAACGAACGAACATGAAAAATAATTTGTTAAATGAACGAACATGAACAAGAAAACTCGTTGGTTTATCCGTTCGTGTTTGCTCGTTTGTTCAGCTAACTTAAATGAACGAACATTAACATGCCCTCGTTCATGTTCATTCGGTTCGTTTACAACCTTAATTGTTTCTATTCCTGGTGCAATGGTCCATAGTTTCTCAAAGAGAATTGGCATATATTTTGTACTATTATTACACTCTAACCAAGGCTACCTATTTATAATGATGTGGAAAGACTAATGAACATATAATGCACCAAATCAACTTCAAAATGCACATATGAAAATAGCATACATAATACATGATATATGTTTTTCTTTCATATGACAGAATTATCACATCTCATTAACCTGGAGGAGCTGGATTTAAGTGGTACCCAGTTTAATGGCACACCAAATATTCAAGGTAAATGAATAGTTAGCGTCTATTATTCATCGTAAATTGTGAATAATTAAAAGTTAAAGTTCTTGAAGGCTAATCAATCATAATTCTTCAATAATAACAAACCTTGTAAGACAATTTTTTCTCTAAGAATCCTGTTTTTTCTACATGTAAGAGCTTATCCTAGCCATGGTAACTTGTTTTTTCTACATGTAAGAGCTTATCATAGCCATGATAACTTGTGACTGCTAATAATGTTCTTGAATGTTAACGATCCTAAATTCTTCCAAGATTACAAACTTTACAAGGCCATGCATGGTTTATCTAAGAATTACCTTCTTTTTTACAGCTTGTAAGACCTTATCAATATTGAAAAGGCTGGAGAGTATAAGTCTTTCTGATAACAATTTCGACAAGAGCATCATATCATGCCTAAGTGTCCTCCCATCCCTCAAGATTCTTGATCTTTCACGGTCTAAGTCATTGGGAACTTCATTTCCCGTACAAGGCATGTTTATCTTAAATGAGTCATCAATAAAGAAATTATATACAAATGTTATTTATAAATTTCCATTTTTGCTAATTATTTTACCAAAGCGATTGACACGTCTCTCTATCTAACTCAGAATTCCTTAAGTTGACTGATTTGGAAGTCCTTTTCTTGAGCAGTAGTGGTTTCAATGGAGCGATACCAATGGAAGGTAATATTCTTCCGTCATTACTTAATTAACAACATTATTATTGGTTTAAGAAGTCATCCAAAAATGAAAGACTTAAAAGGTGGTTGGGTAAGTGTCCAACACCTTATATGATTTTAACCATCAATAATACATGACTTGTAACAAGGGTTTTTGTTTAGTAACCGACATATGTAACCCGCTCTTCTTTTCATCCAGCTTTTTCATCTTTCCACCATTTGGAGGTCTTAGATTTGAGTTGGAATAGTTTTGTTGGGAGTGTCCCATCATCAATACAGGCATTATCTTCCCTAAAAGCTCTCTCATTCGCTTATAATAATCTTAATGGCTCATTATCAGATCACGGTAAGCTATCTAAAGCATGTACATTTTATTGTGTGATTGTTTAGAACAAATGTATAAATGCAATATTCTACAACAAGGCTATTGTAAAATTCTAAGCATATATAAAACTTGATACTACATATGTTCATTCACTGTATCTTGAGATACAATTTGACAGTAACTCTTAACACAACATTCCTATGAATAGTGGAGGCAAACTTGCCTTAAGAATTGAGATGACTCGACTTGAAGCAATAACTAGTATTTTATTTTATTATCTTTTGGTCAAGAGCTGTATATGACCATGCAAATGCAAGTCATATATTTTTTGAAGGTCAAAATCTTTTGTAACTTACCTCTTACACAGAACAATTATTTTCCTTGTTTGACAGGGTTGTGTGAGTTGAAGAACCTCCTTGAGTTGGATCTTAGTGGCAACATGCTACATGGAACCTTGCCTCGGTGTTTGAAAAATCTATCGTCACTTAAGTTGTTGGATATCTCTTCTAATCGATTCTCGGGGATACTTATGCCATCACTCTTTGCTAATCTTACATCTCTTGAGTATATCGATTTTAGTCATAACATATTTGAGGGTTCATTCCTATTTAGCTCGCTCTCCAATCTTATAAACCTCCAAGTTGTTCGATTCAGAAGTGATAATATCAAATTTGAGGTAGAAACCGAAGAGCCTATAGGCTGGATTCCAATGTTCCAGTTGGAAGTTCTCGAGCTATCTAATTGTAATATGAAAATGCCTAAAAGACGTGTTATTCCTGGGTTTCTAATTCACCAGCACAAGTTACAAGAAGTAGATATGTCTCACAACTCCTTGGAGGGACTTTTCCCAAATTGGTTGATTAAAAATAATACAAATCTGGAAGTTCTTCATTTGAGGAACAACTTGTTTGGCGGTATACTATTGTATAAGAATGCCAATATACAGAGGTTGGATATGTCTGTAAATCGCATGAGAGGTACTATTTTGGACCATATACCAAAGCTCTTTCCCAACATAAATTATCTGAATCTATCCGTAAATACTTTAAGTACGTGTTGTCCCGTCCTCAATGGGTGAATTGAATGGATTATGGACACTGGATTTATCTGATAATGAGTTTTCTGGAGAAGTACCAAAGGGATTGTTTGCAAACATATCTTATTTGTTGAAATTATCAAATAACAAAATGCATGGCCATGTACTCTCAGGAAACTTAACCTTGGGTAACCTCCAATGGGTTTACTTAGATAACAACAATTTCACAGGGAAAATTGGAATTATGAGTAGTGAAGATAAGCTTAAATCTTTTATATCTTTGGATATTAGCAATAACATCTTTACAGGCATGCTCCCTGGTTGGATAAGCAACATGAGTAGGATGACTGAACTTGTTGTGAGAAATAATAGTTTGGAAGGCAGGTTCCCTTGTGGTGCAGCTCCGTTTTCGTTTCTTGATATCTCCTACAATTCTTTCTCCGGACCCTTCCCGTCGTGCTTAAATTTGCAAAAGATGCAGCATCTTCATTTGGGTTCCAACAAATTCAGTGGACCAATACCTAAAGTATTTCGAAATTTAACTCAAGTTTTGACTTTGGACATAAGCAACAACAACTTTTCAGGCATGATTCCTAAATTTCTCGGTGAATTATCCACTTTGAGGATTCTTCTTTTGAGAAAAAATAACATTAGTGGTTCTATTCCAATGCAATTGTGTCAATTAAGTAATGTGAACTTGCTAGACTTCTCTGGTAACTTGCTTTCTGGTCCCATACCTAACTGCCTTCAAAATATTACCGGCTCAAGTGACCTTGCATTCTCAAAACATATTATGGTGAGTTATTTCGTTGAATCGTCTTTCCGTTATAGGGGGATTGTAGGGGCATTGCCTTTTAACCGCCACGACACCGAGGTATTGGAAACACAAGATGAAGTTCAATATACAACGAAAAGGCTCTTTCTCAGCTACAAGGGTGGCATCCTTGATTACATGACAGGATTGGATTTTTCCTGTAACAAATTAACAGGTGAAATCCCAAAAGAACTAGGATTGTTAACCCAACTTCATGCTTTAAACCTATCTCACAATCAGCTGACTGGACCTATTCCAGTAAGCTTCTCAAATCTTGCAAATATAGAAAGCCTAGACCTTTCTTCAAATGCTTTGATCGGAAAAGTTCCATCAGAACTGATTCAGCTAAAATTCCTGTCTGCTTTCAATGTTTCTCATAACAATCTATCAGGAAGACTCCCAGAAATGAAAGCACAGTTTGGTACCTTCACAGAGGCAAGCTATGAAGAGAATCCACTTCTTTGTGGACCACCATTAGAGAAGAAATGCACGAATAATTCAAAGGTGATGAACAATTCATCAGGTCAAGAAGACAGTGAGAAATGGTATGATATTGATATGACATGTTTCTATGGAAGTTCTTGTTCAACTTGTGTTGTGGTTTTTTTGGGATTCATTGCAGTTCTTTACACCAATCCTCAGTGGCGTAGAAGGTGGCTAGACGAGGTTGAAGATTGTATGCTTACATGTTATTACTTCCTTTATGATTTTGTAAGAAAGCCCTTAAATCTTTTCCATAAATAGGACTTCCTCAAGATTTTGAGTAAATGCAAACTTGCTTTCTTATGCAATTGTATTTATCTATTACCGTATATGTATGAATTTTTGGTGTGGCACATGACTTTTGTGTTATATTTTTACTTCATTCTCTATTATGTGTCTTTCTCTATTATGTGTCTTTCTGTGTTATGTTTCGGTTTCATTTTCTGCACCATACCAAAATAACAAACCATATGCCTCAAGGAAGAATTTCTTGATGTTGATTTGAGATACCTAAGGGACTATGGGTGATGTTTCAATTGCCAAATGAAGGATTTTGTCTTGATTTGTTTCAATCATTAAAGGTGTTAAGTGGTGGTTTTTATATGCGCGTAGAATATTCCAGAAGCAAAGATTAGCGCCGCTAAATTCTATGTTAGCGATGCTAATGTCTCGAAAAGATAAAATTCAGCGTTTTGAATTTCAAACCACGAGAAAACAGGATCTAGATGATGGCTGTGTCGCGCGAAGAGCCTAGCCATGCCTCGGGACCCCAATTTTCCACCACTATAAATACCGGACCCCCGTACGACTTTAGAGGCATCCCGTGGCATCAATGAGGGATCCGAAAGGCTGATTTCGTGATTTTTCTCAGTTACATTCGATAGTTTGGATAGTTCTTGGTTTTTCTATTATTTTCTCAACTCGGTATCGAGGTATTCCGCAATTGGAATTTTCGTCGATTACTCGCTTGGGGAGAAGCAAGGCACAAGTGTGGCAAGTAAGTCGTTGATGCGGTCAAAAATACTAAATTTATACCTTACGGCTCACTAGCTAGCGCCAAGTAAGGGTCGAACCGTGGAGTCCGTGGTTGGCACTTTGTGTCAATAAACCGATCTATAGTGTCATTCTATAGACAGCGGATCAATAACACGTGGGAACAAACCAAAAATCAAAGAAAACCAAATAACAAACTCAAATCTAATTGCAGATCAAGAAAACGAATAATAAACGAAACAATAACTGAATGATTACTTGCATAAACTCAAATCGAACCAACAATCGTTCAAACTCAGAACCAAACAAACATTAAAACTCCAACTATCCAGATCTACCAAAATAATCTAACTAGAACATCAAGTAATTGACGGAAATTCCAACTACGGAATACCTCGATACTGAGTTGAGAAAATAATAGAAAAACCAAGAACTAACCAAACTATCAAATGTAACTGAGAAAAATCACAAAATCAGCATTCCGGATCTCTCATTGATGCCCTAAGATGCCTCTAAAGTTGTAAGGGGGTCCGGTATTTATAGTGGTGGAAAATTGGGATCCCGAGGCGCGGCCAGGCTCTTCGTGCAGCACAGCCCTCATCCAGATCCCGTTTTCTCGGGGTTTGAAATTCAAAACGCTGCCTTTTATCTTTTCGAGACATTAGCGTCGCTAACATAGAAGTTAGCGGCGCCAATCTTTGCTTCTGGAATATTCTACGCGCGTGTTTTGAATTCAAAAACGAAGTTTCCCTGCCTTTGCCACATTAGCGGCACTAACTAGGAGGGTTAGTGGCGGTAACGTCCTAGTCCGCCTCCTTCGTCTGTTTTTCTCCGTAACTTCTCCCAATTTGCATAAAAACCCCTGTATTTACACTAAAAGCATTTACAAGCACTTTGGCACAAAAGTAAGTGATATTAGTCAATTAAGAAGGATAAACTAACTAAAACCCGACTCAATAATGACTATAATACTCGATATTACTAGGTATTATCAAACATCCCACACTTGTGCATTGCTTGTCCCCAAGCAAGTAGAGTTTTTAACAAAGACTCAAATATTTTTGAATATCTTTAATTTCAAAGTTTATTGCATTCAAGAAGTTAGATGAAAATGATTTTTGGAAAAAGTGACTAAAATACCCTTTGGAAATCACGACTTTCTAAAGAACCATTGATTACAAATTTTCGGTTCACAATTGTGCACTTACTTATTCAGATTCTAAAGGTCGTTAAGGAATTATCCATGACTTTAGATGTTGTCCGTGTAACGAGCTTTCGAAAACAATATCCTAGACCAAACGATCTTAGGTAGTGAGGTGCAAAAATGCCCTACAGGCCACCCTTTTTGATCCACCGACTCAAACAACAAAGGTCATTGACAATCCCCTCCTGAATCCCAATCCTAATATACTCCAATCGAAAATTTTCTAACTTCATAAACACTCAACTTATTTTAACTCAAAACTAGCATAACAACAACTAAACATTATCTCTTGAAAAATACCATAATGCTATAAACATTCAAAAACTATTCGTTTCCAAGCTTCAATTTCTTAAAATTTTTGAAAGTCGCTAAAATTTTGAAAAATGAGACTTTTTCCACAAAAAATTCAAAACTCTTTTCGACCGTGCCCTCGCCACACTTTAAACCGTACAACGTCCCCGTTGTACAAAAGAAAAATCAAAACAAGGGAGAAAAGAGTTACCCCTTTGGAACGGCGAATTGTTTGACTGTCGGGATCAACTATAACAGGGTCGGTTGTTCGTACCATTCTCGATGAAATCCAAGAGTTGGGGTGCAACAGTAAACACGCCGGCATATACAAGCGCAGGGGTACGGTGACCCCACACTTGCGCTATGCAACTCCGTCACTTGGTGCAACAATCACAGTTCGGAAAATATTGGTAATTCTGTAGACATAAGTTTAATTACAAAAAACTAAAAATAAAAACTAAAAAGAAACAAAATGAAAAGGTACAAGAAATATCACTCCGAATCATCGTGGTGAGTGCCTGATGGACCTGCCCAGTCGCCTCCACCCGTCGGTGGTGATGGTATCCCAAAGTGTACGAAAAGTGCACGCTGGCCCTCCACCAGCCGTCGGAGCTCAGCCCGAATCTCCGCCTGATCAGTCACCAATCCAGCCTGAGTAGCCAATATCTCTCGTAATATGGCCTGGACGTCCAAGGGCTCTGGCTCTTGATCTCGCTGAGCCTGAGATGGCTCTCTCCTCAGTCTCTGTGGTCGTGGTCGGCGAAGGCGAACCTCCAGCTGTACGGCTGGTATCTCAGCCTCTTCCTCCATCTCTACCTCCATACCCTTAGCTTGTGCTGGCTAAGGCTCACCAAGCAACATGTAGCTACCATCACCCTAGGGTGTAATAACATCCATCGCTAATAGAAATATGGCGCCCATCGGTCTCGGAAGGGATGCAGTCATCAGTCCCATGACCTCGAAGGGTAGCATGTCGTAGGACTCGGCTATGCGTGTAATATAATGCCCACCGACCAAGGGACTGGCCACTCTAGGTTGCGCGGACCCAACCAAGAACTCAGCTAACAGGTAAGGAAGTTGGAAGAACCTGTCAGAGCGCAAGAGTTCCCATAGAAATTGCAAATCCTTCGTCGGCACCTTTGCGCTGCGTAAGGGTGCAAGTGACAATCCTGTGTAATAGACGATGGATCGGCTATTGTATAGTACTAGCGGTAGCAGAAGTGGTAAATGCAATGTCGCTGATCTCGCCCAAATGGCTGCCTTCGTCACTCCCTCGTCCGGATGGCTGGTGCAAGCGGCTAAGAATGGCAGGAAGCGCGGGTCAGCAGTCTCCTACTCGGTGGAAATACCTGCTTCTCATGCAAGCTCCGCAACGGTGCACTCCCTATGAACGCCTCCCAGTCGAAATCTAATCGTTTGCTGAGATAAATCGTCACCCTGTACTCCCCAACTGCATGTAGCGTAAAACTCCAGGATAAGCTCCCAATAACAAGTCTCGTCTGCCGCATGAGACGGTCCGCCACGACATGTGAACTGATGAGCTCTATCTGCACTGGTCCAGGTGCGGACCAGATGCTGCTCCAAACGGGCATGATGCCTGAAGCTACAGCAAGTGTCCGGTCTAATGATGGTGCCACCTAGACCTCTCGACCAGCAAATACGGTCAATCGTGCCTGGGCTCCCGCGGAGCCCTGTAGTCCCTCCGCAAACTCCAAAAACGGATGCTCCGATAATGTAGCAAGTGGAACAATGGGTCTCATGCGACGTGTCATTTGCAAAAATCAATTACAAACAAAACCCAGTGCACAATTATGAGAAATGTTTGCAGAAATGGTCCCTGAGTCACATCAGTGCCATTAACCACAAGGTTAACCCCACTAACGCTGAACACATCCCAAATTTTTACGCTATCAAAGGTGGTCGGTCGGGAGGAAGTGACCATTCCTTGAATCTGCGGAGCTAGGCCCCAGATGTACCTCTCTATCTTCTTATATTCGGGAGTGACCATTCTCGGGCACAAGACAGCTAGGTCATTGAAGCGATTGGTGTAAGATGTTATTTCAGAACCTTTCATGGTGAGATTTCAAATTTCTTATTCCAGCCATTGCATTTCACTTCTCGGATAGTACTCTTCCACCATCATAACTTTTAATTCCTCCCAGCTCATGGCGTTCGCAGTAGTGAGGCCCATAGTCTTCATATGGCCATTCCACCAAGATATGGCGGAATCCATGAAAGTGCATGCAGTAAACTTTACCTTGCACTCATTCGTGCAGGAGCTTATCTCAAACACTGATTCGGTCTTCTCAAACTAGCAGGTTAGTTAAATTACACCTCCGTTGTCGTAGAAGTTTTTGGGTTTACAATTGGAGAAGTCTTTGTATGAGAAAATTCAGGAATTCCCTTGCCTATCGTCGTGAGAACTATCGTTGGCATGTCCCTACCCTTCGTGCCTTTCGGCATTGAAGTTTGTTACGGCAGTCGCCACTCTCTGTGCGATCATTTCTTCCATCGTGGCTGCATTCATAGGTGCTGGTACTGTGGTTGGTGCTTGCGTTGGTGTTGGTCCCGAATAGACTCTCGGGCTTCGTTTAGGTGGCATGACTCTGTTCCATGGATTAAAGTTGGAAACTAGTTCGTAAGTAACCATAGTTGTTACTAGCCGCTTTCTAAAAGTATGATATGTGTTTGTTGTATGATTTTTCAATGTTTTGACCAACAGTATCATAAATGTACTTAAGATAGTAAGTAGTAGTAGTAAGTATCTCACACACAATGCCCAACGTCATGTTTTAATTAAAACATAAATATCATAACATTTAATTGATTCGAGTTACAATATTTGTGGAGCGAGCATACATAGATTCGTTTTACTACCACTAGACTATTTTAAAAGAAAAGTACAATAAGCCTACACAAAATGCGAGTAGTGTAATCACTTACTCGATAGGCTACCTTATCTATCAAATGCTGAAATGGCGTACAAGGTGTCCAGCCATCTCGCTCATCATGCTAGTGGATCTATCCACTATTTGCTCTATGTCTGCCGCCCTAGCCTCAGCTACTAAGGCTCATTGCTCCAAGGCGGCCATTCTCTCCTCTAAGGAATGCACGCGGGTCGTAGTATCTACCCGATCCCCCTATAAATTCAGTATGGTAACCCTATGGCGGTATTGTTCTTCGTCGATGCGTCGAACCCGTAACATCGTGATTCAGGCCTCGCTCGCGACTTCCATCACCTCATAGTGAAGCGCTTGAACTCACGTGTCCAAGCGGGACACTCGTGGTACCATAATGGGCAAGGCTTGGTCTGCTGGGGTGCTGGGGCCTTAGGCAGGGTGCGACGGATGCATGACAAATGTAGATCTTAGGCCGTCCTCTCTAGCCCATGTGTGTAGTAATGCTGCCCACCGTGGAGGCGCATCCTAAACAGGAGCAGATGTTAATGACGAACTCAGTCTCCGAATGGGTAACACCCTCTTACGATGAGTGTTCATCCAAAGAGGAACCCCATTGGGGTGCCTATATACCTAGAAAGAGGGTGGTGGAAGGGGCTCT
This sequence comes from Cichorium intybus, assembly GCA_023525715.1. Classification (NCBI taxonomy): domain Eukaryota; kingdom Viridiplantae; phylum Streptophyta; class Magnoliopsida; order Asterales; family Asteraceae; genus Cichorium; species Cichorium intybus. The sequence goes on from CM042013.1 coordinate 77,801,670, forward strand.
TCCCTGCCCCTGATGGGGTAAGGCTCGTTGACAATCTCTCCGACGTCGATCTTCTCGTCTGACTCCTCATCTGAACCCTCTTCGGGATCCTCCTCAGGGTCTTCCTCAATCCAGCCATTAACTTCCATGGGGGGATAATAGGGGTCTCTATGATGAATCCTGCCATGTCTAAGGAAGAAAGGCGTATAAGTGTGTGAACTAAATGTCTCTTACTATAGTAATTAGTATTACTAAGTGTTGTTATGTAGATTACTTGAGTTTTACTTCGCTGTTCATTATGCTCACACTTAGTTATATGTCGGTCAAACCCTAGTCAAACGTAGTTGATCAAGCTATGTCCTCCCATGATTTGATAACATATTATACCAAGTCTAAGCATAGTGCCCAACTTAGACTTTAATGTTCTTAGTTCGTTCTATTGTGATACCGTTTATGATTGTATGACTATACTTTTATATAATAATTATTATATTCTAAAAGTATAATTGTAATGTAAAATACTAATTCAGTGGTATCAGTCCCCGTATCTATAGTTGTATTTCTTATATAGAAGAATATACTTAGTTCGCTATAGACAATTGCTCTGATACCAATCTGTCACACCCCCAAACTACGATGGCGGAATCGTCGGAGGGTGGAACGTCATACAGTATCACAACCATTGCATACAATGAAACATAAGCAGATAAACAACCATCATACATTATAATTGGAAAGTTACATGTTCAAAATGTTATTGTTCCGACCCAATTACAGTATGACAAACAAAATGAACAAAACTGACGTCTTCGCGTAGTTTTAAAATTGTCAACATTACGTTGGTGAGTTCATAAGATTTTGTAATGAGAAAAACTCAGTATTTCTTTGTAAAACCATTAGCATTTGTAATAAGAAAAACAATATTTTCTTAAATGTAAATGTAGTTTTAAACCCATAAAACCAAAATGTATAAGTAATTATTTACTTATATTGAGTGTGACAATGTAGTTTCATAATTGTATAAAACTAGTGAAGATATCGTTAAAACAATGTATGTTTGTTGTAGTTATTTTGTGAGTTGATTATAACCCTGCTACCGACTATGATGTGTGCCTGCCCGAAGTTCTTCAAGCGTCGTGAATTGATAAGACATTTGTCGTCTCAGACTCGTCGGTCTAGTTATAGCGAACAACTATAGGTGGGGATTGTCAATCCCATATAGATCTATACACAACTATCTCGCTCATTTAAGATTCAGGTTACAATCCAGGACTTACCCGGTACTTTGTTTAGTACTATGAAGAAACTGTCTCACATAACCGTTCAACGTATTGTTTTTCCTTGTTTGAAAATTTTTTCAAAACTAATTTACACTTGTAATTATCAAAATATCAATGATAATTATAGTATGTAATAATCATATATTTATATCATTATCTTTCGTGTTTTTCTCGTATCGTTGTCGTTTGTTCCATAAATTATACCTATTATAATTAATATAAATGTGTTCGTCGTGTTAACGTATTTATTCATAAAAGATGTGAAGTATTTGAAGTAAGTAATTTCTTACATCTAAGACACTAAATATAACTAATAAGATAAACAACCCATTTTTCAAGTAAGTGATCGCAACTATTAGTTTTGGTCATTTTATGTAAGTGATGGCAACATTTCTAGTATTCTCTTTTACCAAAAAGATGGTAATATTTCCAAATAGTCATTTTTCATACACAATACATTAAGATGATCATCTTTATGTCAACTACCAATTTCCCTGTAAAAAGTCATTTTCCAAACTTATTACGACGTTATAAGTTCAAATAGTCGTTATTACGAGTAAAATAAGGTTTTTCTTATAAATGGTTGTTTTACTTGCAAAAATAGTAACAATACATCTATTTTAGACTATTTTAGTTATGTAAACTTTCACAAATGATTTGTCCAACAATACATAACAAAATAGCTTTTATGACCATTTTAGTGAAAAGTGTTTGTGACATCGGACTAAAATGGATTCGGGTCAACCCAACCCAATTGGAAATTTAATAAACCCTACTCGAGATTTCTCGATGCTAATAGGATCAAAACCCTTACACTACGATATAAATTGACGTTAATAGCAATATAGCATAGTATAACGTTATAACTATAATCAAATTAAATTATGATACCATATTAAAATCAAATCAAAGTATGATGCTCTAATTAAATTAAAAGAATCAAACTTGAATGCTATAATTAAACTTCAAATCAAAGTAGATTGTTATAATCAAATAATAACCTATTTTTTTTTATAAAACTCTATTTTTATAAACACTACATTAAATTTTATAAAACTCTTAAGATGCTTGTGTTAGTGTGGAATTATGAAGACCACCAAAAGTAAAAGTTTATTCCCATTGTCTCCCACTCACACCTCCCATCATCTTTCCTTTAATTTTTCTCCCAACACATTATTCTCATCACCACTCAAACCATATCTATTCTTTCTCTCACTCTCAATCTCGAAATTTCTCCTAGAAATCTTCATATTTCAGCCAAGAACACTCCAATATACTCAAATCTTCATCCCTCTTGAAGCATTCATCAATGTATGTTGTTAAAAGTCTCAAATTCATGAATGAAACAAATTAAATCCACCAAACTATCTAAAACTCATTTTATGCATAAACCTGATTTTTCTCAGGATCCCATCAATAAAATAAGAAGTTCTGGAAATTTTCAAAAAATAACTTATTTTTATTGAATTACATAAAATAGGGCAATAATTCACATAAAATACTTTTTGCAGTCAATAAATTCTTGGAAAATTTTGGAACAACCCATATATTGATTAAAGTTGATTTCTAAAGTTTCATGCATTTATATTACAGTTTGATGCTTATTTTGTATTTTATTTTGTTGTAGATAAATAAATTGAAAAATATAGTTATGCATGCTAAAAACTAGATTTTATATTTTTCGCACCTTATTAACATTTTAAAGACTCCATGACAAAATTTACAGATTATTTTAAGAATGTTTGCTTATTTTTCCTGATTTAATGATTATTTAATGGTTTAAATTGATAATAAACAGCTACACATATCCAAAAATTATAAAACCTTGTCAGAATATCATATATAGCATGTTAATCATAAATAAAAAGTCTAATGAATTTCTCTTAATATTTTCCTATTATTTATGATTTTATTGATTAGTTAATAATGAAAAACATAAGAAATACTTCCCATAGTCCAAAATATCCAAACTATTTACAGTAGGGTCAATATAATGTTATAAAACTATGGTTAATGTTCCAGAATTTTTGGGAATAATTTATTATTTTTACCGAATTTTGTTGTGGTTTAATTATTAAAATACTAAATAAATACTAAAGCAGTTAAGAAAAATATGAAAATTTTACAGTAATTACTATTTTATGAAATAATGATTTTCTGAAAATTTCAGAATGTTTCATTACAGTTTAGTATTTAAAACCATTTTCCTAAATATCTAAGCATGTAAAAATGCATTTTTAATGATTATTTCATATAAATAATTGTTTATAATATATAAAATCTGTAAATACTTATAATTTGACTAGTTATTATTTTAATAAGAAATTATTAAAATCTTGCCTAATGTGAAGATATAAATTAATTAAGCAAAGTAATTAATTCAATTTAAAATTCATTTAACATATGAATACATTAATATTCAAAACAAAATTTGGTTTATTGTTAATTCATCTAATATAAGAATATGTGTCTAATTATTTTTATTAATATTATATTCCCATTTATCGATTCCTAAGCCAAAACTATTAATTATATTAGGTTCTACGACATTTTGACTCGAGTCGTCTATCGTACAACATGCACATACCTTATTGGACTAACGTGAGTAATCTACCTCATATTTTATAATTTTCAATACTTTTGGGGTGTATCGTGTGGTTCTAATATGTTTTCAACTTCATTTTATTATTTTATCACAATTGAGACATTGTTGGGACATTTATACTTGAATCATTATTTGTATAATTATTGTTTGTTTACGCTACATGTACTTGTAGTGCATTATCATTTTTAGTCTAATCTCCATGACTATGCCCGTATTCTTGAGGTACGTTATGGACAATAATAGCGCTATTGGGTTGACCACCCCGCCTTGGGACGCTAAAGTGATTGATTGCACGTGGTTGAGTATGTATGATGATTAGATGCTCCATCCTATATATATATATATATATATATATATATATATATATATATATATATATATATATATATATATATATATATATATATATATATATATATATATATATATATATATATATATATATATATGTATATATAGGGTGATGACTTATTGTTGTTGTTATCATTTGTTAATCAATTTTTGATTTATAAACCGTTATCTCAATAATACTTGCTTGTCGACTTCCAAAGAAAACAAGTTTCAAATTATAAATATTTCAAACTCACAATTTTTTTTAATAAAACTAGATTACTCACCAACTCTCGTAGTTGACCTGTTTTTACCCACGATGCAGATTTGAAGAATGAAGTTGATGAAAAGTAGGGTATACCTTAGAAACCCACAATACTATTTAAATTTGATGTAATAAATGTTGTTTGTATTTGAATTTTTATTTGTACGTTGTGGATCTTGTTTGCCTACTTAGTACTTAATTGAATCTAATCATATTATAACATAGTTGTCATGAGACTTTGAACAATATATCACGCCTTGATCGATTCCGCCAAGGATCGGGGTGTGACAGATTGGTATCAGAGCCCTTGACTATAGGGAATTAGGTTAATAGCCTTGACCTAGTCTATAGCCTCTAGGGTCCTCTCGTATGCTAGTTTATAAAATGCACACACAACTGCATGCAACTCGCACTTAGAAAATCCTAGGAATACCTTTGTATGCTAATTGCTCCCTTATGTGCTTACGTATTATTCCCGACACTTATATGTGTGCATACACTTGTGAATTTTCTCCCCTTTCTCTTAAAATCACATACATACTCAAATGGTTTCAAAATAAAAATTTATATACATATATATTCCTTAGAGCTCATAGGAAATTAAAAGTCATCCACTCTAGTTGGGTAGGATCAAAGTAATGGACGCGTAGTAACTGGAAGGGGGAGGTGCCGGTAGCCCGAAAGTCCTGACTAGGTAAGCATTCGTATACATCCCAATCAACCGAGGGACCAGTTTGCTTACCTGGGGACCAAAGGCGAGAGTTCCCAAACCTATAGGCCAAAGCGCGTTATTCACATTACTTTTGAGCCATCAAAATACCCGACCTTATCAAACGTATCCGAAAGGATACACTCCAAAATGGCCAACTCATTGGACTATTAAGTTCCCTAATGGGCCTTGAAGTGGGAAAAACATGTGAAAACTTAGTATTGTAGGGGCCCACGCAATTGCTACATGCTTCACATTTAGTACCCATGGAAAGCCCAAAAGGTGCCCAACACTCCTAACCATGGCCCAACAAGTGTTTTACAATCATTTTACCTAACAATGTCTACAAACTTAATTTACAAATAACTCACAAGTCCATATGCGTGTTTCTCATAGATGGCATTACGACCCCCTCTGTAACCATTGTAACTATCACCATATGTCCACCAGCCCGTGTCGCCTTTGTACGACATGTGGTCGCTATGGGTACTTGGCGAACACATGTCGTGCACCAAAAACTCAGCGACCATTCGCTCTACCCTCAAATCAGCAAACACAAACCCAGTATCCAACTGGAACATGCTTCAACTGTGGTGACCCCACCCATTTCAGAAACGCGTGTCCTAGGCTTGTCAATATCATTAACACTCAAACCCAGGAAAATCCAACAATGCATGTTCCAGCTCCCAAAGGCCGAGCATTTGTCATTAACGCAACCCAAGCACAGACTGATAACAAGGTCGTAAATAGTACGTTTCTCATAAATGACTGCTACGCGTCAGTACTTTTTGATTCAAGTGCCGATAAAAGTTTTGTGTCTTTGGAATTTGAACCCATACTTCACACACCTCGCCCGATTCTTGATGAAAACTTTACCGTAGAAGTCGCCAATGGAAAATACATTTCACTCAATGCAGTCATCCAAGATTGCAATTTTGATTTTTGCGGTCATAAATTTTCCGTCAATTTAGTTCCTATGGAACGTGGTAGCTTCGACATCATCGTAGGAATGGATTGGCTATCCCAAAATCATGCTGAAATAGTATGTTACGAGAAGTTTATTCGTATTCCTCTTGCCGACGGTCAAAGTCTTTGTATTTATGGCGAGACTCGTTCAAAAAAGCTTAGTCTTATGTCATGTACTCAAGCTCGATCATATCTACGTAAAGAATACATGGCTTTCTTAGCCCATGTGGTGGAAACAAAGGTCGAAAAAAGAAGATCGAAGATATTCCGATTGTACTAGACTTTCCCGACATCTTTCCCGATGACGTATCTGGACTCCCTCCAGTACGTGAGCTAGAGTTCCGCATCGATCTCGTTCCTGAGGCTGCTCCCACAGCCAAGTCTCCATATCGGTTGGCTCCAACCGAGATGCAAGAATTGGCAAGTCAGCTCCAATAATTAACCGATAAGGGATTTATCCGCCCTAGTACTTCACCCTGGGGAGCCCCGGTTCTCTTCATCAAAAAGAAAGATGGTTCGTTTCGTATGTGTATCGATTATCGGGAGTTAAATAAATTGACCATCAAGAACCGATATCCGTTACCTCGGATCGACAACCTTTTTTATCAGCTTCAAGGAGCTTCATGCTTCTCAAAAATCGACCTCCGCTCGGGTTATCACCAACTTTGAGTACGGGAAGAAGACATCCCCAAAACCGCTTTCCGAACCCGCTATGGTCATTACGAGTTCACCGTTATGCCTTTTGGCCTAATGAATGCCCCTGCCGCATTCATGGACTTGATGAATCAGGTATTTAAACCTTATCTCGACCGTTTTGTTATCGTCTTTATTGATGACATCCTCATTTACTCCAAGACAAAGACAGACCATGAAAGACACCTTCGTCTAACTCTCTAAACATTGCAAGGAAATCAGCTTTATGCCAAATTTTCGAAATACGAGTTTTGGTTAAATGAGGTACAATTCCTCGGTCATATTGTAAGTGAAAAGGGTATTTTAGTCGATCCCGCAAAAGTTAAAGCAATCAAGAATTGGAAAGCCCCACGTACCCCCAAGGAAATTTGGTCATTCCTCGGTTTAGCCGGCTATTACCGGCGTTTCATTTCAAATTTCTCAAAGATCGCTTTACCGCTTACTTTTCTCACTTGCAAGGGTACGCCATTTGATTGGGGACCCAAGCAGGAAGACGCTTTCCAAACTCTTAAACAAAGATTGTGTGACGCTCCAATTCTTACACTCCCTGAAGGATCCGAAGATTTCGTGGTATACTGCGATGCCTCCAATCTCGGTCTAGGTTGTGTTTTGATGCAAAGGGGAAAGTTTATAGCTTACGCATCGCGACAACTCAAAATCCATGAAAGGAATTATACGACTCATGATTTGGAGCTCGGTGCCGTGGTTTTCGCTCTTAAAATTTGGAGGCATTACCTTTACGGCACTAAATACGTAATTTTCACCGACCACAAGAGCTTGCAACATATTCTTAATCAAAAGGAACTCAACATGAGACAAACACGTTGGGTCGAACTCCTAAATGATTACGAGTGTGAAATACGCTATCATCCGGGCAAGGCAAACGTGGTAGCCGATGCGTTAAGTCGAAAAGAACATGCCAAAGCATTTCATCTAATATGTTCTCCTATCTTGTCCAATCTCAGTGACCGAATTCGTGGAGCCCAACACTCGGCAATTACCGAAAATGACATGCCCACGAGAATTGATGGGGAGTTGGAAAGTAAATCTGATGGTATTTTCTATTATCAAGATCGCATCTGGATCCCAGATCGCGACAATCTTCGTACCTTCCTGATGGAAGAAATCCATAAAACTCGATATTCCATTCATCCTGGTGCTGACAAGATGTATCATGGCCGGAGAACCAATTATTGGTGGTCGGGAATGAAAAATGATATTGCTTTATTCGTGGCCAAATGTCTTACATGTTCTAGGGTCAAAGCAGAACATCAATGACCTTCTAGACTATTGGTCCAACCGGTAATCCCCGAGTGGAAATGGGAAGCGATCGCCATGGATTTCGTAACCAAACTTCCCCGTACCACCAAGGGACACGACAGCATTTGGGTAATCATTGACCGTTTGACCAAATCCGCTCATTTCCTTCCCATCCGTGAACATTTCAAGGTCGAACAACTTGCTCGAATTTACATCGACGAGATAGTCGGCATGGCATCCCTCTCAGCATCATTTCAGATCGTGATGGGAGATTTCTCTCTCGGTTTTGGCAATCACTTCAAGCAGCCATGGGAACCGCCTCGATCTCAATACTGCCTATAATCCTCAAACCGATGCTCAATCTGAGAGGACAATTCAAACACTCGAAGATATGTTGAGGGCGTGTGTCTTAGATTTCGGAGGAAACTGGGACTCTCATTTACCGTTGGTGGAATTCTCCTATAATAACAGTTATCATTCCAGCATCAAGATGCCACCATTTGAGGCATTGTATGGCCGTAAATGCCGATCTCCTATTTGCTGGCATGAAATTGGCGAGTCCCACGTGATTCGTGCAACAGTGGATTCTCCAATCATTGGTCCTGAGCTTATCCAGGAAACAACCGACAAAATCAGTCAAATTCGCAATAACCTTCTAACAGCTCGTAGCCGACAAAAGAGTTACGCCGACAAGCGACTCAAACTGCTTGAATTTACCGTGGGTGACATGGTCATGTTAAAAGTGTCCCCATGGAAAGGTGTGGTTCAATTTGGAGGCAAGGGTAAATTAGCACCACGCTATGTAGGCCCGTTCAAAATAGTAGCCTACGAGTTGGATCTGCCAATAGAGCTTAATAAAGTTCACCCAGTATTTCATATAGCCAACCTCAAGAAGTGTTTAGCTGACGAGAACCTTCATGTTCCTCTCAAGGATATCCAAATCGACGAGACAATGCAATTTATCGAGAAACCCTTGGAAATTGCAGACCGAAAGGAAAAGCAACTCAAAAGAAGTCGCATTCCCATGGTCAAGGTTAGGTGGCAGTCAGCACGTGGACCTGAGTATACATGGGAGCGTGAGGATCAAATGCGTACCAAATACCCGCAACTTTTCTCTTAAGGTACTATCTTCTTAAATTTCGGGACGAAATTTCCTAAAGTAGGGGAGACTGTGACATCTGACTAAAATGGATTCGGGTCAACCCAACCCAATTGGAAATTTAATAAACCCTACTCGAGATTTCTCGATGCTAATAGGATCAAAACCCTTACACTACGATATAAATTGACGTTAATAGCAATATAGCATAGTATAACGTTATAACTATAATCAAATTAAATTATGATACCATATTAAAATCAAATCAAAGTATGATGCTCTAATTAAATTAAAAGAATCAAACTTGAATGCTATAATTAAACTTCAAATCAAAGTAGATTGTTATAATCAAATAATAACCTATTTTTTTTTATAAAACTCTATTTTTATAAACACTACATTAAATTTTATAAAACTCTTAAGATGCTTGTGTTAGTGGGGAATTATGAAGACCACCAAAAGTAAAAGTTTATTCCCATTGTCTCTCACTCACGCCTCCCATCATCTTTCCTTTAATTTTTCTCCCAACACATTATTCTCATCACCACTCAAACCATATATATTCTTTCTCTCACTCTCTATCTCGAAATTTCTTCTAGAAATCTTCATATTTCAGCCAAGAACACTCCAATATACTCAAATCTTCATCCCTCTTGAAGCATTCATCAAGGTATGTTGTTAAAAGTCTCAAATTCATGAATGAAACAAATTAAATCCACCAAACTATCTAAAACTCATTTTATGCATAAACTTGATTTTTCTCAAGATCCCATCAATAAAATAAGAAGTTCTGGAAAGTTTCAGAAAATAACTTATTTTTATTGAATTACTATAATTATTGCAATAAAATAGGGAAATAATTCACATAAAATACTTTTTGCAGTCAATATATTCTGGGAAAATTTTGGAACAACCCATATATTGATTAAAGTGGGTTTATAACGTTTCATGCATTTATATTACAGTTTGATGCTTATTTTCTATTTTATTTTGTTGTAGATAAATAAATTGAAAAATATAGTTATGTATGTTAAAAACTAGATTTTATATTTTTCGCACCTTATTAACATTTTAAAGACTCCATGACAAAATTTACAGATTTTTTAAGAATGTTTGCTTATTTTTCCTGATTTAATGATTATTTAATGGTTTAAATTGATAATAAACAGCTACACATATCCAAAAATTATAAAACCTTGTCAGAATATCATATATAATATGTTAAACATAAATAAAAAGTCTAATGAATTTCTCTTAATATTTTCCTATTATTTATGATTTTATTGATTAGTTAATAATGAAAAACATAAGCAATATTTTCCTTAGTCCAAAATATCCAAAATATTTACAGTAGGGTCAATATAATGTTAGAAAACTATGGTTAATTTTCCAGAATTTTTGGGAATCATTTATTATTTTTCCCGAATTTTGTTGTGGTTTAATTATTAAAATACTAAATAAATACTAAAGCAGTTAAGAAAAATATGAAAATTTTACAGTAATTACTATTTTATGAAATAATAATTTTCTGATAATTTCAGAATGTTTCACTATTTTTTAGTATTTAAAACCATTTTCCTAAATATCTAAGCATGTAAAAATGCATTTTTAATGATTATTTCATATAAATAATTGTTTATAATATATAAAATCTGTAAATACTTATAATTTGACTAGTTATTATTTTAATAAGAAATTATTAAAATCTTGCCTAATGTGAAGATATAAATTAATTAAGCAAAGTAATTAATTCAATTTAAAATTCATTTAACATATGAATACATTAATATTCAAAACAAAATTTGGTTTATTGTTAATTCATCTAATATAAGAATATGTGTCTAATTATTTTTATTAATACTATATTTCCGTTTATCGATTCCTAAGCCAAAACTATTAATTATATTAGGTTCTACGACATTTTGACTCGAGCCGTCTATCGTACAACACACGCATACCTTATTGGACTAATGTGAATAATCTACCCCATAGTTTATAATTTTCAATACTTTTGGGGTGTATCGTGTGGTTCTAATATGTTTTCAACTTTATTTTATTATTTTATCACAATTGAGACATTGTTTGGACATTTATACTTGAATCATTATTTGTATAATTATTGTTTGTTTACGCTACATGTACTTGTAGTGCATTATCATTTTTAGTCTAATTTCCATGACTATGCCCGTATTCTTGAGGTACGTTATGGACAATAATAGCGCTATTGGGTTGACCACCCAGCCTTGAGACGCTAAGGTGATTGATTGCACGCGATTGAGTGTGTATGATGATTAGATGCTCCATCCTATATATATACATATATATGTATATATAAGGTGAGGACTTATTGTTGTTGTTATCATTTGTTAATCAATTTTTGATTTATAAACCATTATCTCAATAATACTTGCTTGTCGACTTCCAAAGAAAACAAGTTTGAAATTATAAATATTTCAAACTCACAATTTTCTTTAATAAAACTAGATTATTCACCAACTCTCGTAGTTGACCTGTTTTTACCCATGATACAGATTTGAAGAATGAAGTTGATGAAAAGTAGGGTATACCTTAGAAACCCACAAGACTATTTAAATTTGATGTAATAAATGTTGTTTGTATTTGAATTTTTATTTGTACGTTGTGGATCTTGTTTGCCTACTTAGTACTTAATTGAATCTAACCATATTATAACATAGTTGTCATGAGACTTTGAACAATATATCACGCATTGATCGATTCCGCCAAGGATCGGGGTGTGACAGTGTTTCCATGACTTTTTGTCAAAAATCATATAGTGCACTTTTTATGACCATTTTACCAATAAAGTAAACATATGTATTTTTGTTGGTGATTTAGATGTGTAAGAGTCGTATATGTTATTTTCTTGAACTAAAAATGTATTTTAGTTTATCTTAACACACTTTTCATGTAAAACACTTTTGTAGTAAAATAACTAAACATATGTAATATACCATGTTTCAAGAGCAAGACAAGTACTTTAATGACTTGCCTTCTCCCCCTTAAAACATTTAAAAAGGTAGAAAATAAGGGTATGTACTCACCTTGATGTTCTGCTTAAGAGATGGTGAGTTAGAATGAAGGATCTAGTCTTGGAACCAAAGATGAACTTGAAATCCTTTAGAAGTGCCCTATGATTTTCGATGGATTCAAGGGTAAACAAAGAGTAGAAAAGATGGAAATGTGAACTTGAACATGAGAAGCATGATTATGAACTTACCACTAAAAGAACCTTGCTAAACGCTGGAAAACCTTGAATTGGAAACTCTTGAGAGATCTTTGAGAGAGTATGAGAAATGAAGTTTGAAGATGAAGTGAAGGTGGGGGGGGGGGGGGGCTCTCGGCCTTATATAGGAGAGGAGGGGCAGGGAGGTGAGGTGGTTTGCATGGGAAAGTGGCAAAGCATGGTGTTTTGATTATTTTAATTTCTAGGTTAAGACTTTTGATTATTTAATTCAATGTAAGACATGTTGGGTGGCTTTGAGATGATTATAAGAAGATGAAAATTGTCTTTAGTTAGTTTTTATAAAAACTATTTAGTCTCGTTTATAAAAGCTTGAGTTTTTATAAAAGTATGGTAAGAGGTGTTGTGTATTTGTATAAATTTGAAAGATATAATTACTAACTATTATGTAAATCAATATTATTGAAAATAATATTAATAACTACGTAATTAAATCATTTCCCAATTCGTTTCGCAGAAATATAGGCGTTTAAGCGCGGTAAACTTCTGAATTCGCGATATATGACGTTTCGCCTGAAAAATAATCGGAATATAGAATTAAATACTAAATCACATTACGCTCTATAAACTTGTTTCGATATTTCATACTTAATGTTTAAGGCACGCTGTAATGCATTTAATGCCTAATTCCTGTGTATATTATTGTTCCTAACGACTGAACTGCTGTAACTTTTGTATGCGAACTCCGTTTTCGACGTTCTATGTGTCTGCATATTCGTAAGCACGAATACATCATGTTATGAATATTAGTTATACCAAAATAATATTTGTGCGTTTTATTGCATTTCTACGCTATTGTAGTCTATTATACGCATTGTATAACGTTCACTCAATAACTGATTCAAACTGGCGCATGTAGTATTATAATATTCAATAATACAATAGGAAATTTATGAAAATTACATTTTAACATTTTAACCTAATTTATGCTTTAGTCGATTTTATTAACTTTTTTTTACCAAAATTGACGGATGTCACATAATTCCGGATTGTAATTTCTTATTTGAAATTTGATGGCCCCTCCTTTTGTTTTCTACTTATTTGGCTTTTTATATAAACTAGTGGTGATGCCCGCGCGTTGCGGTGGGTTTATTAATCATGTATATTCAAAACTATTTATGTAATGCCCTATTACACAAAGAATACTTTTTGGTTTTACTATTAAAAAATGACCAATACTACATTTTTATAATATCGTTATTCTCAGGGACCAAAACTATAATTATGCAAATTAAAAACTATAGGGATCAAAATTGTAATTATCTTAAAATAGAAACTATAAGGACCAAAACTGCAATTATTACAAACTATAAACTATAAGGATTGAAATTGTATTTGTTAAACATAAAAAGTATAAGGACCAAAGTTGTAATTATGCAAATTAAAAACTATAGGGATCAAAATTGTAATTATCCTAAAATAAAAACTATAAGGACCAAAACTGTAATTATTACAAACTATAAACTATAAGGACTGAAATTGTATTTATTAAACACAAAAAGTATAAGGACCAAAGTTGTAATTAACTCATTTTAGCTTTTAATGGCAATATAGTAATTTTTGTAAATATTATGGGCATTTTTTTTTCCTGTAATTTAATAGGATAGTAAGGACTAAAATTATAATTAGTAATTATAAAGGACGAAACTGTAAATTAATACGGGTTACACAATATAGCTACCAAAACTATAATTATGCAAAGTAAAAACTATATGGACCAAAATTGTTATTATCATAAATTAAAAACTATAGGGATCAAAATTGTAATTATCCTAAATTAAAAACTTTAATGACTAAAATTTTAATTAATATAAACTATAAACTTCAATGGTTAAATTGTAATTTGAGGAAAGCTAAAAGGAAAAAGATGCAGCAATTTTACACTGATTTGTGCGTTTGGTCCTAACTTTTTTTTTAACTCGGACCATCCCTACTGTTTGATTTTATTGCGCGCTCGGTCTCTAATAGATGTAAAAAGTCTGATTTACCCTTAAAATTTTATTTTTTAATTTTCTTTATTATTTTTTGAGTTAAAAAAAAAAAAGAAAAAAAGAATTCTCACACCCAATCACACACACCCTCTCTCCCCCCTCCCTCTCTCTCTCTACTGTGAAAACCCACGAGCAACAACCCACCATGTTCATTCTATCTTCTGATTTTTGACATCGTGTGTGGAAACCGGTGTTCTTCCCAGATGTTAATTCGATCTCTATGTTGCTTGTGTTCTTCACGTGTGCGACCCTTCTCAGGAACTACTATCCATTCCCCGTCGATTGGAGCCTTAAAATACCACCGATACCCACCCCCGATCATTATGAACTCTGATTGATTATAACAGGCGTGATACAAATATCCCTAAAATCAATATACAGGAAGCAAAATCAAAATATTAACAAAGAACAAGGGAACATCTAAAAACACGAGAGCAATGGGCAAATTGGTTTGGTTTCCTTCAAATCCACAAATTTACTTCATTCTCTTTGAATCCAGCCAACAATCAGTCTGCGGTTTGTATTTTTTTGGCTACCATGGTCGACGGTCACCTCCATCTATGTCTTTGGCACCGGAAACGGCGGATGTTAGTGACCTATTTTCTGCCAATGTAAAGAGTGAGAAATCGAATGTATCTACGAGTAGAGAAAAAGCAAGAGAGAGATCGATCTAATCAAATGAAGGAATGGGGTATTTGGAAATTTTTCCTTTTTTCTTTTAATTGAAAAAATAATAAACAAATAATAAAAAAATAAAAACTTAATTATTAAGGATAAATTAGTCTTTTTATATCTGTTAGGGACTAAGGACGCAATAAATACCTAATTTAGGGACCGTCCGAGTTAAAAAAAAAGTTAGTGACCAAGTGCGTAAATTACCCCAAACTACAGGGACAATTCGTGTAATTTACTCTTTGTAATTTGATTCAATGGCAATTTTGTAATTTCTGTCAAAATAATGGCTACTTTCTATAATAACTTTACATTGAAATATCGGAAAGAAATACTTACGCATCCACAACAACTTTTCTGATAACAGACCCCGATTTTTCTCTCCCTTTAAACAAGATATGGCCTTCTCCTTCGCTCCGATGCCTTTATCTCACCCTGAGGAGATACTCCATGATCTTTCCCCCTTTATACTAATCCATAAAAATGGTACCATTGAACGGCTAGTCGGAAAAGAGGTCACGCCACCATCAACCGATCCCACCACCGGAGTCCACTCCAAAGATGTTCGAATCTCACCAGAAACAGGCCTCTCCGCCAGGATTTACTTGCCAGGAGCAACTACTTCCCAAGATCAGAAATTACCTCTCCTTATTTACTTCCACGGAGGTGGTTTCGTTTTCGGAACTGCTTCCAGTACCATGTTCCAGCCCTTCCTTAACAAGCTTGCTTTGGAAGCACAAACAATCATTGTTTCTGTTGATTACCGAAGGGCCCCAGAACATCTGTATCCAGCTCAATACGACGATTCTTGGGAAGCCATCAAATGGGTTGCTTCTCATGCAACAAGAAACGGGACGGAGCCATGGCTTAATGACTATGCTGATTTTGAACGTGTCTTCTTTGGTGGTGAAAGTGCTGGTGCAAACATAGCTCACCACATGGGGATGCGAATTGGGTTAGGGAAAGACTTGGATACTTTTGGTGATGGATTCAAGCTTTTCGGGCTTGTATTGATCGATCCATACTTCGGGGGGGAAACACTAATTGGTGGGGAGGTTGTGGCCGATGTTAAGGAAAGAAATATCTTGGAAAAATTGTGGCGGGTAATGAACCCATCTTTTAGCAGTTTGGATGACCCGTTAATAAACCCCGCAAAAGACCCGAATCTTTCAAAGTTAGGTGGTCGAAGGGTTCTTGTTTCTGTGGCTGAGAAAGATTTGTTGAGGGATAGAGGATGGTACTATTATGAAGTTCTGGGAAAGAGTGGATGGAATGGACAAGTAGATATAATTGAAGCGAAAGGAGAAGGACATGTCTACCACTTGTATCTACCTTTTCGTGAAAACGCTTTAACTTTGTTCAAGACTTTGTCTTCTTTCATCAATGTAGACAAGTAAATGTACGAGGGGTTAGAGCATGTCACTAATCCTAATAAATAAATATATGTCGTGGAATAAATTTTACATTTCTATCAATAAGGGTGTGTTCCTATTCAAGGTTTGTTATGTGTTAGACACTTAGATTAAACGGTGTGGGGCAAAGGATGCCATCGATATCCGATCGACATGGCATGGGGATGTAAACGGTGTGGGGCAAAGAATGCCATCGATATCCGATCGACATGGCATGGGGATGTAAGTGGGAACCACTACTCCTTTCCGTCTATTCTCTCTCTTTTTTCTTTCCTACCATCAACATCATCTCATTGCAATAATATTAAAATGGCATGGTCTCTAGATGGAGCATAAATGGAATAATGTCAAAAACATCCGCACGGTTCAGCTTCAGACTTTCTATTACTTTGGATATGTATATGTTGTATATGTTCATATACATATATTTATGTATATTTGTCTGTACATGTGTCAGCGCATACATGTATGTGTAGGGGATAGACATGCCACGTAAACCTATATGCATGTGTGTCATGATCTTGTAGCTTCGGAATAATTTATCGAAGGACCTAAGAAAACATGGCAGGTAACTAATAAACAAATGAAGATATTTTGTTGCATCTTTTTGGTTTTAGTTTTTAAACATTCTGTGATTATATAGTCGGGCTAATTTGTTGTTTTAAATAGGGAAAATGACTTATAAGGGTAACAATGTTTCAAAAGTGTTCATAAAATACCATCGACGTTTAAAGTGTTCAAAAAATACCATCGATGTATACCCTCTGTACGCATTATACCCTCTAACTATACGTGTTGTTCACAATTGACCCTCAGGTCACCGGTTAGCAATCGGTCATTTAGTGACTTGGCATATTATTTGCTTACTTGGCATATATAATGCTTAGTTGGATTTAATGGTTTACATATAAGACATTGGGGTCACACACGTATTAGGGTAAAAAGGCATTCCTCTCATCCTCTGTAAACGGCACAAGGAAAGAAGACCATGTCAATCTCAAGCTCAAACAGCAACAACTCCAAACAAAGGAAGACACTTGACTATTCGAACCCTTGTGGGTGTGGCTATCCGTCTCGAATTTGGACGTCATCTACTACAACTAATCCTGGTCGAAAATTTAGGGTTTGTCAAAACTCTTTGGTAAGTGTATTACCCAACAGTTTACAGTCTTATTCTTGTACACAATTGGTTGATTATGTGAACTCATTTTTATTAATGAAGGAAAAAAAGAAGAAAAGTTGTGGATTTTGGGAATGGGTTGAGGAAGAAGCAAAGTTAGAAGATGTGGGAGAGTCAAGCTCCTTTGAATTGAAAATCTCAAAACTGGAAAACGATTTCAATTTGTACAAGTTGAAGATGGATATGGAGTCAATGAATTTTAGAAAAGAATTGGCTGAAATGAGGAGGACAGTGATGATTCTAAAAGTTTCTGTGTTGGTGTTGCTGATTTCGTTTGTATTGAAATTAGTAATGCAATAAGTTAATATATTTTGTAATTTTAATAGTTTAAGGACCAAATATGTAAGATATGTGAAACTATGTTGTTATTATGGGACCAAAACTAACTATGTTGTTATTATGGGACCAAAAATGTTAACACATTTAAGTGGGACCAAAACTGTTAAAACAGTTTAATGGGACCATTTAAAGTACATTGCCATTTAAGGACCAAAACTGTTATAACAGTTATGAGACATTTAAGGACCAAAATTGTTGCCATTTAAAGTACGTTGCCATTTAAGGACCAAAACTGTTATAACAGTTATGAGACATTTAAGGACCAAAACTGTTAACCTGTTATGAAAATGGGACGAAAACTGTTAACACAGTTAAATGGGACCAAAACTGTTAAAACAATTTAATGGGACCATTTAAAGTACGTTGCCATTTAAGGACCAAAACTGTTATAACAGTTACCAACCAAAAGTAAAAAAGAAGTAGTGAAAGTATGTTGCTATTATCGATCCCTTATCGATTCCATCATTAACATAAAACATGGTATGCACCATAAAGGTTGTTTACAGATATCACAAAACATGGGCCTAACAATATATAACAAAATATGTGCCTTTTAAAGTTTTAGGCCCTATTACACAAAAATACACACGAAATATGTGCCTTCTAAAGTTTTAGGCATAATTACACAAAAAACCACATGCTCACACCTCCTAGTTTAAATTCACCGGATTTTCAGTGCTTTCTCCACTCCCATCTTTTGTGATAACCCTTTTCTTTAAATTAATTTTGGTGAGTCTTTCAGATGGCATTCGCCTCTTTGGATTTTTACCACTGCCACCCATATCTTCAACTGCTTCATTTTCTTGTTTTTCATCACCATCTTCTTCGCTTTGTTGTTCTACTTCACCAACTTCTTCCTTTTGTTCTTCTACTTCATCACCTTCTTGTACATTTGGTTCTTCCTTTTGTTGTTGTACTGCATCACCATCTTGTACATTTTGTTCTTGTACTGCATTATATTATCAATATTAGTATTGGAGTTACAAAAAATAAAGACAAAATACACATAAGAAGCAAACCGTTTTTGAGCGAGGGACATTTTCTTTTGTTGTGTCCTTGCTGATGACAATGCCCACATTTTGGAATGACCCCCTTCTTAGTAACTGTATGTTTCCCGTCTTTTTCAGTAGCACGTATTTTCCTGTTTACTTTTGGTCTCCCAGGCATTCGTCTACGTTTGGGGGGCATGATCGGATGACAATTCGAAGTTGGCCACATGTCTGTCCCATTTATAGGGTTAATGTTGTATCTATAACAACTACTAAACATTTCTGTTCTGAACCAAATTGAAACATACTCCTCCACCTTCCCATTCAAGCATAATATTGCAGCAACACCATGCAAACATGGTATACCAGATATTTGCCAGGATCTGTAGCCACATGTACTGTTCTTCAAGTCAACTGCGTATACCTCATGCAATAATCTGACCTCAAATTTTTGAAATCCACTTGGAGTTACATCCCAATACCAAAACTGTTTAACTATTAAGGACCAAAACAGATTAAGGACCAAAACTGTTTAACTATTAAGGACCAAAACTGTTATGAAAGTGTGTTGCCATTTAAGGACCAACACTTGAAAGTATGTTACCATTTATGACCAAAACTGTTAAACTATTAAGGACCAAAACAGATTAAGGACCAAAACAGATTAAGGAAATTATGATTATACCTTGTGCCCGTCAGAAATTAGGGTTAGGCCTCTGCCATCTCCCATTTCAATATCGTCAAGGAGTAGATCTAAGAACCATTTCCATGTTGCCTTGTTCTCTACTGCAACCACAGCCCATGCTAGAGGATACATTTGGTTGTTAGCGTCCCTACCAACTGCTGATAAAAGCTCACCTCTACAAATACCCTTCAAGAAACATCCGTCAATGCCAATCACCCTTCGACAACCTTCAACCCAACCATCTTTCACACCTTTCAAGCAAACATATATTTTTGAAAAGTGTATTGTCGAATCAGGCATAATATCTACATCTAATTTGACTGTTGAACCGGGATTCGCCCTCAATAGTTCTGCACCATAACTCCGGATCTTCGCATAGTGTGCCTCTAAACTACCCTCTATCTCTTCCAGTGCAAATTTTTTCGCATTTCTACATTGGCCGACACTAACCCTTAGATTGAATTTTTTAAGTACTTCTGCTCTCATTTTCCTGTAACTAAGCTTAGGTCGTTCCAATATGTCATTAAGTAAGCGTTTTCCAATCCATCTGTATGTAACCATTGCTCCTAAATCCTGGGACCTAGCACAGTTATGATCAGCCATTAATGTCTTTATCTGGAATGATCTTTCGGTGCTCATCCACGTAGCCCATAATCTAAAAGGACAACATGCCTTTTCTTCGGTTTTACAACACCTCACAAGCAATCTTTTAGAATCGTTTTTCTCGTACCACAATTTGTAACCATTAGCAACCGCATAATCTGTTAGCATATGTTTAAGTTCCAAAGGCCCAGAAAATCTCATACCTACAATGGGTACAACTGTATCCCATGCCTGGTCCGGATCATACACTGGATATTGCTGAATCTCCGTGCTATTATCGTTTCCATCATGTACACCATGTGCCGGTATGACAGTTTTTTTGCACAAAAACGGGTCATCTACTAAATTAACCGGTGTTGCCTCATCGTCTCCTTCAAGGTCCACAGATAAATTATCAGAAATTACAGTGTCTACATCACTATCACTGCTGTCACTATCCGTCCCTCCTTCAGCATCTCTCTCATCAGCAATCCATTCTAAAATAGGTTCATTGCAGTGATCAACATACACATCAATTCTTCCTTCATTACCGTTGGCACAATCAAGAAAACGCACATAATCATTATCATTTACCAATCCTCGCAAACCATCTTTCAGGGACCGATGTGGGAGACAATAGTACACAGCAGGCACTCTATCCTTAACCAATTTCTTAAGAAAATTAATAAAATCTGTGTACCTCATGCTCTTGAAGTCGACTTCTGTAAAAGTCGATATTAGAGGACTGAAATACACAATCGGGTTCGGGGAAAATGCACCATCATGGTATACTTGAACTCTGAGAAAACCTTCTTCAACATCCTTTGCACTATCGTTGTCAACAGCCTTTGAAGTTGACGATTCCGCCATTTTCGTAAACTGCTTCAAGAAGAGATAAACTTGAGGATGGTGCTTCAGTTGACTCTCGTGGTTCAGTTGACGATCGAGGTTCACTTCACGTTCCCGCCATGTCCTCTCGTCTTCCCTCTTTTGAATATCGCACGTTGGGTATGTGAAATCGGTTTGAAGTTTTAACCCTAGGTTACCCTTTACAGACGGGTAATAAAGATGGGAATACCGTGATTTTCTCTTATTCCACGTAATTGCTTCTTATTCCACGTAATTGCCCCGTCATTTGTTTTATTTCCACCTAAACATGCCACCGGGAAACACTTCCTACTTACTTGCTATAGCCGGTGACCTGAGGGTCAATTGTGAACAACACGTATAGTTAGAGGGTATAATGCGTACAGAGGGAATACATCGATGGTATTTTTTGAACACTTTAAACGTCGATGGTATTTTGTGAACATTTTTGAAACATTGTTACCCTTATAAGTCATTTTCCCTTTTAAATATAGTGTTTTTGAGTTTTTGTTTAAGACACACGCTCGGATATTACAAAATATGAATTTGCATATATACACGTGGAAAAACACGACTTATATATATATATATATATATATATATATATATATATATATATATATATATATATATATATATATATATATATATGGTCCGGTTCCGGTGAGAACTCTTTTTTCGGTGAGCACTCGCGAGGACACTTTAAAAAAATTGAAAAAAATATAAAAAAAATACAAATCATAAAATCGAGAATAGTACTATATTATTATCAAAAAAAAATTTGAAAAAAAAAATTTGAATCATTGCAAAACGTAATGATGTAATTTTTCTGTTTTTATTTTGGATCATTATTTCATTATAAAAAAATAATAATAATCGAAAAGTTTTTTTTTGAATCTTTTTTTTTCTCCGATATAGTACTATGATCCATTTTATTTTATATATATATATATATATATATATATATATATATATATATATATATATATATATATATATATATATATATATATATATATATATATATATATATATACTAGTGGTGAGACCCGTGTATTACACGGGTTGATTAAAAGAAATGTTAAATAGAAAGTTCTAAGCACTAATAAATTTATATAAAAATTGTTGACAATATATAGTTAAATTTTTGGATAATATGTTATTAAATTAAACACTACAACATAATTGTTGATAAACTTTGAAGACTTATAACATATTTTTTAACCTGTATAACACACGAGTTGAAAACTTAAAAAACCAAAAAATCAACGTAACAAAAAAGTATTCAAAGTCGTACAACAAATTTCATGAAAAAAAAATCAAACTATAGACAAATGAAACAATATTTTTCGTATATTTAACAACTAAAAAAAAGTTGAACTTGGTAAGTAGACAAGAACAAAGCTTTACTGTTTCTCAAATCAATCAATTTTTTCTCTCACACTTAATTGATTGTTCATAATATGTCATTATAGTAATTAATTATCTATATTTAATTGAGGAGTTACAAGGTAATTAAGGAGTTTAGAGTAACTGACAAACAAATTTTTATTTTGAGAAAATCAGAAATTCTATAAAAATGACATGTGTACAAGAGGGCTTAGAAGATGACATGTGGCACTTTGAGTTACTTATTTATTAGGATAAGATTTCAATTTTTTTAAGGTGTACTCGCAAGTCTTCACTTTAAGAAGAGTCCTCACCCGATCTTGATTATATATATATATATATATATATATATATATATATATATATATATATATATATATATATATATATATATATATATATATATATATATATATATATATATATATATAGGGAGAGATTATACAGAGTACCAATAAAAGGTGGAGAACTGGAGACTCATTCTGGACGAATCATTTCATAAGAGCACATTAGTAATTGTGTATTTTAGTTAAATTAATAAAGAATAAATTAATTGATAATTTCCTAAAATATAGGGATTTGATTAATAGTTACCTAAAATCTAGAGATTTGATTAATAGTTACCTAAAATCTACGGATTTGATTAATATTAGAATAAATTATCATTTAATAGGATTTTTTATTAAAAAAAAACGTTATTTTATAAATCGACGTATTAGTATTTTTTTTATTCAAAAAAACGTTTGGAATCATAAATGAATAAAGTATTATATATATATATATATATATATATATATATATATATATATATATATATATATATATATATATATATATATATATATATATATATATATATATATATATATATATATATTAAATACATGTATAATCATAAATGAATACAGAACAATGTATAGATACAAAAAAAGTTACCTACATTTATAATCATGAATAATTATAAAACACAAAACGGGAAATAATACAATATAGTTCTAAACATAAATAATTAAAAACAATACAACTTTAATCACAAATGATTAAAAACACTTGTAATCATAAATGAATATAGGACAATGTATGGATACAAAAAAGTTAACTACATTTATAATCATGAATGATTATAAAACACAAAACGGTAAATAATATAAATATTGTTTTAGACATAAATAATTAAAAACAATATAACTTTAATCACAAATAATTAAAGAACAATGTTGTTGTGCTAAATCTTTTGACTTGAAATACACTGCTTCGACTTCTAATTCATGCAACTCCAATACTCTGAAAAATCTACATTCAAAATGCATAAAAATCATGTCAATATAGAAAGGATAAATGCATAAAATGACCCATAAATGTATAAAAACACTTGTAATCATAAGTGAATAGCATATATAATCATCAATGAATTCCAGTTTTTTAGGGAATTCACCTTGCTATTCATTATACCTGTAATCATAAATGAATAGAACTGATTCGTGAATAAGGCATTGTAATCATCCTGAATGAATAAAACATTGTAATCATGAATGAATAAGCCATTATAATCATCCTAAATGAATAAAAATATTGTAATCATGAATGAAACATTCTAATCATGAATGAATAAGGCATTGTAATAAAACTGTATTCATACGTGAATAAAACTGTATGAATAAAACTGTAATCATACATGCATAAAATTGTATGCATACATGAATAAACTGGTTATTCATTGATGATTAAAAGTGAAAAAAGAAAAATACAGTGATTGAAAATGTTTATAACTAAAAATGTTTATAACTGAAAAGTAGTTCCAAAATGTTCATCAATGATTAAACGACATAATCGCAAATGATTAAATTACTTAAACACAAACGACTTAATCACAATTGATTAAACGACCTAATCACAAACGATTAAACGACCTAATCACAAGCAATTTAATCACAAATGATTAAGCCATAAATGATTAAATGAGTTAAACACAAGCGACTTAAGTATTGTGGCAAATATTAAATTGAAATAGGAAAAAATGATTGTGGCAAAAAAAAACCTATGTATTTTCATACTTTTCGCAATTTGCCGTAAGATGCAATTCAAAAGCAATTTGCCGTAATCACAAGCAATTTGCCGTAAGATGCAACATTCATACGAACTCTAAGCAATTGAATAATATTAAATTGAAATAGGAAAAAAGGATTGTGGCAAAAGTGTGAAAATACATATTTATTAAAAGGAATAAAAAAAGTTGCCGATAATTACCTTTAGATCCTAGAACTGTATCCTTCCCTTGGAAGGCCAAGAGGCCGGTGGTCTATTGTCCTCCACAATTGCTGGCGGCTCTGATGGAATGTTCATGAATTGTCTGATCCGCTCTACTGAAATCACATAATTGGCTAAACTACAATACCATCTAGTCAAGAACACTTGGGTACCCGTCAATGTAAGTGCGTAAGAAAGAGATAATCCAACCAAACCTATTCCATCGCCGCTAATTTCCAAAATCAGAAATCTAATTATCGGAAATCACTAATCTGAATTGGAAATCGCTGGCTTAAGGCGCGGGTCGAGGTGGAGTGCCGGCGTCGGCGTCGGCGTGGCTGGAGGCGGTGTCGTCGGCGTGGCTGGAGGCAGTTTCGTCGACGTTGGTTTTCTTGGAGATGGATGAACCGATGGTCTGGACGGCTGAATAGTGGTGGTGCATTGGGGCGCTGATGATGGCGGTGGTGGCCATGAAAAACCAGTGATATAACAAGTATGTTTTCAAAGGGAAGAGAGGATGGTGGAGACGTGAAGAGAGATTTGGTGCTGGAGGTTGTTTTATCCTAGGGTTTAGGGTTGGTAAATTTGGGAAAGTAAAATTGACGGGAGAGAGAATGGGTGATTTTAGGAGTAGATAAAATTAAGCCAATGATCAATTACCTCAATACCCTTAGGTTAATTATAATTCATATTAAATTAATTTAAATGTATTGATAATTATAGAATTACCCCTTAATCATAGTCTTAGATCTTAATATTTGAAAAGCCCAGATCTATCCTCCAGTTCTCTACCTTTTACTGGTTATCTATTGAACATATATATATATATATATATATATATATATATATATATATATATATATATATATATATATATATATATATATATATAGGATCAAATACAGATCCTAAATATTGTGCGATCGTAGAACTGAATCACGTCCATTTATGTTTCAAGGATACGATCGGTATTTCGAGCAGATCTCCGAATTTCAAATTAAATTCTATTTACGACAATTAATATTTTCAATTGATAATCGTAACCGATAACGATATCAGTTTGAATTCAGATTTGATTACATAATCAATAGTTCGTTCATAGATCCCGATTTTGTGCTTGTCGTTTGTTAGATCATTAAAATCTATCGTATGTATAATCACAGTAAGTGTTTATATTGTTCACGCGTTCGTAGCGTTCGTATCAGAATTTTACACAGGTATGAATGAAAATCTATAATGTTTTAAATGGTTTATTTTATGCTAATTTGATTGTGCGAATTGTATAATTGTAACAATTTTGTTGTGCGAAGTATATAATTTTGACAATTCTGTGCGTATGTTTTGTGGTATGAATTTCATTATCTGGGAATGGTGATAGTTGGGTGATACGAAGTTTATTCTCTGATTTTATGTTTTGTGGTATGAATTTCATTCTCTGAGAATGGTGATATGCTATTTTTATGGTTACATTGATTTTATGACAGATTGTCTGTTCATTTGCCATTTAAATCGAATATGTCATTCCTTAACGGTGTTGAGTGTTATGTTTTTATTGCCATTCTTGGAGAATGTTGATAACATCACTTGTTTGGTATGGCCATTCTCAGAGAATGGTCTTAACTTTTATGTTTGGTTAGGCCATTCTTAGAGAATGGGGTAAATGTAATGTGAGTTTGACCATTCTCAGAGAATGGTACATTTTGTGTAACTCATTCTTAGAGAATGGACCGGACATTATCTCCTCTTCGTGAACTGGTTCGTCTCCCTGTCATCGGTGATTCCTTGTGGATGCAGGTTCCGAAGAAAGTAGGTATCAACAATTTATGTCGCCGTCGTTGAATTGAGTTGATAAAATATTCTCTGTTGATTTTGTACGTTTTTATTCTTTGATCGTGATTCTTGTAACTGAACAAATCGTGTCCGTGATTTTAGCATGCGAATAGCACATTCCGTTGTTATGGGTCTATATTTTTTTTTACTGTTTTACCCTTATGTGTGATTTTTAATTTAAAAATATTGAAATTCTTTGTTTTTATTTACGAGAATGCCATTTGATCATGTCCCTTGATTTTGTCAATCTAACAGTCCAAGTTGAACCCTACAATCACACTATATTTGCCAAATTCATTTAATACTATATATATATATATATATATATATATATATATATATATATATATATATATATATATATATATATATATATATATATATATATATATATATATATATATATATATATATATATATATATATATATATATATATATATATATATATATATATATATATCAGTGTTGCAGAAATCGGCCTTGGCGGCCGATTAATCGGCGATTAATCGCTTGGCGGTCTTCAACCGATTACGATTAGGTTTAATCGCTCAGCTTAACAGTTTGCTGCAAAAATCGGCCTTGGCGGCCGATTAATCGGTCTTGGCGGCCGATTAATCGGTCTTGGCGGTCATTTTCCATTTTTTTAAAAAATTTTAATTTATTATTTATTATTTTATTTTTAAATAACGACACAAACACTTTCTAATAATTCAAGAAAACTAAAAAGAATCAATATTAAAGAATAAAAACAAATAAATATATAATCTTTGATGTGTAACTCGGAATAAATAAATCAAACATTGCTATTTTGTTATATTTATATATTTTTAAATTAATTCATTTATAATTTAGGGTCTCCGATTAATCCCCGACTAATCCCCGATTAATCCGATTAATCTCTTAACCCCACTCGACCGCCAAGCTACCGTCAAGCGATTTTTACAACCTTGATATATATATATATATATATATATATATATATATATATATATATATATATATATATATATATATATATATATATATATATATATATACTAGCAGTGGACCCGCGCGATGCGGCGGGCGGGAATTTCGTCAGAGAGGTGGGGAGAGAGAAGTTGGTGCAATGTCTGGGGTTAAAATTTAAAATATTGTGGTTGTTTGGAAAGTAAGTTGCTAAAAAGAGCATATTTTGAAAAATATGTTGTTAAAAAGTACCATATTTTAAAATGTACCGTGCTAAAAAAACATGTTTTGAAAATACGTTGCTAAAAAACTCTTTTGTCAGGCGGACATAGAGGAATTCTTGACAAAAACACTCTTTTGTCAGCATGCTGACTAACAGCTATTCTTGCATCAATGACATCTTCTTGGAAAGTTTTGCATATCAATATGGTGCTTTTACATAATCCACTTGAGAGATCGATATTCCATCAGTGTATCACTCGACACCCGATGTTTATCCGAAGGTAATGTTGAGGCATACCACTAACACTTCGCAAGTTCAAGAATTCTGTCGAGTATAAGTTATTCTTATCGTCTTCTGCTTCATTAAAACTGTAGTAAACTTTTTGCTCTTCAGAAAATCATTCCATCAAATGATCATTAATCTCGTCAACACTTTCATTTTGAGTTGATAGTATAGCCCTTAAATGATAATCTTGAATCGACTTAGCTTTTGGGTGGTGAATAGTACCCGTACAAAGTTGCAAGCATATTATAGTTTCTTTTTGGCGATTAGCTTCCTTTCGGAAAGATGACATGTTCCACATAAAATTCACTGCATCATAAGTTAATATTTGGTTTATGATCTATTTTGGAACCAAGTCGATATAAATCGTAAGTTTATATTTCGTTTAAGATCAAAATATAAATCGTAAAAAGAATGCATTCCAAATGACCAAAAATCAATGAGCATGATTTGGTTTTTACCATAAACCAAAATTGAAAAAGTAAGCTTCATATTTATAAATTCATTTGTTGGTTTCAAAATACCCACTTTGTAATTTTAATTTTTTTTATATTTTCTCATTTTTATATCTTTG
This sequence comes from Cichorium intybus, assembly GCA_023525715.1. Classification (NCBI taxonomy): domain Eukaryota; kingdom Viridiplantae; phylum Streptophyta; class Magnoliopsida; order Asterales; family Asteraceae; genus Cichorium; species Cichorium intybus. Next base: position 77,830,330 of record CM042013.1, read on the forward strand.
ATTGAAAATTTTGCCGATGTCATGTATAATGCAGGTGACGATAAATAGTTTTTTTTTTTTTGGCAATGTTTTTTTTTGGCAATGTATAGGTAAATAGTTAAATTTTGTTGAAATTCTCGTATTCGGTATCATAATCCTTCTCAATAAACAGTATTATTATACAAACTTTTATTTTAAAATTTAAGGTGGATTTGGTGTCCGATAAATTAATAACATACAATGTTAAAAGGTTAAGATATTAGTTATGTTGGATTAGGTGTCTAAGCCATGACTAATAATTTGTATTTACCTAATTAATAGAAGCAAAGTCCATTTGGGTTGCCCTCATAGCTGGAGGTTTGGTAGAAATTTCGGTAGAGAGAAAGGTTGGTTTATTATGGGATTAATAAATCAATAGAAATAAAAGATATGGTTTGTTAATATATTAAAGTGATAATATATTAATTAGAAACTATATTGATTGATTAATAATTAATCAGAAATTAATTGGATTGATTTCTGTGGCATTAATTAGATTAATCAGGAAGTCAGGGATTAAAGTCGTACAAATTCAATAGTTAAATAACGGCGCGCGGCGCGCAAATGTAAAGGCCGCGATGCGCGTACGTATAATCCGGAAAATGACTGACGGCTAGGGTTTCTTGTTTCCCTATAAATAGGGAACCCTAGACCTCATTATAAGTGCTCATTCTATTATTCTCTCTGGAATTTTCGTGACCTTCCTCTGGCTCCCTGGGTGTGATCTCATTTGAGGCAGGACACTTGTGTTGCTTAGCTTCAAGATTAAAACTAAAGGTTAGTTTTTCTGATTTATTCTTTTAGTTAATTTTTGTTTGGCCTTGAGGAATTAGTTACATGTTCAAAGTAAGAAAACATAGATCTTTTCTAGGTTGCATGTGAACTTAGGTTATTTAGTTCATGGTTGCGGAAAACCTTTCAGTGGTATCAGAGCTTTTGGTTGTTTTCTTATTGAATGGCTGTAATAGTTTTCTTAATTAGGGTTTATTGTTTATAAATCTTTTGGGTCTGATTTCGATTTTGGGGTTTAGGGTTTTTGAAACCCTAGCCCCTCCCCCCTTCTTTTTCGATTTTCCTAGTTAGGGTTTTAGGAGGTTTTCTATTTTTGGTAACTCTAATTGGTTAATTAAATGGATAACCTTAAATCCAGTTTGTTTGATTTCGATAATTAGGGGTTTAAGATAGGTTTGAATTGATTTGATTAATTTGGAAAAACCTATCTACATTTGAATTGATTTAATTAATTGTTTAATTAAAAGATAATTCAAGGGATTTAATTTAATGGTTAAATTTCGAAAATTAAAGGATAAATCCTAAATATTTTAAAAGGTTTAAAATATCTAGATTTAATTAATTTAATTAATAGTTTAATTAAAAGATGAATTAAATCGAATTTAAAGGTTTAATTTAATTTGAAATTAATAGTTAAATTTCAGGAAAATTAAAAGATAAACCAGGAATATTTTAATAGATTTAAAATACATCTTATATATATTATTAAAGGTTAATACTATATGTATAAGATAAATTGGTTAGTCAAATCATTAGTAGGCCTCATTCACGAAGCTGGTCTATAAAGTGGGTATAAGAAGACTGCCTATAAAATGGCGGTCTAATGGGTGTTCACTCTCACCCACCGCTCGCCTGATCAGTGGAGGGTCGTTAGCCGAACAGTTTTGATAGGACCGCTTAATCATTAAAAGTATAATGATCAAAGTACTAGAACCCGTACAAGAATTCCCAATCTAGTTACTTTAAAAAAGAAAAAATGTGAATTTGATGCTAACCTATGAAATTGCACATTGCACTTTATGAAACGTTGGTGGAGCGTGTGTGGGTTACCGGCACACCAATGGGGGTTCATAAAGAGTGGCAATGGGTTTCTCGGGTGTTATCATTGTTGATGGAGCGTGTGTGGTTAACCGGCACATCAATTTGAGATGATAATGGACCCCGAGAGTACCAAGCTAATTTGCATGGTTATTCACACCCGGTTTGTGATCCTCGGCATCCCAGTCACAAACGGTGGGGCATATCCGAGATTAAACATGCCATTGAACAGTTCAATGAATCTCACAGATCTAGGAATTTCATAAAACTGAAATTGATAAAGGTTATCTACCTTAATGACCACTGTGTTGTGACTACGGCATCCCTCTTCACAGCATAGTTGGGGTATTTTGGATCCTAGCCTTGTTAAATATATATATTGGGTAATTATTTAAAAGGATTAATTAAACGAATAAATTCAAATTTTATATATGTCTGAAGAAAATGTCATTCTCCTCCTTCACCCATTTCTAAGAGCTTCAGAAAGCACCTGTTTAGTATGGTAAGGCTGACTGGCCTGAACTATGTGATATGGTTTTACAATTAGAGAATAGTTCTTAGTTTTGCTGACGAACCATATCTGACTGAGTGTCCGCTCCCAAACATGGCATCACACAGCAGCTTGTGATGAGCATGACTCCTTGACTATTGAGTCCAAGGAAGTTCGTTGCCTTATGCTATTGATCATTAACCCCGAGTTTCGCAGGGATTTAGAATTCCTGGGGTCTGATAAGTTAGCACAGCTAGTTCAGGAAAGGTTCCGTGAACTGGTTGAATAAAGGGAACGAACTAGGATCTTCAAAGAGCTTGAAGTTGCAAGCTAGAAGGAAGTAGCACCAGTTTGCATGTTCCCGAGATTGAGGGATACATAGGCGAACAGTATAAAACTGGTTTCCCTTTGTGATCGGGAGTTAAGCATTAGCTCAACTCGCTGATCTGTTCATCCAGATGAACAGAAAGGGTAACCGGATAAGACAATCATGGAAGTGCATTCAATGTCGACTCTGTATGAATCGTTCATGGAGAAGCATAGTTCCATTAATTCAGCTGCTTCAGGATTGAGTCCAGTATTAAGGTGCATCAAGAAATGATCCAGATCGTCTGGACCGATTGTTCGATGTTTCAAACTGGGAATCCATAAGGCGGGACACAGTCACAGAAAGATTGGAAAAATGCTCTAAAGCCAAACCGTTTGGCAAACGCAGTAATATCTTAAAACTCAGAATGCCTGATCCTCATTTCCTTGATACAGGATGTGTTTCTCACATTTGCTCTGTATGCACGGACTCTGTAGGATGCGGGATGTTGTCGCACAGGAGCATATTCAGATTGGATATGGAGCTCGTGCATTTTTGGAGTTAAGCTAGATATTTGTTCTTGTTATTAGTTTATAGATACATACGACATGGATTCGCATAGTACATTGTTCTGAGGATAATTCTGGTTTAATGAAATATTATATTTTTTTTGAAACATGATTGTTTTAAATTGTCCTCGAAATGTTGTGTGAATGTGTTGATGACGTAAATGGTAATAACTTGAATGTTGATACATCCAATGGGACTGGATTTGTAAATTGTGTTCTTTATGATTGTTAAAGTGAATTTTATGAGAATCACTTCAACCAAAGGTCCAGTTGGACAGGACTTTGGAATCATTTGACTTAGAGTCACATGATGAATTGAGTGCTTAATAAAATTAATTGTGGCAAGAAAGGAATCGCCCAAATATCCAATGAATAGGATTTTGGAATCAGTTGACTTGGAGTCAGGTGATGATTGCATGTCTTGAACAATATTAACAAAGTCATAAATTTACATGGAACTGTAAGGTATTAAGATTTTGAGCAACAGACACATAAGTTACTGTGTATTGCTCGAATCTTCGAACAGAACACGATTAGTTATGCTTCATGATATTTGCCAAATGGTTTGACAAATATGGTTTCGTTTATCGAAATAAGCGATTGATTGGAACCTTGAAGTGTTCAAAGATTTCAAAGGAAGCATAAGATCAACGGAACCTGAGTAACAACATAGACTGAGAAAATGTTTTCACAGTTTATCCTCTTCCAAGAACACTAATGGTTATAATGTGTCTTAGGGAAGATGATGGAGCATTGATCGAAATAGTTTTGATCCTCGGTGTATAAGATACATCGGATACATTTCCGACTAATATTTCAATGAATTGAATATTCAACCAGTCAGACCGCAGAAGCCATATTCCGACCACATCTTAGACTAAGTAGGTTATGTTGACACTGTCTGAAATGTAAAGTTGGGATCGTCCCACTAGTACATAGAAAGTCCAGGGTCATGTAGCATTCGTCTGAATCTCATGATAAGCCTGAAACTGATCAGCAATGTCGTTTCATTGGCCACTCCGGTTATCCTTTGAAAGAAGAGTACTTTTAGAAAGAACTCAAGTTCTAAGGAAACAGTGGGAGTAAGAATAATTCTGAATGAGTTCAGGGATTAGCCAAGTGAAAGAACCTTTAGTCACCACTGGGACTTGACCAGGAATTAGATTCCTATTAAACCTGACATACCCTCTCTTCGCTTGACCAGTAGTTATTGTCACTGTCATAAGGAGTTATGATTTGGGTGATATACCGGGTAGTGGTAAAACACTAAAGATGGTACGGATAATAATCCGACTGCTGGAAGCATTGGTGAGCCCAGTTGCTGCCAAATAAGAGAACCTTACCGCGAGACATAGTCTATGTGATAGTTTGATTGATCTTTACAACTGGTCTAGGAACCAGTGGGAGTAATTGAATCATCAAAAGAAGGGAACATAGAAATGTACTTACAGAACATCTGGTTGAATGAGTCATCACTTGGAGTCAAGCAATTGATTCTGAGAGAAGCACTCTCAATAGAAGATGTAATTTGAGAGGATTCTGCGTGGCATAGTGTGAGTCGTTAGTGGAGCGTGTGTGGTTTACTGGCACACTAATAAGGACTCACATAGAGCATGCCATTACAAAAGGTACACGGCCCCGGGATTCGTCCTATGGGCATCTCGCAAGAAATGATATTCGGATTCTCAAAATAGGCCAAAAGGTTTAGATTTTGTGATTAGCCTGAAAGATTTCCTTTAATATGTCGGAAAGGTTTGGATTTTGGTTTCGAAAAATGTGCCATAAGTTCTGGATTTTGTGAATAGTCCGAAAGAGTCATATAACGGTGTCAAAGCCAGTTGGAGTATCGTTGTTATCTGATATCATTGTATGTGGGTTACATACTGGTTCTAGGAAACGTCTCTTATCATTACAAAGTGTAATGACTTGGTGTTAAGAAACGGTTCGCTATGAAAGACTTTAAGAGATAGAACATACTCAGGTGGTTGTGAACATCTATTAGATAGATCAGAATTCTGCCAATATGATCTTGATGAGATTCAAGATGCATAACCCCAGGAATGGAGTTTCCTGTCATTACAAAGTGTAATGAATTGGCATGAAAGAAACAAAGAAGGTGCAACATACTTACGTAGTTCACAGACATCTATCGGATAGATGAGACTGACAGTATAGACTTAGCCGTTGAGAATATGATCTTGATGGGATTCAAGATGCATAAGAAAGAGTCTTCGAAAGGAAATGTTTCCGGAAATCATGACACAAGGATTATTGGTAATCTTAGGATTCCGAAAGGGTTGGGAATGAGATTACATCAGGTTCCACGAGCCACTTGGACCAATCAGAAGTGTTATGAACATATCCTGATGACTTAATGCTTAGAGCATTGTAAGTTGGATTCAGGATATTGCCTGGCTGAGAATACTGAATGGATTTTTGAACAGACGTGAGAAATCATTGGGAAATGATTAGGGTGATTGATTTGAAAGGGTTTTCAAATCGGTAATTGTTTACACCAGAACGTGGTGTTGTAGGACTTCGTGGTTAAAGAATTTCGTTGGTCTCTGATGGAGCGCGTGTGGTTCACCGGCACATCATGACACCTCGAAATTGTCTTAGGGTGTAGTCATATAGACTAAAGACCCGAGAACCATGGGCAGTCACGGTACACATCACCGGAATGGAGTTGTGAGAGAGAATGACAAAATGACAAATTGAGATATCATCGGAAGAGTATCCGATAGGATCATCTGCAATAAAGTGTATAAGTGTTAGACACTTGGATACATAGAAAGAGTGAAAAGGTCATAGACATAGATATAAAAGGCTTGAGTTGAAAGTTTAAAAGAGAATAAGAAACCGATAATAGTTATGATAAATCTGACTTGGTGATTACCTCGTGGAGACTTGGTAATTAGCAAGGTGGTTGCTCATTGATAGTACGAAAACGCATCGGTAACTCGGTGTTATAAAACGTGCTGTTGTGAGTGATTTGTCGGGTAAAAGATATAACATATTAGTCGAAGCTTATTTGTCCCTTGACCCAGACGGGAAACGGATATCTGTTGGCCACTCGATGATTTTGAAGTTGACTGAAGCGCTGGCCAGCCAGGACTGAATTGATTCGTTCAATTAGAAGTCTAAAAGTCATAAGTAATATCGGAAATCGGGAAACAGTGTGTCAGACAGAGATTGATCTCAATCCATGTCTCATGTCTGAAAATATCTTGTTGGATGGAGGATCATCTGATCACTAGTCTATGGACAGAACTGACTAGGTCAGAGTTCGGCAGCAGTTTCTAGGAAGCTACAGTTTGCTGATTAATTAGAGGTTAAATTGGTAATTATAGTCATAGACTTATCCAAGTGGGAGACTGTTGGATTAGGTGTCTAAGCCATGACTAATAATTTGTATTTACCTAATTAATAGAAGCAAAGTCCATTTGGGTTGCCCTCATAGCTGGAGGTTTGGTAGAAATTTCGGTAGAGAGAAAAGTTGGTTTATTATGGGATTAATAAATCAATAGAAATAAAAGATATGTTTTGTTAATATATTAAAGTGATAATATATTAATTAGAAACTATATTGATTGATTAATAATTAATCAGAAATTAATTGGATTGATTTCTGTGGCATTAATTAGATTAATCAGGAAGTCAGAGATTAAAGTCGTACAAATTCAATAGTTAAATAACGGCGCGCGGCGCGCAAATGTAAAGGCCGCGATGCGCGTACGTATAATCCGGAAAATGACTGACGGCTAGGGTTTCTTGTTTCCCTATAAATAGGGAACCCTAGACCTCATTATAAGTGCTCATTCTATTATTCTCTCTGGAATTTTCGTGACCTTCCTCTGGCTCCCTAGGTGTGATCTCATTTGAGGCAGGACACTTGTGCTGCTTAGCTTCAAGATTAAAACTAAAGGTTAGTTTTTCTGATTTATTCTTTTAGTTAATTTTTGTTTGGCCTTTAGGAATTAGTTACATGTTCAAAGTAAGAAAACATAGATCTTTTCTAGGATGCATGTGAACTTAGGTTATTTAGTTCATGGTTGCGGAAAACCTTTCAAGTTAATCTATTGTAATTTGTTGAATGCAACCGAATAAATTTACCTTTTGTATATCTAAAAGATAAATGTGTTTGATTTGTTTTACTATTAGAAAGCATTGCTTTTTAAGATTACTTTTTCCAGCTTAATTAGTTTGATTTTACAAAGAAACATTTGTTGGATAAAATAAAACATAACTAACTTAAACCTAATTGTTTAACCAAGTTTTATAAATACAATATGATACGTAATAAAAATTACCAAAAATATTATTTGAATTTTATCCATACAAAATAACAAGAATATAAATTGACAAGTATTATTTGAATTTGATCGCTAAAAATAACTCTCAAGTTAAATCCATTAACTCAATTGAAGATAGCCATAATGGAATACGAATACCTTTATGTTACAATATTATTTCATAATTGAGACATTAATCAAGTGCTGTTATTAAATTCTCATGGCACGTAAATAAACGTAATATTATCTTTATAAAATGTATATGAACACATATATAATTGGCTGGACCAACATGTTATCCCCACAATCTTTTGTGTTCTTATCAAGCCACCATTATGTTGTGCGATGAACTAACTGTATGCTCTCAATTCTCCTATTTAACTGAACATATAAAGAATTTATGCGTGGACCATCATTTGTTAGTGTCCTGGGGACATGGATGCAAAAAATAAAACCTAAATCGATCACCTATAATAATGCAAAGCTGCTATGCATCAAAAGGTTTTTTAAAAACATAAATAACAGAGGACACAAATTGGAAGTACAATTCTATAATATTCTATAAATTTTCAAAGTATAGTGGCTTAATAAGATAAAAAGAAATTGTGATGATGTAACAAAAGGAAACAAATTGGAAGTACAATGCTACAATATGTTCAAATCCTATTTAAGATATAGTCCAGATAGAGAAAAAAATTCAATTCAAAAGGCAATCATATAGTGGCCACACTTTATCCGGAAGCCCCGAAGAGAAAAGAAAAAAATATGTTTCAACTTCTCGTGGGCATAAAATGAAAGGGCTAAACATACCCCAAACCACACCACACCACACCACACCAGGGCAGGTAAATTCGAACTTCACTCAACATCCAAAATATCAAAGAAGAAATAAAACCAAGGTAAAATACAGAGCATCAAGCGATAGATTTATGTTAACCTTATTGTTTATGAATTTTCATGTACAAAGGTGGGTAAACATTTGAAAGTATAATGTCATAATAATACCAAATCACACACACACAGTCGTATACAAATAGTCACATAGATACACTGTTTTTGCCTAAAACCCTAAATGTAAACCAGTCCTTTTTAATGCTCTTTTTTTTTCTAAAATTAAATTAAGATGCTATAATAATCCAAGCAATAAAAGTACAATGTTGTTCCCTGGTTTGTATTAACCAAGCTGGACATAGCATCATACTTTTCTTGATTGGATTATTAATTTAGAAGCATACACACTGACAATTTACATCCAAAAACCAAACACGCACACATATTACATCCACATATTCACATACATAAAGACACACATATATAGACACAGATACATAAATATAGACACACACGTGTACAAACACATATAATGTTGTACTGGAATATAAAGAAATGAAAGTACAATACGACCTATAATGCAAAAATAGATAAAACTGTGAAAGTAAGTTACTATCTCTTGCATTTAACCCAAACCAAAGGCAAGAATCAGCAACTTACTTTCATTTATTAGCAAGATATAACAGCTTTACTTGTATCTCTTTATATATAGATCTACTCTTAACATTTGTTCTACACAAAAAGCCCAATGTTGGTGTGGTTGTATCTGTGATAGAAAAACGAAGAGACAGTGGGAGTTGGGGAATAACGATGGAGCTGTACAGACACATACAACAAACACAATACACAATAAACACTATGTGATGGTGAGTTCAACCCAACATACTCACTTGCAGCAACCTTAGCTTTTTTAGATATTGTCCCCTTTAACCTGCCAATCATGAAAACACTAAAGAAAACATGTGAATTAAGATTAACACCTTTTTGTTGCATTAATAAAAAGTTTTTGATAATCCAACAGTTTCATGTCTATATAAAAGTTGGAAATTAGTTTCTTTAACTTTCAAAATCCAGAAGATGATGCATGCCTACAAAAAATGAAGAAAAAACAACAGCTATATGATAATGAATATGGATTATGAGATTATACCTTACATCACTCAAATCAGAGAATTTTTCTGTTGCATCTATAAAGTCTTGATTTGAGGTTGAAGATGTGTAGGTAATCACACGACATTCCTGCTTTTGTTGCTGCCTGCACTTGTTATTCCTTTTGATTTCATAGTCAAATGAGAAAAATATTTAGACAAAAACCTAGAGAATCAAATAGAAATTACTTTGGTTTTATACAAACCTTAATCAATTATTCAAAGAACCAACGTACCTTCATTTGGTGTAGGTTTTATTGATCGATAGAGGGATGACGACAAATAGTGCGATGAAGCTCGTCGACAAGTCAAACCAGTGATTGTGCCATCGATGTCAAAGTTTATAGAGATGCCGATGGTGAAAGTCGACTGGAAAGCAGCGGTGGTCTGATGCTGGAGAGAATAAAACAACCAAGATAACTAAATGAGGCGACGATGACGTTTCCTTCGAAGGTTTCGTCTGGCTTCCATTTTCCGGTGCTAGCAGAATCAGAAGGATTATACCAAATAGTTGGTTTCCCAAAAAATCTCGTGTACGGGATAGAAGCCGAAACTGGAGGATTTCAGTTAATTGGATGAGCTGATATAATCGAAAATTGGTGCTGCTTTAAAACCTTGTATATTATGTATTAAAAATTGGATCTCGTAATTTTAAGAGTTTCTATTTTTAGAAACTATTTTTCTTTTTTAAGGTAGTATATATATATATATATATATATATATATATATATATATATATATATATATATATATATATATATATATATATATATATATAATATATGTCATTTACTTATATTTAAACTCGCCATTTTACCCTACGTTTTGCGTCACCCTTGGCCAATAAAATCTGCCATCGTTGAGTAGAAATGACTTCCGGTTTCCTTGTATGCTGCCTGCTTCACCATCTTGCCTGCCTACTTCACCAGCTGCTTCCCTTTCCTTAGTCACCATAGTTATTAGGTGGCCTCCTGCTTTGAATTGAAGAGTCACATGCTTTCACACGGGTCTCGATTGCGTGCTTTCACTGACCCGATGATATGGTTATCCATTTTAATTGCTTCTCCACATTAGAGAAATTCAAACCTGATGCTATCAATTCCACTAACTACAAATATAAGAAGAAGATTCTGTTTGTTAACGTGTTAAAACCAGAAGTTGTCCTGTAGGTGGATGAGTCATCGTTGGATAATAATCGTCTCTTCAATCCTCTTCGCCAATGATTTTCAAGTAAGCGCCGATGGTTTTTCATTTTTTTGTGTAATCGATTGGAAGCTAGGGTTTTATGCGTGAAAAGCTGCAGAGTATATCACACCCAATTATATATTGCATCTTGCTTTAATTTTTTCTGATTAGGTTTTCATCCAATTGATCCTCGAATATCATGAAAAACTGCATTCGATATGGGTTATCGAAAATTGGTAGATATCGGTATCAAGAGATTATTCTTATCGAGCTTTTAGTCCTCTTTTTAATTCATCAAATGATTGGGGTTTAATAAGATGTAGACTTCAGCACCTCCTAAATTTAAGTTCTTGAGAGACACTGAAGATACACTTCAAAGGAGAAAAGAAATAAGAAGTTATGAAGATGATTATTACGATGGAGGGAAAGTTTGATGAAAATGGTTCTTTTATTTCATTAGTTGTGTCCAAGAATTAGGTTTCTTTCTTGCTAACTACAATCATCGCTACTTTGAGGATGACAACAAGAGAAAACCCATAATAAAGGTTCTTACAGATGGTCATTAAGAAGGAAGAGAAGTGGAAGACTAATGTCAAGTCTATCATCGTTCCCAAGGATCCAATATGACCACTTCACTTAGGTCTACGTTGCCGGTGAAGTTGTGCTCGTTCTTGTGCACCTCTGCTTGGATAGCTTTGCCTTTGAAAGTTGGCAACAGGTCCTGTTAAGCGCTTCTAAGACTGTTCCATCGTTTGAGGAGCTGCGCACTAAGGTCCTTAACCAAGAATCACGTCTGCCTTCCACTTTCGAGAGCTAGACCACGGGCTTATAGTTTAATTGGTTGAAACATACATCGCGGAAGTAATGAACAGTGTGAAACTGCCCTAAAAAATTAGGTTTACAGCTTTGATGGTGAAGATAATATCTCCTCAAGGTACGCCTTTTCAGGTTTTGGCTAATCATTGCTGCAAGTTCAACTTTTTGTCTTAGCTTACCAATGATATGAACAGCGGAGTGTAGGAAGGAAGTGGTGGTTTTTGCTCATATTGTAACTGATTTACTTCAAACCCTTACTGATATGGATCTAAGTTTCACATGCCTCAAGGTAAGTAAACATCCTCTGTCTTCTTCAACTCAATAGTAAACACATACAAAGGAATGTTGATGTTAGCAATTTCAATGAAGAAATTAATATAAGGAGACATGTTAATTGACTTTTGTAATTGTTATAGAAACCGGAAAGATTTTCGTGGAGTGGGTTGGGACGTTGTGTCAAACCGTGGTGAGCTTACACCAATGTCTTGCATTTAGCCAAAAAAAAAAAATTTAACAGATATAATAATTGTAACATAAAAATAAATATATTCATCAAATTAGAAAATATATGGTATATTTTTAGTAGTTAATCTTTCATTTTAATTTTTGAAATGAATCCCAGGTCAAGGTCAAATGTCACAACTATGATGCATATGGAAACATCATGAAGATTACTCGAGAGATAAAGTCAAAGATTGGAGTAAATTGTAAAAGAAGCACATCAATTGACAAAAGTGCCCTTTGAAGTAATCGACGGATAAATTACAAAAGTGGTTAACACTTGACAAGAGATAGTGGGTCAAAGATTGAGATTCATGAAATGTGAGTGGCAATACATGTAAACTAAAAAGCATGTGAATTAACAAAGTTGTCCCTGAACTAATTAATAAAGTGTTCGTTCCGTTAAAATTTCCCCTCATTTAACCACTTTTGAACTTTTTCCTTCTAAGTTCTAACAACGGAGGTTGTTATGAGGTTACAATTGTCATAATGATTTTTAATTCTTTTTATATATTTTTTTACCATAGGGTTTGCAAATCCTGTTAGACGAAAAATATTTATGGAGGGTCTCGATATGTATCACTTAATAACTGATTTCTTAAAGTTTAAAAACCATATTTTTAAAAGTACGTTGCTAAAACAACCTTCATCAAGTTTACCTGGTACGATTTTAGGCCATTTTAAACTGCTACGATTTTAGGAAAAAAACCGTTTGCTCAATTGGTACGAATTCTGGCGAATTTAATTTTTAAAGTACTTTGTTAAAAAACCATTTTCTAAAAGTACGTTGCTTAAAAAGCCGCTTTTGGATAAGTACATTGCTAAATGAAACCATGCTCAACCGGTGGTTTGCAAAAATAACCTTTTTTGGAAAAGTAAGAAGAAAAAAATAAGTTTACCCGGTACGATTTTAGGACATTTTAAACCGGTTTAGGAAAAAAATCACGACTTTAGGCGAATTTGTATTTTTAAAATACTTTGATAAAAAAACATTTTTTAAAAGTACATTGCTAAAAAAGCCATATTTTGCTAAGTACGTTGCTAAAAGAAACGATGTTCAACTGGTACGTTGCAAAAATAAACTTATTATGAAAAGTTAGCTGCAAAAAACAACTCTTTTAAAAGTACATTCCTATTAAAAACCATATTTTCAAGAGTACGTTGCTAAAAAAAACCTTCAACCAACATCACCTGGTACGGTTTTAGTACATTTTAAGCTGGTACAATTTTAGGAAAAAAATCACTTGTTCGATTAAATGGTTAACAACAGAAAATATAACTGAAAACCAAGGGTCAAGGATGCTATTTTTTCTATCAGACCACATATTCATAGGATCCAACTCTCCAGCTCATTGTTTAGATTGTGAAGATGAGTTGTACCATATCTAATACATAACACACACCAGATCTTAAAATTTCAAATATAATTAAACTTTTGTAAGACAATAGATAATATCACAAATAACAACGTACTTTTACTTGTTTCCACATTATATCTTCTGTCCCTGGGCCGTGCTAAAAAAAATCTACTAGTATATATATATATATATATATATATATATATATATATATATATATATATATATATATATATATATATATATATATATATATATATATATATATATATATATATATATATATATATATATATATATTGCTTATGAGCCTATTCCTAACACAAACCCTTCATATTTAGACAAAAATTAGCCATCCCCTTAGATTAATCGGAGCCGTGACAACTTACCCTGTGGGGTCCGACGTGGCAAGCAAACCACGAGCGGTAACACCGTCCCAGTTAGGGTTGTGACCTCGGTGACCGGGGTTCAAACCCTGTGCGACGAACCATTGCCAAATTTCACATTTGTTCCCTTGTACTTTGTTGAGATTTAAAAACACCCCCCCTTCCAATGTCTCTTTATGTAACAGTAAAAAAAACAAGTTTTTTTAAATATTTACCAACTATATATACACATTATTTACACACATAAAATTACACTTCTTACATCCAATCTTCACATCTAATTTCAAAAATCATGTCTTCTCAAGATTCGCCAAACAATCAAACGCCACCAACGAATCGAAACCGACAAAACGTTCTCGGTTTCGACCAATTCTACACACCCAACGTTTACCGTCCACAAATAGACCAACCGATTTTCTCACCCAACGTTTTCCCATATCAAATGACGGGGTACCCGCAAATGAAACCGCAAAATTTATACCATAATTTTCAACCCTTTCCCGACACACCAACCCAACAATTCCAAAACCCATTACCCGATTCCGTTCCCAGAACACAATGTTCACCGGAATTAGTGCCGGAAACGCAACCGGAAGCCCAACCCGCGGCTCAAAGGAGAGGAAAAGCGCAAAGACAACAATGGACAACCGAAGAGGAAATCGCGTTACCCCGTTCGTGGATTGACGTTTTCAAGGATACGGCCGCCGGAAACGCCCAAGCTGCGGAGCACTTTTGGATGCGGGTACGTGACCGCTTTCACCAAGAGCTACGCCGCGAGCTTTACCGTTCGAAAAACTGGTTGACAACAAAATACCGCCATAAAAACCGTGCGAAAATGAAGTTTAATGGATTGTTTCACAATTTATGAACGCATCGGAAAAGCGGTCAAACGGAGCAACATATTTTCAAGGAAGCACTCAAAATTTACAAGGAGGACAATAATAGAACAGTTTTCCGATAAGTTGAGTTTTGGCGTATCGTTGAAAAAAGCAAAAAATGGCATGATTCAAATACGGAAAACGACCTTCCGGCCCCGGCAATAAAGCGTTCAAAAACTTCCGAGTCAAGCCACAACACTACCTCCTCTGACGCTCGTATCAACCTCGATTTAAATGATAACCTCGACGAAGACCCCCTCAAATTTCCCGAATTCCGCCGGTCGATGGGACGAGATGCCGCAAAAAGAAAAAGAGAAGTGAGTTCGTCGAGTGCGGGAGGTGGCTCGGAAAGTAGCGAATACATCGCACTTATGCGGGTGGAATTCGAATGCTACAATTTAAGTGTCGCCGAGCGGATTGAGTTGGACAAAAAAGCGTTGAAAGAGAAACAACGAGCCCGGGAAGAACGTGAACGAGCTCGTGATAAAAATAACGGCTCCGTGAAGAAAAACAACGTATAAAAGATATTAAGTTTTTGACGCCCAACCCGGAGGAGGGTCTCGAGGGGGAAGAACGAGAGATGGTTTTAAAATTAAAAGCGGATATTATGGCAAAATATCGTTCCTAGGTTGTCGTTTAGGTTTTTACGTTTTTCGTTTTATCGTTTTAGTTGTCTTTTTTAATTTGTAGGTTGTCGGTTGGTTTTTTCATTTTTAATTTTAGGTTTGTCGTTTTAATTTACGGTAGTAATTTTTAATTAATGAAATATTTTATTTTAAAAAATTATTATTTTTAGTTTAGTTTATTTTTATTTATTTAAATAAAAAAGTGAATGGTTAGTGAGGGGTTTCCATTTCCTATAATTGAAAGGGTGAGGGGTTAGTGAGGGAAAAGTGAGATGACGCCTACATGGCACTCAAACCCCTTGGGGTGAGTGGTCACGGCTCCCCTTCATCTTATCCATAGCTTTAAGATGTTCCAAATTATATTTGTTTGTAGCCATTTTGGCAACCACACTAACTTCGTGGCCAGCCACATTAACTTCTAAGGCTATCCGGAGTACTCAACTTGCTTCCCACTTGAAAAGTGGTGTCACGTCACCAACACATCATCTCACTTGCTTACCACACCACCAAGGAAATAGCCCACACTCCACATCATCTAATTATTTTATTTTTGATTTAATTTAATAGAACTTCAATTCTTTTTTTTATTTAATTAAAATTAAAAAAACATAAATATTTAATAACTTAAAAATTTAAAATTACAAACCTAGAAAATAAAAACTACATCCATTCAAAAACTTAAATCCTAGATACGATAACATAAAACATAAAATACTTTAACTAAAACGAAAATACAATCAACGGAATTTAGGTGAATTTTTGACAACATTCCACGCATCGAGGTGCGTGAAATCAGTGTCGTATGTCACCCGATACTCTTGCAACGTTTGCTCAACGATCACAGCGTCGGCGGTGCCCGGTTGTCGGTTCGCCGATAGTGGTGCGTAAATTTGATTAAAATGATGTATTTTAACAAACATATTCCTCCATTTGAAACAAAGTTGATCCGTATTCCGATATTGTATTACGTCCAAATTTCTATGAAACGATTCCTGCATACGTTCCCAAAAAACGCGGTGGTTTCTCGCAGCCTCGTCTTCAGATACGTTGATGAAAGCGGTTGCTAAAGCCGTTTCTTCTTGTTGAGTCCATTCCAGAGGATTGTTTCCATTTTGCACCCCAGCCATTTTTTTTAAAATGAATATAGAAGTGTTGAATAATGTTTTTATGTTTTTATGTGACCATCACTCAAATAAGTCGAAATGTTTTCTAACAAATATTATCAGTATTTCAGGTTGCATGGATTCAAGATTGAACAAGATAAAAAGAAAATATTCTTAAAAATGCAAAAATGTCACCCAGCAACAGCAATCGCGACCCAACAGCTCATGCGTCGCGAAGTGAAGAAAATCAAAACAAAAGAAGAAAAAGGATGGAACAGTGCAGATCGCGACCCGATCCCAACCCAGATCGTGACCCTATCTGATGACACACACGTGACACTATGCTGACCAAAGATCGCGAGCCGATGACAACCCTACGAGATCGCGACCCGATCTTCCTCCCCATCGTGACCCGACCCAGATCGCGACCCGATCGTCTCAAATATCGCGACCCTACCCACCTACCACACTCCACCGAGTCGGGTAGTGGCCAGCACAAAAGCGAGACACACTCAAGATCGCGACCCGATCACCACCCCGATCGCGACCCGATCTCCGCTGGAACAGACTATAAATAGAGACTTCCTCTTGCTGATTTTCTACACAATATACAACCTACATACATTAACCTCAAGCATACCCACGACCAGAAACCTTAAAACTCTGAAATCTCTGCATTTGGCAACAAGGATCAAACCGCAAAACCGCAAGAAACAAAACCTCCACCCGACACCAAACTTCAAACCGCAAAACCGCAAGAAACAAAACCTCCACCCGACACCAAACTTCAAACCGCTAAAACAACCTCTACCCGACACCAAACTTCAAACCTCTAAACAACCTCTACCCGACACCAAAAATCACCAAAACCTCATCCTACCGCGAAGAACAAGAAATCGACACATCAAGAAAAACGTTATCTTCCGCAGCTATCGATAAGTTCTTTTAAAATTATCTGTGTCGTTATTGATTTATTTAAACTTTTATAAATCAATTGTACCAAATATCCAAGACATAAAAATCGAACCTCGACAACGAAAACACATGTGGACTGTATTTAACCGAGACATCTAACTTCTAACTTCTAACCTTTTTTATTTATTGTAAAAACACGTTATCGTTGATAATGGCGTTTATTACATCTAACATCTAATTTCTAACTTCTAACTTCTAACTTCTAACCTTTTTATTTATTGTAAAAACACGTTATCGTTGATAATGGCGTTTATTACATCTAACCTTTAACTTCTAACTTTTACTTTATTTACCGCTTTCTGTCTATTTAAATATTGTCTAGTTTAGATTTACCGTTTTATTTTATTCCGCAACTCTTACTTATTCCGCATATTATAGATAAAATACATATCTGTCACACAGTAATCGGCTTAAAAACCCTTATTCGTGGTGATCGGTTATCGTATAATCAACAATTGGTATCAGAGCTTGTGTGATTACTTTGAAATTTTTGTCGAGAACTTTTGTGTAGCGTTTTTATAAACCACCAATAAGTTTCCTTTGAAAATTTCATCTTAATATCACTTGTTCAAAAATCAAAAAAAAAAAAAAAAAAAAAAAAAAACATTTAAAAATTACTTGTGTGATTTACTTTGAAATTTTTGTCGAAAACTTTTGTGTAGCGTTTTTATAAACCACCAATAAGTTTTCCTTAAAAATTTCATTTTAACATCACATTTTCGTTAACAAAAAAAATGTCTTCCGCAAACTACTCAAACATAAATTCTGTATCTATTGCTAACAGTATAGGTTCAGGTACTCGAGCACCCATTCTTATTCCCGAAGAATATAAATCATGGGTAGGTCATATGAATCTTCATCTCAACTCTATAAGTGAAGATGTGTGGAAATGTGTAGACGGATCTCTACCAGATAACATGACCTCTCTTACGAGTAACTTGGATATACTGAATGAAAGGAAGAAACTCGAACTTCAAGCCAAAAAGGAGCTTGTGTCTGGAATACCCCACAGTATTCTAAGCCAAATGAATGATATAATCCTTTTAACCGCAAACCAAATTTGGCAAACTTTGAAAAATCGTTTTGAAGGAAATGAGAGAATCATTGGAAACAAGAAAACATCTGTTTTAAACGAATTTGACAACTTCAAAATGTTTTCACATGAGACCATCCATGATGCTCATGACAGATTCAATCTCATTACCATCAAAATGAATAATTTAGGCATCAAAAAGTCACAGCATGAAATAAACCTCAAATTTTT
Organism: Cichorium intybus; assembly: GCA_023525715.1. NCBI lineage: Eukaryota > Viridiplantae > Streptophyta > Magnoliopsida > Asterales > Asteraceae > Cichorium > Cichorium intybus. The sequence continues at coordinate 77,848,907 of CM042013.1, forward strand.
AAACAACCTTTATGAAAGCTGGAAAATGGTCAAACTCATCATTCAGGGAAATCCGGCAATTCATACTGAATCTTTGTACAATCTGTACGGAGAATTACAATCGTATGAATCCTCGATTGACCCACCAACGTCTACTTCTTTTGGAGGACCGCTTGCTCTGTTGTCAACTTCCTCTCAAAACCAAACACATTTTCCTGATCAAAGTCAAATTGATCAAAACCAAGCTTTCTTAAGTAATCCTTGTGACTTGTCTGATCCAAATAATGAAGCTGACTACCAACAATTGTGTGCCTTGGTAGCAAACACTAATCTCGAAAGATTTTTGCCACATCATAGACCAAATTTTCAACAAAGATCCACTTTTGGACAAAACTTTCAGAATCGTGGATTTCAAAATAATCACAACTCTTACAATCAAAACAGTGGTTTTCAAAATAACCAAAATTCTGGATTTCAGCAAAATCATTCAAAACCATCTCAACAGAAACAAACTCAAACATCTGAAAGACCACCCGTTAAGATCCAAAAGGCTGACAATAACGATGATGATGATGATGTAATCATTTGTCACAAATGCAAAGGACTAAATCATTACGCCCGAGATTGTCGAGCCAAAATCAAGATCAAAGACTCAGCTTACTACGCTCAAAAAGCCGAAGAACTGAAGAAACAAGAAAAGAAAGCAAAGCAAAAAGCTTTTATGGCATTCTACGAACCTAGCGTGGAACACTGGCCAACTTCTGATGATGAAACAGATAATGAACCAGCTCAGTCAAACTTCTGCTTCATGGCAGACAATGAACCAACCACAAGAGCTCCATATGTCATCGATCAGGTATGGTCTATGATCTCAGATCTCGGTCTTTCAAGAACACCATTTGAGTCCCACATGACTAAGATTGAGAACAGTCTAAAAGCTGATCTCAGACTGTATCATGACACAATAGTCAAATCTGATATCTACAAATCTGAATTACAAACCTTGCAACTCAGATTTGGAGAATCTACAAGGACTAGAGACAAACTTGAAAGAGACATTGAACGAAAATCTGAAGAAAATAATCACATCCTAGAACAATTAAATGAAGCTCTAAAACAAAAAAAGGACTTAGAAATAAAAAATCAATCTGTTATTTCATCTGAAATAAAAGATACCTTAGAAAAGGAAGTCCTTCAGTTAAAACAAAAAGTTCAAGATTTAACTGACAAAAACACTAGTTTAGTTCTAAAACTAGATGATTCTTCAAAGCAAATCAAATTTCTTGAATCCGAAAATCAAAGATTTCAAGGAAAACTGGATTCTATCAATATTGCCAGAAAATTGAGTGATGATATTTTCACTAAAGCAAACAACTTAGGAACTGGCAAAATTGATACGAATTATAAACCAGGAATTGGCAGAGAATCTTTTGAAAATGAAGAGACTGAAAAGAAAAATGGGACAATTAGTGAAAACTCTAAATCGCCTCAACCAGATTTTTTCTCATCTGCCAATGAGGACGATTCAGATGATGAAACAGTAATCAACTGTAGCCCAGATGATACCTTTTTCAACAAATCATTCAAAAGAGTTGTAAAATCTGAATCAGACTCTGCTAGTTCAGTAACTCATCAATTGAGATCTACTAAACTAACAAAGAATGATGACACAATCAAACTTGAAAATTTCTTAAATGGAGAAAATTCTGATCATCAAAATGGAAGTACTTCTGCTCCAACTGTCTTTCCCTCTTTAAACTCAAACTTTATTGGAAAGAACAGTCTGGGACAAAAGTATTCAAAGAAACAACAGACAAATAAACAACCCATTCAAGCTGTCTTTAAACCAAAAGAACAAAGCAAGCCAATTGTTTTCAAAGAAAAACCTTTGAAACCAGTCGCTGTGCCACAAAAACAAACCTTTAATCCAAAACAAAAACCTTTTCAAAAACCGATTCAAAGTCACTTTCAAAAGATAAACTTCAATCTCTCAAGGAACTTTCAGAAACCATCATTTCACCAAATTCCATTCCATCGTCAAAGTGTTTTCCAAAACCATTCAGATCCCAGATACAAAGAAAGATTATCAAACAGAACTTCACATATAGGATACTTTTCACAAAATCAAAATTCATTTCAAATGACAGGTTTTCAAAAACAAATCTCACTTTGGGAAAATCTAATAAATCAACTTAAACCTCAACCGTTCCGTCCAATCAACAAATACTACAATGATTCCAAATTATCAAAAACCATTAACAAATCAGGACCCACCATGGTTTGGGTACCTAAAATTTCTGTCTAATTGCAGGCACTTTGTGCTGGAGAGCCCAAGGATGGCACATGGTATATTGATAGTGGCTGCTCCAAGCATATGACAGGAAACCAAAGCTTTCTACGAGACTTCAAACCCACAGAATCCAAACAAGATGTTACTTTTGGAAATAACATGACTGCAAGAATCAAAGGTTATGGAAACATAACAAATGGTCACTTCACCATCAAGAAAGTAGCCTATGTTGACGGCCTGAAACACAACCTAATCAGCGTATCACAACTCTGTGACAACAATCATGAAGTTCTTTTCGCCAAACAACGAAGCATAATCACAGATGCCAAAACCAAAGCCATTCTAGTTAATTCTGATCGTCTAGGCAACATGTATCCACTAGATATGTGCCTTATCTATGGAAAACCAGACATCTGTCTCTTGTCCAAAGCTTCTGCTGATATTAGTTGGTTGTGGCATCGTCGTCTTTCCCATCTCAATTTCGGCTACATCAACAAGTTGATCGCAAATGATCTTGTTCGCGGACTGCCACTTCTGAAACTTGATAATGAAACTCTTTGTGCAGCTTGTGAAGGAGGAAAACTGTCCAAATCCTCTCATAAAAGCATTTCTGAATCTAGTGTATCCGAACCACTAGAATTACTGCACACTGATCTTTGCGGCCCTGCAAAAACCCAAAGCATAAAAGGGAAGAAATACATCCTTGTTATTATTGATGATTACTCACGCTTTACTTGGGTTTTCTTTTTAAGGCTAAAGTCAGAAGCACCTGAAGAAATGATCAATTTCATCAAACAGATTGAATTAAAGCTCAAACGACCAGTTCGAAGAATCCGAAGTGATAATGGTTTAGAGTTCAAAAACATAACTCTAGACTCATTTCTCAAAAACAAAGGCATCGAACACAACGGCGTTGTTGAAAGAAAGAACCGAACTCTGTGCGAAGCTGCAAGATCAATGCTCATCTTTGCAGATCTGCCACAATACTTCTGGGCAGAAGCAATAGCCACAGCTTGCTACACTCAAAATCGTTCTTTAATCCATAAACAACTTCATAAAACACCATATGAAGTCATTAACAACCGAAAACCAAACATCAAATTCTTTCATATTTTTGGTTGTCGATGCTTCATAAAGAATAACAAAGATCACCTTTCAAAATTTGAATCAAGATCAGACGAAGGAATTTTCCTTGGTTACTCCTTTACCTCAGCTGCTTATCGAGTACTGAATAAACGTACTAGAGTAATTGAAGAAAGTACCGATATTCATTTCGATGAATTTTATGTCAGGAAATTGGATCGTAAACATTTTGGTTCTAAAATGATCGATAATATTTTTCAAAATCCAATTCAACAAATGCCTTCTACGGACATAGAAATTGATCTTGATTTACTTTTTGAACAACCCAAAACCGCTTATAATTCTGAATTTCTAACATCTTCTACTTTTCCTACAGGAAACTCCGATGCAGAAACTTCACAATCAAACCAAGAAAATACAGATCAAGTCGAGGGGGAATTACCAACACCAAATTCCTCTTTGAACACTCCCAATCCACCTGTTCAAAATGATCCCAGTGCATCATCTATGGGGGAACCTTCATTACCTCATTCTCACCCTATAATCCAAAAAGACATATCTGACAACAACCAAAATCTATTCCCAACAGAATCACCTGACCAAGAAGAACAATGGGACATAGAAACACCAATCGAAATACCTGAAAAAACTCGCCTAAACAAATGGACCAGGAATCATCCTGCAAACCAAATCATAGGAGATCCCAATTCTGGTATTCAAACAAGAGCCGCTACCTCAAATGAATGTTTATACGGAGTGTTCTTATCCATGACTGAACCCAAAACCATCCATTCAGCTCTCAAATATCCAGACTGGGTCAAAGCCATGCAAGAAGAACTAGCTGAATTCGAAAGAAACCAAGTATGGGATCTTGTTCCTACACCTCCCGATGTTACTGTAGTAGGTTCAAGATGGGTTTTCAGAAACAAAACTGATGATCAAGGCATAGTCTGTCGAAACAAAGCAAGACTTGTCGTCAAGGGCTATTCACAACAAGAAGGAATTGACTACGATGAAACTTATGCTCCAGTTGCAAGACTCGAAGCCATTCGTATCTTTCTAGCATATGCAGCACACAAGAACTTCAAAGTTTACCAAATGGATGTAAAATGTGCATTTTTACATGGAGAGATTGATCGCGATGTGTATATTCAACAACCTCCAGGTTTTGAAGATCCACAGTTCCCAAATCACAGTTTTAAGTTACAAAAAGCAGTTTATGGCTTAAAACAAGCACCTCGAGCCTGGTATTCAACATTGTCAACATTTCTAGAAGAATCAGGATTCAAAAGAGGTTCAATTGATCAAACTCTCTTTCGTAAAATTTTTAATAAGCATTTGTTAATCGTTCAAATATATGTCGATGACATTATTTTCGGTTCCACTGATGAATCTTTGAGTGTCAAGTTTGCAGATTTAATGAAGAGCAAATTTGAGATGAGCATGATAGGAGAAATGACTACTTTTCTTGGACTTCAAGTCAAACAATCATCAGATGGAATTTTCATCAATCAAGAAAATTATGTCAAAAATCTTCTAACTCGTTTTTCTCTTGACAAATCAAATACAGCAAAAACCCCAATGGCCTTTGGTTACAAATTAGATGCAGACTTAAATGGCAAGCCTGTTGATCAAAAGAAATATCGAGGAATGATAGGATCACTCCTATACCTCACAGCCAGCAGACCCGACATCATGTTTTCTACATGTGTCTGTGCCAGATACCAAGCCAATCCTATGGAATCTCATGCTATAGCTGTAAAAAGAATTTTTAAATATCTTAAAGGAACTCCATCTCTTGGCCTTTGGTATCCAGCTAACTCTGATTTTCAGCTTAACGCCTTCACCGACTCCGACTATGGAGGATGCAGACTAGACAGGAAAAGCACATCTGGTTCTTGTCAATTTCTAGGAGGCAGACTGGTAAGTTGGACTTCAAAGAAGCAATCATGCGTATCCACTTCAACCGCAGAAGCTGAATATGTAGCTGCCGCAAGCTGTTGTTCACAAGTCATGTGGATGCAAACTCAATTACGTGACTATGGCTACAAAGTATCACAAATTCCCATATTTTGTGACTCAACCAGCGCAATTGCCATTTCTCACAATCCTGTGCACCATTCCATGACAAAGCACATCGACATTCGATATCATTTCCTCAAAGACAACATACAAAAAGGTCATATCGAATTGCACTTCATAAACACCGAAGATCAAATTGCCGATGTCTTTACTAAGGCTTTAGACGAAACCAAGTTTCAATACTTCCTAGGCCGTCTAGGAATGTTGAATCCAGATAACATCCATCCCTAATCTCTTACATTTTGTTTGTACAAAAGAGTGTTTACTTTCAGTCAAATAATCAAAATTTTCCAAAAACATTCAAATAACCAAAATCTTCCAAAAACATTCAAATAACCAAAATTTTCCAAAAACATCCACATAATCAAAAATCACAAAAAAATTAGGATAAAGTTTTATCTTTTAAAGTCCTTATAAAACCATGTGATTAACATCTTCTTGACTAAATTTTCAGATACTTATGCTCGATGAATGTTCTCAGTCATATTGATTCTTAAATTAAAGTGAAGGTTCAAATCTCAAAATTTTCGTTATGTACATTCTCCTATTCCCTTTGAATTTATTTCAAATATAACGATTTTATCAATTAAGGGACATAAGATCAGGAGATTCAGATGAAAACCAAACCCATGTGAGAAATTGTGCCTCGTCTTTAAATGCTAAGTGGAATTCATTTCTGTGAGCAAAGGTGTTTTCATGATGACTTATAGGATTTATACTCTTATACCGTGATGCTAGTCTCATTTTTGCTTAGATATCAAAATGACCAGGGACGATACATTCATTTCTATTATATCACCTATCCCTATCCTCAATCAAACCACTTCAAAGAAAAGCTTCATCATCTGGCATAACAAATCTGACAAATGAAGAAACGACAAAGTCACATCCAACAAATGCTGTCAACAAATCACAATTGGTAACCACATCAGATATCTTTTACACAATGTGTATTCGCACAAATCAAGAAAAGATAAAGACAAAGGTGAACACTTCACCAAAGAAAAGGAAGATTTACAACAACAATCAATCAAGACAGACATCTCTCAAAATTTTCCAAACAAACAGATTCTCAAATGCTTTATCAAATATAGTTGTTAAAACCAAAGATTTACCGGGATACTGTAGCCTTCATAATTGAATATTCTTAGTTGCAAACTACACTATGAATATTTCTAAACCCCTCTACATGTATTTCCCGACGGAGAGAGAGTGTACATCAATGACATGAATGAAGAAACCCTCTGAGTAATGCCGAAACCAGTCTTATGTGATTGATTATCTAATATGAAGACCAAGTGACTAAAGTATATAGGTATAAATCCACATTAAGCATAAGTCAACACCTTCAAACTGAGAGATATCACTCATCTTTAGTGATTATACACCAGTTCTGCACCCAGAACAAACAAACACCTCAGTCAAGTGTGAGCTATACCTATGAGAAGTTCATCTGAATCGACCTATTAAGATCAATTGTCGTCTTTATAAATGTTATAAAATCTTAAGGAATATTATGAAAGTACATATACAAAAACCTTTTGATAATTGAACATGAAACCTTGATTCAGAAACAAATATTCTTGACAAACATTTTTTCAAAACATAAGTAAAATCTAGTCACACTTTTTCAAAACAAGTGATATGATTTTATAAAATGTTTTATCCAAATTTCAAGAATTTTCAATCAAACATTTTTCTCCTCATTTCATTAATGATCACATAGGGGGAAATTGTTGAATAATGTTTTTATGTTTTTATGTGACCATCACTGAAATAAGTCAAAATTTTTTCTAACAAATATTATCAGTATTTCAGGTTGCATGGATTCAAGATTGAACAAGATAAAAAGAAAATATTCTTAAAAATGCAAAAATGTCACCCAGCGACAGCAATCGCGACCCAACAGCTCATGCGTCGCGAAGTGAAGAAAATCAAAACAAAAGAAGAAAAAGGCTGGAACAGTGCAGATCGCGACCCGATCCCAACCCAGATCGCGACCCTATCTGATGACACACACGTGACACTATGCTGACCAAAGATCGCGAGCCGATGACAACCCTACGAGATCGCGACCCGATCTTCCTCCCCATCGCGACCCGACCCAGATCGCGACCCGATCGTCTCAAATATCACGACCCTACCCACCTACCACACTCCACCGAGTCGGGTAGTGGCCAGCACAAAAGCGAGACACACTCAAGATCGCGACCCGATCACCACCCCGATCGCGACCCGATCTCCGCTGGAACAGACTATAAATAGAGACTTCCTCTTGCTGATTTTCTACACAATATACAACCTACATACATTAACCTCAAGCATACCCACGACCAGAAACCTTAAAACTCTGAAATCTCTGCATTTGGCAACAAGGATCAAACCGCAAAACCGCAAGAAACAAAACCTCCACCCGACACCAAACTTCAAACCGCAAAACCGCAAGAAACAAAACCTCCACCCGACACCAAACTTCAAACCGCTAAAACAACCTCTACCCGACACCAAACTTCAAACCTCTAAACAACCTCTACCCGACACCAAAAATCACCAAAACCTCATCCTACCGCGAAGAACAAGAAATCGACACATCAAGAAAAACGCTATCTTCCGCAGCTATCGATAAGTTCTTTTAAAATTATCTGTGTCGTTATTGATTTATTTAAACTTTTATAAATCAATTGTACCAAATATCCAAGACATAAAAATCGAACCTCGACAACGAAAACACATGTGGACTGTATTTAACCGAGACATCTAACTTCTAACTTCTAACCTTTTTTATTTATTGTAAAAACACGTTATCGTTGATAATGGCGTTTATTACATCTAACATCTAATTTCTAACTTCTAACTTCTAACTTCTAACCTTTTTATTTATTGTAAAAACACGTTATCGTTGATAATGGCGTTTATTACATCTCACCTTTAACTTCTAACTTTTACTTTATTTACCGCTTTCTGTCTATTTAAATATTGTCTAGTTTAGATTTACCGTTTTATTTTATTCCGCAACTCTTACTTATTCCGCATATTATAGATAAAATACATATCTGTCACACAGTAATCGGCTTAAAAACCCTTATTCGTGGTGATCGGTTATCGTATAATCAACAAGAAGAAGATGTATGTTTTGTAAGAGATGTAGTTTAAAATGTGGAGATGTGCGTATATATATAGTGATTTGAAAAGAATTTTTTTTTATAAACCCTAACGTTCTAAAACATCTCAACGTTCATATTTTGGCGTTGCTCTACGTTGCTGAACCCACGCTTGGCCACATCCACGCCACCCACGCGAGAGGGGGGCGGTGTGCCACGCCGTGGGTGGTATCCACGTAGTCCCCACGCTTCCACGTAGTCCCCACGCTGGTTGCGTTGGGTGTACTCCGCACAGCCTAAATTGTGTTCCTTTTTTATTATTTGATACTTATTTTAGTTAAACTATTTGATTAGTAGCAAATTTTTCTATATATTAATAATCTATGTTGGTTCCAATTTCCAACATCCAAACTTTATTTGTCCTTGTTTCGATATCTTATTGTTGCACTTTGGTTGTCCTTAAATCTACGAAACACCAAAGCCTGCTTTAAGCAAAATAATCTCCCATGCCTTGAATATTGTATCACATATCTTAGATTTTTACTTCACCACGTAACAAATATTCACTTTTATTTTGTCATTTTCCTTTTCCTTGCACCATTTTGCTTTTTGTATCACAGTGGAAAACATTATTGACTGGCCCAATATTTCCAGAAACCGAGAAGAAACAATATTTTCTTTTTTGCTTTTTGTATCACAATAAAAAACATACTTATACCGCTTTTGTTAGATACCACGCACCTCATTCTAAATCTCCCTTTCATTAAATGATTTAATCAAACGTATTGATTTTAGAGAAGATGAAGATGAGAAATGATGAATGTAACAATTCATTCAATTGAAACTAATGGAATGATTACAGGGAAAATATATACAGTAAAAGGAAAGGACTAACCGCTTCTAACTACCATCTAACTAACTTAACAAAATCATTAACTGTTAACTAATTGGAAAGCTGACGTGTCACTTATAAATAACAACCCCCCTCAAGTTGGAGAGTGAGAAACTCCCAACTTGGAAAGTAATTGGTAATGATTTTTGCTGGGCAAGTTCTTTGTAAACATATCAGCAAGTTGTGAATTTGTTGGAACATGTTGAAGAGAGATCAACCCTTCTTGCAAATTCTCTCTTACAAAGTGACAGTCAATTTCTACGTGTTTAGTCCTTTCATGGAAGACAGGATTTCTTGCAATATAGATCGCTGCTTGGTTGTCACAACGAACAGGTATTGGAGTAACATTTGGAACAGAAAACGCATGTAATAATCGAGATAACCAAGCCAACTCAGCAGTGACTCTTCCCATACTTCTATATTCCGCTTCAGCGGAGGACAATGAAACAGTCACTTGTTTCTTAGATTTCCATAAAATTGGGCTTCCTCCAAGCATAATGAAAAACCCGCTTATACTTCTTCTAGAATGAGGGCACGCAGCCCAATCAGAATTACAGTAAGCCCGAAGGGTAAAATCGTCATTTTTGTTAAAAAACAATCCTTGATCAGGATTATTGTTTATATAGCGGAGTGTATGGAGGGCAGCTTCCATATGAGGAACTCGTGGATCAGCCATAAACTGACTCAAATGCTGTACAGTAAAAGCAAGGTCTGGTCGTGTATTTGTCAAGAAATTTAGCTTTCTAACAAGTCGTCTGTATGTCTCTTGATTTGGCAAAACATCTTCTTCATTAATCAATAACTTGATATTAGAAGGGAGAGGGCAGATAGCTTTTCGATTACATTTAAATTCTTTGAGTAAATCGTTTGCAAATTTTCTTTGAGTCAAAATAACACCATTTGGAGAATATAGGATTTCAATTCCAAGAAAGAAGTTAAGAAATCCTAGATCTTTGATCTTGAATTTGTCATCGAGAAAAGACTTTAACTGAGAAATTTCTTCATTGTTATTCCCAGTAATCACTATGTCGTCAACATAAACAGCAACATATGTGACAAAAGCACCCATTGACTTGTGAAATAGAGAATAATCATTCCTTGAATGTTGATATCCTTTGTCCTTTAAGGCTGATGATAATTTGGCATACCATTGCCTTGAAGCCTGTTTTAGGCCGTATAAAGATTTTTGTAACTTGAAAACTTGATTTGGATTATCAACGATTAACCCTGGTGGTAATTGCATGTAAATTTCCTCATCTAGCTCCCCATGTAGAAAAGCGTTATTTACATCTAATTGGTGCATTTTCCAGTCGTTTTTAACAGCAATAGCTTTCCAATTAGTTAACAGTTAATGATTTTGTTAAGTTAGTTAGATGGTAGTTAGAAGCAGTTAGTCCTTTACTTTTACTGTATATATTTTCCCTATAATCATTCCATTAGTTTCAATTGAATGAATTGTTACATTCATCATTTCTCATCTTCATCTTCTCTAAAATCAATATGGTATCAGAGCTTATTCCGCTTCAATTGATCTTGTTTTGTTCATCGTTTGATTTCTATTTCGTTTCTACATCAATTGATCTTGTTCATCAATTGATTTCGTGATTTTAATTCCTGAATCTCATTCTCTCTCGTTTTCGTTTTTTCTTACTCTGTTTTTCACTCATCAATGGCGACTCCAAACAATCAAGCCAATCCAGTTCCTGTATCTTCTTCTGATCCACTTTATCTTCATCCATCAGATCATCCTGGAATGTTACTTGTTTCTAAACATTTTGATGGATCGAATTACAATTCCTGGAGCAAAGTGATGTCGATTGCTCTATCAGCAAAGAACAAATTAGGTTTCATAAATGGAAAAATTCCGAAACCAAATGAAAATTATTCAAATAGTGATCTGTGGCAGAGATGCAATGATATGGTGACATCGTGGATTCTGAATGTTCTAGCTGGAGAAATTGCTGAATCAGTCATTCATTCGTGCTCTTCTCATGCGATTTGGACTGATCTTGATGATCGTTTTGGGAAATCAAATGGAGCTAAATTGTATCAGTTACAGAAGGAGATTTCTGATTTATCTCAAGCAACCAGTGATCTTGCATCATACTACACCAAACTCAAGAAATTATGGGATGAATTAACTGCTTTATCATCAATTCCTTCATGCACATGTGGAGCTGCTAATAAAATTCAAGAACTCGAACAAAATCAGCGACTAATCAAGTTTCTCATGGGGCTAAACAATGAATATACTAACACAAGAGGTAACATTCTTATGATGAAACCTCTTCCCACTGTTGGTCAAGCCTATGCGCTTCTTATTCAAGATGAAAAACATCGTGAGGTACAATCTGCTGCTACTTTTCTATCTGAATCTGCATTCATAAATGCTAAGAATGGAACTAATTTCTCAAGAGTGAACTATGATAACAAGAAAAATGTTGTTTGTGCTCATTGTAAGAAGCCTGGACACACAGTTAACAAATGTTATCGTATTATTGGATTCCCAAAGGATTTCAAATTCACAAAGACAAGAAATGTTGTTGCTAATGCTATTCAAAGTGAACATGAGTCACATGTTACTTCTTCATCTGATCCGCAATTTTCAGATCTAATCAATACTTAATTTCAGCAATTAAGCGGACAATATCAGCAACTCATGTCTATGATGAATTCAGCCAAGAACAATTTCGTGGACAACAATCAAAACTCATCTGATGTTACAAAAGACCTTGGAGTTTCTTCTCAAATCAATTTCGCTGGTAATTCTTCCTCTTACAAACCACCACGAAATTGTCATTACCTTATCACCTCTACAACTACCTGGATTATCGATTCTGGTGCAAGTAACCACATGTGCTATGATAAATCTACTCTATTCCAAATAAGAAAACTTGATCAACCACATTCCATAACATTACCGAATGGTCAACAAACCTTTGCCTTTGAAATTGGGAATACCTTCATTACAGATGGTGTTATATTACGAAATGTTCTATATGTCCCTCGATTTCACTATAATCTTTTATCCATTGGAAGACTTTGTAAACAGCTCAAAACCTTTGTCGTTTTCTCAGAAAATTTCTATTTCTTACTGCAGGGCCCTTCTATGAAGAGGCCTCTGGTTCTTGGTAAGCATCAAGCTGGTCTCTATCTCTTCCATTCAAAATCTCAAGGATCCAAAGAAGTTGCTATGTCTGTCACTTCTCAAAAGCCATCAAACTCTTCATTTTTTTGATTCTCTTTGTAATGTTGTTTGCAATGATGATGTAGTTTCCTTATGGCATAAACGCCTTGGACATCTACTATTGTATAAACTCAAAACATTTACATTCATAAACAATAATCTTTGTAATAATGATTTCGTTTGTGATATTTGTCCTAAAGCACGACAACATAAACTTCCATTCAAACAAAGTTCAATTTACACTTCTTCACCTTTTGAGCTTATTCATATTGATACATGGGGACCATACAATACTAAAACATATGTTGGTCAATCCTATTTCTTAACATTGGTTGATGATTATTCAAGATCCACATGGACCCATCTTTTAAGCACCAAAAGTAATGCTTTCCAAGTCATTAAAGGATTTATATTCATGGTAAAGACTCAATTCGGTAAAAAGGTGAAAATGATCGGATCTGATAACGCATTTGAACTTGGGACAAGCAAAGAAGCATCATAGTTTCTACAAGAAAAAGGGATTATTCACCAAACAACATGCAGAAGTACACCCCAACAGAAAGGGGTAGTAGAAAGGAAGCACAAACATTTATTAGAGACAGCCAGAGCATTAATGTTTCAATCTAATCTTCCACTCAAATTTTGGGGAGATTGTGTTCTTACAACCACTTATCTAACCAATCGTTTTCCATCAAAACTCCTCAAAGGCAAAACTCCTTTCTCTCTGCTGTACGGATCAGATCCAATATATTCTCATCTCAAGGCTTTTGGGTGTTTATGTTTTGCAAATACACTCAAGGAAAATAGAGATAAATTTCAACCGAGAGCTATTCCATGCATATTAGTTGGATATCCTTTTGGGAAGAAAGCCTACAAATTATATGATACTCATTCTCATAAAATAATCATTTCAAGAGATGTTATTATCCATGAAAATATTTTTCCATATCAGTCCACAAACCTTAATCCTATTCATCTTTCCACTTTTGCCCCTCAAATGGATCATCCTTCTTTCGATGATTCTGATCCCATCATTTTCGATTTTATTCCTGAAAATACAAATGTTGAAGTTCATCTTCCTGTTGCTGTTCAACCTGATAATCTTCCTAATGTTAGAAGGTTTGAAAGGACACGTCATCCACCCACTAAACTTCAAGATTATGTTTGTGAAATTTTTTGCAATCATACAGTCACAGATACTTCACCTTCCAATCACATGTGTTTTACTTCATTAGATATCAAAAGCTAAGATTTAGTTACAAATGTCAATGCTCTCTTTGAACCTTCAAGTTATGAAGAGGCTATTCAATTTCCAGAATGGAGAGATGCCATGAACAAAGAATTCGATGCTTTACAAGCAAATCACACCAGGATTATTACTGATCTTCCAAAAGGAAAGAAACCAATCAACTGTCGATGGGTCTATAAAATCAAATACAAGGCAAACGGAGAAGTAGAAAGATGCAAAGGGAGATTAGTCGTTAAATGTTACACTCAGAAAGCCGGTATTGATTATACTGAGACTTTCTCTCCCGTTGTTAAAATAACAACAAAAAGACACTTATTATAAATTATGTAAAATACCAATTGTATATAGAAAAAAAAGTTATAGTAAATGTTAAAATCATCTATTATATATGGATTAATATTGAAATTTGTAATTACCTTATAAGTTTTAAATTGAGGGCAACCAATAAATTTAATTTTATCGATTTATAGTAAAGTTTAACATCTCATACGTTGTAATCAAAACACTTGGTCCTAATCCATGAATTCTACTTCAAATCAAATATAAAATAATAAATAAGAACTGATTAGAGTTGATAGGAGTGTAAGATAGTAATATGAGTATAAGATAGTGATCTGGGTGATATTATTTTGATGTGATTTCTAGTACTTATAAATTAAGGGTGAATAAAAATGCAATAACAACAAACTAAACTAAATCTGTTCTCTTTATAATGAAGAACCATATTTTTGTTACAAATACAACATAAACCTCACTACATAAACATTCAACCCTCTACTAGTTCTAATCCAACCTAACTAAGAACAACATGTTTCTGGTAGATCTTGAAAGAAAAAGAAGCTATACCAATTCTGGTAATAACTCGTATCAGAGAGAGAATGGAGAGTAAGAAAAATCTGTTGTGTGTGTAATACTCCAAAACAACCTCTCAGCAACCTTTTATACTTCCGGGTTATACTTGACCCGGTGTTAAACCGCATGTTAAGTCCAACAAGCTCATCAACTAGAGATTGATCCACAACTCATTAGCCCATCAGCAGTCTCTTTATTTCAGCCCACTTTCTACACCAAAACAGCCTAAATTAATTTTAAATAAAATAAATATTATTTTCTGTCAGATTGAAAAATATGTTAGAAATATTTTCATATTTCAACACCCTCCCTCAATCTCAGCAGGAAATGCATTGTACAAACCAAGTTTTTTTGAAAAAACATTATGCTGACTAACACCAAGAGGCTTGCTGAAAATATCAACAATTTGTTCTAAAGAATTAACTTTTACCACCTTGATTACACCCTCAGAAACTTTATCCCTTACCAAGTAAACATCAATTTCTATATGATTTGTTCTTTCATGTAGCACTGAATTTAAACACCTAAATCTTTCAGTAACTTTAGTAACCACAAAACTTCACAAGTTACTGTTGCAAGAGCTTTATACTCAGATTCCGTAGAAGATCTTGAAACAGTTGATTGCTTTTTTACTTTTCCATGAAATCAAACTATTTCCCAAAAATAAACAATATCCGGTTATAGAACGACGAGAATTTACACATTTTGCCCAATCAAAATCTGCCCATGCAGTTAACAACAACTCATCACTTTTAGAAATCAAAACACCTTTTCATGGACAATGTTTTAGATACCTTAAAACATGAATTACAACCTTCAAATGTGATTTTCTTAGAGCATGCATGAACTAGCTTAAGGTTTAAACAGTAAAAGAAATATCAGGTCTTGTGTTTGTCAAATAAATTAGTTTTCCAACTAATTTCTGCTATTCTGTGACATTTTCTAGCAAGTCATCTTTTTCATTAGAAAAACAACTAGAAATTGTAACATTTACATCTAAAGGAGTTCTAATAGGTTTTGATGCTAAAAGTCTAAACTCATATAACAAATCAAAACAATACTTATTTTGAGACAAACATAAACCACTATTAGTTTTTACAATTTCAATTCCAAGAAAATATCTTAAAATTCCTAAATCTTTGATCAAAAATTGAGACTTTAAAAAATCTTTTACAAATTCTATTTAATGCTCATTATTTCCAGTTAAAACAATATCATCAACATACTATTGAAGCTAATTTTGTAACGAAGTGTGTCTGTCCATCCGAAGTTCATAACCATGCGAAGTGTCCATTTCTTTTCTAAAGATCCGAAGGTCTTGTGCTGGAGGATCCGTAGTCTAGAGTAACAACCTTATCCAAACAGCATGCGTATATGTCAGGCTACACGTTGCACGTTGATGTGACCTCATTGGATAGTACTATATTAGAAAATTCCATTTTGTACGATTATATCTTTTTGTACTATTGGTATCTTGATCATGTATAAATATCAAGATATCACGTCTGGGTCGAGTGTGCTGCACAATCAACATTTTTGTAAAACCTCTAAAAGTGAAATCAAATCATTCGACACCTTGTTTCCCATATTCATCTGCTCTTCATTATAATTATTGTTTGTGTGTTTCATTGCTTGAATCATTCCTCATATAACATCTTTGATCGAATTCCTCACTCAACACGTGGTATCAGAGCCAGGTTCAGCTCAAAAACCTGTATTAGAAATTATGTTCTTCTTCATACGACTTCTAGATCTAGATTGATTCCTAGATCTAGGTTTCCGCAAGTTGTATTTGAAATTTCTTACCGGTTTTTTTTTCTGAAAGGATCCATTCAAGAAATTCCATCGCAATGGCTGATTCAACATCTACATATGCAAACATGCTCAACTATGCAAATCTCATTGGTTCCTCAACCAAGGCACAAGTTCTTGTTCTAGACTACTACGATTACTGGGTTGATCGTATGGAAGACTATCTCACTGGTTTGGATGAAGATCTATGGAGATCCGTGACCGATGGAAAACACTGAAGTTGTTACTGAAGTTGTTACTGCTCAAAAACTCGTTTTGTTCTTGTTGAAGTGGAAAACACTAAGTTGTTACTGCTGGAAACCTAAAGAAAATTGCAAACGATAAAAAAGCCATGAGGGAACTAAGAACTGGCTTAGGTCCTATATCAGACATCCGTTCAAGGAGCTAAAACTGCCAAAGAAAAATGGGATCGTTTAGCAATAAGATTTGCAGGTGACACTACTCTTCAATCTAGCATTGTCACCGAAGTTCTTGCAGATTTCGTAAACTTCAAACAACTAGAGAATGAATCTTTGGAACAAGCTTGTAACGTCCCAATTTCACAATTATAAAATTTCATTTATTACCAAGGTTCCAACAAAATCTTTATTTCAAAAAGTAAGACTGTTCCACATATTTATTAAACCAACAGCGGAAACATTTGAAAATCATAACATAGTTCATTAAAATAAATATCTTGTATGCGATGCGCTGCCGTCAAGCCTTGCCCTTCCATTTGTCATTTGAAATTCCTGAAATGTTATAAAATCAATGTGTAAGCATAAAGCTTAGTGAGTCCACAAATTACCATACATGCCCACACATTAAACAACCCGTCCTCGAGAACGACCCGACCCTACCCGCCATACAACAGCTACGGGCGTCCATCATACAACAACTATGGACACGGGAAGGTTCTACCCATCCTACAACAGCTATAGGTTCCTGGTTATGGCCCAGCCCATTATACAACAGCTATGGGACAAGGCAATAGTCCAACTCGCCATACAACAACTACGAGGGGACACGTATCAGTACTGAGCCCAACAACAAATAATCACAGATATAGAGCAAATCATATAACTGTAAATAACATACAGGATGCCTAACATGCAACATCATATAGTAACTGTGTAGATATTCTCTAATATCCCAACTTAGCTCGTCCAAACAACTAAATCCCACATGCATAACATATTAATCACTAACCAAACTCCTATAGACGTGCTTAAAGGTCAGACCCAACATTTGCTAACAAACAAGGGTCGAAAGTAAGCTTCTGGTCAAACAGTCGCTCGCCGTGGCACGACCTCTCCCTTACGCGTCGCGGACTATCATTACACTTACGGGGTTTTACTCGAACCCGCGTCGCCGACATAGCCTGTCCGCATGGCGGACTCGTAATAGTCCGAAATCCTCTTTTTGCTCTTAACCAGTACAGCCATCGATTAGGGTTACTCTCTACACCCTTCCTGGGATCAGAAACTATCCTAAGGTCACTCTCTTATGTACATGCAAGTCCATGCATGTCCATGGTCCAAAACCCTAAGTATTACAAGTCATCTAAGACTACTAACCAAGGGATAACACCATATGATGGGATAAAATGAAATATCAGAAAGGTAGATCCTCTTACCTTGCTTCTGGAAAACGGAGGAATGCACACGATCGGCTACAAGCCTTCCCCCACGTCGTATCTCCTTCTTCCAATCTCCCAAAACCTTCAAAGCCTTGAAACCGAAGAGCCTCTACTGAAACCAGTCGCCTCTACTCCAGAAAACTTCCAAAAACATGAACCCTAGGGCTGGGACCCTTTATATAGGCGTTTAAATCCGAATTAGGGTTTCTTATAACTACGGCGCACCGCGCCGCGGATTCTCCCGAGCCGCGTCGCGCGTATAATTCATTCGCGAATCCAGATTCTTCCCAAAGCCGCGCTGCGGATCCGCCCGAGCCGCGCCTCGGCGGAACGGGTCTTACAATTCTCCCCCACTTGACTGGATTTCGTCCCCGAAATCCGCGCCTGTAAACAACTCCGGGTAATGCCTCCGCATTTCCTCTTCCGGTTCCCAAGTCCACTCGGACCCTTTACGATGTTGCCACTGCACCTTAACTAATCCTATCATTTTATTTCGTAAAGTCTTTATTTTCCTTTCAATGATGGCAATCGGTCGCTCCAAATAATTCAGGCGTTCGTCTACTTGAATATCCTCCAAAGGCACTATTGTAGTTTCAACGGTAATGCACTTCCTGAGTTATGAAACGTGTCGTGAATCTGGCTAAGCTGCTCGGGCAGCTCCAACCGGTAAGCTACCTTACCTACTCGCGTGATGATTCGATATGCTCCAATGTACCTAGGGCCAAGCTTTCATCGCTTCCTAAAACGAATAACTCCCTTCCATGGTGACACTTTTATAAGAACAAAATCCCCAACCTAAAACTCGAGATCGGACCATCGCCTCGCAATTTCTCTCCCAATTGCACGCTACAGAACGTGTCGAATTGCACAGCCTCAACTAAGAAATCTAGAAGTTGCAACGAGCCTGACTAAACCATAGATTCCATTTACTACACTAACAATGATCCGGTACACTCGGGGTCCAACTTTCATGTACCTCGGTACCTAAACGTCTAAACTCCGACCGATAAGCTTAGTCCTAACACTGCATATTATGATGATTCTTCTTCCGGCTCAAAAACGGTCTACAATCTCTTCCCGAACACACAGAAGTCCTGACACCTTCTCACGTACGACTTCTTGCACAAGAGACCATTTCTCGTGTGCTAACCATTATCATAAAGGACTCTACCAACGTTACATAGGAGACTGCAACTCCCACCACACTAAGAACGTAATCCTGAAGAATCCTCTCAAATATCATACGCATCCATGTCACCCCTCCACCGATCAAACACCTCTCTACTTCACCATTCCCACTTCTTTACCGGCCAGATCACCAATAATCCTCTCAAATATCATACGCATCCATGTCACCCCTCGGGCGAATGAAAGACTTGACACAAACTCTTCATTCATTACCGCATCAAATGCCCCATCCATAATTGACATCCAAAGCGACCATAATGGGTTAGCCAACCTCCGCTAACCCCACCCCACAATCTTCATTTACCCGAACTATCTCTCCTTAAGACGTTCCCCTCCACAGTTCCCTATCTAAACCCTTTTCTTGAATCCGATCCGTCCGGCCTCGGGTCGTCCTAATCCGCCCCTGGATTTCATTCTTATCAGCTAAACAGCCATCAACAACATCAAGGTAGTCTTCACCTCAACTAGTCTGGCAAACGTGGTCATGGAGGGGTCCATAATTATCTCCCATCCTAATGAACAATCTAAGGGTACTAATCCTCGACATCCAAATAACCATTAACTCCTCCCAAACAGAAATCATCTGCCCCACAAACCAATCTAACTAATCCGCCCGCTATAACCGTATCTCATACTTGTGGGAACATGGCGCAGAGTTTCTACAATAAAGGACTCGACACTCCCGACCAGCACGAAGTACTTACCAGAACACAGCACTGCACCACCGCAACATAGTATTCTCCATTCAACAACACCCTACCTCTCACCGAGGCACGATGCTACACAACCTTGGACAAGGCACATTACATCGGTACTCATGTGAGATACCAATCTTCCAATACGTAGAAACCTTACTCGATCACTAACCAGTAAGACCCAAGGCTCCTGGCCAACGCTTATCCTTGTTCCTAGCATCCCTTATATTTTCCGAATAACATATCCCTCATCATGTCTTGATCTCATCGTTGCTTAATATGTTGCTTCCGTGCTGATCCTTCCCGATTGGTACACGATCTCACCAACACTTTCCTTAAAACCTCGCTCCGACCCCGTCCTTACTTCCGCCCAGCCTTTCCTGCCTTGGAAGGCTTCTCCGCTCGCGATCCTTTCCTTCCTTGAAACTATTGATTAGCGCTCCTGAGATGAGCTGTCACATATGACACATCCCTTACTTCGAATACTTTTGTCCTACATGCATAACTCTTGTTGAAGCCTGAAGTAGATTCCCGGTCTCTGAATAATTCCTCTGCGTCAATCCTTCTGAGTATCAGTCCATGCAAGCAGAATCCTTGTGTTCCAAGTCACCATAGCTTGCGCAATCTTACGGTCGAACCAATAGGTCGCGTTGTGTCCTTAGTCCGGCGTCTCACCTTCCATGCTCTACCCTTTTTATACCAAAACTTGACTCTCTCGCTCCCACTGCTGTCAAGGTCTTGAATTGAAACGAAATACAATCGCCTGACATTCTTCACGCCTTGACGAGAATAATCAAAACTTCTAAAGAGGTGACCATGTTTCCCTAGCGTGGCCAAGATCCATGCGTGTTAGCACTGCATACAACTTTCAACCGCTTCCTTGAATTCACAAAATTTCCTTTACTCAAAGCTATTCCAAACACCTTTACCTTAAGGTGAAAAGCTACTTGATGCACCAATAACCACTTGCTAGCCCCAGCACGCAATAACACTCCCATCTTCCTCCTCCAAGCTACAGCTTTCCCTCTTCAAAGGCCTTCGTCCCTGCCGGCGAGCTCCCTGCCTCGTTAGGTCGCGGGTATCCATCCCCAAGCCGTTGACAACGCCTAGTAATATCAAATATTTTAGTCGTTGTTGAGCCCTATTCTTAGTGGAATTATATTATATATATCATGGTATTCTCACTTTTCATGCCATCACTTGTTTGGAAAAAAAATAATGAAAACAGGGACCAAAAGCGTGCAATTTGGAAGAAGTTTGAAGATCAAGGCAAAATCAGGCAAAGACGTACGCGCGCCGCGGAATTCATCAAGGCGCGATGCGGTTATGAGGCGGTGGAAAGAATTTAAATGCCGATAAAACGGGGATAAACCCGCACGTGCGCCGTGGGATCCACATATGCGCGGCGCGGCTTCGAGATTTTTGCAACTATAAATAGAGGCTCTTAGGTCGAAAAAAGCAACGAAGACCTGGTGTGAAATCAACCCCCAAGGCTCTTTGACTCCGAGATTTAGCTTCAGCAACCATCTTTTGGTATTTTCATGTTTTTATCTTTAATTTTCAATTAGTTAAATAGTTAGTAATAGTTGGCTAGTGTCTTTGGGAGTGACAACCATTGACATTGAATCTTGATTTCTGTTTTTGATAGTTTGGTTACTGTTTTGGAACCTTTGGATCTGATTTGGTTAATGATAATCATTTGGTTTATGTTAATTGTTCAGTTTTTCGGTGTTTATCATTGTGAATGAATTTTTGAGTGATTGGATTGTGTTTGACGTTTGCTTTGCCCTTGATTGCTTCTAATTTGGAGATGTACTTCTGATTTCAGTAGGTAAGAAGGTTTAGTTAGTAGTTTAGTTAGTGAATGCTTGCTTAGAATTGTTTTAGTTTATGATTTTTAGGAATGTTTGGAAAAAGTTAGGAACCAGGTCCTCTGACTGTAGCGTGACACTGCAGTTGGTAATCTGTCACCTGTCTCGACCACATAACTCCTGTGGATCGACCCTGACTTCTACTGTGCTAAGTGTGTGTGTTAGGTATTTTTCTTATTTTTGACCGCATGACGACCGCTGCGATGTCAAATTTTGGCGTCGTTGCAGGGGAGTTGTGAGCATAAGAATAGGTGACCTGTAGGACTTTTAGCTTCTGAATTTTGGTTTTGATTTTGAGATTTCGGTTAGTTAGTAATTTTGCTTTTTGGTTTTCTCGGGCGTGTTGCACTTGTGCATGCGTACCCGTAGGGGTGAGCAATTATCCCCTTTGCGTTTTGACTCAGAGATTGAGTGAACTGCTTGCAAGATCCGTGCACGTAGGCGTTTAAATACAATGAGTTTTAGTAATGTCAGTAGTAGTATAGTGAGTGTTGCCCAGGAACCCTCGGGTGAGGCAACAGGGATGTCATTTATTCCCCCAATTTCAGAATTTCACATTGGGAGCACGAGTGCTATTGGTGGTGCAGCTTCAGCCCCTGCACCTATACCATCATGCACTCCGCCGTCGATTCTGCCATTTCAACCTTTATCCCAACCACAATCCACAAACCCATTTATATCTGCCATGTCTTGGGGAGCGCCGACCCGTGATGGCACCCCATTATCTAGACAACAGACACCCATTTCACAACCACCACCAGTACTTTTTAAACCACAAACCACATTCCAACCTATGACACCGCAGCAACAATACCAACAACCACCTCAGCAGCAGTACCAGTATCAAGAGGCTGAGGAGAGGTATGATGATGAAGACGAAGGATGGGTTCCATCAGCACCATAGCAACCATGGAACCGAGGTCGGGGACCTCCAAGAAGAGCACAGCAGCATCAACCATTGCAAGGTCAGCAGAGATATAATGATCATCACTTTTACGGTAATCCTGCTCAACCCTTGTATTTTGCACAACCGAGGGGGCAATCGGTTGCATCGTACTTCCAGCCACGGGAGTACGATGACTCGTCGCCCATTTACATTCCTGATGATATAGAATCTCAAGTAGAAATTAAGCCCCAGTTGAAAGGAATATTAACTCAATTTAGAGGTTATAAGACTGATGATCCATGCAATCACTTGTATGAGCTCATAGCTATCGCAAATGCTAATAGTCCTAGAAACACCAATAGGGATACTTTTAGGTTAAGATTATTTCCTTTCACCTTAAAGGATAAAGCCAAATACTGGTTCACATCTCTTCCACCTAATAGTATCAATAGTTTGGACTAACTTAAGGCGAAGTTTCTACAAGAATTCTATCAAGTCAATAAAACCACAGAAGTTAGACGCGCAATTCAAGACTTTCAGCAGAAGCCTGGCGAGGCTTTTTACGAAGCGTTTAATCGTTTAAAGGAGTTATTGCGTTCCTGCCCGCACCATGAGGTTCCCAAATGGCAGTTAGTGAAAGTGTTCTTTGAAGGAGTAAATGAGACGCATCAAGCAATGATAAATGCCTCATCAAGTGGGACATTTATGTGGAAAGAGCCAGAGGATGTCTGGAAGTTCTTAGAGCAGTTGAGCTTAGGATCTAAGGTCAGTGGATCCATGAAGGATAATACTGTCTACGTAGCAAACATTAAAGCAGAAAACAAGTGGAAGAAGGAAATTCAGAAGGAGCTTAGTGCTGTGACTAAAAAGTTTAATCAAATGCTCGCGAGGTTTCAACAAGAGAAGGGAGCATATGTATTGCATGGGCAAGTTATATGTAATACATGTGGTGAAATAGGACATAATCACAGTGAATGTTTGATGACTCATGAGGAAATTAGTCAAGTGCATGGATATGGTCAATTCCATAATGCACCACGACCATTCAGAAACAATCAGCAATGAGAGGTAAGACAACCACCAGTGAGGCAGCAGCAGATGCAACCTACGCCTCCAGTAGGAAGTATGAATATTAGCATGCAGAAAATTTTTGGAATGTTAGTTAAGCTTCAGGAAGTGGAGGATGCCAATTCGAAAGCAATTCTGAAGTTAGGGGAGTTGATTATTAAGATGGAGGAGGATAGAGCACAGGAAAAGGCACAACCGTCGAAAGTGCAAGTGAATGAGGTTATCACGCTTAGGAGCGGGAAGAAAGTGGATAACAAAGTTACAGCTCCACCAGCAGAAGAGGATAGTGATGTAGAAATAATTTTTGATGAGAAAGAAGAGCTGGAAAGGAAAGAGAAAACGGGGAAGGAGGAACCAACAAAGAAGAAGAAACAAACAAGTACATGGGAGAAGGGGGAAACAAGTAGGACAGTTCCTTTCCCCACGGCTTTGGAAAAGCCGGAGAAAAGACCATATGGAAAGAAGGGACCGCAGGCGGAAGATATGTGGGAACTGTTTAGTCAGATCAAGGTTAACATTCCATTAGTTAAACTTATCAAGGAAGTCCCTGCTTATGCGAAGTTTCTCAAGGATATGTGCATCCACAAAAAGCATATCTTGTCCCATTTGCCTAAAATGATTAGTTTGCCTGAGAATGTAAGTTCTATTTTAATGCATGCACTGCCTCCCAAGATGAAGGATTTTGGGGTTCCTCTCATCTCTGTTGACTTAGATGATGTACACATTAAGAGAGCTCTGTTAGATTTGGGTGCAAGCGTGAACATTCTGCCAAGACAGCTTTTTGACAAGTATGAATTCGGTACTTTAAGATCCACTGATGTAATTCTTCAGCTTGCTGATAAGTCTACAAAGATCCCCAGGGGGATGTTATCGGATGTCATCATCAAGGTGGAAGACTTCTATTACCCAGCGGATTTTCTGGTTCTGGATACTCGTCAGGCGGCCAATGGAGAGCAACCGACAATCATCTTAGGGCGACCCTTCTTGGCCACGGCCAATGCAAACATCGACTGTCGTACAGGAGAGATGGGGATTTCCTTTGGGCATCGGCAAACTAAGATTAACATTTTTAATGCCAAAGGTAATACCATGGAGGATGAAGAATGCTACCAGGTGGACATCATATATGAGTTAGTACAGCAGTATACGCCAGAAGTGTTGCAGCAAGAGGTGATGGAGATTCAAGAAGAAGCAGCAGAAAATGACAAAGGCATGAAGTATGAGGAATGCGCGCACATAGAGAAGCTACCGACAGAGATTCCCAAGACGTTAAAACCATCATTGCAGGAACCACCGAAGCTGAAATTGAAACCATTACCAGCCCATCTAAAGTATGCCTTTCTAGGAGAAAAGGATACTTTGCCCGTAATTTTAGTAGCAAACTTGACAGAGGAACAAGAAAAGGAATTACTCAAGATATTATCCAAGCATAAGGAGACTATTGGTTGGACAATCGCAGATTTAAAAGGAATTAGTCCAACCACATGTATGCATCGAATCATCACAGAAGAAGGAGCTAAACCTGCCAGAGACACGCACAGAAGATTGAATCCAAATCTGAAGCAAGTTGTAAAAAAGGAAGTTCTAAAGTGGCTAGATGCTGGGATCATATATCCGATCTCTGATAGTGAATGGGTCAGCCCGACACAGAAAGTGCCAAAGAAATCTGGAATAACTATTGTGGATACTAAAGATGGTGACAAAGTTTCCACAAGACCCATGACTGGATGGAGAGTATGTATCGATTACCGGAAACTCAATGCCTGTACATCTAAGGACCATTTTCCATTACCATTCATCGACCAGATCGTGGAAAAGTTAGCTGAACAGAAGTATTATTGTTTCTTGGACGGCTATTCTGGGTATAATCAGATTGCCATTCACCCGGAGGATCAAGCAAAGACCACATTCACATGTCCATATGATACTTTTGCGTTTCGTAGAATGCCATTCGGATTGTGCAATGCCCCTGCTATATTTCAACGGTGTATGATGGCGATATTCTCTGACATGATTGGTGACGCTTTGGAAATCTTCATGGATGATTTCTCGATTTTTGGATCAACATTTGAAGCCTGCTTAAGTCAATTGGAAAAGGTGTTACAAGTTGTGTTGAGTCTAATCTGGTGCTTTCTTGGGAGAAAAGCCATTTCATGGTTAGAGAAGGAATAGTTTTAGGTCATGTGGTCTCTGAGAGATGATTTGAGGTAGATCGTGCTAAGGTTAAGGTTATTTCCACATTGCCACCCCCGACATCCGTGAAAGGGGTTAGATCTTTTCTAGTTCATGCTGGTTTTTACCGTAGATTTATTAAGGATTTTAGTACTATCTCCAAACCTCTTTGTGGCCTTCTGTTGAAAGACGCACCATTTATTTTTGATGAAGAATGTGTAAAAGCATTTAACTTTTTTAAAAATAAATTGGTCGAGGCTCCCATTCTAAAACCTCCTGATTGGACCCAACATTTTGAAATAATGTGTGATGCTAGTGACTATGCTGCCGGTGTAGTATTAGGCCAAAGGGTTGACCGGAAACCAGTAGTTATTTGCTATGCTAGTAAAACTTTTTCTGAAGCTCAACTAAATTATACAACTACCAAAAAATAATTACTCGCCGTAGTATTTGCGCTAGACAAGTTCCGATCATATATTTGGGGATCCAAGGTGGTAGTTTACACTGACCACAGTGCGGTTCGACATTTGCTTGCGAAAAAGGAGTCTAAACCAAGATTTATTAGATGGATACTTATGTTGCAAGAGTTCGATGTGGAAATCAAGGACAAGAAGGGAGCAGAGAATGTAGTAGCAGATCATCTCTCTCGATTGCCGACAGAAGGATTGGAAGCTGGAATCAAAGATTCATTCCCAGATGAGCAGCTGCTGGAGCTTACTGGAGCTCCATGGTACGCGAACTATGTGAATTTTCTGGCCACGGGAGCAATACCAAAACATTGGACTAAACAGAGGCAAAAGAAGTTTCACACATATGCAAATTGGTTTATTTGGGATGACCCTGACCTTTTTAAGGTAGGAGAGGATCAAATAATTCGCCGATGTGTGCCTGACAGCGAAATTGAGGAGGTATTGAAACACTGCCATGCATTAGCATGTGGAGGGCATTTCAGCGGTAAAAAGACAGGGTATAAGGTTCTAGAATCTGGATTATACCGGCCAACCATCTTTAGAGATGCACATAAAACTGCTAAAGAATGCCTCAACTGCAAACAACTGGGAAACATATCGAAAAGGGATTAAATGCCTTTAAACCCGATCTTGGTAGTGGACATTTTCGATGTCTGTGGAATTGACTTTATGGTTTCATTCCCCACGTCACATGGTTATGTTTATATTCTGGTAGCAGTGGATTATGTGTCTAAATGGATCGAGGTAGAGGCAACCCGCACGAATGACCACCATGTGGTGTGTAAATTCGAAAAGAAAAACATTTTCACCAGGCATGGAGTTCCAATAGTGATCATAAGTGACGGAGGGTCCCATTTCAAGAATTTTAAATTTGGAAGGCTGCTAAAGCACTACGGGGTGAATCATCGGATTGCAACACCTTATCATCCTCAGACGAGCGGCCAAGTGGAAGTGTCCAATAGGCAGATAAAAGAAATTCTTCAAAAGACTGTCAAAACCGATAGGAAAGATTGGTCACTAAGGTTGGATGATGCGCTATGGGCATACCGAACTGCTTATAAGACACCGATCGAAACCACTCTGTATCGGTCGATTTACGGAAAAGGCTGTCACTTGCCCGTGGAACTTTCCAACCGAGCTTTATAGGCAACAAAACAAGTGAATATGGACTACACTGAAGCTGGAAAAGAACGGAAATTACAGCTGTCCGAGTTGGAGGAGCTACGAGACGAAGCATACGAGAATGCAGCTACGTACAAATCGAAAATGAAGCGATATCACGACGCTAAGCTCAGGGTGAAAACTTTTGAAGTTGGACAAAAAGTGTGGCTGTACAACTCGCGGTTGAAGATGTTTCCCGGGAAATTGAGGAGTAAGTGGAATGGCCCTTACGAAGTGGTTAGTGTCACAGATTATGGTGCAATAGAGATTTGGGATTTCAAAAGCGGACAACCGTTCAAAGTCAATGGACATAGACTTAAACCCTATGTCATCTCAGGCACATTTCAGAAATTTGAAGTAGAAACGGTGGAATTTGTGACAGACAGCCCTGTGTATACGTCAGGTAAGTGCATGTCCGACTGAAGACGTTAAACTTAGCGCTTGTTGGGAGGCAACCCGATCATCATTTGTATAATTGCATCTTTCTTAGTAATTAATTACACCCATTTGATCACGGTGAGAAAAGAGCAAGTGTGGGGTCATTTTTGGTAATTTTGCAACACCGCGACGCGAGATCCTAGGATCCGCGCCGCACGTGTCGAGTTTTCACGATTATAATTAAAATCATATTTTTATACGCGACGCGGATAGAAGCTTCCCACGCCGCGGTCTTATCTTAATTTGAATTTAGAGATAATCACCAAAAACAGAGTTTGAATTCCATTCCAAAACCCTCACACTTGTATATAATCCAAACTGCTTAATTCGTTGCATTCTTTACTGTGATAAATCTTTAGTGCAATCTACTCACCTGCATCGTCGTATTCTTCTCAGCAGAATCAAGTAAGTATACTCTTTTCTTCTCTTTTCTTTTCAAGTCTTGAACTATGACAAAAAGCCTCTGTAAATCATAATGTAGCAATTGTCTGTTAAAATTGATAGTGAAATTAGGTTTAGGCTGTTGTACTCCGTAAAATCCGATTCTTAGATTCAAGTTAACTGGTTTAAAATAGACATAATCGTTGATTTTTGGGTTGAACTCGTTCGTCGCGCCGCGTAGTGTTACAATAGCCTGATTGTAATTTTTTGATGCAGGCACTATGTCTTCTAACACCAGTTCTAAATATCTCGATTGGAACTCGCTTGCCACAGGCGTAGGACGGGTCCAGTACAACAAGTTCTACAACAGACGAGGTATCTATCGCCAAAAACGCGTCCTTTCGGCACGAACGGTCAACTAGAAGTTGACCCAGGAATCTGGGATACTAGAGCACCTTCAGGACTGGATAGTCCAGGGAGGGTATGAAGAGGGGGCACTAACCTACACATGTCGGGCTCTCGAAAACGCCTTCAACATGACCAAGCCTGTGTATCGGGAAATCCTCTTGCAAATTCTCTCCAGTTACCACTTTGAGAAGGCAGACACGGGAATGGACTCGCCGGATACGGTGCAATTCCGTTTGGGAAATAATAATCGAAGTTGCAGTTTGCGGGAGTTCGGGTATCGCATCGGGTTGTATACCGAAGAGGCGTCCGAGACACCAGCTTTCAGGACCTTCCATCGTTGGGCGAGTTGTACTATGAGCGACTCATTTTCACCCGGGGACTTTTGGAGCACGATCTAGTCTGCACGATATTACGAGAACACCATTCGGGAGAGCTACATGCATCTCCCGGCACACAGGATGCTGCATCGCCTCATCGCTACGATACTGTGGCCTCGTGCGGACGAGGAAAGGATTTTACCGCATGAGTTGTATCTGATGTGGGCAGTTAATAGAATGCTCGAAACTTGCAACATTCCATACATGATTGCCGATTACTTCAAGGAGTTGACGGATGCCCCGCTGAAGCACATTGCATTGGGAGGCGGGCACTTCGTGACACGCCTGGCACAGTCGTATGGATTATTGTCTGAGCATACTACTCGCAAGTTGGAAGTTACACCTCCAATTCCACTCAGCCCCACCATCACAACTTCGCGGGATATCATTTACGTGGAGGACGAGATGACATCCGTCGACCACCTACCGTTCCCGACACTCTGGTCAGAACCATCCACATCAAAGAAGAAGTCGAGGGTCACTGTTAGCTTGCCCCGAGGTCTCGCTCCAGCCACTATGGAGACTCGGTACTTGGCTGATGAAATCAAAGCACTGCAAAGAGCATCGGCCACCCACGGAAGAGAACACATTGTTCAGTCTTTGGCGATGAATGAAGTTGATCGGAGGACACTGAATACGCAAACACAATTAATGTGGCTTTCCGAGTGCTTAATCAATTTCATCAACGGGGCAGAAAATCCAATCGCAAGGCCTCAACCACCACTTAAAGAAGAAAAGGAAGAACCGATGGAGGATGATGAAGACGATGAGTATGAAGTCCCTGAGGACGACACTGCACATAAATAGGGGTGATTTAACTATGTTTTTTGCATTTTTAGGTCAAATTGGTGAGTTTAGGTTAAATTTGAATTTTGTTAATAAAAGTAGTTAAATGATAGGCCAATTGTTCTTAGATGAAATAGTAAGCCCTTTTACGGCATTAGGAAGTAATAAAAGTTAGTTGTTTTGTGTTAAATCTTTTATTGTGAGTGTTTGAAATTGGGGCAATCAGTTGAAATTACCGCGACGCGGTCGTTTCCCATTTGACGGTAATTTCAACTCTCATAATTACCGCGACGCGCGCACTTCAATCACGCGCTGCGGCTATCCGCAACACATAAAGTTAGCTTGTTGTACAATTTTTTGTTTCCCTTCATTTTATTTTGTTTGCGTTTAATCTTTTTGTGAGTTATGCATGTGATACCAAATTGGGGGAGTTGTTTCAAGCAAGTGTGGGGTCACCGTGCCCCCTCCACTTGTCTTGACCACCGGCGTGTTCACTGTTGCGCTACAACTCCAGAATGCTAAATTGAGGACCCTTTTGTTCGTATTTGTACCTGTGACACCGAGTACCAATCAAGCAATCTACCGTCCAAAGGGGTAAGTCTTTCTCCCTTGTTCTGAATAATTTTTGTACAATGGAGACGTTGTACGGTTTTAAGTGTGGGATGTGGACGGTCGAAAGAGTAGTTTTTGAAATTTTTGCGGAAAATGACCGATTTTCAAAAAATTTTAGCAATTTTTTCAAAATTTTTATTAGATTGTAATTTTGAAACGGATAGTTTATGATTGTCTATAGCACTAGTATTTTTCAAGAAATACTATTTAGTGTGGGGTGTTTGACAACGCCTAGTAATATCAAATATTTTAGTCGTTGTTGAGCCCTATTCTTAGTGGAATTATATCATATATATTGTGGTATTCTCATTTTTCGTGCCAGCACTTGTTTGGAAAGAAATAATGAAAACAGGGACCAAAAGCGTGCAATTTGGAAGAAGTTTGAAGATCAAGGCAAAATCAGGCAAAGACGTACGCGCGCCGCGGAATTCATCAAGGCGCGACGCAGTTATGAGGCGGTGGAAAGAATTTAAATGCCGATAAAATGGGGATAAACCCGCACGCGCGCCGCGGGATCCACTTATGCGCGGCGCGGCTTCGAGATTTTTGCAACTATAAATAGAGGCTCTTAGGTCGAAAAAAGCAGCGAAGACCTGGTGTGAAATCGACCCCCAAGGCTCTTTGACTCCGAGATTTAGCTTCAGCAACCATCTTTTGGTATTTTCATGTTTTCATCTTTAATTTTCAATTAGTTAAATAGTTAGTAATAGTTGGCTAGTGTCTTTGGGAGTGACAACCATTGACATTGAGTCTTGATTTCTATTTTTGATAGTTTGGTTACTGTTTTGGAACCTTTGGATCTGATTTGGTTAATGATAATCATTTGGTTTATGTTAATTGTTCAGTTTTTCAGTGTTTATCCTTGTGAATGAATTTTTGAGTGATTGGATTGTGTTTGACGTTTGCTTTGCCCTTGATTGCTTCTGATTTGGAGATATACTTCAGATTTTAGTAGGTAACAAGGTTTAGTTAGTAGTTTAGTTAGTGAATGCTTGCTTGGAATTGTTTTAGTTTATGATTTTTGGGATTGTTTGGAAAAAGTTAGGAACTAGGTCCTCTGACTGTAGCGTGACACTGCAGTTGGTAATCTGTCACCTGTCTCGACCACGTAACTCCTGTGGATCGACCCTGACTTCCACTGTGCTAAGTGTGTGTGTTAGGTATTTTCTTATTTTTGACCGCATGACGACCGCTGCGATGTCAGCCGTCTCCCTCATCGCCATGAGACCTGCATTCTCAATGGCCGATTATGTCATACTAGGAACCCTTCTTCCCTTTCCGCTTATGTCATACTAGGAACCCTTCTGTCCAAGGAGCCATCTTCTGTGGGTCTTCATCCCATACGTCACACGCTACACGGCTACACGCATTCGTCGCCATACCTTGTATGTAGTCTCCAATTACTCTAACTTCAGCTGGGTAACAGGAACCAAGGTCCATCAGCTTCAGTAGCTGGACGGGCCCTTCCTGCTCTTTGAGTGACACAAGTCGACATAATGTCGGCACTTAAATCAATCTGGATTCTCGTCCACTCCCTAAAGGAGTACCTAATAATCCTCTGGAACCTATTTGCAGATTCCCAAGCCACAGTTTCCAACAAGCTGTCAATCCTTTCTCCCGTTATCATAACCCAAGCTAACGCTTGAAAATTCGTAATGCAAGTACTCCCATTTTCCAGTAGCTGAGCTATACACGCATTAAGCTTCATTTATTCTCTTAGAACACCAACTCTCCCCCACTTGGAGTCTGTACTAATACCTAGTGCTGATCGTGATCGATCAGCGCCTCGAGCCTTTGCAACCAATCAAATCCTCATAACATGCCGTTTTACTCCATTGGAAATGGATAAGGTCTATCGGGATTCGCATCCATAGACCTTCGAAACATCGACATGCAAAACACAGATGCTTCGACTAGCAACCCGGATGCATCACCTAACCCATTACTATCAATCATAGCCCTCGTTGATACCTTAACGGCGATCAATTTCTGCACCTTATGATCCATCCCGATCGATCTCCATCGGTCACACCCGAACTCCTCTTGATCCATTCTTCATGACCGAACATCACCATGGTAAAGACGTGTACTTCCTTTTCATCACTAATCCATAACAGGAATCATACATGATTCTCTACTCTACCCGGTTCCTTAGAATTTTGGGTAACTCTTCCTGACTCAAGTATGAATCATGTGCTTTCGGTAGTACGGGCCCAGTACTACCTTCCACACCTATTCGTACTTGTTCCAGAATTCGTCCCCCAATGCTCTAATTCACCACTCACTCATCTATACGACATCGGTATTCATATTGTCTCGCACCCAAGTGCCTAACACTCATCGTAGGCTACCTAGGATCACACACCCCACTCGTGCCTAAAAGAACTTCTGCTAACACCATCGGGTCGCCTCACGGACACACGGTCGTACACAATCGAGAATAAGATAGACGTTAAAATAAATGATCCTACCCCAAAGTCACAACCAAACAAGGAAAAGCCAGTAAGGCTAGACCAAGAATTCTTAGGCTATCTTATCCTAATTGTATATAACGTAACAGCATTCATTAAGCAACCTAATAGTGTTAGCATAGATTCTAAAGCAGCACAAATAACAAACAACAGGCAGAAGGCATCCTAATCCAAGCATCTCTAGCATGCATTTCCTGACTAGGTTCCATGCCTACTTTCTAGCAAAACACATATAATCACATAGTACAAACTTGGCATGGGTAATTGGGAATCACAAAAACTTACTTGAGCTCGGTTGACGGTTCACATCGCATCTTCTCTTATTTAATTTAACTTTCTAAAAAACTCATTTTCTTATCAAAATCACTTAGTCCTAAGTTTGAGTTTGGATTCCCAATACAGTTCATCCAAATCCCTCAAACCAAGGCTCTAATACCAATTTGTAACGTCCTAATTTCACAATTATAAAATTTCATTTATTACCAAGGTTCTAACAAAATCTTTATTTCAAAAAGTAAGATTGTTCGACATATTTATTAAACCAACAGCGGAAACATTTGAAAATCATAACATAGTTCATTAAAATAAATCTCTTGTATGCGATGCGCTGCCGTCAAGCCTTGCCCTTCCCTTTGTCATTTGAAATTCCAGAAATGTTATAAAATCAATGGGTAAGCATAAAGCTTAGTTAGTCCACAAATTACCATATATGCCCACACATTAAACAACCCGTCCTCGAGAACGAACCGGCCCTACCCGCCATACAACAGCTACGGGCGTCCATCATATAACAGCTATGGACACGGAAACGTTCTACCCATCATACAACAGCTATGGGTTCCCGGTTATGGCCCAGCCCATCATACAACAGCTATGGGACAAGGCAACAGTCCAACTCGCCATACAACAACTACGAGAGGACACACATCAGTACTGAGCCCAACAACAAATAATCACAGATATAGAGCAAATCATATAACTGTAAATAACATACAGGATGCCTAACATGCAACATCATATAGTAAGGTGATGATACTCACTTGATTCGTAACCGTGTAGATATTCTCTAATATCCCAATTTAGCTCGTCCAAACACCTAAATCCCACATATATAACATATTAATCACTGACCAAACTCCTATAGACTTGCCTAAAGGTCAGACCCAACATTTGCTAACAAACAAGAATCGAAAGTAAGCTTTTGCTCAAACAGTCGCTCGCCGCGGCGCGACCTCTCCCTTACGCGTCGCGGACTATCATTACACTTACGGGGTTTTACTCGAACCCGCGTCGCCGACATATCCTGTCCGCGTCGCAGACTCGTAATAGTCTGAAATCCTCTTTTTGCTCTTAACCAGTACAGCCATGGATTAGGGTTCCTCTCTACACGCTTCCTGGGATCAGAAACTACCCTAAGGTCACTCTCTTATGGACATGCAAGTCCATGCATGTCCATGGTCCAAAACCCTAAGTATTACAAGTCATCTAAGACTACTAACCAAGGGACAACACCATATGAAGGGATAAAATGAAATATCAGAAAGGTAGATCCTCTTACCTTGTTTCTGGAAAACGGAGGAATGCACACGATCAGCTACAAGCCTTCCCCCACGTCGTTTCTCCTTCTTCCAATCTCCCAAAACCTTCAAAGCCTTGAAACCGAAGAGTCTCTGCTGAAACCAGTCGCCTCTACTCCAGAAAACTTCCAAAAAACACGAACCCTAGGGCTGGGACCCTTTATATAGGCGTTTAAATCCGAATTAGGGTTTCTTATAACTGCGGCGCACCGCGCCGCGGATTCTCCCGAGCTGCGCCGCGCGTATAATTCATTCGCGAATCCAGATTCTTCCCAAAGCCATGCCGCGGATCCGCCCGAGCCGCGCCTCGGCGGAACGGGTCTTACAAAGCTTATGAACTTACTGCAAGATGGTCTATACTCTCGAGAAACATGGAGAACTTTGGAGCCAGCAAGAAGTAAACATCAAATTCCTGTATAGTCTAAGGTAAGAATGGCGACCAATCATATTAATGGCAAATCACATGAGAATGTCAAGACTTACAAGCTTGCTCACCTATATGATTTATTGAAGTTTCACGAACCAGACATCGTGGGAAGACGAAGTGAAGTTGCAAGTGCTGGATCCTTAGCACTTGTGTCAAATGTTGAAGACGAATAAACTAAAGATGAACCTAATAGCTACACGGTTAATTGAGCTGGTGAAACGATTTCCTTGTATGCTGTAAACAATCGAAGGTTCAAGAAGCCATTTGTTAATAGGAAATGTTCAGGAAAACCTTTTGTAAAGAACTTCAATAAGCCTTCATATAATCCTAAACCTAAACTAGAGATCTATACTCCAAAAGATGAAAACTCCTCTACTCCGAAGCCTTCAGCTCCGAAGGCTTCAGACAATCAACAAGCCAAACCACTGAAAACTGAGGAGAAGGTGGTCAGAGATTCGGGGTATGACTACAACTACTTCCATGGTAAGAACCACTTTGCAAAGGGTTGCATGCTCCGAAAGAAGAATGAAAAGAAACCCAAGTTAAAGACAAAGCCTATTATGCCATGAAATTGAATGAAGTGAAAGAGAAGACAAAAGATATTGCACTGATGGCTTCGGAAGGCACTCAAGGCACATATGAAGTATGATCTTCTGATTCGGATGATGATGAAGTACGAAAGCCAACTTAAAGCGCCTTTGTTGCTGTTGATGGTAAGAGCTTTCTGAAAGGTGCTTCGGACGATGATAAAGATGGGAATGATGAAGAAGGAGACTGGTTAGTGAAGAATTTGAATGCCGCTTTGGATGGCACTTCGGATGCAGATTACCTTTGCTTGATAGCAAAGGATGCTCATCCAACAATAGCCGAACAGGTATCAAATCTACTCTCTTCTTTTAACATTCCTGCATTTAAATATTTCTCATACATTGTTGAAATTACACGTGATTGCTCTATCATAAATAAAATGCTAATTGATGCTAATACTAAGGAAAATCTCAGTGAGGAGGAGATTATTCGTTTGAGGGGGAGAGTAAAGACTTTGAAGCTGTCCCTAGAAAAAGTCAATCTTAGAATCTCAGTGTTAGAGGAGTGTAGGGAGAAACAAAAAAAAATTCTGATTGTGAAATAATTGAATCATCAACTACAAAAAAAATTAAGGAAATTGTGAAAACCAAAACTCAAGTTTCGGATGAATGTTTCTCATACGAAGATTATTTCAAGGACGGTTCAAAGAAACTAGTACATGTGGCCTGTCTCTATCCGAAGGTTTCCTATTTTAAAAACTCTATTTTTGTATGACCTGGTGCTTCACTTCTTGTTGACAACGATTTGTTCAAGATTATTGAAGATGATAATTCTACAGTCGCTGCGGAAGGAATCTTTTCATCTTCAAAAATTGTTGAAAACAATCTAAATAAACACTTTAAAGTAAAAGTGAATGTGAGAAAACAAGATTTGTATGGTTATAACATATACAATCGTTTATGCTATGAACAAGACAAAATTCCAAAACATTTAAATCATCTTCTGAATTGCAAAAATAAAATACAAACTGAAAGAAATTACAAACATATACAATTTTTGAAAGATACTGTTCAACCGAAGATGGATGTGTTTGAAATGCTCGAAACAAATGAATGTGTACCAATTGGCAAAACCACAAAAATAAAGAATCCTCAAAATCAAAAATCACAATTTTAAAGCCAGTTGTACAATAACCAACACTCTTGAG
The DNA here is from genome assembly GCA_023525715.1 of Cichorium intybus. Classification (NCBI taxonomy): domain Eukaryota; kingdom Viridiplantae; phylum Streptophyta; class Magnoliopsida; order Asterales; family Asteraceae; genus Cichorium; species Cichorium intybus. The sequence continues at coordinate 77,885,775 of CM042013.1, forward strand.
AAATCGCCAAAACAAAGCATCAAGTTCAAACTCAAAACCAACTGTTGTAATTTCTAAACCAAAACCAAAACAAACAGTTGCAATTTCAAAAGCTAAACAGTCGATTACAATTTCAAAACCAAAAGTACTTTTGTTGATACGAAGGCCTCAACCTCCAAAACAGATCAATTCTCAAAACCATCCTTTGTACCAACAAAACCCAAGTTTCCAAATCCAAAGTTTCAAAAACCATCAAAGATAAATTTCTCAAAAGAAAACAATCTGATTGATACATTTCATGCATGGCTAGAAAAAAATTTGGATATGTTCAAGAATAAAAATCTTTCACTAAATGACTTCAAAATGGCATACGAATATTACTTGTGTACTTCTACACTATATAGCTCATTTTCAAGGAAGTCTACAATTGTAAAATAAAACTGGAAAAGAAATGACTTGAAGGATGATCTAACTTTCAAATCAAAAGAATCAACAAAACAAAAGATCTCTTCGAAGTCATCAAAATCTTCAAAATCCAATAAAACTTGAAACACTGATAATTCCAAAACTTCAAAATAAATTTGGATTCCGAAGGTCTCGAACATTACAAATTTCACTTCTTCAAATTCCTCAATAATAACCATAAGTTCATCCAATTCGTTTTCTGATTCAACTTATTCTTCAAATGAAACTTCTGAAAACATGATAACCTTTTCAACAAATGAAATATCAGAAGAAGCAATTGAAAAATGGATCGAAGAGTCTTTCACTTACCCCGAGGACCTACGATTGATTGGGTACCAACTTCTACTTGATTAACTGTAGGTTATGTCAAATGAGCAGTATGATTCGGACTAGTATATGGATTGTGGCTGCTCAAGACATATGACTGGGAAAAAGGGAGTATTTGAGAGACTACCGAACTTTAGATGATGTTGGGAATGTTCGCTTATGAAACAATGAAAATTTTGTTGGATTAGGTGTCTAAGCCATGACTTATAAATTGTATTTATCATATTAATTGAAGAAAAGTCCATTTGGGTTGCCCTCATAGCTGGAGGTTTGGTACAGAGTTCAGTAGAGAGAGGATTGATTTATTAAGTGTTTAATAAATCAATAGAAATAAAATAAATAGTTTATTAATATATTAAAGTGATAATATATTAATTACAAACTATATAAATTAATTAGAAATTAATCTAGAATTAATTGGATTTAATTTAGTGATTAATTTAATTAATTGAATGTGCATGGACTGTTTTTGTAATTACTCAACAGTTGAGTGATTAATGGCCAAGTGGTGGTGAAGTTGGCGAAATTAAGGGTGGCCAAACCCTTGATTTTGAAACCCTGGTTAGGGTTTTAGAGGCTTGTCCAAATGGGTAACAGGCTTGTCCATTAAGGGGCTCCTCTAGGGTTTCCATGGTTACCACCTGGAGGCTATAAAAGGAAGCCCCTAGAGGCTCGTTTTCTGCGCCACCTTCTGCTCTGTCTCTCTGGAATTCTGTGCTCTTTCCTCTTGCTTGAGTGTGACACCATTTGAGGCAGGACACTTGTGCTGCTTGGGTGGAAAGTAGGTTGTTATTTTTGGTAACTGTTATCTATTGAATAACTTGAACCCTTTATCCCATTATATGTTTTTCGAAAATTAGGGGATAAGGATATGATTAAATTAATTTGATTAATTTGTGATGCCTATCCAGATTTAATTAATTGTTTAATTAAAAGACAAATTAAATTATTTAAAGGTTTAAATTTAATTTTAAATTAAAACGTTTAATTTGCGAAAATTAAAAGAATAAACCTAATATATTTTAAAAGTTTAAAATACATCTTATACATAGTATAATTAAAATTTAATATTATTTGTATAAGATAAATTGGTTAGTCGTACCGTTAGTAGGCTTCATTCACAAAACTGTCCTATAAAGAGGGTATAAGGAGACTGCCTATAAAATGGTAGTATAATGGGTGTCCACTCTCACCCACCGCTCTCCTAGTCAGTCGAGTGTCGTTAGCCGAACGGGTTTGATGGGACCGCTAATTCTCATTAAAAGTATAATGCTGTAATTGAAAGTACTAGAACCAATAATAAAAATCTCAATCTAGTTACTTTAGGAAAAATATGAATTGATGTTAATCCATGAAGTTGCACATTGCACTTTATGAAACGTTGGTGGAGCATGTGTGGGTTACCGGCACACCAATTGGGGTTCATAAAGAGTGGCAATGGGTTTCTCGATCTTATCATTGTTGACGGAGCGTGTGTGGTTAACCGGCACGTCAATTAGAGATGGTAATTGACTTCGAGAGTACCAAGCTAACTTGCATGGTTATTCACACCCAGTTTGTGATCCTCGTCATCCCAGTCACAAATAGTGGGGCATATCCAACATTAAACATGCCATTGAACAGTTCAATGAATCTCACAGATCTAGGAATTTCATAAGACTGAAATTGATAAATGTTATCTACCTTAATGACCACTGTGCTGTGATTACGGCATCCCTCTTCACAGCATAGTTGGGGTATTTTGGGTCCTAGCCTTATTAAATAATAAATTGGGTAAATATTTAAAAGGATTAATTAAACTACTAAATTCAAATTTTGTAGATGTCCTAGAATGTTTCTGTTCTCCTCCCTCCTTATCCATTTCTAGGAGCTTCAGAAAGTACTTGCTATAAATAGAAAGTCCATAGGAAGGCTGACTGGCCTGAACTATGTGGTATGGGTTAGCAAATAGAGAATAGTTCTTAGTTTTGCTGGCATACCACACATGATTGAGTGTCCGCTCCCCGTTTTACCGAAGCATGGCATCACACAGCAGTTTGTGATGAGCATGACTTCTTGAACCCGAGAAAGTTCATTATTTCATATTGTTGAGCATTGACCCCGAGTTCTGCAGGGATTTAGAATTCCTAGGGTCGAATGAGTTAGTAGAGTAGATTGAGGAAAGGTTCCTTAAACCGGGTGAATAGAACGAACTGGGATTTTCAGAGAGCTTGAAGTGTGCAAGCTAAAAGAAGGAAGTAGGGTCAGTTTGCATGTTCTCAAGATTGAGGGATACATAGGCGAATTGCATAAAATTAGTCACCCCTTTTAATCGGGAGTTGAGCGTTAACTCGACTCGCTGATGTATTCATTAGATATACAGAAAAGGGAACCAGGATAAGATCATGATGGAAATGTATTCAATGTTGACTCTATATGAGTCGTTTATGGAGAAGCATAGTTCCATTGATCCGACTACTTCCGGATTGAGCCCAGTAATATGAAGCAGATCAAGAAACGATCCGGATCGTCTGGACCGGGTCTTTGAAGTCTTAAACTGGGAATCCACAGGATGGGACACAGTCATAAAAGGATTGGAATAATGCTCCAAAGCCAAACAGTTTGGCGACTCAGGCATATCTTAAAACTCAGAATCCCTGATCCTTAATTCCTTGACACAGGATGTGTTCCTCACATTGCTCTATATGCATGGACTCAGTAGGATGCAGGACCTTGTTGCACAGGAGCACACTCAGATTTGATCTAGAGCTCGTGCAGGTCTGGAGTTTTGTTAGATATTATAATCGTTTAGATGCATATGACATTGGTTATCATATGGTACATTGTTCGAGGATATTTTTCTTTTACAAAATGTTGTTTTTCTTTTAATACATGGTTGTTTAATTATCCTCGAAATGTTGTATGAGCATGTCAATAGCATGAATGGTAAAAACTTGAATGTTGATACATCCAATGGGATTGGAATTATAAATTGTGTTCCTTATGATTGTTAAAGTAAATTTTATAAGAATCATTTCAACCAAAGGTCCAGTTGGACAGGACTTTGGAATCGTTTGACTTGGAGTCACGTGATGAATTGAATTCTTAATAAAATTAATTATTGCAAGAAATGAATCGCCCAAAGATCCAATGGACAGGATTTTGGAATCAGTTGACTTGGAGTCAAGTGATGATTGCATTTTCTGAGCAGATTAACAAAGTCATAAATTTACATAGAGATGTAAAGGATATTGAGATTTTGAGCAACGGACACATCAGTTATTGTGTATTGCTCGAATCTTCAATGAAAACACAATTAGTTATACTTCATATTATTTGCCAACTAGTATGACAAATATGACTTCGCTTATTAGAATAAGCGATTGATTGAAACCTTGAACGGTTCAAGGATTTCAAAGGAAGTATAATATCAACAGAACCTGAGTGATAACATAAACTGAGAAAGGGTTTCAAAGTTCATCCTTTTCTAAGAACATTAATAGTTATAATGTGTCTTATGGAAGATGATGGGGCATTGGTCGAAATGGTTCAATTCTCGATGTATGAGATACACCTCCATTCAGTTTTCGATAATCTTAAATATCAAACGAGTCAGACCATAAAAGAATATGCAGACCACATCCTAGACTAAATAGGTTGCACAGACACCGTCTGATATGTAAAGCGGGGTTTGACCCTACTTGTACATGGAAAATCCAGGGTTATGTAGTGTTCGTCTGAATTTCATAACATGCTAATCAGCAGTGTCGTTTCCTTGGCCATCCCGGTTGTCCTTTGAAAGAAGAGTCCTTTTAGAAAGAGCTCATGTTCTAAGGAAACAGTGGGAGTAAGAATAATCTTGAAGGAGTTCAGGAATTAGCCAAGTGAAAGAAACCTTTAGTCATCACTGGGCCTTGACCAGGAATCGGATTCCTGTTAAACCTGACATACCTTTCTCTTCGCTTGACTAAGTTGGTCACCATCATAAGATGTTATGATCTGGGTGACACACCAGTTAGTGGTAAAACACAAAAGACTGGTACGGATAAGTAATCCGACTACTTGGAAGAATTGGTGAGCCCAGTTGCTGCCAAATAAGAGAACCTTAGCACGAGACACAGTCTATGTGACTGTTTGATTGATTTTACACCTGGTCTAGGAACCAGTGGGAGTAATTGAATCATCAAAAGAAGGCAACATAGAAATTGTACTTACAGAACATTCGGTTGAGTGAGTCGATACTCGGAGTCAAGCAATTGATTCTGACAGAAGTATTCTCAATAGAAGATGAAATTCGAAGGGATACTGTGTGGCACAGTGTGAGTCGTTAGTGGAGCGTGTGTGGTTTACCGGCACACTAATAGGGTCTCACAAAGAGCATGCCAATACAGAAGGTGCAAGGGCCCGGGATTCATCCCACGGGCATCTCGCAAGATAGGATATTCGGATTCCCAAAATATACCAAAGTTTGGATTTTGGGAATAGCCTGAAAGATTCCTAGGAATATGTCAGAAGGTTTGGATTTCGGAATTCTCGAAATATGCCAAAAGGGTTTAGATTTTGGGAATAGTCTGAGAGAGTCCCATGGTTTTGGAGTTCTAGATTCTTAAATATGCCAAAACTTTTGGATTTGTGAATAGTCTAAAACAGTCCTACAACCATGTCAAAGCCAGTGGGAGCATCGTTGATATCTGCCTATCACTGTATGTCGGTTACATACTGTTTCTAGGAAACGTTTCTTATCATTGAAAGGTGTAATGACTTGGGATTAAAAGATGATTCGCTATGAAAGACTCAATAGGGATATAGCGTACTCAAGTGGTTGCAAACATATATTAGATAGATGAAACCTCTGCCAATATGATCTTGATGAGATTCAAGATGCATTAACTTAGGAAAGGAGTTTCCTATCATTGCAACTGTAATGACTCGGCATGAGAGATATCTAGAAGGTACATACACTCACGTAGTTCACAGACATCTATCAGATAGATGAAATCGTCAGTATAGCCCTAGCCAGTGTAAGCATGATCTTGATGAGATTCAAGATGCATGAAAAAGAGTCTCTGAAAGGAAATCATTTCCGAAAGTCATGACACGAGGATTATAAATAACCCTTAGGTTCTGAAAAGATTCAGAAAGGAATAGATCTGATCCTACGAGCTTCTTGGATCGATCAGAAATGTCATAGACTTGTCCTGATGACTTAATGCTTGGAGCATAGTAAGTTAGATTCAGGATACAACCTGGCTTGGAGTACTGAAAGGATTAGCTGAGCACGCGTGAGAAATCATTGAGAAATGATTGGGGTGAATATAATAATATTTTGGAAAAAGGTTTCTAAAATTTTTATTATCAGTACGTGGTGATCAAGGACTTCATGGTTAAAAGAGTTTCGTTAGTGTCCTGATGGAGCGCGTGTGGTTTACCGTCACGTCATAACCTCTCGAAATGGTCTTAGGGTGCAGTCATCTGGACTAAAGATCTCGAGAACCATGAGAAGTCACAAGTACACACCACCGGTTCCGTAACGGAGTTAGGAGTGAGAATGAAAAAAAAATGACATATTGAGATATCATTGGAAAAGTGTCTGATCGGGTTATCTGTAATAGTGTGTATCGATGTATGACATTTTGGATACATGGAAAGAGTGAAGGTCATTTGATATAGACATAGATATAAAATTGAATTAAAAGTTTAAACTAAGAAACCAATAATAGTTTATGATAAATCTGAGTTGGTAATTACCTTGTGGAGACTTGGTAATTAGCAGGAGTAGCTGCCAATCAGATTTTATGTTTCGCTTTTGCATGTTTTACTTCCCGAATAATTTGATCCACAGTCGCTCATACTTTGGGAAGTAAGTATTGAATCAAGATTGTCATGAATTGGTTTGTAGATTGTCTAAGGAGTTAGACATTGTAATAAGATTGCTACAACGTTCATGAGTACTTAGAAATGGAGATTTGAGTAATGGATAAACTCGCGCTCAATAGATTGTTTCATGGATTACATCACGAGCAATGTTGAGACGATAATATCTTATGATCTTAAAGTAGAGAGATATGAGTTATAATTTGCAAGGCGGTTGTTCATTGATAGTACGAAACCGCATCGGTAACTCGATGTTATAAAACGTGTTGTTCTGAGCGATTTGTCTGGTAAAAGATATAAGCATATCAGTCGAAGCTTATTCGTCCCTTGACCCTAACGGGAAACAAATATCTGTTGGCCTCTTGATGATTTTGAAGTTGACTAAAGTGCTGGCCAGCCAGGACTGAGTTGATGTGTTCAACTAAGTCTTATGTCATATGCAAAATCGGAAATCGGAAAACAGAGTATCGGACAGAGATTGATCTCAATCCATGTCTCATGTCTGAAAATATCTTGTTAGACGAAGGATCATATGATCACTTATCTATGGACAGAACTGACTGGGTTAGAGTTCGGCAGCAGTTTCTAGGAAGCTGTGGTTTGTTAATTAATCTGATGATAAATGGACAATTAAAGTCATAGACTTATCCAAGTGGGAGACTGTTGGATTAGGTGTCTAAGCCATGACTTATAAATTGTATTTATCATATTAATTGAAGCAAAGTCCATTTGGGTTGCCCTCATAGCTAGAGGTTTGGTACAGAGTTCAGTAGAGAGAGAGGATTGATTTATAAAGTGTTTAATAAATCAATAGAAATAAAATAAATATTTTATTAATATATTAAAGTGATAATATATTAATTACAAACTATATTAGTTAATTAGAAATTAATCTAGAATTAATTGGATTTAATTTAGTGATTAATTTAATTAATTGAATGTGCAGGGACTGTTTTTGTAATTACTCAATAGTTGAGTGATTAATGGCCAAGTGGTGGTGAAGTTGGCGAAATTAAGGGTGGCCAAACCCTTGATTTCGAAACCCTAATTAGGGTTTTAGAGGCTTGTGCAAATGGGTAACAGGCTTGTCCATTAAGGGGCTCCTCTAGGGTTTCCACTGTTACCACATGGAGGCTATAAAAGGAAGCCCCTGGAGGCTCCTTTTCTGCGCCACCTTCTGCTCTGTCTCTCTGGAATTCTGTGCTCTTTCCTCTTGCTTGGGTGTGACACCATTTGAGACAGGACACTTGTGCTGCTGGCTTCTGGATTAAAATCAAAGGTTGGTTTTGCTCATTTAATTCTTTAGAATAATTATTCTTGGCCTTCTAGGATATGTTATATGTTCATTGATAGAAAAACATAGATCCTTATTTTAGGTTTCATGTGAACTTAGGATTTTAGTTCATAGATTTCTAGAAAACCTTTCAACTTTCCCAATCAAAGGTTATGACAAGGTCACGAATGGGTTGTTTACAATTAATCGGGTTGCATATGTGGAAGCATTAAAACACAAATTGGTGAGTATTTCTCAATTGGTTGTTGGAACTGGCAATGCAGTTACATTCAACAATTAAGGGAGCATAATCACAAAGGAAGAAACAAAGGAAGTATTGCTCAAGTCAAAAAGGAAGGGATCGATGTTTCCCTTAGATCTAAAGCCAATAACTGGTGGACCTTCATTTTGCCTTTTATCCAAAGCTAATTCGGATATTAGTTGGCTATGGCACCGAAGGTTGGCGCACATGTACTTCAAAACAATCAACAAGTTAGTGGCTATGGATCTGGTTCGTGGAATGCCAACACTCAAATTTGATAATGATACTCTTTGTTCGGCCTGTGAACATGGCAAACAAATGAAGGAAAAGCATCCTACAGTGATTGATCCGAAGATCACCGAACCCCTTTCGCTTCTCTATATGGATCTTTGTGGTCCATCAGCAGTAGAGTCACTTGGGAAGAAGAAATACATTCTGGCAATTGTAGATGACTTTTCTCGCTTCACTTGGGTAATATTTCTAAGAAATAAATCTGATGCTGCAATTGAGATTTTAAACTTTATCAAAAACATGGAAGTCATGCTACAAAAGACCGTCCGAATGGTTCATAGTGATAATGGGGAGTTCAAAAACCAGATCTTGGATGGCTTAATGAAGGATAAGGGCATTACACACAACTTCTCTGCACCTTATACTCCACAACAAAATGGTGTAGTTGAACGTCGCAATCGCTCCTTGTGCGAAGCAGCTAGAACAATGTTGAACTTTGCCAACTTACCAATGTATTTCTGGGCCAAAGCTATTTCAACCGCATGTTTCACTCAAAATAGGTCCTACATCCATAAGCAATTCAACATCACGCCATACGAAGTGCTCAACCGAAAAAAACCCAATGTCAAATTTCTTCACATCTTCGGTTGTAGGTGCTTCATTTTAAATTTGAAAGATCACTTGTCAAAATTTAATGACAAGACTGACGAAGGCATATTTCTGGGATATTCTTCAAACTTGAAAGCCTATAGGGTCATGAACAAAAGAACAAGAAATTTTGAAGAAACTTTCAATCTTTCGTTCGATGACTACTACATAAAGAAGTCTCAAACTGCCTTTCTAATGTCCGCAATCTTTCCTGATTCCACTTCAGATGCATTGCCACTCCTATCCTTTGATGCTGATTTTCATCTTCTCTTTAATCCTCCTGTGAGACTGTGGATGCTGAAATAAATTTAACTGACAATCAAGTGTTTGAACTATCTAATCTCTTAGATGGTCCAGAAGTCTCTCCATCAAGCAGCATTAATAAACCCTCTTGAGTTGAGGGGGAGTCTTCCAAAGGATCAACAAATGGTTTTGGTTTCGAGGAGGAGCTTCCTAACTCCAACAACAGCTCACCTTCGCATGAGATATCCCACATCATGTCCCTGTACCCAACAGTCCAGGGGGAGCCAAAAGCTTTAACTCCAAATTCATCTCACCAAGGACGAATTGATCCACCAATTGCTGTGATTGAGGGGGAGCAACTTCTGAACTCAACTCCTAATTCTTCACACCTAAATACACTTGTAACAAATGCAAGAAACTTAATAAATGATGATTCTCCATTCATTTTGGGTTATCCTTCGGACACTGAGGATGTCCATGCCGAATGACCACCTGAGTTCGATCCAAACTTTCCTTGTCTGGAGAAATGGACGAAGAATCATCCATAATCACAAGTCATTGGAAACGTTCATGATAAGGTTATGACATGGGCACAACTTCATCAAAAACAACCAAATTTAAACAAAAACTTGGAGTTGTGCATGTTCAATGTTTTTATTTCAAAAATTGAACCCAATAACGTTAAAGATGCCTTTGATCATCCAGACTGGATTGAAGCAATGCAAAAGTTATTCGCAGCTGAAAACTCTAACAGGTTTGTTGAGTTTCATAAACTCACATGATTTGGCCGGTTAAGTTATTGGAAGGTCAAGAACCATCAAAGGAAGATCCGAGAAGTAATTGGGTAGAGGTGAGTGGCGGTATATTCCGAGTGGTAGAAGGGGTGGGTGGTACTATTTGATGGTAGAGGTGGGGGTGGTGATCGTAGACATGGGTATAGAGAGAGAGAGTGTGTGTGTGTGTGGGAGAAACCGAGAGAGAGAGAGAGAGAGAGAGAGAGAGAGAGAGAGAGAGAGAGAGAGAGAGTAAGAGAGAGAGACTTGTTTTATTTATTTATTTTTTTGAAAAATTACAGTTTTGATCCCTAATGGTAGAATGGTCATTTTACAACCCACTTAACATAAAAAATTGATGGTAACTGCCCAAGGGACCAACAATACAAAAAAATGTCAACCATAGGAACCAAAACCCTGAAAATCCAAAACGTGGACTAAAAGTGAAAAACCATACAAACCACAGGGACCAAAACTGTAATCTTCTCATCTTTTAAATTAAAAAAAATCAATTTCGTTTGGTAGATAAATCACAAATGTACGATTTGTTTTCATTATATTAGGTTAAACATAAGATTTTTTTTATAAACTCGGGGGATAGATTTCTTTATACACCTCTAATTTGAATGTTTCACACACGTAATTTCGTATAGTAATTTCTTATTTGAAATTTGTTGGCCCCTCCTTTTGTTTTCTAGTTATTTGGCTTTTTCTATAAATAATCTTTACATTGAAAATATCGTAAATAAAGACTTACGCATCCACAACTACTTTTCTGATAACAGACCCCAATTTTTCTCTCCCTTTAAACAAGATATGGCCTTCTCCTTCGCTCCAATGCCTTCATCTCACCCTGAGGAGATACTCCATGATCTTTCCCCCTTTATAGTAATCCATAAAAATGGTACCATTGAACGGCTAGTCGGAAAAGAGGTCACGCCACCATCAACCGATGACACGACCGGAGTCCACTCCAAAGATGTTAAAATCTCACCAGAAACAGGCCTCTCCGCCAGGATTTACTTGCCAGGAGCAACTACTTCCCAAGATCAGAAATTGCCTGTCCTTATTTACTTCCATGGAGGTGGTTTCCTTTTCGGAACTGCTTTCAGTACCATGTTCCAGCCTTTCCTTAACAGGCTTGCTTTGGAAGCACAAATAATCATCGTTTCTGTTGATTACCGAAGGGCCCCAGAACATCTGTATCCAGCTCAATACGACGATTCTTGGGCAGCCATCAAATGGGTTGCTTCTCATGCAACAAGAAACAGCACGGAGCCATGGCTTAATGACTACGCTGATTTTGAACGTGTCTTCTTTGGTGGTGAAAGTGCTGGTGCAAACATAGCTCACCACATGGGGATGCGGATTGGGTTAGGGATAGACTTGGATACTTTTGGTGATAGATTCAAGCTTGCCGGGCTTGTATTGATCGATCCACACTTCGGGGGAGAAACGCTAATTGGTGGGGAGGTTGTTGCCGATGTTAAGGAAAGAAATATCTTGGATAAATTGTGGCGGGTGATGAACCCATCTTTTAGCAGTTTGGATGACCCGTTAATAAACCCCGCAAAAGACCCGAATCTTTCAAAGTTAGGGGGTCGAAGGGTTCTTGTTTCTGTGGCTGAGAAAGATTTATTGAGGGATAGAGGATGGTACTATTATGAAGTTCTTGGAAAGAGTGGATGGAATGGGCAAGTAGATATAATTGAAGCCAAAGGAGAAGGACATGTCTTCCACTTGTATCTACCTTTTCGTGAAAACGCTTTAACTTTGTTCAAGACTCTGTCTTCTTTCATCAATGGAGACAAGTAAATGTACGAGGGGTTAATAAAGCATGTCACGAATCCTAATAAATAAATATCTGTCGTGGAATAAAGTTAAACATTAATTTCGATCAATTTGTGTTGGATTTTGCATATACATATCTTCATGCGCATATGTTTATGTATATAGTGTGCATATGTGATATGTGTCTATATTTCAACGCATATATTCATGTACATGTATGTGCAGGGAGATGGGTATATATTTGATTTGGCTACTTATAAACACCACGGAAAAAATCACGACTCATATTATCAAAATTGGCACACATATTTTCTTAAAGCCTTTTTTCTAGCCGTCCTTTTTGACCATATAAAACACCACCAACCATCTACCTTTTCTTTATTATATCCTAGCTCCCATTAAGTTTGAAAACCATGCACAAAAACATTTTTTCTTATCATTTTGTTATAACGTCATAACAGGGAGATGGGTTAAAATCGATCGGAAAATAGGACGGAAATCTGTCTTGGTGTTTGTTCTTTGAGAACACGTGAAGCAAAGGATTGAACGATTGCAGATATCGATTGAACTGATCCCGATTTGCTTCAATCGAAACTTGTAATCAGATTTACTTCAATTGTAACCTGTAATCGGATTTGCTTCAATCGTTTTTGGGAATTGGAAATTAGACTTTCTCATTCAAACGTAAACAATTACAATGGAGAATATATATACATACAAGTCCATGCACACACGAAATGGGCCAGACAAAAGGTAAATTACAACTGGGCCAATAATGCTAAAACCATACATATATATATATATATATATATATATATATATATATATATATATATATATATATATATATATATATATATATATATATATATATATATATATATATATATATATATATATATATATATATATATATATAGACTAACAATTGTAACCTGTGAGCGGGATTCGTTCTGTTCTCTCTAGTGTGAGCGATAAGAAACTCGGTAGTCGTTGTGTTCTCTCTGATCAAACGGCCCAATAGTTAACCTTCAACCTACGATCTCTGATGTAAGAGAAAGCTTGGGGTTTTGAATTTCGACTATTTTCGTGATATTTCAGCCTACCGTGGTTGATTTGCATTAAGCAATATTCTATCATAATTTCAAGATCGAGGTAACGGCAATATTCTTTCAGAATAGATGTGGGGATACAACAGTATTCTTTTCAGAATTTCTAGATTGAGCTTACAAAAACAACAATATTTTTTCAGAATAGAGAAAATCATCAGAATGCTTTTTGAAATTGATGGTTTAAGCTTCCTTCTCGTAGAATGCATACATTGTCATTTATGTTTTTTTTATACTTGATATGGCATTTTTCTATATTCTTCAAGAATATTGTATATATTATTGTTTAGTCCTGAATGTCGTGTATATTCTTCAACAATATTGTATATGTTTTTATTTATATTATACGTGGTCCTAATATTCTTTTAGAATGAAATCATGGTTTTTAAGAATGATTTAATGACGATATACATTCATTGTAATATGACTTTTTTTAATATAATTGTTGTAATTACTCATTAGGTAATACATTTTTAAATTTATTATAATAATTAATAACATAATTAATTATTAAATAAAATCTCACCAAATTAGGAGATAATAAGTGAACTTCCTTTTTTAATTCTTGATTAATATACTAAAATACCATTTTCAGAGGTTTAGTTGTAAAAATTGATTAATTAAGTTTTATCTATTTACATTCAATCCCTGAATCTAAGACTGTAGATCATTTCAACCGGATGCTCTATATTTGCTCATACGCTCATACAATACTTGTAATCCACATTTGATTCTAACTATATATATATATATATATATATATATATATATATATATATATATATATATATATATATATATATATATATATATGAGTTCATGTAAGACAAAAATGTTTTTATGAGGCATTGAGATTTGTTTTGTGACCAATCATTTCGGATGTCACCAAAAAATTAATGAAAAACAAAAAAAATGTATTATGTTCGTCATTTTTCTATTCAGCAAAATTAAAATATTTAAAGATATAAAAATTAATGTTTTTAAACATTAAATTTAATATTTTAATATAATATTACTTATATATGTAATATTGTAAATACTATATTATTTATATGTGTATTATTTTATTAGAATGTTACTCTATAAAAGTTTTAAGATATTTTATAATGTGACTCACGATAGCAACATACTTAGATAGTCTTTACACACAATGTTCTTCCCTTTTTTTTACCTATAATAACAACATTCTTACATTTTTCATGATAATAGCAATATGTAAAAAATAATCTATATTGTCTATATTTGTTACTATGTGTAAGTGTGTTGCTATTATGTGTTACATATGGTTAAGGTTGCTAAAAACTATTAGCCCATTCCTATTATTGTAAAAAATCATAACTATGTTATTATGATTAAAAAAAATAAAGTACTTTGCCTATATTGGTAAATAAATGTAAAATACGTTCCCCATATTGGTAAAGAAAAAGAAGGTATATTGCCTATATTATGAAACAATAGTTTTGTGTTGATAATATACTAAAGTATATGGTTAATATCTTATAAATACTAAAACAATTTGTTCCGTTACATACACTCTCATTTTAGTCATTTTGATATATCATAATTGGTGTATTTTCTATGATCCTTAGGGTGGACGGAGTAAGGGTGGCATTGGCTCGGGATGGAAGGGTTTTGAGGTCGGTACTCGCTGGTACCGAGGTGGTGCCAACTTGAGCATTACACCGCACAAGGCGGGTTCATGTGGCATGGCAAAATCGGGATGGATTGTGGGTTTCCCATCCCACCCCAACCCACTCCCTTTTATAAAATGAAAGTTTTAATCTTTCAATAATTACCTTCCTCCTTTCTCTATAAATACCCCTCCTTACTCATTAACAAATTCACACCTTCAACATTCTTTCTTTCTCTCAACATCTCTCTAATCCCTTTCCTATTATTTAAAAAAAACCTCTTTTTTACAAAATGAGTTCTAGCCGAGACAACTCCAAAAAGCACGGTTTTTCCAAAAATAAAAACCGTCAGGATGTCCCTCCGACCCCATCCCCAAATTATCATATTGTCAACCAATATCCCCAATTCCAAGCTTATACCCAGTTTCCAACCGGATTTCGGCCAATTCCAACCTAATTATATCTGGTTCCAACAAAATCCCGACCAATTGCCCAACTCCCAATATTAGATCCCTGCCACTTCTCATTTTCGTAGACAAGATGATGAGTCAAGTGACGAAACACAACCGATCTCTGAGGATGAGGTGGAGGTGGAACTGGAGGAGCAGGAGGAGGAGGTAGTACCAGAAATAGAACAACCCCCTCCCCAGACCTCCCAGAAACGATCTTAAACCAATCGTTTGAAACGTCTTCCGTGGAAGGTGAACGAGGAGGTCGCCTTGGTGAATGCATATATTAGTGTTTCTGAGGATTCAGAACAAGGAGTCATGGTGGAGTGATTTTAGGAGCATGTGTTGGTACATTTTGATGCGCTTCTTGGAGGGACGGATATGACACACTCTCAAGTATATTCCAAGTGGAAGGACATGAAAGGAAAGGTGAACAAGTTCAATTGCATTTACAAGAAAAAATGCAACATGCGTGTTAGCGACAGTGGAGATGTGGATGTTTTAAAGGCCACACTTAGTGAGTACTAGAGAATCGCCCGAAACAGGTTCGCACATATGGGGGCATGGGCAATATTGAAAGAACATGTGAAACGGCTTGTAGTTGAGGAAACGAGAATGAATTCCCCACATCTTTTCTCCAAACGAAGCAAGACATTCGACTCCAACCAATACACAAACTCCCCTTCCGATGCACACCTTTCACCTCAGCCAGTTGATGACGACAATGAAGTTTCCCCATAACCATCAACACATTCCCGACAAAAGAAAAGGGAAAAAGGTGGTTGGATCTTCATCAATGTCTGAGGGGTATCAGACCATCGTGGATAAGATATCCAAACTTGCAGAGACCACTAAGGTTGAAGCGAACAAGAAAGACACCTATCGTGCAAAGAAGCAGGATGAACTGGCTGTACAAGAGGAGGAATCTAAGATGAAAGCATCCCCCATTGAGCAAGAGATAGCACCGTTCAAATATGCAGGTAAACAGAAGGATTTATAACTCCTTTTTCGCCCCCATGACCATTTGACCGGAGCTCAACTGGCATTGGTTCTTGGGGGAAAAACAGCAAATAGCACAGATGTATGATTGAGAATTTTAGGTTATGTTTTCGTATTTAGGATTTTTTTTCGTATTTAGGTTGTTTTTTTTATTTAGGTTTTTTTATTGTAACCGTGTGCTTTTTAATTAAATTTTATTTGGCTTTTTTACATTTTTATTACATTTTAATATTTTTTGGAATATTAAATTTAATGTTAAATTATTTTGTGTAATTAATTAATTAATTTAATAATCGAAAATATGATGTGACATCGTGGGGTCGGTGAGAACTACTTCTATGGGTAAAAGATGAGGAAAGATGGAAGTGAGAGAAAAGAGAAAAAACTAATGTGGCAATTAGATGGGTGGGATGGGAAAGAACTACTCCCCCACCCTTAGTTTGCGATTGGTGTTGATGTGGATATTGAACTTGGAGCTCGATGTTTTAACGTAATGCAGGCACCATCTAGGAATTTTCTAGTTTCATGGGCTATCTGAGAAAATTCCAGCAAACACTTTTATATCTGATAATTATTGCATCCATTATATAGAAATTTTTTTCTTATATGTGGCCATAAATTCTTAAAAGATAAAAAAGGTAATATTAGTTCCCTCATTCTTCTCTAGAGTTAATTATGGTAAGTATTTAGCATGTGAGACTGTAGGTTCACTTTATTTAGTTAACATGTCAATCATTTGTGCTTTTCACTGTTTATGATCCTCGGTTCGTTTTATTTAATTAGAATGAAGACAACCATAGGTTACGATTTTGGGTTCGCTTTATCTAAGCATCCTTCTTATGTGACTCTGACCTATGTAGCACCTGATGTGACAGAGATGTATAGAACATAGGCAATGCTGATTTTAATTATGTTAATCGAAGACATGTGGATGTTTGTATGTGTACCAAGTATATCAAATTAAATATGCATAACAAAATTTAAAAATACGTGGTTTCTTTATTTAGGACGTAAACTTAGTAATCGAATCAAACTTTCTCCCTATCAGAACACTTACCTTTGACGGCGATCAAGATGGCAATATTCCGAATCGGGATGAAAACCCTCCTGGTGCGATAACATGGAGTCAAATTCACTCTACTCTAATGAGCTTCAAGCTACTGTTGAAATCGGTGCAGTGAGTTTTCTGATTGTTGAAGCAGACAACAAGATTTTACATGAAGTATTAGGGTTGGATACGTGCCTTAACCATGATAAATGAACTGCATTTCCTTGAATGTACGGGGTTTTTGCGAGGACTCGAAAGTTAGGTGGGTAAAGGACTAAAATTGGAATACAACATCAATTTCATTGGTATTCAAGAAATGTGGATCTTCGATCATTTGAGAATAAATGTTGCTGGTTATTGGGATTCCTCTAAATTCGATTTCGCCGGTGTAGACTCTTATAGGCGGTCTGGGGGATTGGTCAGCATATGAAGTAAGGCTCAATTTACCAAAACCGATTGTAATTAGTTCCCGTTATTTCTTTATCATTATTCGGAGATGGGTAGGCATAGAAGGAGATACTATTTTCGCAAACATTTATGGTCCTCAATTCGTTCAAGATAAAGTATCCCTATGGTCTCAATTACTAAACATCATGAGATCTCGAACGGGAACATGGGTAATGTTTGGAGATTTCAATGTTGTCGGATATCCAAAAGAGAGGTTAAATTCGGGATTTTGCCACAGGAGTGCTGCGGATTTTAACAACTTTATTCACGATGCAAGCCTTCACGAGTTTCATATGGGAGGACACAAATACACGTATTATTGTCATGATGGTGTGTAACATCCTTTATCTAGGGTAAATAATTTAATGAATAATAGTAATAATAATAAATCTAATAATCTTAATATTTAAAACATAACAATTTAATTAATTAACTCATCTTGAAGAAATAATTAGTTTAGAGTAACTAATTAAGGGTAAATAAAGAATCTACCATAGGAGGTTCTAGAAGGGGACTTTTATGCAAAGCTAGAACTTAAAGTAGTGGTGGGGAGGGGCTTTATAGCAAATATGGAAGAGTTTGTGGTGCTGGAGGGACTTGATTGCAAATAAGGGAAAATCTGGAGGTTTAAGTTGGGAAAAACCCTACACTCTCTTCTCATTTCATGATTTTGAGAGAAGAGAGAGGGCTAGGGACGATTTCAAGTGGGATCCAAAGGGAGAAGTTCATTTCCAGCAAGATCTTAGTGAATTGCATCAATCTCTTGAAGATATAAGGTAAGAAATCCAATCTCCATGTTGAAAAACCCACTATTTTGGGAAGATTGAGTTCAAATTCGGGTTTCATAGTTGGGGGAGATGAACTCTATGATCCCAAAGGTGTAGCATATGAATTCTAATGATTATCTCTTTTCAATTCAATGGTTTCATGCTTGGAGAATCATTTGAATGTTGGTTGATACTCATGAACCCTAAATTTTTGGGGAAAAACCCACCTATGAGTGGAACCTTGATAATTTAGATCAACTTACATCTTAAATGATTTCTATGAAGAGCTTAAGTGAGTTCCTAGTGATTCCAATTAGTAGAAGAAGGAATCCCTTTAGTTATGGACCAAATTGTTGAATGGAATTGGATATTCCTTTGATCTAAGCTTATGAAGTAACTTTGGAATGATAATATGGATTTGATTCGATGAAGATGACTTTGGATGGTTAAATTGAGCCTAATAATGTGGTAAATCGGATTAAAATAATGTCATCTTGATGGTTATGAGTTTGGAGAAGTGTCGGACCTTGATTTGGGTGAAAAGGAGTGAAAATGACCAAAAATCGGGGTTGCAGCAGGGCCACACGACCCGTGTAGGGGGTCTGGAGGCCACGGGTTGGGTTTCCTGCATTGCTACACGACCCGTGTAGGGCTACACGCCCCGTGTAGCTCTGTCTGGCCAGTTTTTCAGTTTTTAGACTTTAAGCTTTATGGTTTGGGCCTTGGGTTCTAAGGTTCAAACCCACTATTAGACAATGTATAACTAAGATATTACCTTAGTTAGTGAAGCTTAATTAGTCCTAGAATCATTTGTAATATGGATAATTATTTATCTTATAGGAGGAGATTAATTGAAGTGGAAGCAAGAAGATAACATTCCTTTTGGAACCGAAGGAAGGTGAGTTACCGGGAGTACACATCCCTCTTTTAACTCTTGTATGTTTTATTTCATTCCATGCATACCTTTATGTGCTAATTGTTGCATAAATCTATGTGTTCATGGCATTCAAAGAGTTATTTCAAAGATGTTTTTACAAGGAAAATAATACTATAGTTTTGAAAGATGTTTTGAATCATTCCTCCATGCATTGCATATAGGAGGGGTGGACCGTGTGAACCTTTTGACAAAGATGAAATGATTGTCCCGGATTTAGGGAAATCACGGGTTAATACCCAAATGAGTTGTCGTCCCGGATTTAGGGAAACCGTTTCCGACAATAGGAAACCGCATGAGGGATTTGCTAACCCTCATGGGACTAGTGTGGTGGCCACTAGTTCTAGTTTAGCCAATACGGGGATCGGATGACATGCTCCGTGCGTGTTATTCGTGAACTTAGGTAGGTGCCACTGTGGTGAGTTGGACTACTAAGAGATTGACATGGGGTGGGATAGTTACATTCATGCATCATGCTGCATATCATAACTATCCAATTGAGTAAACTTTCAAAAATGTTTTAATAAGTTTAAATATGAATAAAACCAGTATCTTTGGAGATTATCTCGAGTGCTAAGGATTTTCCTTTCACTCATAGTAAGATAATCTCGGGTAACTCACTAGGCATTTCAATTGCCTAACTGTTTTGATGTGTACTCAGGTTAAGGGTAGAAGCTTGAGGCGAGGCGAGGACTTTTAGAAGACCACGGATTGTGTGGCCATTTGAACCGTGTTTTGTACTTGAATTATGATACCACCTCGCTATATATTTTGAACCACTTATAACCGTTTGGGACCTATTTTTCCGCAAAGATGAGACTTCTTTTAAACTTAAAGTATTTTCATGACTAATAAATGATTTAATAAGTAATCCTTGGCGAGGGGTGTCACATGGTGCTAAGCTAAGCAAACCAGACCGATTTATGGTATGTGCCAATTTTTTCTCCATTTACCCTCTATCGAGGGTAATTGCGCACCCTAGGGAACTTTCTGATCACTGGCCGATCACCCTCATTACTGCCATGTCCAACTTTGCCCCCCCCCCCCCCCCCCCAATTCAGCTTTTTTAATTAAAGATGGATGGTCTAATTTCAAAGGATATGAAAGTGTAGATTTATTTTTGGCAGCTAAGTTCCGATACATCAAGAATAAAATCAAACAGTGGAGAGGTGTATTATGTAAATATATGTGGAGCCCAATAATGTCTCTCCAAAAGAGCCCTTGTGGATAGAAGGGAGACTCCAACATATATACAAACTCATAAGACCGTGTCGTACCAATGTGGGATACACTAACACTCCCCCTCAGAGACATAGGCTTGATGAGGTTATAGGGTGCGAGACACTGGCTCTGATACCATGTAAATATATGTGGAGCCCAATAGTATCTCTCCAAAAGAGCCCTTGTAGAGAGAGGGGAGACTCCAACATATATACAAACTCATAAGACCGTGCTGCACCAATGTGGGATACACTAACATATTATTATCGAACGAGAACGGGGAGGCTCAACATTACAATAACGTTCTTCATGAACTGCATGAGGTTGCGGAATTAAGACAGTTTTCTTCCCCCGAATTGCATGATCGTAATTTGACCCTCCAAAATCTACTAGAATTGGAAAGAGCTAATGTTCTTGACCTTGAATAGAAAGCTAGATTGAAGTGGGTAATAGATGGTGACGAGAATTCGAAGTTTTCCATGGAACAATCAACAACAGGAATCGTAAAAACCGAATAAATGGTCTTATGATAAACATGAAATGGGAAGATGGAGTCAAAGAAATTAAGAATGAAATCTTTCGATTTAAAAAAAAGTTTCATGAAGCGTGGTCGTCTAGACCAAAACTGATTAGTCCATATTTCGTTCAATTTTCTTATCTGAAGTCGAGCGAATTGAACATACATTTTCTCTTGAGGAAGTAAAAACACCTATTTGGGTGTGTAGCAATGATCGAGTACCTGATTGAGTACCAGGTCTGGACGATTCTATACTTAAATATCTTAAAACATATTGGGACACCATTTGGGATGATGTCATGGGTTTCGTGAAAATTTTGTGTTATAGAGGTCGCTTTGTATCATCCCAAAATTTAAGCCCAAAATTTTCTTTAATTACATAATTAAAATATTAAGTTCCAAGCCATTCATCCATAAAATATTCATTTAGAATTCATAAGTTCAGTCACGATATAACATAAGGAAAATAACAGCGGAAGTCATAAAATGCGGATGCCGATGCCATGTAGTCACGCCGTGCCCTTCCCAACATCCCTGGAAGTACCTGAAACATTTAAACAAAGCTGTAAGCACAACGCTTAGTGAATTCCTCATATTACCATACGTTTCCATTCATATATCATGCCAATTATGGTCTATGAGCTTGCCACGAACGACGAGGTGCTCTAGCTTGCCCTGATCTGCCAATAATCAACTCATTCTCAAACTCTCGAGATTGCCCCGATCCGTCAGTTTTCATTCACACGTAAGTATATAGTCATCAATATTTCAATCATGCATTAATAAGGTGAGGAGACTAACTGAATATCATCATGCTCGGATCCTCGCTCCCAACTCTCGAATGAGGTACGAGGATATCAAACAGACGTGGGGGTGGTTTTGCGGTATCCCGTGTCATAACACCACCAAATGTTGCATATAGCATTATATGCAAAAGAAATCTGAACCTCCCAAGTCAATAAGGCGTACAACACTATCGCGTCCTGTATCCGCATCACTGGCCCTCAGATTGACATTATGCTCAATGATGTGCATCAAGGCCTTCACCCTCGGAACCAGATCCTGTTAGGCGTTACTCCCGACCCTCATGTGCACTGTGTCCACTAGTCGTTCCATATCCACAAAATTACCACATTTCGTGTGACACCCGTAAATTTTATTTTTTTTTACAAGTAACAAAATACGGGTAATCACAAACTGAATACCAATACAACCATAGCAGTGAATCGGAACTTACACACAATATAATGATCGAATACAATTACATTTAATTCCCTAATTACATCATTTTACTTCATCTTCTTTAATGCTTGTATACCTGAAATACACAACATAAAATACATGTTCGTAAGACTATAAAGTCTTGTGAGTTACATGAGTTTGGATTTGTATTATTTTGATACAAATGCTCATTTGAATGTTGTTTACTTATGAAATCTCATTAATACATTCACCTTTACTTATTCTCAATTTCTTCCTCATTTACTTACCGCTTTGTGGAATATAACTCCATAACATTACTTTTACTAATAATCTATTTTACTTAGAATATATATTATACATCATACTCTTGTTGTCACAAAACTCACACATTATTAACTTCTTGCTTACTGGTTGAATACACAACCGTTACGACATATGCTACACAAACCACCCCTCCCTATTGAGTCTTTATAACCACTCGTTAATTACTAACGCTCATACTTTCCACATATATATAAGATATATGTACCGATAAATCATACATTAACTATTAAGTCATATAGATGACTTATTTAAACATGCACATATCTTTAATATATATGAATGTACCTAGTATCAATATATTTATCCTTTTAAGGATTCTTATGTCACTAGGTATACCTCCACACTTACAACACAACTCATATAACTGAATATCATCATGTATATAAATAAAGTTAAACTAATTCTGAATCATAATTTCTTTCTATTCATGTTTATTTACAAGCAACTCTGTATTCTTTTCCTCCTCGAAATGGAATTAATCCATCCGTGAGGGCGTACTCAGTTTCCTCTCCCTTCCTGGAATAGAACATATATATATCCATAAGGGCATGCTAATTTCATCTCCCTTCATGGTATAGAAAAAATCAACCATAAGGGCGTGCTAGTTTTATCTCCCTTCATGGCATAGAACAAATCCAACCATAAGGGCGTGCTAAAGACAACTACCTCGCGAAGGGAAATAACATCCCAGTAGTGCCTTCTGACCTCCCTTCAGACGGTTAAGGTCCTAGTTAATCCCCCTTCAAGCGGGTAAGATTCTGATTGATCCCCCTTCTCACGGGTAAGATCCTGATTGATCCCCCTTCTCGAGGGTAAGATCCTGGGTCGGAATATATTACTTTTACTTTCTTCTTTAGCTAACAGACTCAACTTTCGTAACTCATAACATTTCAATTGCATAAGATAGTCTATACTTGCTATTTACACAATTCACCTTTATTACATTAATCTCATAACTATTGTATTCCATGTCAATACATTTCACCCAACTTTAATTTATTCTTTGCATGCGTACATTAATTTCATATCTTTCATTATATACCAATTACTTAACATGTATATGCACAACCAAGATAATCACTTTATTTCACTATACTATTACTACGAGGAGTTAAGTCCCCGATTACAACAATTCATCGTATCTCATTCCGTGATTGGAGTTATGTCCCCAGTGTTTTACTCCTTCATCTATATCATTCATACTACTTTTAAGGCTATATGACAACACATATACTTTACCACATTACTCATTATTTATGGGGAGTTATGTCCCCCAATGCTTTATTTCTTCATTTATATCACTTTATATACCTTTTTAAGGTTATGTATCAACCCATATACCTTAACTGCATTATTCATTACTCATGGAGAGTTATATCCCCATATAACTTATTATCTTTCATAACATTCTTGTACTTTTACATATACTCTTTCTACCATTTCATCATTACTTCTATGTATTTTAAGGCTATAAGCCAAATAATAACTCTTATATCATTACTTATCTCTTACTTATCATTCATACACTTTTCATAATATGATATTCTCATTAGAACACCAATATCATTATCTCACATAATACTTATCGACATAACATAAGTATTAACACATATTCATCTCTTCATATAGAAAACATAATAAATATTTCATAATATTTGCCATGTATCTCAAAATGGGTAAAAGCTACATGTACTCACCTTGGCTAGTTAGAGAAGTCTAACTAGGGTTACTCCGTTTCCTTGTCCCTTCCATTCCATGAATTTTACTCCTTAATTACCTAAGGAGTTCATTAACATTCTTATTAATACATGATAGGTCTTAACAATACATATAAAGACCACTTAACCCATGTCCTAATATACTTATTTTCATGTTCTCACACATTATTATGCTTATACTAGAAGTTCGGGGATCAAACTACACAAATAGGGCAATAACGGGAGTGAATTTCAAGAATTCAGGTCACACGGGTCGTGTGGGACTCACATGGGTCGTGTAGGATCTTCAGACCCTCGGATTGCAGACCCAGGTTCCCCACATGGGTCGTGTAACCCAACACGGGTCGTGTCAGGCTACAGACCCATTTTTCCAGCCCCCGAATTTTGTTCTTTCTTTGCAGTTTTAGTTCATTTCTTGGTTCCATTTGTTCCCAAACTTAACCAAACTTTACCAATAGGTTCTATTGACCTTCTAACATGTCAAGAACATATTTTTATTCTCATTAAGACTTATTTAGTTCATGACTTAATGGTTAAGACCATAGGATGTCACAAGAGCTCTAAGGAAGCTCATGTGCACATCAATTCTAATACAAGAGTCCATTTCTTTCCAACTTCTATATATACATTTATACAATCAAGGGAAGCTAAATTAGGGGTTTTACAACCCAAAACACACTTCATTCTTTACCAATTCATGACTCTCATTAGCCATTTCTATAGGTTTCATTCATGGAATCATCAATTCCATTCCTCCCTTCCAATTACCATTTAGTTCCAACTTATTGTTGATTGCTTGGAATCATTAGGAAACCACTTGTAAGGGTTCCTTACATCCATAAACATAATTATAACTACTTAATTACATCAATTTAACACCATGGTCTAAAACCCCCAATATCTAGGGTTCATATGAATCAATTTCATCAAACCATGATTCTAAACCATCCATACGTTGGATAATGATCATAAGGTGACTAGAAACATAATCTAACTACTTGGAATCATTGGAATTACTCCTCCTCCAACATATGAAATTCGGACATGAAACCCTAAACGGGTTTTCTAGCAAGAAATGATGAAATCTTACCTTATGTAAGCTAGGAATTCAAGGAATTTGATCATATAACGTTGCTAGCTCTCAATTCTTCATGAATTCCTCAAGAACCGCCATTTCCTTCTCCATCTTCTCTGGAATTTACGTGAGTTATGGCTAAAAGGGGAGAGATCACCTTTTTATACCTCACATCTTTCATGAAATGACCATTTGGTCCTTCAACTTTCCTATTTTTCACTTTAGGCATAAAACTCTCTTTATTTCTTGGAACTTTTAAGTTTTATAGTTTTGCCCCACTTATAAACT
This sequence comes from Cichorium intybus, assembly GCA_023525715.1. NCBI lineage: Eukaryota > Viridiplantae > Streptophyta > Magnoliopsida > Asterales > Asteraceae > Cichorium > Cichorium intybus. Next base: position 77,911,350 of record CM042013.1, read on the forward strand.
TAATATACATATTAAGGATATATTAACACATAAAAATCTCATTATGAGGTTAAATAGTTCAAAATGACGAAAATGCCCTTTTTGGTCATTTTGCACTTTTCACTCACTTTTACCTTTTCAGTATTCATACTTTATACTTATAACTATAATATAATTCATATTCTTCATCCTTAATGAAAATATAATTCTTTTCATTTTATAATCGTAATTGGAAATTACCGAAATACCCTTTTTGCTCAAACTATGAATAATTACTTATTAATTATTCCTTTACTTCTTACTTTCCATTTGGACATGTTTCTAGGTCGTTACATTTCGGGTGTCGACGCATGTATACAATGTTGGCTCCCCATAGCCTCTAGCGAATGCACCCCCGTGTCTACTCTGAAGTACTCCCTAATGCACGGAACTGTCATGATGATCGGCTCGCCTCTGATGCTCCCAATCAACTGTGTGTTTTCTAATCCCCCGTTATCCTGTCTCCTCAGCATCTGCGTCCATTCTCTAACCAAATCCATGTGTATAGCCTGGGTATCAAAATCGAGCACCCCTCCTCATCCGTACTCCTCAGAGACCTCTATAATGTGGAAGCCTCTGAATGAGTCGCAGTCTACTGCGCGCTCCACCTGCATGCGCGTCTCTGGATGGGTGAACTCGTATAACACGGGTTGGATATCCTTGGGGTGCTCACTCAGGCGTGCATATCTCTCGTTCCATTGGACCGGCTCGGGGGATGGCTCTCGTTGTCTACGAGGTCCTCAAGATGTCGACACTGCAGCAAATGTTTTGGCCCTAGCATTTCTCCCAGAGGTACGTCTTGGCTGCTTCTACACAATCACCAAAATACAACTTTTTACCATCAAACACATTTAAATGTCATAATTAATAACGTGTTTGAGTCAGTTGGCAACATGGTTCCTACACAGCGAAATACGCACAACAATCCAAAAATTTTCAGTTACCCATGCTATTTCCATGTTTTCCCACCGGATAAAAATTTCCATATTTGTAAATAACAGCTGCCAGCAAAAACAAATTCTGTACTGATAAATTCCAGACTGTCGTTTCAGCGCAATTTTAACAGTCTAGAATTTTTATGATCAGCATCATTCGTTCTAAACATCATAACTAGACCTGGAAAACGTGTTGTGTCGTGTCGAATTCATGTCATGTCGTGTCAACCCGTTTATTTTCGTGTCGAGTTCGTGTCGATTTTTGGGATTGACCTTGTAAATATGTCATGTCACTTTCCGAGTTGAAACACTAAGTAGGTTGAAAGACTAGGAGTTTAGGAGATGAAAAAGAAAACATGAAAATCTAGTAATAGAAGTTGAGGAGAAAATCTACGCTAAGTTTAGATAGTAATATTAAAGTATTAGGAGTCAAGGAGACGAATGACGAGATTGCGAGGAGGAGGGAGAGACCTAGTTGGACTGTGGAGTATGAGTGAGATAAGAAAAAAGTGAAAATGAATTCATGACCTGGGTTGCTAAACGACCTCCACATTATAAAACACGTCAACCGGAAGTTTTTCTTTTAAATATGGTCTTGGTTTTTGACTTGTACAATTTACATAAGAATTAGAAAAACTTGAATATAAATAAACGGGTCATTTTCGAGTTGAATGTTTCGACCGTGACATTACCCGTTTAATTATCGTGTCGTGTCGTGTCAACCCGTTTAATTAAACGGGTTGAAATCTCTTACTCAAACTCGTTTATTTTGTGTCGAGATCGTATCGGGTTGTCTTGTCGTGTCATTTTTTGCCACCTCTAATCATAACTAACAACATTTCGAAATATCAAAACCATAGCTGCAATTTTTCATATTTTTTCGAATTTCAGACAGTATCGCGCAAATTTTTTTCGAACACACAAAATCTCATATCTGTAAAAACTAACTATGTAGGAACCTAGTACTAGCAAAACCCAACAATACTTCAAGATTTTAGGCACTAAATCAACCTACAAATGCTATTTTCGGCTATGAACAAGAGCACACCAAATTTTCGAAATTAACCTACAAATCTTGGAAATCATAAGCACATACCTTGGATTCTTGGTGTAGCTAAGTGGAGAAAGCAATGTATTGACACAAACACACAAAAAGGTCGAAAATTTTGAAACCCTAGGTTCGGACTTCTCAAAAAATCTCCCAAAATCAAGTGTGTTTTTAGTTGTAATATTCAAAATCTGACTTGGTTTGGTGTTTGGTGGAGGAATTTTGCAAGAAAAATGAGAGAAAATGACCTTGTTTGAAGCTTGAAATCGCAAAAAGGGTGCAGGGGATCGGCTTGGAGAAGAAGGGAGGAAAGAGGTGCACTTTGTGGTCTAAAATGCAGCATAAAACGCCCGATATAAGGCCGGCGTCCCACGCGGCGTCCCAGACGCTGGCGTGGGACGTTGGGTGTTTTTTGTGGGATTTTTGTGTGCGTTTTTTCTGGGCCAAACTCGAGTCAGGTCTGTCGGTGTCCTAGAGGGCGTCCCAGACGCTGCCCGGGATGCTGGGCGTTTTTCAGCGTTTTAATTATGCGAAAAAAATTTCAACTTAATTCCATCAGACATTGCAGCGTTTTAGACGGCGTCCCATATGCTGGTTGGGACGCTAGGTGTTTACCAGCGTATTTTCCATCCGTTTTCTGACCTTTGCTGGACATTTTCCGGGGACCCAATGTTTTTGCTCAACACTATCGAAAATTTGGGTTTTAACACTTTTAACACCCCCTCCCCAACTTTAGACATTGGATCGTCCTCGATTCAAAATTTAAAAATAAAAATGAGAAAATAAAAAAACAACAAAAACACGAAAATACACGGGTTGCCTCCCGAGAAGCGCTAAGTTTAACGCTTCATCTAGACGGGTTACCTCAGAGCAAAGACTAAGTGACGTATACGGATTGTTCTTATAGAAAATCAACTCGTGCGATTTGTACCTCGTTGCATGTGGTGGATGAAATGTACAGCTTGAGACGGTGCCCATTTACCATGAATGATTCGCCTTTTTCATCTTAGATTTCAATGGCTCCGTGAGCGACTTTGACAATCTCGAATGGTCTCGACCATTTGCTTTTTAATTTTTCGGGAAAAAGCTTTAAACATGAATTGAAAACCCACACTTTTTGTCCTTTTTCAAACTTTTTGACTTTTAGTTTTGCATCGTGCATGCTTTCATCTTGGACTTGTATGTGATCGCACTGTTCTATGCTTCATCTCAGTGTTCTTCAAGTTCCCTCAATTGTAACTTCCGTTCCTTACCCGCACGATCATATTCCAGATTGACTTCTTTAATGGCCCACAAGGCTCGGTGTGCTAACTCAACCGGCAAATGACACCCTTTTCCATAAACAAGTCGGTAAGGAGTTGTGCCAATCGGAGTTTTAAAAGCAGTCTGATAAGCCCAAAGCGCATCGTCTAATCGAAGCGACCAATCTTTGCAGTCGGGCCTAACGGTTTTTTGTAAAATTTCTTTGATTTGCCGATTAGACACTTCAACTTGCCCACTAGTTTGGGGATGATACGTTGTAGCAATTTTATGGTTCACATCGTATTGTTTGAGAAGTTTGTCGAATTTAAAAAATTTAAAATGCGAACCCCCATCATTGGTGATTACACGAGGGATGCCATGTCTAGCAAAAATATTTTTTTTGACAAACTAACAAACAACATGGTGATCATTAGTTTTGGTGGCCTCAGCTTCAATCCACTTTGAGACATAGTCAACGTCCACCAAAATATAGATATTACCGAAAGAGGTAGGAAAGGGACCCATAAAGTTGATTCCCCACACATCAAAAATTTCGACCACCAAGATGGGGTTTAATGGCATTTGGTCTCTTTTTGAGATCCCCCAACTTGTTGGCACTTGATGCAAGATTTAACAAAATTATGAGCATCTTTAAAAATTGTGGGCCAAAAGAAGCCGGAATCGACAACCTGATGACCCGTCCTTTTGGCACTAAACTGGCCACCGTAAGCGTAAGAATGACAGTGTGCAAGTAAATCTAGAATCTCGTGATCAGGAACGCATCTTCTAATCATCTGGTCGCGGCCCACTTTGAACAAATCTGGATCATCCCATATGAACCGCCTAGCATGTGCCAAAAAAATGTTTCTGTTGTTGTTTCGTCCAATGCTCAGGCATTTTTCCAACTGCCATAAAATTAACATAGTTAGCAAACCATGGCACTTTATTTATAGAAAACAGTTGTTCATCCGAAAAAAAAGTCTCGAATTTCATCTGTTGAAGTATTATTCACATGAATGGGAAGTCGTGAAAGATGATCTGCTACTACGTTTTCTGAGCCTTTTTTGTCTTAAATTTTCTAAATCAAATTCTTGTAGTAGCAAGATCTAACAAATATGGTCTGAAAAGACAACAACCTTTGACCCCCAAACATACGAAGGAAACTTATCTAACGAAAAGACAACCGCAAGCAACTCTTTTTCCGTAATTGTATAATTCAATTGAGCATCCGAAAAAGTTTTTCTTGCATAAGAAATTACAACAGGCTTTTTATTCACCCGTTGTCCCAAAACAGCACCAACCGCATAATCACTTGCATCACACATAATTTCAAACGGTTGAGACCAATCAGGTGATTGCAAGTTTGGTGCTTGAGAAAGTTGTTTCTTTAGAATTTCGAATGATTTTAGACATGATTCATCAAAAGAAAAAGGTGCGTCCTTTAAAAGAAAATTGCATAAAGGTTTGGAAATTGCACTAAAATCTTTGATGAATTGTCTATAAAACCCGGCGTGCCCTAGAAAAGAGCGCACACCTTTGACATTCGTGGGAGGTGGTAATGAAGCAATGAGTTGTACTTTGGCCCGGTCAACTTCAAAACCTTTTTTTCAGAAACAAGATGTCCAAGTACAACCCCTTGCTTGACCATAAAATGACTTTTTTCCCAACTCAATACCAAATTTGACTCCGTTCAACGTTTTAAAATTTTTTCAAGTTGTTGGAGACAAGAATCAAAATCAGATTAAAATATAGAAAAATCGTCCATAAAAATTTCTAAAGACTCCCCGACCATATCTGAAAAAAAATACTTGTCATAAGCCTTTGAAAAGTGGCCTGGGCATTACATAACCTAAATGGCATTCACCGAAAAGCAAAAGTACCGTAAGGGCATGTGAATGTTGTCTTAGCTTGGTCCCTAGGGTGAATGGCTATCTGGTTGTAACCAGAATATCCATCAAGAAAACGGTAAAAATTGTGACCGGACAATTTTTCTATAATTTGATCATTAAACGGTAAAGGAAAATGGTCTTTCGAAGTAGCCGCGTTTAATTTGCAGTAATCAATACAAACTCTCCACCCGGTTACCGGCCGGGTGGTAACCTTTTCACCGTTTTCCATCTCTACTATCGTGATGCCAGCCTTTTTAGGAACGGTTTGGGTTGGGCTGACCCAAGTGTTGTCGGATATTGGATACACGATTCCGGCATCCAACCACTTCAAAACTTCTTTCTTGACGACTTCACGCATGTTTGGATTCAACCGTCTTTAAGTGTCGCGTGATGGTTTTGCGGACGGGTCGGTAATGATCCTATGCATGCAAATTGCTGGACTGATTCCTTTGAGATCTGCTATTGTCCACCCAACTACAGCTTTGTAAATGTGCAACACCTTCATCAATGCCTCTTCTTGCTCTTTTGTCAGATCTACTACGATAATCACCGGGAGAGTCTCATTCTAGCCCAGAAAAGCATAATTGAGATGGTCCAGTAATTTCTTCAATTCCACAACAGGTGGTTGCTCCAATGACGGCTTCATCTTTGAATCAATGGAAGTCGGGAGAGCATCAATCGGGTTGGACCAAGTGGATCATAAAACAATCACCATGATTTGGGGGGTTAGCATTTGGTCTAAAGGCTTGTAGTCTCAGCTTGTGGTTGCCAGAATTCACATCAATTGCAGCGTCTCGTACACTTATTTGGGCATTGACAGTGGCCAAAAAGGGACGACCAAGAATGACATTTTGTTGTTTGTCCTTGGATTACGTATCCGAATCGATGACAACAAAATCAACGGGATAGTAAAAGTCTTCCAATTTAACAATGACATCCAACAAAATTCCTCTAGGGAGTTTGAGTGACAAATCAGCCATGTCAACAGAAAAATCAGTGGGTTGTAAAGGACCAAACTCATATTTGTCATACAAACTTCCCGGAAGAACATTGATCCTAGCACCAAGATCAAGAAGCCCCCTTTTTATTTTAATATTTCGAATTTCAAAAATGATCAAGGGTGCTCCGGGATCTTTGAGCTTGGGTGGAAGAGACCCCAAAAACACGGCATTAACATGTGCTGTGCTATTGCCCTTTGTGGGGATTTGATGACGTCTTTTGTGTGTGCACAAACCTTTAAGGTATTTTGCATAAGCCGAAGTTTGCTTAATCACATCGATAAGTGGGAGATTGATTTTTACTTAACTAAAAGTTTCCCAAATATCATCCGATTGAGGCCTATTTTTTCCAAAAACAAATTTTTCGGGTTACTCTAAAGTTATTGGGTAGGGGGTGGTATTATCCTCCACATACCCCTTCCCAACTTTAGGCTCATCTGATTCATGCATTTTTCCTTTAAGTTTGGTTTTTTATGGATCTTTTTCATTAGCAACTTTTGAATTTTTCACACTTTTATCATTTTCTGATTCATCATCAGAAGATACATAATCTTCCACCACCACCTCATCATCGGGTGGTGTAGGCTTATGCACATTATTATCAAAAGTTTTTCCATTATGCAAAATTTTTACCTCGTTGACGTCTGACTGATTTGAATTGCTTGTTGAAGATCTCGCATGTTGCGGATTGACTTATGTAGTGCCTGGAAAATTCCCCGGTGGTCGCCGATTCATTTGCTCCGCTAATTGCCTAACTTTTTTCTCTAATGCCGTGATAGATTTTGAGTTAACTTTAGTCCGATTGAAACCCTACTTCATCAATTCCATCATCTGATCAAGCTTCTTGTCGATTGAAGAGTCGTTTGGTTTTTCTTGATTGCGTTGAGTTGATGGTGGACCCCATTTTGATTTTGGTTTGTGTTGTTGTTGGAATTATTGCCCCTCCAATTGGAATTTTCATTCGTGTTGTTGTTCCTCCAATTCGTATTTGAGTTGTTGTTTCTCCACCGGTCATTGTTGTTTTGGTTGTTGTAATTGCCTCTTTGTGGTGAGGGTCTATAAGCATTCTGATTGTCATCTTTAAAATCAAGATGGTCACCAGAAGAGTAGAATACTTCTTCAACATCTTCTTCTTCATCATCGGTGTGTGCCACTACAAGAAAACAGCCAAATAGCAACGGAAAGGTGCTACGGAAGACCTTTCCGTAGCCAGATTGCTACGGTTTATGTTACAGAATGACTTTCCGTAGCAAATTTACTACGACATTTGCCACGAAATGAAATTTCCGTAGCGAACACAAGAATAACTACGATTTTTGTCACGAAATCAAATTCCGTTGCTATATTGCTACCAATTTTGCTATGGACTGGATTTTCGTTGCTATTTAGCTACGAAAATATCTAAGAAAATACATTCCGTGGTTATTTTGCTACGAAAATACAATCCGTGGTTATTTTGCTACGGAATTATAATCCGTTGTTATTTTGCTACGAAATTAATTTTCGTAGCTGATTTGGTATGAAATGAATTTCCGTAGATAAGTAGCTACAGAAATTTTCTACGGAATTGTGGTCCGTAGTTGTTTTGCAATGGAATCAATATACGTTGGTACCCTTGTTACGAATTTTGTTACGTCCTTTATTTCCATAGATATTTAGCTATGGAACTTGTTATTATAAAAATTTAGCAACGCAATTTTGTTACGAAACTAGTGTAGCTATGGAATTTATTTTTAGGTGAATTTCGTATATACCCTCGTTAAACAGTAAAATATCGTATTTGCCCGGCCTAAAATCTAAATTTCGTATTTACCCTTTTTAACTTACAAAATATCGTATATACCCAAACCTTTATTTTAAATATTTTTTATAATTTATAATCATTTTCATATTATATAATCGTTGTAATTTAAATAAAGGAAAAAGATAGACTATTTTACCCTTAAGTAACAAAACGTTTTGTATTGACCATATTGCCCCTAGGGGTGAGCGTTATTCGAATTAAACCGCAAAACCACGCAAACCGAACCTTATGCGGTTTACGGTTTCGGGTTATACGGTCACTACCAGAAAAAATGTCTTTAATAACTGACATTGTCAGTCATTAAAGGGTATAAATGACAGACAAATATATGTCATTGAAAGCTCAGTCATAAATGAAAAATGACAGACATTTGTCTATCATATATTTACGACATACATTTATGACAAACAATTATGACATACAATTACGACAAATATTAACGACTGATCATTTGTAAGTCGTAATTGTTTTCTAATTTTTTAAAAATTATTGTGACATTTTGTATCTCATGAATTTACGTTTTTATAAAAAAAAAATTATATTCTTCTAAATATACTAACATTTAAATAAATCACATTAAATTTCCCATGATGAAAATATATCATATATACAAAAAAAATCCATTACAAAAAGAGTATAGCTTGTCAATTACATAATAAAGATCATCAAAATTAAAAGACTAGCGATATTCATTTTCCTTATGTCCACAAGTTTGTTCACTTCAACACCAAATATTATTCTCATTGTGTGGGTTTTACATGAAAAGAAAGCTTCCCAAGCACAGGACATTCCTGGAAAAAAAATTCACAAACAAGAAACAAGGTAACAATGTTCGAAATATATAGAGAATAAAGCAAGGAAAAAAACTCAAAGAATTAAAAGACGCATTCTGATTATAAAACAAATGACAATACTTGCGACATATATGAATTAAAAGACGCATTCTGATTATAAACCATCTTGATTATACATACCCCATTTGTTACACAGAATAGGATTGAAAGAAAAGAATGTAAATATCTAGAATCATAAAAATATTAAGACCCTTGATGAATGGTAACCCAAATCCTTTCCAAGAAGGAAAATCAGTTCAAAAGAAATAACAAAAAAATGAATTTATAGAAAACAAACAAACAAACCTTGGACACCATCTGAGTATACCTTTTGGATCCGTATGGATGAACTTATGAGCAAATCCAATAAAGTGCATAACCAAGGAACTATAGAAAAAGGTATTTTAATAACACAAAGCCTTGCCAAGAGGATGAATATCGATATGGTTTAGATATATTAACTGTCTTCATTGAATCTCTTTTCATATTATCTCTATTCACATCAAGCTCTTGAAATTCATCCAAGAGTTCCAACAACCAATAAAAAACGTGTCCCTGGAATGAAATCCATTTCAAATTTGAAATAAAGATAACAAAAGTGTTGAAAAAATACCAAAATATTATAAGCAACCTCTAAGTGACATTTTATCGAACATCTAGTGGATGCAAAAATACCCAACCTAAGGTAAGGAACTGGAATTTACCAATATTAACAACCACTCCTCGGGGTGGTTTGGTAGTGGTGATGGGTGGTCAGCCGGCGGTGCATCAGCGGCCAACCGACAGTGAGGTTCGGTAGGTCGGGAAAGACGGGAAAAACATAATCTCTTTTTGCTGCAATAGAGTATAAACACAAGGGATGTTCGTGGCTGGAGCTAAACACAATCTGCACCACCTCTTTCATGGTGGTTTTAGGGCGGCGGCAATGTGGAATCCGACAGTTATCGGATTTCGACTTACAGAGAAGCGACCAGCAAGACACAATAGCGAGAGTGCGAAGTATTTTTTTTCTCGGTAGATTGTGGTACACGACTACACCACGGATGAGAGATCGACATCAATCGACGAAGACAAATTAGGGCGGGGCTTGACGACGAAGAGGAGAGATACCGGACATGATGAAGTGTGGAATACGGAGAGAGTCCATATGCGTTTTTGTGTTTGGAATGTTGATTCACAAATTAAAATCATGTCACGTTGCCCTAGTTTGGAAAATTACAAAAAGTTGAAAAAAATTGGGGGTAATCTTCCCGCTATATTTTGCTTCAAAATTTTCAATTTTTGACGGTTAAAGATGTATATGTCATAAATTTTAACAAAAGACGACGTCATTTTATGGTATACATTTGTGTCTGTCATAAATATCTAAAATTTTACAAAAAATGACTTATTTTTTATGACATGCGTTTTTGTCGGTCATAAAAAATTGTATGTCATTGTTTGTCGGTCATTAAAAATCCTTTTTCTAATAGTGGGTTAATGGTTCGTTTAACGGGTTAAGTGGTTTGTTTAAGCGGTTTACGGGTTCGGTTTGCGGTTTGGGAAAAATTAAACGATGCCCGCCCGAAAACCGTTTAAGAGTTATTATATTAAATATAAATAAAATATATTAATTATTAAATTACCTCTATACCCTTTACTCCTTTTGGTTATGTTGAAAATAATATTTTTGTATGTGACCATCACTGAAATAAGATGAACTGTTTTTATTTTATCTGACAAATATTATCAGTTTATTTCAGGTTGCATGGACTCGAGATCAAAAACAAGAATGAATCAAGACGCAAGAAACCTTGAGAAAACAACCAAACCTGAGGAAGTAATGCTACGAACCAAAGAGCAAAATACAAAATATCACACTGCTACAGCAATCACGACGCGACAGAAGGCATGGTCGCGACGTGAAGAAAAACCAAAACGCAAAGTCCAGATTGCTACAGCGATCGCGACGCGACGGCCAGCACGGTCGCGACGCGAAGACCTCCAACGCGAAGACCTTGGACGCGACACCACCAACTTTTCAATCGCGAGACTACCAACCCAACGCACTAACCAGTGGCCGACCAAAAGCAACCCGACACACGCACCTTCGCGACGCGACGGAAGACCTGGTCGCGACGCGAACACTGTTCTCAGCAACTATAAATAAGAAGCTCACCTCTTGCCATTCTTGTGCAGAAAATAAAACCTTACACCACACCATACACATTCAAGTACCAATACATCAAGATTAACCTACGTCCAAAGAGCAAGAAAACCTGCCAAAACTCTCTAGAAAACTCTTTTCAACCAAAGAAAATCCACATCCAAACAAACACCAAACAAAACCGCTACACCCATACTCTACCCGACACCAAACAAAACCTCTACCCGACACCAAACAAAACCTCTTCCCAACACCAAACAAAACCTCTACCCGACACCAAACTTCAAACCTCTAAACAACCTCAACCCGAATACCAAACTACAAAACCTACACACCCTCTACCAAATACATACACCACGAAAACTAAACCACAAAAACCCCATGCATCTCAATTAAACCGACACCAAAAACCCATTTCACCAAACACCAAAAACTACAAAACCTCATCCTACCGTAAAGAACAAGAATCGACGCTTCAAAGAAAACACCATCTTCCTCAGCTATCGATAAGTTCTTTTGAAATTATCTGTGTCGTTATTGATTTATTTAACCTGTTATAAATCAACTGTACCAAATATCCAATACATCTGAATTGAACCTTGACAACGAAAACATATGTGGACTGTATTTAACCGAGACATCTAACTTCTAACTTCTAACTTCTAACTTCTAACCTTTTTATTTATTGTAAAAACACTTTATCGTTGATAATGGCGTTTATTACATCTAACCTCTAACTTCTAACATTTACTTTATTTACCGCTTTCTGTCCATTTAAATACTGTCTAGATTAAATTTACCGCTTTATTTTACTTATTTATAGTTTTCAGTAACTTAGTTTTAGTTTATATTTATTCTGAAACTCTTATTTATTCCGCATAGTATAGATAAAATACATAACTGTCACACAGTAATCGGCTTAATAACCCTTATTCGTGGAGATCGGTTATCGTATTTTTTTTCAACAATTGGTATCAGAGCTCGTGTGATTTAGTTTGAAATTTTTGTCGAAAACTTTATTTGTGTAGCGTTTTTATAACCAACCAATAAGTTTTCCTTAAAAATTTCATTTTAATATCACTTGTTCAAAATCCTTTCAAAACCTAAAAAAAAAAAATTTAAAAAAAAATTAAAAAAAATTAAAATCTTAAAATTTTCAAAAAAAAATAAACAACCCAAAAATGTCTTCCACAACCTACTCAAGAGCTCCATATGTCATCGATCAGGTATGGTCTATGATCTCAGAAATCGGTCTTTCAATAACACCATTTGAGTCCCACATGACTAAGATTGAGAACAGTTTGAAAGCTGATCTCAAACTATATCATGACACAATAGTCAAATCTGATATCTACAAATCTGAATTACAAACCTTGCAACTCAGATTTGGAGAATCAACAAAGACTAGAGACAAACTTGAAAGAGACGTCGAACGAAAAACAGAAGAATATAATCACGTCTTAGATCAATTAAATGAAGCTCTAAAACAAAAAAGGGACTTAGAAATAAAAAATCAATCTGTTTTTCCATCTGAAATAAAAGATGCCTTAGAAATAGAAGTCCTTCAGTTAAAACTAAAAATTCAAGATTTAACTGACATAAACTCTAGTTTGATTCTGAAATTAGATGATTTTTCAAAACAAATCAAACTTCTTGAATCCGAAAATCAAAGATTTCAAGGAAAACTGGATTCTATCAATCTTGCTAGAAAGCTAAGTGATGATATTTTCATCAAAGCAACATCCTTAGGATCTGGCAAAATCGATACAAATTACAGACCTGGATTAGGAAGAGAATCCTTCGAAATCGAACAAACCAAACAAAAAACCAGGACTAACAGTGAAAACTCTGAATCAACTCTAACAGATCTATCCACATCTGTTAATGAGGAAAATTCAGACGACGAAACAGTTATCAACTGTAACCCAGATGATACTGATTTCACTGTTTCCAAAAGATCTTTCACTAATAGGTCTTCAACCCACCAAATCCAAATTACCAACCAAAACTCCTTTTACAAGAAAGACAGTACCTCTAAACCAATTGCTCTTCAAAAGGAACAAGGCAAACCCAAAATTTTCAAACAAACCTTTAATCCAAAACAAAAACCTTTTCAAAAACCAATTCAAAATCGCTTTCAAGAGAAAAACTTCAATCTCTCAAAGAACTTTCAGAATCCATCATTTCACCAAATTCCACTCTATCATCATAATGTTTTTCAAAACCATCCAAATCCCAGACATAAAGAAAGGTTATCAAACAGATCTTCACATATAGGATACCTTTCACAAAATCAAAGACCATTTCAACTTACAGGCTTTCAAAAACAAATCTTAAATTGGGAAAATCTGATAAGTCAAATCAAGCCTCAACCACTTCGTCCAATTAACAGAAACCATAATGATTTCAAATCACCGAAAACCATTAACAAATCAGGACCCACCATGGTTTGGGTACCTAAACTTTCTGTTTAATTGCAGGCACTTTGTGCTGGAGAGCCCAAGGATGATACATGGTATATCGAGAGTGGCCGTTCCAAGCATATGACAACAAACCATAGCCTTCTACAAGACTTCAGACCCACACTACCTCCGATGCAGAAACTTCACAATCAAACCAAAATGATGCGGATCCAGTCGAGGGGGAACCACCAAAACAAGAACCCTCCTAAAACACCCCAATCCACCTGTCCAAATGACCCCAATGCATCATTTATGGGGGAACTCTCGTTACCCCATTCTCACCCACAAACCAAAATTTACCAAAAACATTCAAATAACCAAATTCATCAAAAAAAAAATATCCACATAATCAAAAATCACAAAAAAAAATTGAATAAAGTTTTATCCTTTTAAAACTTTTTATAAAACCATGTGATTAACATCTTCTTGACTAAATTTTCAGATACTTATGCTCGATGAATGTTCTCAGTTATATTGATTCTTAATTAAAGAGAAGGTTCAAATTTCAAACATTTTTGTTATATACACTCTCCTATTCCCTTTGAATTTATTTCAATTATAACGATTTTATCTATTAAGGGACATAAGATCAGGAGATTCAGATGAAAACCAAACCCATGTGAGAATTTGTGCCTCGTCTTCAACTGCTAAGTGAAATTCATTTCTGTGAGCAAAGGTGTTTTTCATTGTGACTTATAGGATTTATACTCTTATACCGTGATGCTAGTCTCATCTTTGCTTAGATATCAAAATGACCAGGGACGATACATTCATTTTCTTATATATTAGACAAACTGTCTATTATATCACCTATCCCTATCCTCAATCAAACGACTTCAAAGAAAAGCTTCATCATCTGGCATAACAAATCTGACAAATGAAGAAACGACAAAGTCACATCCAACAAATGCTGTCAACAAATCACAATTGGTAACCACATCAGATATCTTTTCACAAATCAAGAAAAGATAAAGACAAAGGTGAACACTTCACCAAAGAAAAGGAAGATTTACAACAACAATCAATCAAGACAGACATCTCTCAAAATTTTCCAAACAAACAGATTCTCAAATGCTTTATCAAATATAGCTGTTAAAACCAAAGATTTACCGGGATACTGTAGCCTTCATAATTGAATATACTTAGTTGCAAACTGCACTATGAATATTTCTAAAACCCTCTACATGTATTTCCCAACGGAGAGAGAGTGAACATCAATGACATGAATGAAGAAACCATCTGAGTAATGCCGAAACCAGTCTTATGTGATTGATTATCTAATATGAAGACCAAGTGACTAAAGTATATAGGTATAAATCCACATTAAGCATAAGTCAACACCTTCAAACTGAGAGATATCACTCATCTTTAGTGATTATACACCAGTTCTGCACCCAGAACAAACAAACACCTCAGTCAAGTGTGAGCTATACCTATGAGAAGTTCATCTGAATCGACCTATTAAGATCACTTGTCGTCTTTATAAATGTTATAAAATCTTAAGGAATATTATGAAAGTACATATACAAAAACCTTTTGAAAATTGAACATGAAACCTTGATTCAGAAACAAATATTCTTGACAAACATTTTTCAAAACATAAGTAAAATCTAGTCACACTTTTTCAAAACAAGTGATATGGTTTTATAAATGTTTTATCCAAATTTCAAGAATTTGCTACCTTACCTTTTAATCTGTTCTTATTTCAGTAATGATCACATAGGGGGAAATTGTTGAAAATAATATTTTTGTATGTGACCATCACTGAAATAAGATGAACTGTTTTTATTTTATCTGACAAATATTATCAGTTTATTTCAGGTTGCATGGACTCGAGATCAAAAACAAGAATGAATCAAGACGCAAGAAACCTTGAGAAAACAACCAAACCTGAGGAAGTAATGCTACGAACCAAAGAGCAAAATACAAAATATCACACTGCTACAGCAATCACGACGCGACAGAAGGCATGGTCGCGACGTGAAGAAAAACCAAAACGCAAAGTCCAGATTGCTACAGCGATCGCGACGCGACGGCCAGCACGGTCGCGACGCGAAGACCTCCAACGCGAAGACCTTGGACGCGACACCACCAACTTTTCAATCGCGAGACTACCAACCCAACGCACTAACCAGTGGCCGACCAAAAGCAACCCGACACACGCACCTTCGCGACGCGACGGAAGACCTGGTCGCGACGCGAACACTGTTCTCAGCAACTATAAATAAGAAGCTCACCTCTTGCCATTCTTGTGCAGAAAATAAAACCTTACACCACACCATACACATTCAAGCACCAATACATCAAGATTAACCCACGTCCAAAGAGCAAGAAAACCTGCCAAAACTCTCTAGAAAACTCTTTTCAACCAAAGAAAATCCACGTCCAAACAAACACCAAACAAAACCGCTACACCCATACTCTACCCGACACCAAACAAAACCTCTACCCGACACCAAACAAAACCTCTTCCCAACACCAAACAAAACCTCTACCCGACACCAAACTTCAAACCTCTAAACAACCTCAACCCGAATACCAAACTACAAAACCTACACACCCTCTACCAAATACATACACCACGAAAACTAAACCACAAAAACCCCATGCATCTCAATTAAACCGACACCAAAAACCCATTTCACCAAACACCAAAAACTACCAAACCTCATCCTACCGTAAAGAACAAAAATCGACGCTTCAAAGAAAACACCATCTTCCTCAGCTATCGATAAGTTCTTTTGAAATTATCTGTGTCGTTATTGATTTATTTAACCTGTTATAAATCAACTGTACCAAATATCCAATACATCCGAATTGAACCTTGACAACGAAAACATATGTGGACTGTATTTAACCGAGACATCTAACTTCTAACTTCTAACTTCTAACTTCTAACCTTTTTATTTATTGTAAAAACACTTTATCGTTGATAATGGCGTTTATTACATCTAACCTCTAACTTCTAACATTTACTTTATTTACCGCTTTCTGTCCATTTAAATACTGTCTAGATTAAATTTACCGCTTTATTTTACTTATTTATAGTTTTCAGTAACTTAGTTTTAGTTTATATTTATTCCGAAACTCTTATTTATTCCGCATAGTATAGATAAAATACATATCTGTCACACAGTAATCGGCTTAATAACCCTTATTCGTGGAGATCGGTTATCGTATTTTTTTTCAACAATTGGTATCAGAGCTCGTGTGATTTAGTCTGAAATTTTTGTCGAAAACTTTATTTGTGTAGCGTTTTTATAACCAACCAATAAGTTTTCCTTAAAAATTTCATTTTAATATCACTTGTTCAAAATCCTTTCAAAACCTAAAAAAAAAAAAAATTAAAAAAAAAAAAATTAAAAAAAAATTAAAATCTTAAAATTTTCAAAAAAAATAAACAACCCAAAAATGTCTTCCACAACCTACTCAAGAGCTCCATATGTCATCGATCAGGTATGGTCTATGATCTCAGAAATCGGTCTTTCAATAACACCATTTGAGTCCCACATGACTAAGATTGAGAACAGTTTGAAAGCTGATCTCAAACTATATCATGACACAATAGTCAAATCTGATATCTACAAATCTGAATTACAAACCTTGCAACTCAGATTTGGAGAATCAACAAAGACTAGAGACAAACTTGAAAGAGACGTCGAACGAAAAACAGAAGAATATAATCACGTCTTAGATCAATTAAATGAAGCTCTAAAACAAAAAAGGGACTTAGAAATAAAAAATCAATCTGTTTTTCCATCTGAAATAAAAGATGCCTTAGAAATAGAAGTCCTTCAGTTAAAACTAAAAATTCAAGATTTAACTGACATAAACTCTAGTTTGATTCTGAAATTAGATGATTTTTCAAAACAAATCAAACTTCTTGAATCCGAAAATCAAAGATTTCAAGGAAAACTGGATTCTATCAATCTTGCTAGAAAGCTAAGTGATGATATTTTCATCAAAGCAACATCCTTAGGATCTGGCAAAATCGATACAAATTACAGACCTGGATTAGGAAGAGAATCCTTCGAAATCGAACAAACCAAACAAGAAACCAGGACTAACAGTGAAAACTCTGAATCAACTCTAACAGATCTATCCACATCTGTTAATGAGGAAAATTCAGACGACGAAACAGTTATCAACTGTAACCCAGATGATACTGATTTCACTGTTTCCAAAAGATCTTTCACTAATAGGTCTTCAACCCACCAAATCCAAATTACCAACCAAAACTCCTTTTACAAGAAAGGCAGTACCTCTAAACCAATTGCTCTTCAAAAGGAACAAGGCAAACCCAAAATTTTCAAACAAACCTTTAATCCAAAACAAAAACCTTTTCAAAAACCAATTCAAAATCGCTTTCAAGAGAAAAACTTCAATCTCTCAAAGAACTTTCAGAATCCATCATTTCACCAAATTCCACTCTATCATCATAATGTTTTTCAAAACCATCCAAATCCCAGACATAAAGAAAGGTTATCAAACAGATCTTCACATATAGGATACCTTTCACAAAATCAAAGACCATTTCAACTTACAGGCTTTCAAAAACAAATCTTAAATTGGGAAAATCTGATAAGTCAAATCAAGCCTCAACCACTTCGTCCAATTAACAGAAACCATAATGATTTCAAATCACCGAAAACCATTAACAAATCAGGACCCACCATGGTTTGGGTACCTAAACTTTCTGTTTAATTGCAGGCACTTTGTGCTGGAGAGCCCAAGGATGATACATGGTATATCGAGAGTGGCCGTTCCAAGCATATGACAACAAACCATAGCCTTCTACAAGACTTCAGACCCACACTACCTCCGATGCAGAAACTTCACAATCAAACCAAAATGATGCGGATCCAGTCGAGGGGGAACCACCAAAACAAGAACCCTCCTAAAACACCCCAATCCACCTGTCCAAATGACCCCAATGCATCATTTATGGGGGAACTCTCGTTACCCCATTCTCACCCACAAACCAAAATTTACCAAAAACATTCAAATAACCAAATTCATCAAAAAAAAAATATCCACATAATCAAAAATCACAAAAAAAAAATTGAATAAAGTTTTATCCTTTTAAAACTTTTTATAAAACCATGTGATTAACATCTTCTTGACTAAATTTTCAGATACTTATGCTCGATGAATGTTCTCAGTTATATTGATTCTTAATTAAAGAGAAGGTTCAAATTTCAAACATTTTTGTTATGTACACTCTCCTATTCCCTTTGAATTTATTTCAATTATAACGATTTTATCTATTAAGGGACATAAGATCAGGAGATTCAGATGAAAACCAAACCCATGTGAGAATTTGTGCCTCGTCTTCAACTGCTAAGTGAAATTCATTTCTGTGAGCAAAGGTGTTTTTCATTGTGACTTATAGGATTTATACTCTTATACCGTGATGCTAGTCTCATCTTTGCTTAGATATCAAAATGACCAGGGACGATACATTCATTTTCTTATATATTAGACAAACTGTCTATTATATCACCTATCCCTATCCTCAATCAAACGACTTCAAAGAAAAGCTTCATCATCTGGCATAACAAATCTGACAAATGAAGAAACGACAAAGTCACATCCAACAAATGCTGTCAACAAATCACAATTGGTAACCACATCAGATATCTTTTCACAAATCAAGAAAAGATAAAGACAAAGGTGAACACTTCACCAAAGAAAAGGAAGATTTACAACAACAATCAATCAAGACAGACATCTCTCAAAATTTTCCAAACAAACAGATTCTCAAATGCTTTATCAAATATAGCTGTTAAAACCAAAGATTTACCGGGATACTGTAGCCTTCATAATTGAATATACTTAGTTGCAAACTGCACTATGAATATTTCTAAAACCCTCTACATGTATTTCCCAACGGAGAGAGAGTGAACATCAATGACATGAATGAAGAAACCATCTGAGTAATGCCGAAACCAGTCTTATGTGATTGATTATCTAATATGAAGACCAAGTGACTAAAGTATATAGGTATAAATCCACATTAAGCATAAGTCAACACCTTCAAACTGAGAGATATCACTCATCTTTAGTGATTATACACCAGTTCTGCACCCAGAACAAACAAACACCTCAGTCAAGTGTGAGCTATACCTATGAGAAGTTCATCTGAATCGACCTATTAAGATCACTTGTCGTCTTTATAAATGTTATAAAATCTTAAGGAATATTATGAAAGTACATATACAAAAACCTTTTGAAAATTGAACATGAAACCTTGATTCAGAAACAAATATTCTTGACAAACATTTTTCAAAACATAAGTAAAATCTAGTCACACTTTTTCAAAACAAGTGATATGGTTTTATAAATGTTTTATCCAAATTTCAAGAATTTGCTACCTTACCTTTTAATCTGTTCTTATTTCAGTAATGATCACATAGGGGGAAATTGTTGAAAATAATATTTTTGTATGTGACCATCACTGAAATAAGATGAACTGTTTTTATTTTATCTGACAAATATTATCAGTTTATTTCAGGTTGCATGGACTCGAGATCAAAAACAAGAATGAATCAAGACGCAAGAAACCTTGAGAAAACAACCAAACCTGAGGAAGTAATGCTACGAACCAAAGAGCAAAATACAAAATATCACACTGCTACAGCAATCACGACGCGACAGAAGGCATGGTCGCGACGTGAAGAAAAACCAAAACGCAAAGTCCAGATTGCTACAGCGATCGCGACGCGACGGCCAGCACGGTCGCGACGCGAAGACCTCCAACGCGAAGACCTTGGACGCGACACCACCAACTTTTCAATCGCGAGACTACCAACCCAACGCACTAACCAGTGGCCGACCAAAAGCAACCCGACACACGCACCTTCGCGACGCGACGGAAGACCTGGTCGCGACGCGAACACTGTTCTCAGCAACTATAAATAAGAAGCTCACCTCTTGCCATTCTTGTGCAGAAAATAAAACCTTACACCACACCATACACATTCAAGCACCAATACATCAAGATTAACCCACGTCCAAAGAGCAAGAAAACCTGCCAAAACTCTCTAGAAAACTCTTTTCAACCAAAGAAAATCCACGTCCAAACAAACACCAAACAAAACCGCTACACCCATACTCTACCCGACACCAAACAAAACCTCTACCCGACACCAAACAAAACCTCTTCCCAACACCAAACAAAACCTCTACCCGACACCAAACTTCAAACCTCTAAACAACCTCAACCCGAATACCAAACTACAAAACCTACACACCCTCTACCAAATACATACACCACGAAAACTAAACCACAAAAACCCCATGCATCTCAATTAAACCGACACCAAAAACCCATTTCACCAAACACCAAAAACTACCAAACCTCATCCTACCGTAAAGAACAAGAATCGACGCTTCAAAGAAAACACCATCTTCCTCAGCTATCGATAAGTTCTTTTGAAATTATCTGTGTCGTTATTGATTTATTTAACCTGTTATAAATCAACTGTACCAAATATCCAATACATCCGAATTGAACCTTGACAACGAAAACATATGTGGACTGTATTTAACCGAGACATCTAACTTCTAACTTCTAACTTCTAACTTCTAACCTTTTTATTTATTGTAAAAACACTTTATCGTTGATAATGACGTTTATTACATCTAACCTCTAACTTCTAACATTTACTTTATTTACCGCTTTCTGTCCATTTAAATACTGTCTAGATTAAATTTACCGCTTTATTTTACTTATTTATAGTTTTCAGTAACTTAGTTTTAGTTTTTATTTATTCCGAAACTCTTATTTATTCCGCATAGTATAGATAAAATACATATCTGTCACACAGTAATCGGCTTAATAACCCTTATTCGTGGAGATCGGTTATCGTATTTTTTTTCAACAGGTTACATCTGATCAGTCGCAAATCACGCATTACGTTTATAGACTTTAAAATCCAAATCCAATCAGGCGGTGAGGCGATTCTCGTTTCCCTCATTCTTGCATCTGGCAAGTCGCAAGTCGCAACTATGAACTCATTCTTGTTCTCTCACTTACCAAGTCACGATCGATTCGTCGTTCTCACTTCTCAGTCATGATGTCTTGCTAACCCACGTCGGAAGCTCACAATCGATTTGCCCCCAACAATCGTAACCCCTTTGGAACCAAAATTAGATATTGTATATGCTATTTCACACGATACAAGATCATACAAATCGCATCATCTTCGAATTACACACATAGACTAGAAATCTCGACATCAATTAGTTGTTAGTTATGCAGCCTTCCCCCTCTGTTCAAACGTTGAATCGTCGTACTTGAAATACACACGTAGACTATCGATCATGACCTCACGAACATCAGATGTAAGTTTTCATTGTCAATTTTTTATTCTAATTGTGAAAATACATGGGCATGTTGAAAGTGTTGGTGGTTTTAGTTCTCATTTACATGTGGGTAATACTCTTGATTGACATGAGTGTTCAATGGCACGATGAAATGTTTGAAAGAAATGAAACCTTATGTACATTGTTTTTTCTTACATCCAACCTTTTATAAAATTGCAAGAGTTTATTTTTCAAGTTAAAAATGATCATTTTGGTTTGTATGATCCAGTTACAGCCAAGACTAAAACCTTCAAGATAATCGGTAGAATGGGAATAAGTAAAGTTGTGGAGTATGTTGATAGTCTTCTTTACGTAGCACTTGAGAAGCTTGACAAGAGATGCTGAAGCATCTCTCGGTTTCATTTTTGATTTTTGAAAGGTGGATGGTCAAAAGGGCTATAAAAAACCATATATATATATATATATAATGAAATAATTATGAAAACCGGACCGGACATCGAACCGGTCGTCTTACCGGTTCGATAGTTCAACTGGTTCGACCGGTCGGACCGGTCTAAAAAACAATATATATATATATATATATATATATATATATATATATATATATATATATATATATATATATATATATATATATATATATAATGAAATAATTATGAAATTTGATAAATGTATAAATCTTTTAATCGTATATATATATATATATATATATATATATATATATATATATATATATATATATATATATATATATATATATATATATATATATAAGCGATCGGGTTAGGACTCGTGAGGACACCTTAAAAAAATTGAAAAAAAATAAACAAAAAATATAAATAATAAAATGGATCATAGTACTATATTGGAGAAAAAAAATTCGAAAAAAAACTTTTGGATCATTATTTTTTTATAATGAAACAATGATACACAAAATAAATTTTTTTGTGGATCATTGCTGTTTTTCAATGATCCAAATTTTTTTTCCAATTTTTTTTTTGATGATGATATAGTACTATTCTCGATTTTATGATTTGTATTTTTTTATATTTTTTTTCAATTTTTTTAAGGTGTCCGTACGAGTCCTTACCGAAAAAAGAGTTATCACCGTAACGGGACCCTATATATATATATATATATATATATATATATATATATATATATATATATATATATATATATATATATATATATATATATATATATATATATATATATATATATATATATATATATATATATACACACGTTATTTCAAATTATCTTGATCTATTATTTGGAAAACCAAGCTAAAACAATAACTGTTGTTCGGTTGTCCCACATCGGTGTTAAACAGAAACAGAGGTTTGGCTGTATATAAGGAAGGCTACAGCTAGGTATTTCTCACGCTGGTTTAGTTTAGATAACAAAAAGGCTTCAAGCTATTTTTTGTTATTATGTTGAACCAGAAACGTCGATTGGGCATGGGCCTGGTTTTAAGTGTGCTTTTTTATTTTAAAAGCATTAATTAAATAAACCGGTTTTCAGCGCTTAAGAACGGGAGTGGTTAAACCGCCAACCGGAAAAAACCGCTGGTTTTTAGCAGGTCAATGAACAAGCGGTTTTTTAGGGCTTTAAAACCGGAATATGGTTCTCAGTTAAACCGGTAGAACTGGCCGGTCCGGTCCGGTCCGGTTTTCAAAACAGCTACGGATCTTACTACGGAAGCTTGATAACGGATTTTACTACGGAAGTGTGACCATGGAAATTCCTACAAATTTTACTACGGAGGCTTGACCACGGAAATTTCTACAGAATCATTGCTACAGATTTTTTTACGGAAACATAGTCACGGATTTTTCAACGGAAGCTTGACCACGGACTTTGCTACAGAATTATTGTTACAGATTTTACTACGGAAGCCTGACCACGAAATTTGCAACAAAATTATTGCAACGGAATTTGCAACGAAACCCGTTACAGAAGTAGCAACGGAAAAAGAGCCATGGAATTCGCTACGGACAAACAGCTATGGAAATTGCTACGGAGTCCACCTACGGAATTCGCTTGCGCTACGGAATCTGTCCATAGCAAAGTTGCTACGAAAATAAAAGTTTGTAGCAAACTCATTCGCTACAGGATTTATTGTAACGGAAGAGTTCCGTAACAATTTCCGTTGCAAAACCCATTTAGCAACGGAATTTTAATGTTTAGCAACGGAATTCGTCTGTTGCTAAATCGCTGTTTTCTTGTAGTGTACAAACATGCTCCCTTTCATGCAATCTTTAGTTCTATGTGAGCCATCACATAATGAGCAAACGGGCCGGGCTTGGGGTTGAGGCTTTTGCTTGACTTGGTTCACCTCGGTTGTTAACTTCTTTATTTGTGCAAGCATCTCGGCCATAACATCATTGGATTGGGTGGAGATTATGAAACGAACGTTCTTGCCCTTGTGAGTGGAGGAAGCTATGAGATTCCCATTCATGTCCATTTCATTTATGATATCATAAGATTCTTGCGGAGTTTTGTTTCTCATGGAGCCATCGGTGGCTGCTTGAATGGATTGTTGAGTTTGCAAATCCAACTCGTTGAAGAATGTTTGAACTTGTCTCCAAAGTGGAAGTTCATGGTGGGGGCATCTTTGCAGCAACTCATGATATCTCTCCTAAGCCTCGTAAAGTGATTCTCATTCTTCCATCTAGAATGACATAATGTCATTGATAAACATGTTGGTTTTGGCGGGTGGCAAGTAGGGGTGGAAATGAGCCGAGCCGAGCTCAAGCTCGGCTCGGGCTCGGCTCGTTTAAATTTATAGGGCTCGAGCTCGAGCTTGACTCGTTTAAATTCACATTGCTTGAGCTCAAGCTCGGCTCATTTAAAATTTATAAGGCTCGAGCTCGACTCGTTTAGGCTCGTTTAATATTTATTTATAAATAAATTAATATTTATTAATAAATTAATATATAAAATAAAAAATAAAAAATCTATTATATAAAAATATACAGCCTCGTTTAGGCTCGCGAGCCTAAATCGAGCTCGATAGTGAGGCTCGGGCTCGAGCTCGTTTAATAAACGAGCTTGAAAACAAGGCTCGAGCTCGGCTCGGGCTCGTTTAACTAGAGCTCGAGTCGAGCTTTTAACGAGTTGATCCCGAGTAGCTCACGAGTAGCTCGGCTCATTTACACCCCTAGTGGGAAGTACTTTGTCAGGAATTTGTTGGCTAGATCCTCCCATGTAGTGATTGAAACGGATGGTAATGAGGAGAACCATCTCTTTACTCGGCCACGTAAGGAAAATGGAAAAAGTCGAAGATGGATTGCATCTTCTTCTACCCCATCAATTCTGTACATGTCACAAATATCCAAGAAGTTAGTGATGTGCGTATTGGGATCACTATACGGTAACCCGTCGAATTGGGAAATGTTTTGCACCATCTGAATGACATGTGTCTTGATCTCAAAGTTTGTTGCTCCAATTGTTGGTCGGCGAATGCATGATCGAATCCCGTCAAGAGAGGGCCGGGCAATTCGCCCATGGTCCTTCATTGTGCCATCGGTTCAACTGTTTCTTCAACAACTTCTTCTTTGACTGGATTGTTTGAACAACTCCCACGAGAACGTTTCCCAATGAAAGATCTTTCAGTTTCTGGATTAAAAATCAACGGAGATGAATGTGTCGAACTACGAGTGCGCATACAACTCGTTGAACCTAAAAAGACAAAACACGAAAAAAAACGCGTAAAAAGGAACAAAACTTAAATAAGAAAAAGAAACTAGGTTGCTAAGCGCAATAGCTGTGACAATTGTAAATTTAGTCAACAAAAGTCAACCATAGTCAAACGAAGCGTACGTTAATCCATATGTTGAAAAGTTATTTTCCATAACTTTTGTGATGTATTATTAAATATTATAATACTACGTATGCTAATTCAAAACAATTATCGAGTAAACGCTGAAAATACGGATAATAAACTACTGTAGCGTAAAAATTCGATAATCATACAATTATTATTTTGGGACTAATAATATTCATAAAACGATGTATTCGTTAATACGAACCCGTGGATATATAGAACGTCGAAAACGGAGTTCGTATGTGAAAGTTACAACAATTAAACCGCTGTGAACGGATAAATGTACACAGGGTTTGGACCTAAAATACAAAATGTGGTGCCTTAAATATCAAAAATGGGATAACAAATCATATATTATGAAGCGTAATACTATCTAATATTTAATTTCAAAGCCAAATACAATTTTCGGTAAAATGCCGAAAATCGCGAAATCGGAAGAATACTGCGCTTAAACGCGTATTTCATCGTCTAACGAGTTATGATTCAATCTAAATAAATGTTTAGCAATGTTTTTATACATAATATTTATTTAGAAGATCATTTCTCCAAAAACTCATAGAATTATGCTAAAACGTTTTACGATTTTATAAAAACTACTTATTTTTATATAAAAGAGTGACATTTTTATAAAACCAACCCACCCCACCCCTACCCCCCCCCATCAGCTGGAGACAAGCCATCACATCATCTCCCAACAAAAATCTCTAGTGTCATTATTCCAAAATCTAGAGTATAATGGCTATAAATAAAATAATACCACAAAATCCAAATAAAATCATATAAAAAGGCTTGGAAATTCTCATTTGACCAAGACATCATCCAACCTCTCTTCTCTTTCTCTCTAAATCTGATCATCACACTCTCTCCCTCTCATCTCTCCACCCGCCACCACAAGTCACCACAAACCACCGCCGGCCACCACCTTCCACCACCATCGTTCTTCGTTTTCAAGCGTTTTTCAAATCTTTTTGGTAAGTTAGCTTCCTTTTGTGATTTTAAACCTTATTACACCACTTTTATCTCATTTACACACACTAACATCTACGTAAACCCATTGGATAATAGCTTTGTCCAAGGGTCATTCGAGCTCTGAAGCTTAGATATTGTCTTCTACCGTAAATCCCGCAAGAACAACCTTGTTTTTAAGTAAAGCACGCATCAAGGGTGAGTTCATACCCCTCATTTTCATCTTTTCTAAACTTTTAGGGGGAAAATACAAGTTTACATGTTAAAAATGATGATTTACACAAGTTTATATGTGTTTATATAGTATAAATAATGATTTACACAAGTTTATAAAACTAGTAGTTGTGTAAAAACGTTTTTGACATGAAATATGATTAGATCTATGTATTACGAACATTATGATGTATTATGTTTGTGTAAAAGTTACAAAAGTATAAATAAGTTGTGTAAAAAAATACTAGATCTTTAATATAAACGTCATAAAAACGAAAACTAGTAAAAACTACGTTTTTGTAACCGGAAACACCATTCTCTAACAAAAATGGTTATAACCAAGTTATTACACCATTTTTGTGGGAAATATCTTAAAAGATGTTATTTATAATCATCTAAATAAGTTATTTCGTTATTGTTCGTAAAAATATGATTATTACAACGGTATACTAAAAATAGACTATTATAGGAATAGTATGTTTTTGTGACCGGAAATACGACTTTTCTAGTGATTTATAAAAAGCACGTCAATTTGACGTGATAACGACTATTTAGACTTATAACGTCATAATAAACTTGGGAAATGATATTTTTACAAGGAAGTTGGTATTTTAAACAAAAATGACTATATTCAAAATAATGTGTATGAAAAATGACCATTTGGAAAGATTACCATCACTTTGACAAAATGACAAGATTTAAAAGGTTGACATCACTTATGTAAGATGACTAAAACAAATTTCTTGTCATGACATGTTGATAAACTTTAAATCTATCTTATTAGTATATTTAGTGCCTTAGATGTAAGAAATTATACTTTTCAACTCATTGACATCTTTTAGGCTTAAATACGTTAACACAACGATAACATTTATATAAATTATAATGGGTATAATTTATGGAACGAACGACAAAGATACGACAGAAATACTAAAGATAATTATATAAATATATAATTGTTACATACTATAATTATCATGGACAATTTGATAATTACAAACGTAAAGGAGTTTTCAGTATATTTACATACTATAATTATCATGGACATTTTGATAATTACGAATACAAAAGAGTTTTCACTACATTTACAATCAAGGTTTTACACAATAATTATCATGAGTATATTTTGATAATTACAAATACAAAGAGGTTTTCATTTCAGTACGAACTAGGATAAAACATAACGTTGGGTGGTTATATGAGATATTTCTTCACAGTACTGAAAGATGTACTAAGTCCTGGATTATAACCTTAATCATTCATGAGCGAGATAGTTGTGTATAGATCTATACGGGACTGACAATCCCGCACCTAAGCTGCTAGCTACAGCTAGACCGGCAAGTCTGGGGTGACAAATGTCTTAACATTACGACGCCTGAAGAACGTCGTGGCAGGCCTACATACTAGTCACAGCAAGGTTATAATAACTCACATGAACGACAACGAATATCCTTAGTTTGGGGAAAAACGTCTTCAAATGGTTTTATATAAATATAAAACTACATGTTGCTCTACACAAAATATAAGTATGGTTTTTTTTACTTATACATACGAGTTTTATGGTATTAAAACTACATTCTAACAAGTTACAAATATAAGTATGGTTTTACTTATACATACAAGTTTTATGGAAATTAAAACTACATTTTATCAAGATATAAATAAAGGTACGATTTTACCTACGTAAAGGTTTCATGGAATTAGATCTACAATTAATCTACGAATAAGCATGTGTTTACATGGTTTCGTACAAGAATAAGACTATGTAATACTATTTTCAAGTATAGAAACACGTATACATTTTCGGTCTTTGGGTTTTAAGACTACGACTCACTTATATGAAAATATTGGATTTTCTGGTTTCAAACACTATCTCTTTACAAGGAAAAAGGGACTATGGATTTTCTCAATACAAAAATCTTATGAACTCACCAACGTAATGTTGACACTCTTTCAAATTACTTGTATTCTCATGTAACAATTAGTCAGGTCCGACTAACCTTTTGGAATGGGACGCGAAGACGTCTCTTTTACTTTTTTCATTATCATACTGTAATTGGGTTGAAACAATACCGTTTGAACAATGTAACTTTCCAATTATAATGTATGATGGTTGTTATCTACTTATGTTTCAATGTATGCAATGGTTGTGATGCTATGTCCCGTTCCGCCCTCAGACGATTCCGCCATCGTAGTTTGGGGGTGTGACAATAGCTCCCCGGTAATGGCGCCAAAATTTGATCGCAATCGTTAATGCAATCAAAAATAAACCTTAAACGTACTAATTAGCTATGGCAAGTAAGGGTCGAATCCACAATGAGCTTATGGTTAACAACTAGTTCTAACAGATTTAACGGTAAACAGATTTAGAAAAACAGATATTGCAAAGGTCTAATTCAATAATAAAAGAGGTCATCGCTCACGGTTTCAGTTTTGATTCTTAATAATTGTATTATATCAGATTCTACTAATTTTGCGTACATTCTGATAACATAGACATAATCGTACTGCTACTAACTAAATATGGGATCAAACTATGTAAAATCCGCACCCTCCGTCCTACACATCACTATGGATGATTTGGCATGGTGGGGAAGATCATAATAGAATTTTATTACACTCAATGAATCAACAGTTTAAGAAAATGCATTGAAAGTCTAATCATATGATTGAAAAACAAACAAACCAAATATTGTGTTCATGAATCTAAAAGGTTCAAATCTAAATACAATACTGAAAAGGAAATCAAAACCTACTCCCGGTTGCGATCACAGGATGATTTAGCTACTCATGACTAGGACTGATGCAAAACTGTGTTGGAGATGATGAACATATCTAGATCTTCAAAACTTCAAAAATTATGGCTTGATCTTGATGCAAAAGAAGTTAATTTGAGATTGTGGATTTTTGGATGTGTTTTGGGGATGTTTTGGACATTGGAAAAGTACCAAAAACCTCTAAAAATCGTTTGGGAAGTGCCTTGGGTCGATGGGAAAAAAATCTTATTAAATAGAGTGACTTAAATAAGGCAATTTAGGGCAAGTTTGACGGAGGCATCCCAAGCCAGCGTCTCAGATGCCCTTGGGACGCTGGGTGCAGTTCTTCAGCTTTACAACGTGCCAACGTTCCAGAACAAGAAGTAGGTAAAACGCTGGGCGTCCTAGGCCAGCGTCCCAGACGCCACCTAGGACACTGACGGGCTTATTCACCCTCTTGGCTTTGCTTTTCCCTCGAAATTGGCCCAAAGTTCCAGGTCAGCGTCTGGGATGCTGCGTGGGAACGTTTTTCTCCAACTTCTGGTGTCTGTTTAATGCTCTGTTTTCGCCCAAAATTCCAGTTTTTAATCCCTGCATGTAATTCACTCAATTCTATCAAAAGTAGGGTCATTCTTGGTTAAACAAATCTTATTTTATCATGTTAATCACATAAAATGGCCCGATCAGAAATCAAACAAACAATGCGATCCACCAATGTTTGGTCAAGTTGCATTATGAAAGATGGTGCGAAGAAAGCTTGGTGCAAACAATGTGGGAAGTTTTATGCGACCGCGAACAACTTAACTTTGAGGACACACAAAGATAGTGCGTGCAAAGCGGTCCAACCAAGTATTAGCGATCCGACGCAAACTACTTTTGGATCGGACGGAGGTTTATTTATTAACGACAACGATGCGGTACGAGAAGCATTTGCCAAGTTTTTCATCCAAGAAGCACTTCCGTTTGACCACTTCGACAACCCTCGACTTACGGAAATCATCAAAACGAAACTTCAACCTTGATATAGCACTGTAATTTGTACTACTCTTAGATGTGATACTATTAAACTTTGAGACAAAGCGAAATCCGAAATAAGTGTAGGATTTGCAAACTACAAAAATTCAGTTTTGCTTACTTGTGTGACGTTTGGATCGCCCCCCACGGAAATGCCAATTCCTACTTAGCCGTTACCACACATTGGTTCCATCTCGAAAGTTGGTTAACGATGTGGTACGAGAAGCATTTGCCAAGTTTGTCATCCAAGAAGCACTTCCGTTCGACCACTTCGACAACCCTCAACTTACAGAAATCATCAAAATGAAACTTCAACCTTGATATAGCGCTGTAAGTCATACTACTCTTAGATGTGATCATATTAAACTTTGGGATAAAGCGAAAGCCGAAATAATTGTAGGATTTGCAAACTACAAAATTTTGGTGTCGCTTACTTGTGAGTTGTGACGTTTGGACCGCCCCCTATGGAAATGTCAATTCCTACTTAGCCGTTACCGTACATTGGTTCCATCCCGAAAGTTGGTTAATGATGAAACGGACCATTTGTTTTAAGTTATTTGGTTATCCTCATACCGGTGCAAATTTAAAAAATATTTTACAAAACGTTATCGGGAGTATAATTTAGAAGATAAACTTTTTTTCAATGTCCCTCGATAACACTTCAAACAACACAAACACCATCAACCGACTAAAACCAATTTTAGATGGTGAATTTTTTCAAACCCGATGTGTTGCACATATTATCAATAAAAGTGTGCAAACAGGGCTTCTTGTTTGTGATCCATTACTTATGCAATTTAAAAACTTATTAAACATAATTTATGGATCGAGTAACGAACGACAAACAAATTACCTATTTTTTGTCATCAATGTAACGAATCTTGTTTAGGCCCTAACTTTGACAATAATGCAAGATGGAGCTCTACATGTCTTATGTTTGAAAGTATTTTACAACAAAAACTCACACTTAACACTTTTAATGAAATACTTGTCGAAAAATGTCGATCAGTTTCAATCCCTGAATCGGATTGGGTATTACTTAAAGAACTAACAAGTTTTCTACAAGTTTTTAAAGAGGCAACAACTTTATTGTCGAGTGTTTACTATCCTACAAGTCTGTTGGTTTTAAATCAAAATTTTCTTATGACGGAAAAATTGACAAATTACAAGTTTTCACCAAATACGATGTTTACTAATATGATTATTGCTATGAAAACCAAAATTTTAAAATAATTTCGAGAAATGCCTTTAGTTTTTACATGTGCCGCGGCCCGAAATCTTACTATAAATGTTGGTGGTGTAAACGTTTTAATGGGACAAATTGTCACAAACATAGGGTTAAATAAACTCGAACCAAATCAAAATTTTAAATTCAATGATTATTTCCAAAAATTATTCCACCATTACGCAACCAAGCATGGTCAACCAACTAATCCAATAGTTGATCATATTCGGAGAGGAATGGCGAGATCATATTCAATGGAAAGAAACGTCAATATCCAACTATATAACACTTTGATGTTGGACACGACTAAACGCCAACGAACTTCGGCCCCAACTAGCGAATTGGGCAATTATATGGCATCAAACTTTTTAGCCAACTTTACTGTCGAAGAATTTTATAACTTTGATATTTCGGCTTCGTGGAAAGAAAATGAACCACAATTCCCGATTCTAGCCGCCATGGCCCGCGATTTACTAACTGTCCAAGCTTACACGATAGCTTTGGAATCTACGTTTTCTTTTAGTGGCAGGGTCATAACGGAACGAAGGTCCAAACTTACTGTCGAATCGATGGAAGTATGTGTGTGCTTGAAGAACTATTTGGATGGGTCGAAAGGATACAAAATTGCGTTTCGCTTGAAGGGGAGCTTTTACCGCATGTCAATTACTATATCCACGAAGAAGAAGTTGCAATGGGGATATCACCTCCAATGACCGAAGTAAATGAGGGTGAGGTTGAAGAGTTATCATATTAAAAAATAAAAATGTTTCCATCCATGAAGAGTTGAAGACGACCAACTTGAAGACTATAATTCCTACTACCTTACTTATCGACGTCTATGTAATTTGAAGTTTAAACTATGTTATTCGAGGTTGAAGACTATAATTCCTAATTTATGTTTATGTAATTTGTTGGAGTTCAACCTAGGTTATTCGATGTTCAACCTAGGTTATTCGAATACTATAATTCCTAGTTTATATTTATGTAATTTGTACCGGCGTTTGTTTATGTGATTTGAATGTCAATCTATGTTACGCTAAGTGCAAACAATGTTGTTTCTTATTTTATATCTTAAACCAAATACAAAAGTTATTATGTATTTTTTTAGTATTTTTGAAAAAGAAATCGGTTTTTTACCTGGTTAACCGAAACCGGTTTTATATATAACCGAACCGGTTCGACAGGTTAGCATTTCCATGGGTAAAAAACCGGCTAAAACCAGTCCGGTTGAAGGAAAACCGATTATTTGGAAAACCAGTTCGGAAAAAAAATAAAACCGGCTTATGTGCACCTCTAACTAACCTCTTAAATGAATAAAAATAGCCCAAACAAGTTAACATATAGATCCAATCCAAGAAATAGCCCAAAACACAATAATCCAATACATTCATATTTAGCCCAAACAAAAAAGTTAGCCCACTAATAACCAAGTTTGGTTCCAAGACTCGAACCCAACTAAGTCTCTGTTCCATACTCGATGTTCCCGACCTGCATTTGCACCTAAACGAGTCCCAACTTCTATACTAGGGTCGGTTTTTGGTTCCAACAATTCCTAGATTTCAGTTTTAGGTTTGGTTGGGTTCGATTATCCCTAGAATTGAGATAACTCTTCTTTCGCTAACCAGTAACATCAACTTAGAGGCTATATTTTCGAAATTTCTATTCAAATATATATTAGATTGTGTTATTATTCTAAATTACAAGTTAAAATACTAAAATAAAAAAATAGTAAAACTAATACAATTACTTGAACAAATTAATCAGAAAATTTTAAATTGCGTTCAAGAACTGATACCCTCTAAATCATTTATGATTATTTGATAATTACTTTTAATAATATTATTTGATAATTGTTGTATAAGTAATTCATAAATTCAAAGCCACAAATAAGTTAAGTATAGATTAACGATACAATAAATTAAAGGGTTAATGTCAAATTTGGTCACTTAACTTTTTAGTTTGTGTACATTTGGTCATTTAACTTTGTTTAAGTTCTACAATGTTACCTAACTTTTTATTTTGTCCCGAAATGGTCACCGTAACCTGAAATGGTCACCGTAACCTGTTATAGCTGGTTACGGTGACCATTTCGAAAATAAATAAAAAGTTAAGTGACTTATTATAACTTATATAAAGTTAAGTGACCAAATGAGCACAAACCATAAAGTTAAGTGACCAAATGAGAACATTAACTCCGAACAAATTGATTTTTTGAAACGTTGGATTTTTAGGACTTGCGTAAGTTGTATATGTTAATCTGATAATACATTTTTTACAAATGAACAAATGTGTTTGAGCCGTGTTAAGTTGGAACCATGGATATCGTTCCTATGTTCATTTTACTCTGATAATTCATTTTTATAAACGAACAAAAAAGAACTATGTAGATAAAGAAGAATGATTGGTTGATCGTTTCTGGTTTGGTAATTTTTTTAAATTCGTTGGTTTTAGCTTCTAGTAAAATGTTATAAATGTTTCGTATTTTTTAATTGATTGGTTTTAGCTTCTAATAAAATGTTATAACTTTCTAAAATGGGAAAATGATTACAAGTTACAACTTGATGAAATATTACTTACAATTTATATCAAATAGTGTGATGCAGATGATTTAGAATAAAGATGTTTATTGGTTGTAGATGTCCTCAAAATTATTGGTTAATCCTTATTCTAAATAAGGATCATTATTTCAAATCATCTGCATAACATTGTTTGGTATAAATTGTAAATAATGTTTTATCGATTTGTAACACATGACCATTTCCCTTTTGTAGAAATTATAACATTTTACTAGAAGTTAAAATCATCCAATTAAAAAAAATAACCAAACGAGAAATGATCAATCGATCCTTCTTCTTTATCTACATAGTTCTTTTTTGTTCGGTTATAAATAGGAATTATCATAGTAAAATGAACGTAGGGACGATTTCCATGGTTCCAACTTAACACGGCTCAAACACATTTGTTCATTTATAAAAAATGTATTATCGGAGTAACATATACAACTAATGCAAGTCTCAAAAGTCCAACGTTTCAAAAAATCTATTTGTTCATGGTTAATGTTCTCATTTGGTCACTTAACTTTCTGGTTTGTGCTTATTTGGTCACTTAACTTTATTTAAGTTATAATAGGTCACTTAACTTTTTATTTATTTTTGAAATGGTCACTGTGACCGGCTATAACACGTTACAGTGACCATTTCTGGACAAAATAAAAAGTTAGGCAACCTTGTAGAACTTAAACAAAGTTAAGTGACCAAATTTGCACAAACCAAAAAGTTAAGTGACCAAATTTGACCTTAACCCTAAATTAAATTATAGCCTTTCATTTAAATAAGAAGTCGTATTAATTTGCACTTAATGTAATATATATTATTGTTATTATCTAGATAACATAGTGTGTGAGCATCGGGCGATTTTGCAGTTTCATGGGTTATTCGGTTTGTGGATGAAGACTAAGCCGACCGTAAACTGGACCGATTCAAAACGGGTTAGGCGATTTTCGGTTTTGGTGGTTCAGTTTGGTTTAAACCATTTAAGCAAAGCCATCTTTAAGTGATACTAGTCCATTTTTTTGGCCCAACCTCCTGGGTTATTTTTATGTTGCTTTGGTGTTGGCATATTTCAATTTGGCCAAAAAGACTTTTTTAGTTTTACATGTTCATCATTTTATTAAAATTAAACTTGAGACTTTCGAGTTTTTATTCATCAATTTTTTGTCAAACGTAAAGAATATTAACCTATTATTTCTTATTTTTTATGCAGTTGTCATAACTTTTAACTAATTAGTAAATACTTGATCATAAATAAAAAGCTAATAGTCTAATATAATCAAACAAGAGTAAAAAAGTTTAACAACCAAACCAAAGTATCAAACTTTTGTTCAAATACAACTAAACAAGACAATTTAACAAACAAACCAACTTTTGTTCAAATGATTTTTTTTAACAACAAACCAAATACCAATTCTCATTTGCCATGTCTCAACTTCCCCAATCTTGTGAATCTGTTGTATGACATCGGCTTTGACGTACGTCTGCAATTTCACAAATTATAAAATCAATTATGTCAAAATATATTGTAATTTGAACCCCTTGAAATGATCCCACACCATATATCTTTTCTTTGTCTTTCTTCTTTTTACATCATTTTTCTCATCTGTCTCAATATTATCATCATTGCTATCAAGTTCCACTTCCAAATCCACCACATTGTCTTCTTAAGACATCTAACAACATAAAAACAAAAACAATTAGTGATTTCCGTCATCAACCTCACACAGTAACACTGAACTGTTAAACGAACCGTCAACCGTTTAACCCGACCCCGTAAATCGAATAAGGTTCGGTTTGGACGGTTTTGTGGTTTAATTCGAATAACGCTCGCCCTAATAGTCAGTCAATCCAAGATGTTAGTTTTAGGGACATGGATTATGTTTTATTATGTGGAAATTTTCTATTAAAAAGTAAAAAAAAAAAGAACAACATGCTAGACCTAAATCAATAGAAATAAGAAGAGCGAATGATATAAAAATATTGAATCGTAAATAGACTTCAGTTTCGAATTCCATAGATAATATAGATGGATTGTCTATAATGATAGACAAATGAAAGATTTTCTCATGATTCTTATCCATCTAGTTGATTGAAAATGGGTTTGTTGAACTTGAAAATTCACTCATTGAATTTGAATAATTAAACAGTTAAATTGGATTCGGTTGAAATTGATAATATTGAAATTGAACAAGTAAACAATTAAATTGAAATTGATAATATTGGATACATCTTTAAAATATAATTTTTTTGCTTATTTTGTAAAATGTAATGTTGTATAAAAAACTAAAGAGATTCATAGAATATAAAGGAAATACTTTTCTATTTTTTTCACTTCGTCAATTCTTAGAGAGCGTAACACAATCAACTAAAGACCGATAGGAATCCTATCAAAGAATCCATCCAATAAGGATTTTACACTTTCAACATGATGTATCAAGAAGTAAACTATTCAATAAAGAAAACTAATCTGATGTATCTGGAAGTAAACTACTTGATAAAGAGTTTATACTTTTAACATGATGTATCAGAAAGTTTTATGTGATATGAAAAATACTAATGTGTACATGAATTATAGATTATTTTAATGGTAATGATATTTGATGATGCATTATGTATTCTTTTGAATATGAAATATTTTAAAAAGCGAACTATTCGATAAAGTATACTGTTCGTAGAAAGTAACTATTTACCGTCTATCGAAAAAAATTTATTCGCTAAAAAGAGATTATTCATGAAAAAAAATATATTCAATGGTTGCCGCATTGTGTGGATACACCATTTGTTGTATGTTTTACTATGATAATAATTAAGAGTTAATGACTGTCATTATCTAAAGTAGATTTGTTTTTGAGACAACTAGTTTTACTAGTAGATAATTCAAAGTTAGATATGAGCGAGAGAGGAAGAGTTAGAGAGACAGAGCGGAGGAGTGACCAGTGACCAGGGTGAAGGCGGATGGACAGAAGTAAGATACCAGAAAAAGC
Organism: Cichorium intybus; assembly: GCA_023525715.1. Lineage (NCBI taxonomy): Eukaryota > Viridiplantae > Streptophyta > Magnoliopsida > Asterales > Asteraceae > Cichorium > Cichorium intybus. The sequence goes on from CM042013.1 coordinate 77,948,595, forward strand.
CTATATACACCCGCGTTCGTGGAGATTTCTAATCACTAAACAGAGTGGCAACTACCTTTTTCATCTCAAACTTCCTAGATGGATGGAATGAGTCCGATTTGTGGAAGGTTCTCAGAGGGTATGTATCGATCCTTGATCTGTATCTTGCCATGAGGAAAGATTGAAGTAGAACAATTTTCGGCTTTGCTAGATTTATTAAGGTTACAGATGGACAAGACCTTGAAAGTAGACCAAACAATATAAAGATTGGTAAGTTAATCCTTCACGCAAACATAACATGATACAATAGGAATCATGAAAGAACAATGCACCAACGTTCGAGAAGTGTAGGTCCACAAATCCTAGATCTACACACAAATGGTATCAATCAATCAAACACAAGAAGAACAAGGAGATTATAACCTTCAATACACTCTTGATTAATCCAAAACTAGTACATAAATTTGTGGTTGCCAAGAACACTCAATAATTTCTCTCTCTACTTAGCACCAATATCGAGGCAACCCACCTACTAAATGATGCTATAAAAGCCTTAAATACCCTAGACACCTAGCCTAAACCATAAGCCCATATGACAGCAAGGCGCAGCCGAGAAACCAAAGAAGCCCACCGAGAAACCTGGTTTCTTGGTCTATTACACCGAACAACCAGGGGGTTTTTCGGTCCCAACCGAAAAACCGATTTTAGCCACATATTTTCTATTTTATGCCCGAATTAAATATTCTTTTAAGCCCAAAATGCAAAGATTAAACCATAATAAATTATGACCCAACAATCTCCCCCTTGGTTTAATGCTTTCATTTGTCTTCGAGCTCTGTCTTGATCTTGGCTTCGGTTGTGCACTGCAGACGAAATCTAACAATTTCCCCCTTAATGAGTGAGGGTGTATATGTTGATAACTTTCAGCACGTTGCAGAGACAACAGTGACTTCGGTGTAATTGCTGTCTTCAGATATGGCTTGTAAGTTCATGGACGAACAGGCTTCAGCATAGGTCTTGAGATCACGACATCTAGCTTTTGATTTGACTTTGACTCGCATGGAGTCTGCCTCTTCACTTTCTTCTTCTTGATCACTGAAGGTATGAATGTAGCAACAGAATGACTGAGGAGGAATTCAGGCAGCTTGTCACATGGAATTAAACTTCGCCTTCTTCGGGAACAAGCATTGGTGTTGAAACTTTCAAACTTCACTTCTTGCTGACGCTTCTCAATACGATCTTTTATTGCAAATCCTGTGGGTCACAGAGTTATAAACTCTCACCATAGTTGTTCAAGGATTCATCATTGGCTCAGAATGAGACTTCTCGCAGTATCTGTGTGAACCCGGGGGAACGCACTGGGTTTGTTTGAGTATCGGTGAACTACTCGTGGCTGATTTGATTTTGGCCCCTACATATCCTTGATCAAGGATCTCAATGCAGTTGACAAGTCAACAAGTTGACCTGGCTCTTGGCGAGACGTTCAATGGTATCCAAACTCTGCGGAGTGTACCATCCTAGTGCCAATTTGAATTCGGTGAAGTTGTTGGGGTCTCACAGCTATTATGGTAAACAACAACGATCACTGAACCAGAGTTTTGATATTTCATCAATGTGTGGTAAAATCACAATAAGTCACGAACATCTTGAGCGTGTAATATGTCTTAGTTATTAGACATACCCATCGGCTAGACTTTCGAATTGTCATCAGCGCATGGTTTATTACACTGAGTCATCCAACTCTTGAATTAGAAGCTTTGTATGTAAGAAAGGTTGTTGATGCCTCACATCTACTACTGGTGTTGTAGCAGAGATCACTGACATAGAGTTTCGAAATATCATCATCACTTGGTTTAAAGTGATGAGTCGTCTATTTCTTGCATCAGAAATGTAAAGATGGTTAAGAGTGGATTGATGCGTGTGATAGATTACGGTACGCAATCTAACCATCAGCACAGACTTTGTAACTCTCGACTCTGAGTGGCTTTACTCAAAGTGTCCTAAAGTTTGTGTTGCAGAAGAAACTTTTAGATTAGGTTAAGAAACGGTTGTCAGTGCTTCACACTCATTGATGTGTATCAATGAGGATCACAAACACTTAAAAAAATTACCTCAGCAGTGAGTGGTATAAACTCGGTGTGTCGTCGGTAGTTGATATTTTTGAATTTTTAGATTTTCTGAAAAAATAAAAACAAAATATTTTTGGATTTTTAAAGTTTTGTAATTTTTGTTTTGTTTTTAATTCTCCCCCTAAATTTGTGCATGGAAGAGAATTGCGGAAGTAAAACCCATGAACAAATTTTAACTAAACAAAAATAGAGTAAAATATTTACAGAACTGATTTAACAGTCATCGAAACGTATCATTTTTAAAAGTTCAACAAGCATATCGAACCGAGCTTTTGCAAATGGTTTTGTGAACAAATCCGACACATTGTTATCTGTGTGAATTGGTTCCAAATTAATTAATTTTCGCTCGTAGCAATCTCGAATAAAATGTATTTTGATGTCGATATGCTTGGTCTTAGAATGCTGAACAGGGTTTTTGACAATTTGGATAGTTGTACCGTTATCACAAAATATGGGAGTATCAACAAAATTCATACCATTGTCAAGAAGTTGATGCTGCATCTAAATGACTTGAGAACAGGAGGCCGAGGCAGCAACATACTCAGCTTCAGCTGTAGAGGTTGACACGGTCTGCTGCTTCTTGCATTGCCAGGAAATCAGTCGGTCTCCTAAGAATTGACATCCAGCACTAGTGGACTTTCTGTCAATGTCGCATCTCCCATAATTGCTATCTGAAAAAGCATAAAGACCAAATTCACGGTTCTTTGGATACCTGAGACCTAACTTAGGTCTCCCTTTAAGGTATCGAAAGATCCGTTTGAAAGCCGTTAAATGAGAGAGTTTAGGATTAGCCTGATGATGTGCGCACTGGCAGACTGCAAAGACGATATCCGGTCTGCTGGCCGTCAGATACATCAGAGATCCAATCATAGAACGGTAATACGTTTGATCAACAGATTGGCCATCTGGGTCTGAAGTCAGCAGAAGTCGCTCAGCCATTGGAGTGTTAGCAACTTTAGCATCCTTGAGGTCAAACTTCACAAGAATATCCTCCACATACTTGCCTTGATGAATCAGAATACCCGTTGAACTTTGCTTTACTTGCAACCCAAGGAACGTCGTCATTTCACCCAGCAAACTCATCTCGAATCGCTTCTTCATCACTTGCTCAAAATCTTTGCACAAGGCTTCACTCGTTGAACTAAAGATAATATCTTCCACATAGATTTGGACAAAAATCTGGTCGGAGTCCTGGCGCTAGATGAACAGCGTCTGGTCAATGGTGCCTCGAGTGTAACCATGCTGTAACAGATGATCCGTCAATGTTGCATACCAGGCACGGGGAGCTTGATGAAGACCATAGAGAGCCTTATCTAGCTTGTAGACGTGATTCGGAAACTTGGAGTTGACGAAACCGGGAGGTTGATCAACATAAATCTCTTCTTTCACCTCACCGTACAAGAAATCAGTCTTAACATCCATTTGGTATACAGTAAAGTTCAAGTAGGAGGCATAGGCGAGGAAAATTCGAATCGCTTCTAATCTTGCAACTGGGGCATACACTTCGGTATAATCAAGACCTTTAATATGATGGAAACCGTGTACAACCAGGCGTGCCTTGTTTCGCACAATAACTCCCGAGTCATCTTGCTTGATGCGAAATACCCATCTCGTGTCAAGAGACTTCTTGCCCTCGGGTAATTCCACTAACTGCAAAACATTCAGCTTCTCAAACTGGTTGAGCTCTTCATGCATTGCGTCCACCCAACTTGGTTCATTGAGTGCCATCTCTACATTCTTCGACTCAATTTGTGAGATAAAGCATGAGTAGAGGCACTCGTTGACATGACCGCTCTGGCTTCTGGTTTGAACCCCATCGTCAAGAGAGCTAATGACATTTTCAATCGGGTTGATCGCGTTGAACTCTTGAAGAAATAGCATGCTCAAGCAAAGCAGAAGAAGCTGGAAGGTTTGTAATGTTTTCAATTCTACCTGAGCCTGAAGTACCTCTGACGGAGTCTCTGAAATCGTGGGAGGTACTAGCTACATACTCATCGTGAATTTTCTCTGGAAAAAGGGAGTCCATGAGAGTGGAGTTGAAAAGATCAACAGGTTCAGAATCAATAACACCTTCATGAGTGGCAGATGCTTCAGCAACTGGTGGTTCGTCAACAATCTGAGATGAGTCAGCAGGAGCTTCAGTTGAAACCGAAGTGGAGACAGGAGATGCACCGTCGTTAAGAATATGATCTTCAAAAATCAAGGGCGGTATGATGGGATCAGCAATGATTTCCTCATCTTCATCTCTGTTGACTCCACTTGGACCTGGCTGTGCGCCTGAGACAACATCAAAAAACACATTAAAAGACTTAAACAATTTGCATAGTTGAATATCCAGTCGGGACCAACTCGAGCATCCATTTGATTCTCCTCTAGCCATTGTACATCAAACGATTCCACAATCTGTTTGGTAACCTTGTTATACACCCGATAGGCAGTCTTACCCGTATATCCAACAAAGTAACAATCATCTGCTTTAGAGTTGAACTTTGGTGTAGCTTCAAGATGAAGAAGGGTGTAAGGACAACCAAAAGAACGAAAATATGCAACAGATGGTTTATGACCATAGAGGATCTCGTACGGAGTCTTCATTTGGCGCTTGTTGATGATGACCCGGTTCTGAACATAACAAGCCGTGTTTATTGCCTTAGCCCAAAAGAACATTGGTAATTTAGAATCGCAGAGCATGGTGCGTGCAACTTCAATTAAAGTTCTGTTTCGACGCTCAGCAACACCATTTTGTTGAGGTGTACGAGCAGCACTGTACTGACGCTACACTCCCTTATCTGCACAGAATTTATCCAGTACCGCGTTCTTGAATTCAGTCCCATTGTCGCACCAGATTGCCTTCAGTTTCTGATTTATTTGATTATCGATTAAGGTGACGAATCTCTTGACCAGCTCAGTAGTTTCACTCTTTTGCTTCAAAAAGAAAACCCAAGTAAAACGTGAGTAATCATCAGTTATAACCAAACAAAAAGAGCTTTTATTAATACTGAGAACATTGACTGGGCCGAAGAGATCCATATGAATCAGTTGAAGGAGCGAGTCAATGGAGTTGACCAATTTGGGCTGATGTGGCTTCCGATGATGTTTGCCTTGAGCACAGGCAACACACTTTTCAAATGTGATGAAGTCTTTGATAGGAAGCCCCCGGACAAGTTCATTTTTCGCAAGACGATTCAAATTCTTCACGTTGGCGTGACCGAGACGTCGATGCCATAGCATGGCACTCTATTCAGAAGCTTTAGTGAATAAGCAAGTGACATTTTCCAGAGTGTTGTGATTCATGTCGATGATAAAGGCATTGCTTTGACGTTCTGATCGGACAAGAATCCACTCCTTGGGAATGACAACACCAGGTTTTAATATCAGACATTCCTTCTTGGTGAAGTGGGTTGAAAAACCTTTGTCACAGATTTGAGAAACGCTCAGCAAACTGTGCTTGAGCTCAGGTACAAAGTTCACATTCTCAAACTTCAACACACCATTCGATACAGTTCCCTTTTGAGTGATCATTCCCTTTTCACCTCCTGCAAAGCAAACACATCCACCATTAAAATTTTCAATGTTGTGTAATTGGGACATGTCGCCTGTCATGTGCCTGGAACAAGCGCTATCAACATACCAAGGTCTGCTGATATTCCTCCACAGCTATTCCTGCACAAGTTGCGGGATCAATTAGATTTAGGAACCCAGTCCGTTCGGAAACTGGGTTGACCCAAACTATCGATAGATTTTACAGATTCTAAACTCATATCACGATTGTCAAATAATGGGCAATTCACAGTAGATTTTGGAATGCTGCCTTTAGGAATCTATATGTAATTTGATTTAAATCTTTTATCCTTGGACCAGATGAGAACCTTATTATTAGATTTGGAGTCAGAACTGCTATTTGAAGTTGATTCTTGAGATGACTTTGACCTCACAAAGTTAGGTAAGGCATAGTCATTTCTTGAAACAGTCTTTTTGTTTTGAACAGCTTGATTCTTGGCTTTCACATCATTCCAATTCTTATTCCGAGCACATGACCTCGAGGGTTTTCGTTTACAAGATCTCCCCCTTGGCACGTTTTGCCAAAACTGTTCAGGTTGATGCGCATACAAATATCAGGGACAATTTCTGGCAATGTGACCAGCGATTCCACAGTTAAAACAAGTTTGCCTTTTAACAGGGGCAGTGGATGTTTTTCCAGGTCCAGATATATTCAATGCATTTCCACACACACACAAGCATGCATCAGAACATTTAACATAATTTTTAAACCTAGAAGTTTGAAAGTTAACATCATCACGATTTTTGAAAGGTCTAACAATCTTAGCAGTTTTAACAGACAAATTTAAAACACACGAATCAGAATCATTAGTCTTAGAACAAGTTTTAACAAAATCAAAAGTACTATTGTCTTCCTTCTTCTCATCTTTCTCTTTCAAATTAGCTGCACATGAGGTAGAAGCATCAGTAGAGTTCGATTTATTACTCTCAGCGGTGCCAGATTGATCATTTTTGATGAAATTTGAGTGATAACATTCTTTTGACTCTTCAGTTTCAACAGATTATACATAATTATGATTATATGGAGGTGGAACAGATCTATAACCAAAACCTTCACCATGTTTACTAGCCCATTTAGTTTGATGTTCAATTATAGACTCAACTACTTTGCTTGACACATCGAATTTTTTGAAATTAAATTCAGCATCATTGAATTTTGCTTTCAATGCGTCAAGTTCAGCAGTTAATTTAACAATTGATTCTTTTGCACAACGATATCGAGTGCTTACAGTACTCCATTCCTATTGAACTTTCTTAAAATCGGATATTTTAGCATCAAGTTTTTCTCGTAGGGGTTTCAGTTTCTTTTTAGCATCGTAAACATCATTTGTAAGGTTAAACACTTCTTTAACAAGACGATCATTATGTTCACGATACTTTGAAATTATATCAACACAAGTCTGAGAAGAGCATGAAACTTTACTAACCTCATCATTGGCGGAAGTGGTAGCAGGAGAAGTGGAAACCATTAGGGCAAACTGCAAATTCATCATTTCCTCCTCAGCTGCATCAGCATCCATATCACCTTCAGCTTGGGCCAAGTGAGCTTCACCACCTTCAATCAAATTCAGCGCTTGCATCTGGTTATCCCAAGAGAATTGTTGCGCAACAATTGCTCTTTCAGTATTCTGAGTATCTGCATCACGGTTTGTTCCAGTAGGCACCACCAGATTTCTCTCAGTATTCTCCACTATGGGCTTAGTACATTCACAAGCAAATTTCCCAGGCTCATGACAATTATAGCACCAGAGTTTGGTCTTGTTGAAACCTACTTTCTTCTCTCCATTGTTAGCAACCTAATTGTTTCTACCCGTCCTTTGAGTGAACTTCTTTGCCCTGAATACCACCATAGCGATATGCCAGGAAATATCCATTTCTTCCACATCATCGGGGTGAACTTGATCAAGATCTCCTACCATCATTGGCTGAACCAGCTCACCAGCCACAAGAGCATTGTAACAATTTAGGAGACCAGCCATCAAACCTAAATTCTCTTCAATTCCTTTGGGAAGAGTTGGAGCTCGAGTAATATGAATGGAGGGAACTGGAGATACCATTGGCTTGCTGGAAGAGGAAGAAGCTTGATAAACTGGAGCTTGAGCAGGCAAAGCAGAAAAAGCACTGTTTGTAGAAACACCTAGGTTGGCAGATTGATAAGAATTGGCGTAATTTATCTCTAGTTGTTTGTCATCCATATCACATGCTTTGATGACAGCCAAAATTTCAGAAAGAGATAAACTATTCAGATCCTTCGTCTTCTTAATCACAGCCACATGCATAGCCTAATTTCTTGGAAGGGAGTTCACCAGCTTCTTGTTGATTTCAGATTTCGACAGCACTATTCCAGCGGTACTCAACTTAGTGTTGAGAGTGATAAAGCGTCGCAACTGAACTTCAAGTGTCTCCCCGAGAACATGATTAAACATGTTAAATCTTTGTCTAAGCAGATCCTGTCTGCTTTGTCTCATGTCCTTGTTGCCTTCATAAACCTTAACCAGTGCTTCCCATAAAGCTTTGGCAGATTTGTATTCCCTGAATCCTTGAGCGATATCAGGAGACAGAGCCATCGTGAGAGTAGCGAGGGCACGATCATCAACTTCAGTTAAATCGAAATCTTCATTCGAGTATTCTTCCTGAGACTTTATAACCACCGTACCGTCCTCAAGTGTATTTGTTATTATAATCGGACCTCTCACAATGCTTCTCCATATCTTGTTGTCCTTCATTTTTGCATATTTCTCAAATCTAAATTTCCATTCATCAAAACCTTCAGCATTTAATAGTCTAGGAATGCGGGTAACAGTACCCATCACAGTAACAGGATCGGAATGCAAATTGATAGTAGTCAAATCCATTGAAAATGAACTGAAAAACGACGAAAGTCAACTAACAAGTCAAACTAAAAAACACTAAGTCAACAGTACTTGAACCGAAAACGAGACCGAAACGCCAGAAAAATGGTCGAAAACTCCAAAGAAATTTCCGAGAAACAAAAATTTGACCCTTCAAATTTTTTTTACTGTAGCACCGAACAACGTCGATCGAACAACTTGGGCGACGAACACTTTGACCGAACAACAAGTTGACCGAGTAACAAAGCCACCGAACAACCTACAGCAACCGAACAACCAGAAGAACCGAGCAATCAGGCGAGAAACGCGAAACCCTAAAGCACCGAGCAATCCTTAAATAGGCCAACCGAGCAACCCGATGTTGGACCGAAAAACACCAAAACCCTAATCGCTACAGTACCCACCGTCGAACAACCACCTGGAGCTTAACCGACCAACTATTTTCAGATCTGAATTTCGCACAAACAAGGTCCGTAAACAGTCCTTTAGGATCAAAAACGATTTTTTTAATGATTTTGCTTGAAGATCAACCAAGAACACCAAGAACAAAAACACAAAAACAGCCCAGAAACTCGATAAAAACAGATAAAAAACACTCAAAATCTTCAAAAATCTCCAAGAACAATCAAAGATTGATACCAAAACAAGCTCTGATACCAATTGTAGGTCCACAAATCCTAGATCTACACACAAATGGTATCAATCAATCAAACACAAGAAGAACAATGAGATTATAACCTTCAATGCACTCTTGATTAATCCAAGACTAGTACATAAGTTTGTGGTTGCCAAGAACACTCAATAATTTCTCTCTCTACTTAGCACCAATATCGAGACAACCCACCTACTAAATGAGGCTATAAAAGCCTTAAATACCCTAGACACCTAGCCTAAACCCTAAGCCCATATGACAGCAAGGCCCAGCTGAGAAACCAAAGAAGCCCACCGAGAAACCTGGTTTCTTGGTCTATTACACCGACCGAAAAAACCATTTTAGCCACATATTTTCTATTTTATGCCCGAATTAAATATTCTTTTAAGCCCAAAATTGAAAGATTAAACCATAATAAATTATGACCCAACAAGAAGAGACAACTAAGAAGGGGAGCAACCTCAAATGGGCTCGAGAAAGCATGCCTTACCATTCTGTTTGGCATGAACAAGTCAGACATGGAAAGGAAGAAGAATCTCAGCTCATCTCCTACGCATATATGATAGAAGGTAATGTGGAGTTACCTTTCAACTCAATCATTATTCCTACAGAAGTTCAACAAAGGTCTAACAATTTGGCTAAAGGGTTGTTTGATAGGAGAATTTAACGATTATTATTCCTTAGCCTCCTTTTTTAACATTATCAAAGCTAAGAAAATCATTTCTGCCACTGTAAGATACTTGGGAGGATTGATGGTACTGATAGATTTTGATAATTCATATCAGTCTTATTAGTTTTTAGAATAGCATAGGCAGTACTGGAAAAAACATACTTTGCATGGTTAAAGAGATTGGACGGGTAGAATAGTCGAACACTAAAAGCTGTTTGGATTAAAATCTCTAGGGTTCCGGTGGAAATGTGGGATCCCTAAATCTTCTCATTCATTGCCAGCAAATTCCAACGGATTCTTGTGCCATGTGAATGTTCTCCAGATGCCGCTAATATCTCATATAAGGTTATGCACTTCCATAAATCAACTTGTTTAAGTCTATTGGAGAAAGCTTAAATTCGATGTGTAGGTAAAACAAGATGGAGATGGCTAGGAACCCTCTTTTTGCAACCCTAACATCCCCAACTCAGATTCAGTTAATGAAATAGGCGAAAATGATCTAGATTCTCGTAAACACAACTTTGGCAATTTCGATTGTAACTTCGGCTCTCAAATTGGACCAAATGCAACATCACAAACCCCGTTGGATCCTAATTTGTCACCGTTTGGCCCAACTCAAGTCAATAGCCTAGTAAGTAGTCCAACAGGAGAAAGATGCAAGAATTGGATTTCTTCGGGCGACCCATTATATGATAAGAGTGAATGCAGATTAAAAGACATGATTATTATGGAATCTAAATCAATCGAGATCGACATGTCTGAACAATCACTACCACTACTAGAAAATAAGGGGGTTAACCATGCAAATTTGCGTGGTTGTTGTGTGGTAAATGACGAATAACCATGAAAAGCGTGCTATGGGAAAACCCTTTGTGGCTAAACTGTAGACATGCTTTAACCATGCAAATCTGACACGCAATAGCCACGCACAGTTTACCACGCATTAACCATGCCTTTTTACCACACAATAACAACGCGCGTTTACCATACCATAGCCACGCAATAGCAACGAGGGTTTAACCACGCAATAACCATGGAGATTTTACCATGCAACAAACACACAAAGGATTAACCACGCAATAACCACAAACGTTTTCTTTGACTTTTAACCACAGAATAACCACGCATTAGCTTCGCATTACGTTTTTTTTATAACCAGAATTTTAATTTTAATTCCGGTTTTTTTGTCATTAACCACATTTGACAAAACACACACACACACACACACACATATATATATATATATATATATATATATATATATATATATATATATATATATATATATATATATATATATATATATATATATATATATATATATATATTTATTTATATATATAGGGTCCGGATCCGGTGAGGACTTCAATTTGGGTGAGGACTGCGAGGACAATTCTCGTCCACTCATTTCCTTAAGGGATATATATATATATATATATATATATATATATATATATATATATATATATATATATATATATATATATATATATATATATATATATATATATATATATATATATATATATATAGTTAGGATATATTATGAATCCTAAATATTGTGTGGTTGTAGGACTTAATATGGGCCATAGATCTCATCAAATCACAAATTAAGAGATTAGGGGCAAATCAGGTATTTTATTTATATTAATTAGAATTAATTAAAAATAATAACACCTAAATTAGGATTGGGAGATTATTACGTAGACTGTTACAGATCTCGTTCCTGATATTCTTCTATAGCATACGACTTTGAACAAATTAGGCCAGGCGAAGTCAATATTGTAAAAATCAATCATATTTGTTAATCTGGTTCGTGATAATGGATGATCAATCATCCAATTCGAACCAGGTTCAAGGTATCGCTCAAGAAATAAGTTTAGATGAAGGATTTGAAGATTTCTACAATGAACACATTGGTTGTAATATATATGATGAAGATCAATCTGTTAATATCAATCAAGGTTAGTAATTTAAAGTCTTTTCAATCTCGCCGAATATCAATTCTGATTATATTTATTATGCTCTAGAATTCGTTAATTATTATCTTAGAATATGTATTTTTTTCAGAATGATTCAATGTACATGGATGTTTAAAGCAATTGATGGTTTAGGGTTCGTTAATCATTCTGACAGAATGACGAATGTTCACAGTTTCATTATTAACATGGATTACAAAGTAGTTGTTTTAGTAGCATTTACCATATATTCTGACAGAATGTGAATATTTAAGAATGATACAATTATTTCCCTTTATGTAATCTCGATTTGTCTTTGTGATTTTGTCATTAACTTCCTGTATTCTTGATTTCTTTAATTCTTCAATCATCAATCTAAATTTTAGTCTGTATGTTCCTGAAAGTTTTTTATTTCAATTAGTATTGTATTTTTAGCTTGTGAGTGTTTTTTATTGGTACATTTCCAGATTTGAAGCACACTTGTTAAAACCCCAAGCCCTGAATCTTGAGGTGAGTGATTCTTTTTACACCGAAATAGACTTCTTCTAGAATATTTGTATGGATCTTATTATATTAAATCTTTTGGTGATATAATAATTCTTTTATCGTCTTGATATTTTTTCTTCTTGATTATAACATTCTGTCAGAATTTGTTTTTTATGTGTTCTTACAGAATAATTGATATAAGACTATAACATTTTGCCAGAATTTGTATTTTGAGTCTAGTTGTCCGTGAATCGGTGATTCTGGATGTGATGGGTAGGAAGAGAAGTATATGAGATTTTGGAGTACACCGGAAAGTAGTGACACACATCATCTTAAAGCAACCATTTCCATGACAAAGAAAGAGGAGTATACGGGAAAAGTAGTGACACACATCTTGATCAACCTTGAAATTCATATTTCAAGGTTATGATTTCCTTCTATCAATAGAATGCACACGATACAAAATATTTGATTAGCATACACTTTAGAAAGGAATGTTTTTGGATGTCATTCTGCCAGAATAAATATTTCAGAATGTAATTCTTCATAATTTTTCTTTATTTTGATGTATTTTAGTTCAAATAATGTTATTTAATTGACATATTTTTGTTCATAGGATGATTTTCTTTGATATTCTTCAAGAATAATGCTTTATTTAATGACATTCTGTCAGAATAGATAAGTAAGAATGTATAACATCAAACTTTTTTTATATATATTAGTTCAAATAATGTTGGTATTTTGATATATTTTAGTTTGGAGAAGTAGTTCATAAAATATTTATTTATGACATTCTGCCAAAATGGATATTTCATAATGATTCAGTCAAGAATGACTAATTTTTTCCTCAAAATAAAATGTCTAATCTACCATTTTGTAACTGTTTTTTAAAAACCATTTAATAATAAAATGGATAATTGCAATTGTTATAGTTAACATGGATGTTAAATGAAATGTCTGCTTAGAATTCATGATATATTTTGACAGAATGCAGATTTTTAATTAGTTCACAGGTGGACCAATATACTACATACCAGAAGTTTCTGAGGGTTTAAAACCAAAAATCAATCGAGTGTTTGATTCATATATTGCAGTCGTTCAAATGTATAAAGCATACGCACTAGAAGGTGGTTTTGGTGTTAGAAAATGATCAACAAAAAAGAAGAATGATGGTACAATTAGAGTAAGATATTTCTTATGCAATAGAGAAGGGGAATTGTATTGTAGAATGTTATCATTTTGATATAGTTTAGCTTTTACGATGATTTTTTTTCTATATGACATTCTGCAAGAACAATGTTTTTTTTGGATGTCATTCTGCTAAGAATCGAATTTTCATAATGTATCTTTATTTGATAAATTCTTTGAGAATGTACTTTTTTGTGTTCATATGTCCAATACTCAATTCTAAAATAAGTTTAATTATTGAAAAAACTAAAACAATGTAGGAATGTATCTTAATTCTACAAGAATATATGTCCCTGTACAACCAAATACAACCCCTCCGTATAACATTTGTTAAAAATGTCGTTCTTCCTGTTAGCCCAACACAACATACAGGTAATATATGTTTCAAACTACAAAACAAAATATTTACTAACCCCCGAAATGTAAATTACAAAAACTAATTAACATAAGTAACAACATTTCTATAAATCAAACATTCTAAACGGACAACTTCTGCTGTCATGGTCACCATACTGATTGCATACTTTACAAAATCTCTTATTTTGATACTCGACATCTTCATCTCGATTCTTAAACAAATAAATATTTCGAAATACTTGAAAATCTTCCAGCACCTTATTGTATGTAGTACTTTTAATCACTGTTGTTTTTGGACGTATGTTAGGCGTAACAACCTTTTCTTTTAGTGGTACACCGTGTAGTGGTTCTGCTTCAATTACCATGTGTGCTCCTACTCAATTAAGAAGTTAAAGGTTAGTAAAAAAAAACTACTTGATACACTAATTGGTTCAACTAATTAATATTGAAAACAAGAAAGTGCAACAACCTTACATGCTCAGAATTGTCATGCTTTTTATATTACGAAGAGTTCATATTCTTATAGAATATGCATTTGCATAATTTAAGTAATGTTTTCAATCAATATACAAAATAATAACTAAACCCTTATATTCTAGCAGAATCGAAACAAATATGGATATATTTTATCAACTAAAGGCTAAATACATTCAATCAGAATACGCATTCCCCTTTTGTCCAATTTCAATGTAACTTACATTAAAATACATTCTAACAGAATACACATACACATTATATTCTAGCAACATAAACACTATATAACATACATTTACTTTATTCACAACAAACTTAACAGAATAACAATTTTAACAACTAAATTTACAGAATATCATTCTATTAGAATTCAAATACATTCACACATTAATGTAATATATATCGATCATCATATTCTATAAGAATGCATTTTCAATTCTATCGGAATGACATTATGTTATCATATAAACAGATGACTAAACAAGCAGACGATCATACACACACACGTTCAATTCTATCAGAATGACATTATGTTATGATATAAACTATGCCCTGTTTTTTATTGGATTCTAAATTACATCAATCTCACAGTACCGTTAAACCCTAATCGTAAATTACCTTAAAATTAGTAGCATTCTAACATTGATAACAAACTCAAAATCATCCATTCAAACTAAAGTCACCCGATTTTCTTTCATACAAAACCCATTACTTCACAAAATTAGAATAACACATACCTTTTGGAGGATTAACAAAATCATCATCCTCTACATCCAATGTTGTATCTACTGTGTTCGTAAACTTGTTCTTGAAGTTTTCCCTAAACCTTGAACTTGATCTAGTCCCTTTCATTCCCGCAGAATATTTCTTTCTTCTACAATTCAAGCTCCGAACTTCGATCAGAATGCTCGCACCACAGCTGTGTTTTAGGGTTGCTCCTTATCGAATTATTTGGAATGGGTAGGAAATCAGTTTAATTCGAAAAGAATATTATCTTGAATCCGTAATCCGATTTCTTTGAATTTCAATAGACACTTTTTTTGGGATACGTGATCAATACCCGGGAATGAAGGAATACGATTCCATGAAAATTGCTGATTACCTTTTATCTCAATATATTAGAATACCCATAATGCCCTTACTTACTCGATTTATAAGGTTTCCCCAATTACTTTTTATTTTTAATTCTAATGAAATATTAATTCTAATCTAGTTGATCCAACGGTCCATATAATGCCCTACATCCACACAATAATTAGAATCCTTAATATATCCTAACCCTATATATATATATATATATATATATATATATATATATATATATATATATATATATATATATATATATATATATATATATATATATATATATATATATAAAATCAGGATCGGGTAAGGACTCCAATTACGGTGGGACTGTGAGGACAAATCTAGACCTCTAATCTTAAAAAATAGGTGGCTAAGATTCATTGTGAAAAAAGTGACACATCTTAAAAGTTTGGGGGCTAGTTGTCTAAAAATTAAAACTAGTGGGTGGGTAATACAAATTAAGAAATGTAATATAGTAATCTGATCGAGTACCCTACCCACCATTGCGACACTTGTCACAATCTCGTTTGCTGGGTTTTTTTTATTCCACCGACTTACTTTTTGGGCCATAACTTTTTTTTTTCTTTGTAAAAAAAAAATTCTGAAAAAACAAAAGTTATTAAAATTTAATTCTATACAAAACAAGCACCATCATGAAAATTTGAAAAAATAATATTTTTTATTTTTTATTTTTATAAAAAATCAAAAAAATAAAAAAAATTCTCCAAAAATTATGAAAATTTAAGGGGACATTGTAGACATTATATTAGTAAGTTTGCAAAAAGAATTTTTTGAAAAAAAAAATGTTTTTAAGTGTTCGTTTTTATATTTTTAAGTAAAAAACTCATCAAAATAGCAAAAAAAACATACATGATCCAAAAATATTAAGAACCAAAATATGTTTAATGATTCAAACTGTTATAAACTAATTATTTTATGAATCAAAACTTATCAAAATAGAAAAAAAAATATACATGATCCAAAAATATTAAAACCAAAATATGTTTTAAGATCAAAAACTTATGATCCAAGATTCAAAATTAGTTATGATCCAAGATCCAAAACGAGTTATGATGCAAAACGTGATATGATGCAAAACGATTTTTAAACGACAAACGTAAAAAAAATGGAAAAAAAAACGAAAAAAGTAAAAAAAAAAACTGGAAAAAAACAAAAAAAAAAACTGAAAAAAACGAAAAATAATATTTAAAAAAATAAAAAACGAAATAAAAATAAAAAACCCGGCTAAATTATGTTGTACGGACGTGAGTAACATGTGATTATATCCTCGAGTCCGTATTACGTTCCATGGACGAGCGCCGCATGGGATTACGTCAAATCCAATAATTACGTTTGACGTTATTGCCCTTAAGGAAATGAGTGGACGAGAATTGTCCTCGCAGTCCTCACCCAAATTGAAGTCCTCACCGGATCCGGACCCTATATATATATATATATATATATATATATATATATATATATATATATATATATATATATATATATATATATATATATATATATATATATATATATATATATATATATATATATATATATATATAGGGCTAGGTTATATTAAGAACCACAATTATTGTGTGGACGTAAGACCAATTCTGATACGTTGGATTAGATATATCAAGGGTTTAGATTAAAATGGCATAACTGTAATTATCTATTGTATTATTTATTTATTTTTTAAAATCGGTTATAAAAGGGCAAAATAGGAATTTTATTTAGAGAAAAAAAGGAAACAAACTGATTTTTGGAAAGTTCTTTAAATTCATTAAATAAAAAATTATTTTCGAAAATAATTATTTTCTTCTTCTAAACCTTAGATATTCTTAACAGAATTCTCGTTTTCTTCATCAATAAATTAGTCGGTTTTAGAGAATCATTTTTTTTCAAAAAATCAATTCTTACATAATAACATTCTTTAACTGAATGCCATGGAAAAAAACATTATAAATATCCATTCTTGACAGAAAATACATTATGAATATTCATTCTTAAAAAATAACCTTGTTGAACATCTATTCTTGAGAGAATGTCATTCTAAAAGAATAACCTTATGAATATCTATTCTTGACAGAAAAAGCATTCTGAAATATTCATTCTGGCAGAATGATATCCGAAAACACATTATTATTGACAGCATGAGATAGAACAAAACATTCTATGAACTAAAATACATCAAAATGACAACATTCTTGAACTAAAATACATCAAAAGAACAACATTCTTTGAACTAAAATACATTTCAAAAGAACAAAATTATGAAATAATAACATTCTGAAATACCATTCTGATAGAATTACATCGAAAAAACATTCTCATTCAACATGTATTATGATCAAATCATTTGTATCATGTGTATTCTGATTACAAAAAAAGAAAATCAAAACCATGAATTCTTGATTGCAAGTTTGATTGATATCAATTTCACTACTTTCTCTTTTATGCCTTTCTCGTTGTCATGAAACGGGTGATTGGAAGATGATGAAGGCAGCAATGTGAAAGTTGTGTGTGTTTCCACCCTAGAAGAAATCGAGGTTGATGCAGGCTATACGAGATGATGGTGGTGGTGGGCTGCATTGGTGTGTTACGGTTGGTGCCTATGAAAGCAGAATGGAGGCGATTACACAGATGACGGCTAGATTAGTTGGCGTAGGGTTTCTAATGTTGGGGATGGAATGTTAATATAATTAACGTGTTAATAGAGGAAGTTACCAGATTACCAAAATTATAGGTCTCAATTTACCATAATTATAGGCATTAATTTAAATTTAATTAACTGACTTAAATATTAATTGACCAAACTACCCTTGGTGATTCTAGGCTTCTGATTGGGTCTTACGTCCACACAACGAAACTAATTAAAAAACACACACACACACACACACACACAACGAAACTAATTAAAACACATCTAATCAAACATTACGATAAATTTTGTTTAACATTCTAAAATAGTCAAATAAGAAAGACCACGAACCAATTCTAATTGTTTCAAAAACATACAACTAAGAAGGACCCGGACCACGTTGACTCATTTGTCGCATCATTTCTTCCTTTTTTTTTTTTTGGAAACTCTTCTTGCGACCGTTTTAGTCTTTGTTCAATTTGTTGTTCGATTCGTTGTTCCATTTGTTGTTGTTGTTGTTCCATTTGTGGGAAATAAATTCTCCAAAATTGTCCTTCCTTCAAGTAGCGTGGACATAATGTAAACCTAAGTTGTGATAGTTCCTGTAAAGTGAAACCATTCAATATCTTTAGTGTAGATCACAAATTATTTGCTTGCACCAATATATATGTGCCATCCATTATGAAATGAAAATTTGCACAACATAGCAACATGCTTAATTCTATTTGATCAATAGAAGGTAATTTACACTCATCTTTTTCCCATAATAGCAATGTATTTACATTTCTTCACCCATAATAGCAGCATACTTATATTATTTTTACTGATTATAGCAATATATAACCTGAAACTTGGAAAACGCCAATAGAACATCAACCCTATAACAGTACTACTGTCAACAGTATCCATTTCAAATAAAGACTGTCTGAACTTTAACTTGAAAAACTCCATCAATTCTTTTAATTTTCTACGAAAATGGATACTTGTTAACAAAGTCCAATCTGCAGCAAACACACATTAATAGTTGATTATAATAGTTACTATAGATATAATTTTGATAGTATGATGGAATGTGTAACGAGCAAGATTATTGCAACTAGCGTTTAGATCCAAGCTCTTAAACCAAACACAAATGGACCTTTCTGTGGGTTACTGTGGATATAATTTTGACAGTAGGATGGAATGTGGAATGAATATTGCAACTAGCTTTTAGATCCTTTACTTCCTCTCCTGATTTTACTTCACAAAGATTTATTTTTTGAAAGTTATTAAACTTTAGTAGTAAATATAGGTTAATATTTTGTATTCCAGGTTGTTTCATTTGT
Organism: Cichorium intybus; assembly: GCA_023525715.1. Classification (NCBI taxonomy): domain Eukaryota; kingdom Viridiplantae; phylum Streptophyta; class Magnoliopsida; order Asterales; family Asteraceae; genus Cichorium; species Cichorium intybus. Next base: position 77,967,956 of record CM042013.1, read on the forward strand.
CAAAAAGGCATGCAAGGTTATTTTCTTTATAACTTTCCACATTTCAAGAACCTTTACAACAGAGTACAAGTATTTGTTGTTGTTGATGTGCTCTATTTGTGAAATTTAAGCTACCATATATTGAAATTGAAATTTACTAATCCCTTTCTTATTTTTTTAGTAATTTTATTCTCAATTTTTTTCGTATTTTGATTCTTATTGTTATTCTATTTCTACATGTTGGTATTATTTGTGTTCTTTACTTTATAATAAAAGGATTAGTTTAAAGAAGCAATCAATTAGAAAAACATGGTTAATATGAATCGAGAATGAGATGCATTAATCGTTAACCTAATACTTTAAGAGCTTGGATCTAAACGCTAGTTGCAATAAAGACTGTCTGATTATCAAATTATTTGATTATAATAGTTGAAGCCACAATTATCCACTTGAATCCGTAAATCCAAACACTTCCTAATTTACTAGTTGTATTGTAAATAATGTTTATCTCCAGCAAATAAATTGCAAAACCCTACGACAATGTCATACGAACAAATACCGAATTCCGTAAACACAAAGAAAACCCAAAAACCTAATTCAAAGTAAAAAGAAACCCTAACCTTGACCCTTGAGAGAACAAGGATAGCATGTTTCTCTTGCCAACCGGACAAATCCTTTTGCATATTTCCAGTCGTTAATTCAGCTCCATCAATGGCTCCTTGTTCATCTAAGAAGACCAACTCACAAATCATCATCAAATAACATATAAAACCCACGAAGCTCACTTGAGCAAGGAGATATGAGTCAAAATCGCCGATATTCGATGGGATGGTGGAGGTGCTTACCTGCGGCGACCGGCGATGGGACGAGGAAGGAGCTCACTTGCGCCGACCGGCGATGGCGATGGCGACGTCAAAGGCTGGAGAGCAGCGGGAATTCGTTTTCGTTTTGTTCAAATGAGCAGGCGCGTGACGGCGTGAGGCAGAAGACGGACCAAAAGGACTTCTTTACTCGTTTAATTCCGTTGCTACGCAACTAACACGACAAAAGAGTATTTTTTTCTAATGCATTAGGTACAAGCCATTGAAGCGTTATGAAACCCGGTGTGATTAAATCGTGGTTAAACAACCACGCAATTGCCACGGCAAACAATTTTTTTAATTATATATATATATACTAGGTACATTTTAAGGGCCGTGCTCAGCACGGCCCAGGACGGTTTATTTGGCTGTACAATAAACAAAGGTAAAATGCTCAAATTTGACTGATTTTTGAAGTATGATGTCTGAATAAGAGAAAAGTAAACCCACAATAAATGTATTGAGATTAAAGTATGACGCTATTCTATGCAATTTTTCTTAAAGAAAAATATATACATCTTAGCTTTTGAAACACTTTTTTTGTTGCAAAATGTAGATTTCCCAACAATGACATGTTTTCTTAAATTACCCTTCGAGCAGTAACGGGTTGTGAACGCCCAAAAATGACCGAAAGCTGTAATACATAGAAAAGTTATATGTTGAATAGTGCATATAATATAGGAATTACTCTTGAAAGACACAATTACTCACTTGTCATAGGGTATTTTTTTTTCTCAGAAGGTCAAACAAGTTAGCTTTCCTTTGTTTATTCCCTAATCTTCTTAATCGAGTAGCTCTCATCCTTTGGCTTTCTCCGGCAAGTTGCCTCTAGAGCAGTTAGTCTAACATTTCCGATTATTTATAAGAATGACAAATAACCAATAAACTATAAAGCTGACCCCAAAACCAAGTATTCATTCATACTTTGAACAACAAACCTTTTTACCAACCCAAGCTACTGTGTCTAGATTTGAATTAAGTTTTTCCATTATAAGCTGCAACTTATCGATGAAAAAGCACATAATGAAAAAATTTATCATACAAACTTTTGTAGTAAAGAATAATAAACCCGAACCCTCTAAAACATTCTAACACATGATAATTTAATCTACTACAATGAACAAAAGCTTGAGTAAAACATCAAAATATAATGAGATTTTTTCGATGTATGTTATATGGTTATGAGGTCTTACAAAGATACATAGAAAAAAAAGTGGCAATAAAAAGGTCCACATATTAGTTTATCAGGAGGCATATCAAAGCGAGTGAAGCTTCAAAGCGATTGATCCTAAAAGATGTTACACAACATATTGCGTGAACAATCTTGATTATAAGATGATCAAATTCAATAAACTTAATTTCAATCCATCGTTTTCAATCGTTCGATTCCCCCAAAACCCAAATTAGATATCCATATGCTAGCCCGAATTGAGGAAAAATTAAAACAACTTACCTCGGCACCCTAATGCAATGCAGGGAAAAGGCGGAGGCGGTGGAGTGTGACTGTTTAAAGAGAGTTACCATTGTCGATTGGTATTTTGAATCTCAACATGCAACTTTAAGTTGGGAAGTAAGACAGAGGGCAGGAAGGAAGGGAGTAAATTATTTCCATTTAAATGTTTTGGGTTTAAATTGAAAACATTGCATTGCATTTCTCTAAGATCATTTTCCTGTAGAATTTTTTATTTCCATAATCATATTTGATATGCTAAGTTTTTTGCATGTATGCCCAAACATATACTATTGCAAAAAAACGCAAATGATAACAATTTACATGTATATGTATAAAATTAAGAAAAATTGATACTTGATGGATCTTGATTAACAACCGACAGAAGTAGGCCAACATCTTAAATAAGCATAACTCTCCTTGATGGTACTCATTAAGAGGTACTACATATTTTGTAAATATTATCTATCTGCTTGTCTTAATTCTTTTTTTCTTTTTTCAAAATTTGGTTCCTGCTAAAGACCATATTGTTGTTTCTTAAGGCCGTCTAACCTGTTTGCAAGCAGCCACAAAATCAATAAAGAGAAATTAATAATACTCGCTTAAAAAGGGAACACCAAGAACCACAGAAGTTAAAAAGTAATGAAAGTGTTGCTTATATCTGCTATAAAAGATACTCATAAAAAACAAAAAAGATACTATAATTCTAACAAATGGAACTGGAGTTTAAAGTTATATTACACCAAGTTTTCACATTATTAACATCTTCATATATAATGTCTCTGACCAAAATATAAAATAAATTATACATTTGAAACGGAATGTAGAAATATAAAATAAGAAATGATTATTACACCTTTAATATATGCACACCAACGCTTCTTTGCACTCATGAACACTTAAGTCAGAAAAACATTCCAAGATTTGCAGATATTATCACACCTACAAAGTGTATTTTTTGTTAGAGAGACATAAAAAAGATTATTAAAAAAATGTATCCATAACTCGTCTGTGACTTATTTGACTATTTATTCATCAAAACTTAAGTGGATATATTTTGACTAATCAAGACGGTGACAATTAAAAAGTATTTTACACATAACAAATGATGGCTCAAATTTACGTATGATCTAACAAAAGTTCAACATTTTATATATTTGTATCGATAATTATCCAAGTTTAGGACTTACCCCCACTTTGGATTCGGATCAACAATATGCACTTAACTAATTACCAGATTCAGACAAAACACATTTATTCGCAATATTTCTTTATTTCACGAACAATTTTTAAGGCACCACGAAGCAATGCAAGCTAAAGAGTTGTTACCATGAATGGGTTCGGTCCAGTAGTGTTTATAAATCATACCCATAGAGGGACTTGGAACAGGGGAAGAAACCAAAATCAAATAATATCGGAACCTAGAAAAATAGAAAATTCACACAGAATGCATTCAAATTTTACTTTCCTTGAAGCATCAATTGTTCAAATCTAGGGCAATTTCATCCAAACATGTAAGATTTTCAAAAGCCAGAAAAGTGAAATGGGAGAAAAAAGTAGTAGGGCAAACCTGAACATAGAGCATCCGAGAGGATAACCATATGTATTGATAGAATTGAAAGTTGAAGTGTTAATCCATCCATGCTGGAGAGAAACGATGATGCATCAGAAGTAGAATTGAGGCGATGAATAGTGACCTCTGATCCCAAGCGTCGACATGTTACTACAGATTTGAACTTCTTCTCATGAAAATCGCCATCTAAGTAGGCAAGGAAGAAGGGCGTTGGAGAAAAAACGCCCAAATTGAAGAACACACACTAACCTTAACGAAGATTGATATGCAAGAGATATGGCTGCCATTTAGGATCTTTTTAGAGATTATTAGATCAGCGATGTTGTTGAGAGAATGATAGATGATTTGAGTGGGGGTGTTGTTGGAGAGAACATCGAGATTCGTGGGGGTGATATTCAATTTTGGAGATGTTGAAGAGCCTGAAAAAAGAGGACCATTCCTGGTCAATTAGCGATTAGGGCTTCAGGAAATAAGCAAACTCCTGTAATGGCGTCCTAAATTCCATAAAAAACAGAAACAAATCGCATAATATGTATCCTATTGGACGTATTCCCTGAAACTCGTAAGTAAAATCAAAGAAAACAAAATCAATTCAGAAACTAAAATAGAAACAGACTCTGTGCATAAACTAAAACCAAGAATTCTCTTTAAGAGAAGACGAAGATGGTCGAGGAAGCGAATATAAGAAGAAATCATAGGAACAGACTCTGCATAAAAGAAAAAGAGAGAAACAGGCAATTTAGGTTTACCAAAAGAGAAAGTGGGGTTGAGTCACCATCGTATTCTGATTCCATTCCTTGTCTTCTTTGTTGAACGACTTCATGAAATCATCGATAACGTACATGGCGGTGCCGGAAAGGGGATTGGGGGTCGTTGCAATGAAAAGAAGCGAGAAGAAAGTATCTACGGTTTTTAACCATTCGAATGTATCGTTTGAACGGAACCGATTATATATCAAGAGAGTATAAGTTGAAACGTTGTAGATTCAATTGGACGTGCCATTACGTCGTTCAACCCGTAAATATGTGGCGTCTAGAAAACCAATATGCAATCCGAATACGTGTCTGAGAAAAAAAGGCTTTTATATATATGAGAAACGAAATTGAAGTACAACGAACAGACGTGCCCCTTACATGTAACATCGAAACGTTCAAATAAGAGGTCCGTGGCGTGCTGAAAAAATCAGTTGGAGAAAAATGCTGAATGGAGAAAAAAAGCCTTTATATATATATATATATATATATATATATATATATATATATATATATATATATATATATATATATATATATATATATATATATATATATATATATATATATATATAGGTGATGTTAAAATAAGAACAATTTTTAAGCTGAGAACATGAAAATAAATCTGGACCACTCAATTTAAAAAAAACCCCATCAGGCCCCCTCCCACCGCTAGGAATGGCAACGGGTCGGGTTCGGGTCGGGGCGGCGAGACCCATACCCGACCCTAAAAGTTCCGGGTCGGGTTCGGGGCGATGCCCTATCGGGTTTCGGGTTTTCGGGTCGGGTTTTGGGTCATTGAATATATATATATATATATATATATATATATATATATATATATATATATATATATATATATATACACACACACACACATACACACATATACACACATATATATATATATATATATATATATATATATATATATATATATATATATATATATATATATATATATATATATATATATATATATATATATATATATTCTTATCAGGTCGGGTCGGGTCGGGGCAAGGAGACCCAAACCCGACCCTATACCCTAAATTTTCGGGTTTCGGGTTTCGGGTTTTTTTGCTCGGGTTTTGGGTTGCCCCGTCGGGTTCGGGTTTTTTTTGCCATCCCTACCCACCGCAATCACCACCAAATCGCTTTCTATCCTATCCAAATTGCAAACGAGGGTTCACCCACCTTGGTACCATCTCTCTATCGCTATTTGCTCCTGAAAATACACATGTCTTAAGGACGCCATAGTGTGCCGGCGGAGGTGGTATATGAATATGAATGTGCACGCCAAAATCCAAATAATCAATTGAAGGTCGACGGCTCTTTATTCGACGGCTCCTTATTTGACTATCTGCTTCTCTTTTCTCGTCACCGATGCCGCACTTTTGCACCCAACGACAGTCCTACAAATCGAAACCTCCATTTATTTCAACCATCGGCTATTAGATTGGGTAATTTTGATCAAGATTGTAAGTAGATGCTAAAGTACGAACTTCCAACAAGCACTTCAAATTGTTAATTCAAATTTGGATCACCACCACAAGAACTGGTACGTACCGGGAACACACGCAAAACACCTTTACGCACCCCAATTTGATGGGCTGCCTGTAAGTTTTTGGTTCTTCCTACGACAACCAAATTCTATTGGTCACGTTTTATGGGTGGTTCTTTTTAAGAATCGAAAAGCAATTAAAAGCAATTAGAAGCAATTTAAGACACATGCTTAAACAAACACACTCTTTTGTTGGCTGTGGTCTTACCGAAGTAAATCGGATCCACGTATTTTGTTTTATGGCACATTCTTTAGTTTCAAATGATCAATTGATTATTGGTGTAAATTAGATCCACGTATTTTGTTTTATGGCACATTCTTTAGTTTCAAATGATCAATTGATTATTGGTTGTATCTGGTATGAAGCAATTATTCAGCTATGGTACTTTAAATGGTATTGAGAAAGTCAAAAAATGAGAAAACAAGCAGCGCACTAGAGGTGTTCGATGAAATGCTTCAAAGAAAATTTAATAAGAAAATGGTCTAATGTGCTAAAACTTTTTTAGTTTCTGGTTGTAATGCTGCAAAACATGAAAATGAACAAAATGACCATGATGAATTACATTAAATTTCTCCTTCTGTAATGTGCTAAGATCGTTTCTTGAGAATTTGATATTTGTAAGAGTTCTCTTTAAGCAAAATAAGCCAAACCAGAAAGAAGACGTGTTGATAGCTTCGTAAATTGTAACATAACAAAAGTAGTGTAGAATAGCTTAACGGTTTTCCGGCGAGCATGTTCGGTGTATGTAACGACGTCTGAAAAAATTAAAGTTAGTAATCATATCATAATTTTGAAAAGGTCTGAAAAAATTAAAGTTAGTAGTTAACCTGTGTGTGCCCCTCATATGCCCACCAACTGTTTGTTGAAAGGTCTAAACGAATTTGTTGGGTTGTTTTGAAACCTCTGTAGTTTTTTATAGTTATATCTTTAACTAAAAAAATTAAAATTCTAATCACATGTGATTAGAACGTGTTATTCGTATGTGAATATACTCAAATAGAATATGTTTTCATGGATTTGATATGTTTTTTGTTCAACCACATGTAGTTAAACATTGTTATTCACATGTGATTAAAAACATGTTATTCACATGTAAATATGTACATAACGATTTTTGTATTTTTAAATAATTTTTATTATATGTATTTAATCAGATGTGATTAAAACCTGTTATTCACATATGATTAAATTCTAATCACATGTGATTAGAACTTGTTATTTTCATGTGAATATGCTTAAATATAACTTTTTTTTTTAATTTTTAATAATTTTTGTTATTATACATATTCAATCACATGTGATTAGAACATGTTATTCATATGTGAATATACTCAAATAGAATATATTTTCTTATTATATGTATTTAATCACATGTGATTAAACATTGTTGATAATATATGGAGACACGCTTTATGCACCTAAGGTGTTCGACAAAAGGCTGAAAGAAACTTTCGTCCAAATCCCGCCTATCAGTGGTCCTTGCATTCACTCCGACCTCAAAATACGCCACCAAACTCAAAAAACCAGTCTCACACCCCGATTCTTTGTCATGTCGAAGTCCAAGGAGCTGCAGGCTTGTTCAGGTACAATTAAGCGCTTAATCATATATGATTCTGAAATTTTGTTCACATGTGATATGTTTTTTGGTTCAATCACATGTGATTAAACCTTGTTATTAAGCGCTTAATCATATATGATTCTGAAATCTTGTTCACATGTGATATGTTTTTTCTTGAATCACATGTGATTAAACATTGTTATTCACATATTCACATGTGATTAAAACATGTTATTTATATGCAAATATGTACATAATGATTTTTATGTTTAAATAAAAATTTTTAATTGTATGTACTTAATCACATGTGATTCAACATTGTTGATCACATATGATTAAGCTATTCACATGTGATAAAACCCTATTATTCACATGTTATTATAACCTTGTTATTCACATATAATTAAGTTATTCATATGTAAATATGTACATAACAAATTTTTTATTTTTAAATAAATTTTCCTATTATATGTATTTAATCACATGCGATTAAACATTGTTATTCACATATGATTGAACTATTCACATATGATTAAACCTTATTATTCATATCTGATTAAAAGTCTATCATTCACTTGTGAATATGTACATGTGAATGGTGGGGTGGGGTGGATCGGGAGTGAGTGGTAAAAAATTTAAAAAATTTTGGTGGGCGGGGTGATGGTAGGGTAGGGGTGGGGTGGATCGGGAGTGAGTGGTAAAAAATTAAAAAAAATTGGTGGGCGGGGTGATGGTACGACGGGGATGGGGTAGTAGGGGTAGGGTACGGGGGTGTGGTGGGTAGGTTGGGTAGGTGCTGGTTGGTGTGGTGGAGCGGGAGTGAGTGAAAAAATTGGTGGGGGTGGGTAGGGTAGGGTGGGTGCTGGTGGGTTGGGTAGAGCAGAAGTTGGTGGTAAAAAATTATTTTTTTTTGTCGTGGGGCTGGGTAGGTGGGTAAGGTGGGGTGGGTGGGTAGGTGCTGGTGGGTGGGGTGGAGCGGGATTGGGTGGTAAAAAAAATTAAAATTTTTTGGTGGGTGGGGTAGGGTAGGGTGACATGGGGTGGGTAGGGTAGGGTGGGTGTTAGTGGGTGGGGTGGAGCGAGAGTGGGTGGTAAAAATATTAACAAATTTATTTTTTTTGTTGGACGAGGTAGGGTACGGTGGGGTGGGTGGGTAGGTAGGGTGGGTGATGGTGGGAGGGGTGGAGCAGGAGTGTGAAAAAAAATAAAAAATAATTGGTGGGCGGGGGTTGGGGTAGGGTAGGGTGGGGTGGGTGGGTAGGGTAGGGTGGGTGCTGGAGGGTTGGGTGGAGCAGGAGTGGGTGGTAAAAAAATTAATTTTTTTAGTAGGCGGGGTAGGTGGGTAGGGTGGGCTGGGGTGGGTAAGGTAGGGTAGGTGCTGGTGGGTGGGGTGGAGCGGGTGTGGATGGTAAAATTTTTTTTTTGTTGGCGGGGTAGGGTGGGATGGGGTGGGTAGGGTAGGGTGGGAGCTGGTGGGTGGGGTAGAGCGGAATTGGGTGGTAAAAAAATTAAAATTTTTTTTGGTGGGCGGGAGGGTGTGGTAGGGTAGGGTGGCGTGGGTAGGGTAGGGTGGGTGGTGGTGGGTGGGGTGGAGCGGGAGTGGGTGGTAAAAAATTAATTTTTTTTGTGGGGGGTGGGTAGGGTAGGGTGGGGTGGGTGAGGTTGAACGGGAGTAGGTGCTGGTGGGTGGGATGGAGCGAGAGTGGGTGGTAAAAAAATTAAAATTTTTTTGGTAGGCGGGGTGGGGTGGGTAGGTTAGGTGGGTGCAGGTGGATGGGGTGGAGCAGGAGTGGGTGGTAAAAAAATTAAAATTTTTTATTTTTGTGGGCGAGGGAGGGGGTAGGGTATGGTAGGGTGGGCCTTTAAGGTAGGGTGGGTGTTGGTGGATGTGGTGGATCGGGAGTGGGTGGTAAAAAAAATTAAAATTTTTTTGGTGGACCGGGATGGGGTTGTAGGGTAGGGTGGGTGCTGGTAGGTGGGGGTAGAGCCGGAGTGGGTGGAAAAAAAATTAAAATTTTGGGGGGTGGGGGGCTGGGGTGGGGTGGGTGCTAGGGGTGAGCGTGGTCCTGGAACCGGCCCGACCAGGACCGAACCCGAGCCGGACCGAGACCGAGGGAATACATTCAATGGAACCGTGGACCGACCAAACTATAGGACTTGGTCTTGGGTTCGGGTTCGGGTACGGGTTTGATCGGGATTGGTCGGGCAAGACCAAGCGTAAAAATTTTAAAGGCCTACAATGTAATCTTAATGTCTTTTAAACTTTCGGTCGGTTCCGTACCCGAGAACCCGACAATACCGAAGGACCAAGACCAAGAAAGACCAAGACCGAGAAGGACCAATATATATATATATATATATATATATATATATATATATATATATATATATATATATATATATATATATATATATATATATATATATATATATATATATATATATATATATATATATATATATATATATATATATATATATATATATATATATATATATATAGAGTAAAGTTCAATTGAGAACCTAAAAAAGCCTAGGAACCTAAGAACCCATTTTATGAACTTTTTTTCTACACAATATTTTTCAAAAAAAAAATATACCAAAATTTTTGTTATGATGCATCTAGAAGATATCAAAAAAAAAATTTCAAAAAAAATCATTTTTTTAATTTTTTTTTTCATATGGGTTTAGGGTTTAGGGTTTAAGGTTTAGGTATAGGGTTTAAGGTTTAGGGTTTAGGGTTTAGGGTTTAGGGTTTAGGGTTTAGTTTTAGGGTTTAGGGTTTAGGTTTAGGGTTTAGAAATCTCTTTGACACTTTAAATAAAAAAATTGGATGCGAAAAAATCATTTTTTTTTATTTTTTATCATATGGGTTTAGAGTTTAGGGTTTAGGTTTAGGGTTTAGGGTTTAGGGTTTAGGGTTTAGAAATCTCTTAGACGCTTTAAATAAAAAAATTGGATGCAATTTTTTTTTTAAAATATTGTGTAGAAAAAAAGTTCCTAGGTTCCTAGGTTTTTTTAGGTTCTCTCATGATCTCGACCCTATATATATATATATATATATATATATATATATATATATATATATATATATATATATATATATATATATATATATATATATATATATATATATATCATTATTATATACAATGATACATATACTTACATTTTTAGCAAATGGACTCACAAGATCGGAGAGTCATGCTCTTAGGAGATCGCGTGCTTTTTTCTTTGAGCGCGTGTTATTATATGCTTGCTCAACACGCAAATCGTTGGACAGGTGTTCCTCGCCGCTCCATCCCAACACCGTCTCTGATGTCCACGTAACCAGAGAGAGATATTGGATTGGTTGGCGGGGCACGTCACCAAAGATCATCCAGGGTTTTTCTATTTTGCACCAGATAGATGAGAGTGGTGGATGGGTTCTGCTATTTTGTACGGGACACGTTTCTTCCTGAGCTTTCTTCACCGTTTTGTCAGCCGCTTACCACCTACCACATGTGTTGCCTTCTTCTACACACCTCCACAATCTCTCTCCTTTATTTACGTACCTCAACCATCTCTTTGCTTATTCTTCTTAACAGTAACACCTGAGTCCACGAACAAGTAGTCTCCTTCAACCTTCCTTTCACCCACATTCTATAATCAATTTTGTTATTCTTCTAACAAAAATTATTTTATCTTGATTCTTTGTTTCAACCAGTACTGTAGTTCTTCCTGTTAGAGTTGTTTAGTTTTTTTATTGAAGGCATAATCGAGTTAGTGCTGGTTGCTGGTTTTGTATAGTTGATTCCAGGCTGCTTAAGTGATTATAAAAGCTATTATATCCCTTCCAGAAGTTTTAATGTCACCGTCTTGCTACCAAATGTATGTAAAAGTTAATAAGTTGTTGTGGTAAGTAAGCTTCTGATCTCAAGCATTTCTAAGCCAAAATGTCTGTGAAGGCTAAACCAAACGATTACTGCTCAAATGTATTTGTCCATATGGGTATCGTTTCACATGTCTTTGGTTTGATGGTCACTGATCATGTGGATACATGACTTCCGAATATAGAGGAGAGTGGTGGATGAATTTTGATCTTCTCCACCGGTCCTATGGCCCAATAGATTTCTACCAACTACATAGCACACCTACACACTTTCCTGATGTAAATTGAAGCTTACGTAATCACACATTTAGATCTGCGATGGTGTGTTGGAGTAGCGATTCTTTATTTTTGATCAAATTTTCAAGGTATTGTAAAAATCAGATGAAGGTTTTGGTACTTTTATTCTATTGTGCGTGCTCAACATGGGTTTATTCTTATTATGATATGTTTACACATCTCCAGGCAGTATAATGTCGTCTTTCTGAACTCCTTCCATCCACGATTTGCTGCTTGGCTTTCCAAAAGTGGGAGTTTAGGTATATGATTTAACCTTTTCTTTTTCTCCCCCTGATTCCTACGGATCTTCGATTACCCAATTCTATTTTCTATCTATTTTCGTGTAATAAATATTTATTAACTAGAAATTAACACTAAATCAATTTTTGGTTGTAATATAGGTAGTAAGATCAGAACACATAAAGCTCGAGGAGTTGAGGAAGCAGTGCAAGGAAGAGAGGTTTCTTTTTTCTTAACTATTATATTTCTGTTTTTTTTGTCTTTGCCCAACTATGGGTTTTTTGGGTGTGGTTGATTTTCTTTTTTAGTTGGGCTATAATTTTAGAATCGGAGAAGGCATTTAGTGATGATACTTTGAAAAACTAAGGAAATCAGAGATTTACTTTTTCTTAGTGCATTATTTTTTTCTTTAATTCTTTACATTTTTCCAAATTTTTTCTACAAATGTTTCTTCAGGTGAAGCTATTAAAGCATGAGATTTTTTGTTTAGAAATTCTGCTTTGCTCAATATAGCACCTTAGGTGTAAGCTCAAGGCTATTGATTTTATAACTTAGTTGAAGGGTAGATTTGCTTGTGTGGAATGTAGAAGATTGAAGTTGTAGAGTGACGTTTTAACTATTTTATTGATCAGGACCCTATATATTATTTTAAATGAAATATATGGAAAATACTATGGTTGGTTAGATAAATACAAAATATATTAAAAAAATTATGTGGAAAACAAGATGAAAGTATACTTACTTCACTAAAGTAAACTACACCACTTTTAATGTCTATTTAGTATGATGATAATAAATGAGGACAATATTTGTAAAAAGTTTGAGCTTATTTGGGTTTCATTTTTAATCTTATTATAGGGCAATCAATATTTTGTTGCCGAATAAATAAAGTAGAAAGGTTTCTTTAAGATGCTCACATTAGCTATCTACAAGTTTACCCAATTTTAAAAATTCTCATTGTAACTTTTTCTTTACAAACACCAATATCCTATTAGGATAAAAAATTTAGATGCTAGAAGTACATTCCTTAAATTGAAAATTGACCAAAAGTATTATTTCTTGCATTCAGCTGTAATATTGCTACCAACTCGCCTTTTGCCTAACGGTATGGTGAGATGCCCTCCCGCAATGAGATCAAGGGCTTAAGTCTTGTTTGGGACATATGTGGATTTAGGAGTAGAATGGGTCTAAATATTAGTGAGTGTGGGTCGTTGTTCTAAAAGAAACCGTAATTTTGATCGTGAAGTCTTAATTAGCAAGTACTTTGACTTTACAGATTGCTTTTTCCTTATCAAGGCATTGTACTTTGATAATCTACCCGATTTTAGCATTTTACTTCGACTATACTTCTGACTAAGATTAGCTTTTCTGACAATCTACCGAATCATAGCTATGGGAATTGCTTTGTATTCGTAGATTGTTGCTATAAATGGGTAGATTTTTCAAACTACTTTTCCATAATATGAAGTGTGATCCTATTGTATTAGAATAATCTATTAACGGATATAGTGAAGAAATATAACGAGAGGAGCCAGAAAAAGATAGGTGAGCATGCTATCATGCAACCAAGAATTGCAAATTTATTGAATTGAAATCTTTTTTGTTGTATATATTACAAAAGTTTCGGTAGAATGCTATAATACATAGACAATTGAAAGTATGTTTCTATATATTGCATTTAGCAATACTCTTAATAGGCACATAATCAAATGCATCATTTAATATACCATCCAACTTTTGTGTCTTCTAATTATGACATTTTACTTTTATAGAATGTTGTGACAAAGGTAAAAGAGTTGAACAGAGTGCACGAACACGCAAAACATGCATGTAGATTGCTTTTAAGAGGTGATAGATGTAAGGATAGTGCGATTATATGTAGAAAAAATTACTTTCTCAATATTAGCAAAAAAGGCAAACTACATTTATGTTTTCTGCTATTTGCTCCTCTATGTTCGCTGGTTTTATGTATTTTCTTTTTCTTTTCATGGATAGCATGGCTTTGGTTACACCAGATCAGTCTGATCAGTCTGAACAACATCCAGGTGCAAGCGAGGTAGCATTCTCGGTCCTCGAATCTGCATTATATAGTTCCTCTCACATGACAACAAGTTTGACCAAATCATATACGTATTTTGTACGAGTGTTGGAAGGTAACTACTGATTTTTGTATATCCCGGTTGCTAAAAGATGAGATAAATAGCATATCATTAGGTGGTACACTTTTAACTTTCTTTTTTCTTTTTAGGCCATTGTACATTTTAAAATCTACCCAGTTGTAGCGTCCCACTTTTAATATTCGCTTATGAAGACATTGTAGCAAGAGTGTTCTACCCTATACACGCCAACAGTAATTTATGATTTGTTGATTACCACATTTTAGCTTGTACGCTTTAGATATCAAATTGTTGATTATTTGGTTGGTGTTTTAAAGTGGTATTTGGAAGGACCCTATTTCGTGCAGCAAGGGGTTATCTTTTGTTCATGCAAGATCTTGAAGAATGTCTGTGATCATCAGGTGCAAGAGAGAAGTTATAAATTGGATTTAAGAGTTGCAGGAAGTAGCAATGAACTTGCAATTTTTACCGGTATAAACATTGTACTTTTTTACCTGTAATAGCAATATAATTTCATTTCCTCACCTATAATAGCAATGTACTTTCTTTTTGTTACTTAAATTACCCTCCATGGGCCGTGCTGAGCACGGCCCTCTAACTTACCTAGTATATATATATGATAACGAGTTTATTAAATGATTGTGAATCTTATTTATTGATAAAATATAGAAAAAGATAGAATTTGTAAAAGAAAGTAAAAAAAATGTTTAAATAGTGTTTAATTTATGGGAGAAAGTAAGTAGAAGGATGAAGTTTCCTAGATTGTTCGTCAAGAAAAATAACAATTATTAATAGTTCATATGGTCAACCCATGTATTCAGAAAAAGTAAGATGTTTCTTTCTTTTCCCATATTTATTTATTTTTCATTAAATTAAGAAATTTTGAAAATCTATCGAATTGAATTTTCAAATCATGTTTTAGCCCATGAAAATTTATCATTCCATAATCCATATGATATTAAACTATATATTAGTGGGTAGAGTTAATTAAAAAAACATTAAACTATAAAACAATTTAAATATCATAATTTCGTTAATTGAATAATATATATTGCTTTATAATTTTCTGAACTTTCATAATTCCATTCCCCACATATTATTTTTCTACCTTTATCCATTTTATTTTTTATATATTTTTTATACTTTTTTCAATTTTTTTAAGGTTTCCTCATGAGTCCTCACTTTAAGAAGAGTCCTCACCCGATCGCTTATATATATATATATATATATATATATATATATATATATATATATATATATATATATATATATATATATATATATATATATATATATATATATATATATATAAGGGTGGGTTCAACATAGAACCAAAATTAGGCATAGAACCATAGAACCATCTTCTTTGAATGTTAGATCAAATTAGGATGATAATGGTATGATGGGTAAATTACACTTATATGTTCATTGATGAATATATACGTATGTTCATTGATGAACATTGACTTCAAAATCCTAGAATTTGTTCATAAATGAACATTCATAACATCAAGTATGTTCAGAAATTAACATTCATCAAACCTAATTAATATCTATCCAAAAATATCCAAAACTTACCAAAAACATATCATAGAAGAACATATGTTTGTGGATGAAAATTCATACAAAACTCAAAAACTAGTCATTTGTGAATATATGTTCATATATGAACATATGTTCATGGATGAACATTTATACATGGATGGACATTCATACAAAAACTCAAATGTTCATAATTGAACATGGATGAACATTGATACAAAAACTAAAAACTTGATCACTTTTGAACATATGTTCATCGATGAACATATGTTCATGGATGAATATGTATACTAAAAACAAGAAATTATTCATGTTCATAACCGAACATGTATACAAAACTAGGAAATTAGTCTCGTTCTCTCTTATGTTGCAATCAAAACATATTACCACCATCATCATCGTTCTCCTTTCTGCTGCAATCACATGACTTCTTCCTCCTCTCTTCTATTGCAATCGAATACCACCATCATCATCGTTTTCCCTATAGCTGCAATTGCATGAACATATGTTACTGTGATCGATTGCTTGAACACATGTTCATGAATGAACATATGTTCATCTATGAACATATAACTAGCTAAATAGAATAAACATTGTAAACATGAACATACATTCATTTATGAACATTCTACCCAAAATAACATTTATATCGAACAAGTTATTCAAACATATGTTCATTTATGAACATTTTGCATCAAATAAACCATAGAACAAGAATCTGTCTAATATTTGAACCAAAAGCTATACAATATCGAAAGGAATTCCAATCAAGTAGCAATCAAACCAATTATTAGAACCAAAATCTGCTATCGATATTGATGAACATATGTTCATTCATGCTTCCTCATTTTGGATTTCAATGGTGGCATCTTATCCGTACACACACATAGAACTCAACAAAGGAAGTACGTAGTGTACTAACGATGTGAAGATCTAAATGGATGAAATTAGTAATTGAAGATCTAGCTACTAGACAAACATTTCTAGTTAAAAAACGGAAAAAGTTAACCTAAATCTGCACATTTATACCTTGAGTTTGTTTCTAATTTCATGCAATGAATTTGAAGATCATCATCGTCTCCATGGCTTCAATTGAACACACTAGAACCGTCCTTCTAATAGAGTGTCGGTTACAATGTCGTAATTGTACCTGCAAGTTATGGAATATGCATATCGATCTCAGTTTTTGTATGTTTTTTGAGCATGAAGAACGAGATGGATTTGTTGACTTACTTGTCTTTGAATCATTTATGGAGATCTTTCTCCATAGAGGAAAAAAATTCTTCGAGTTCAGCCGTCGGCATTGTACGGCGAGAGATGATAAGCGGCGATGGATTTGATGTAATCGTTTCCGATGTGCCTGATCCGGCCTTGAACTCGCAGCTCGGTTTGCTGAAAGAATGATCAATCGAGTGAGTTTGGATTTTTTTTGAGGAAGAAATGAAGAACATGTAATGACACTATTTTAGATCATAAAATCCTTCGTGTTTTTAAACTTTGAAGAAAGTATGAGAATGAGATTATGGCCATTAATGAGAAACCTAGCTTTTGTGTCCAAATTATATCTTGTAGTTCCAAATTCAACGCTTCCCTGCAATTTTGAAACAGAAATTTTCATATTTTTACATTCGTACAAGAATTAAAGAGTGACGGTAAAATTTTTAACACAAAATTATCAATGAAATGCATACCTTCAGATCTGTGAATTGTAGTTCCTTCGTTGATTCAATACAGGAGCAATAAGACACCGGAACGTGATCGCCGTCAAGGCTCACGAAAAAAGGGAATAAAAACAGGACAATGAAAATACAATTCTACCCCTGCCGGATTCGATTATGCAGTAATTTAGGATTCTATTTAAATCAATTACATGTTTTAATTATGGCCATTGATTGAGTGATCCAATGGTTTAAAAGGGGTTCGTTGGTTCTATGCATAAAATGGGGTTCTATGTTGATCCCCTCCCTATATATATATATATATATATATATATATATATATATATATATATATATATATATATATATATATATATATATATATATATATATATATATATATATATATATATATATATACATATATATATATATATATATATATATATATATAGAGTCCGTTTCAAGGAAGAACCAATATTTTCCTAGGAACCGTAGGAACTTTTTGACTGAATTTTTTTTTTCAAAAAAAATGACATAATACATCTAGTCGCTTATATTTAAGACTTTTTATCAAAAAAAATTTGAAAAATAATATGTATACACGAAATGTGCATATATGCATTTTTTTTCGCACATGTGTATATGATCACGTTTCGTGCATATGTGCACATTTCGTGTGTATATATATATATATATATATATATATATATATATATATATATATATATATATATATATATATATATATATATTATTTTTTCAAGTTTTTTTACAAAAGGTCTTAAATATATGCGATTAGGTGTATTATGTCATTTTTTTTGAAAAAAAATTTTCAGTTAAAAAGTTCCTACGGTTCCTAGGAAAATATTGTTCCCATTTGATATTTAGTCTCTCTCTCTCTCTCTCTATATATATATATATATATATATATATATATATATATATATATATATATATATATATATATATATATATATATATATATATATATATATATATATATATATATATATATATATATATATATATATATATATATATATATATATATATATATATATATATATAGCTACACATCTGCCACACAACCCGGCATTGCGTGGTTATTACGTTGCTAATTAACCACGCATTTGCCACACAACCAGGCAGTGCGTGGTTAATTAACCACACAATAACCACGAGTGTTTTCGTATTTTTCGTTTTTTGAAGGCCAAACATTATTTTTTTGGGTTCATTTTTTGTACATCCTTATTATACTTTATTAACTTTATATTTCCCAGTTTATACGTAAATTCAACTTACACACAAGCGTGTACACCTTCCAAACCCATTACTCATTTCAAGCTTTATATTATCAAAGTGTATAATCACTTGTAGTTTTAACACGCCATCACATTGATGCACATACACACATACTCATACACACACACACGTATACATATACTTTACACACACATACATACTTATACCCATACACTCACACATTGTATGAGCATGAGTATTGATTAGAGAGAGAGAGAGAGTGTGTGTGTGTGTGTGCGCGCGCATGAGTGTATATGATAATAAGTGTATATGAGTATGAGTGTGTGTGTGTGTCCATCAATGTGTTGGTGTGCTAAAACTACAAGTGATTATACACTTTGATAGTATAAAGCTTGAAATGAATATCGGGTTTTGAAGGTGTACACGCGTGTGTATAAATCGAGTTTACGTATAAACTACGATATATAAAGATAACAAAGTATAAAAAGGATGTGCAAAAAATGAACCCAAAAAAATAATGTTTGCCCATCAAAAAAATAAAAATAAAAAAACTCGTTGTTATTGCGTGGTTAATTAACCACGCGATAACCACGTACTGCCTGTATGCGTGGGTAATTAACCACCCAAAAATTAATTATTCGAAATGGTTATATTAAAAGAAAGGGAAATAATAATCCGATGAGGCTTATAGCCGAAGTGGTAGTTAGGGGTGCAAATGAGCCGAGCCGGCTCGCGAGCTACCCGGGACCGGCTCGATAAAAGCTCGGCTCGAGACTGATTTTAAACGAGCCCGTGCCTAAATATAAGGCTCGTTTAATAAACGAGCCCGAGCCGAGCCTGTGTCACCAAGCTCGATTAGGCTCGCGAGCCCTAAACGAGTCTATATATAATATATATATATATATATATATATATATATATATATATATATATATATATATAATTTAATCATTAAATCATTTAATCATTTATTCAATTCACATTTACGAATTAGAATTACAGTACACACTTAGCGACTTAGCCACTTAGGGTTCGTGAGTTCGTCTTCACTCTTCACTGCTCGAAGGTTGCTTGCGGCTTGAGTCTACAACAACACCGGCGAGTCTTCGACCAGTGAGTCTCCAACCAGCGGCGAGTCTCCGACCGGCGACCAGCGACTCTCTTCTTCTACGCTTCGTCAGTTCATCACACGTAAGTTTTCTGATTAATATGAACGATATCAGGCTATCAGCGAGTCTTCACTGTGCACTTGTTCTTATTTTGTTCTGATTAATATGAACGATATCAGGTTTTCTGATTTGTTTGATTTGTTTTCTGATTTTGTTCACGTTTTCTGATTTTGTATCTACTGGTTGTATCATTTGTATCTGAGAATTCAGCAATACGTTTTCTGCATTTGTAGTAACTCGATATCAAGGTTTTCTGATTTGTTTAATATGCTTTTTGATTTCTGATTTGTATCTAATTTCAAACCAATACTATTTTCTGATTTGTAGACTGTAGTAAATCGATATCAGGTATAGCCATTCTGTTTTGGGTTGTAAACGAGCTTGTTAACGAGCTCGAGCCGAGCTTAAGCTCGTTTAGGCTTGTTAAGAATTAAACGAGCCGAGCCCGAGCCCGAGCCCGAGCCCGAGCCCGAGCCCGAGCCCGAGCCCGAGCCCGAGCCCGAGCCCGAGCCCGAGCCCGAGCCCGAGCCCGAGCCTGAGCCTGAGCCTGAGCCATAAAGCTCGTAACGAGCCGAGCCCGAGCCGAGCCCTATACATTTCTTAACGAGCCCGAGCCGAGCTTGGTCAGGCTCAGGCTCAGGCTCAGGCTCAGGCTCAGGCTCAGGCTCAGGCTCAGGCTCAGGCTCAGGCTCAGGCTCAGGCTCAGGCTCAGGCTCAGGCTCAGGCTCAGGCTCAGGCTCAGGCTCAGGCTCAGGCTCAGGCTCAGGCTCAGGCTCAGGCTCAGGCTCAGGCTCAGGCTCAGGCTCAGGCTCAGGCTCAGGCTCAGGCTCAGGCTCAGGCTCAGGCTCAGGCTCAGGCTCAGGCTCAGGCTCAGGCTCAGGCTCAGGCTCAGGCTCAGGCTCAGGCTCAGGCTCAGGCTCAGGCTCAGGCTCAGGCTCAGGCTCAGGCTCAGGCTCAGGCTCAGGCTCAGGCTCAGGCTCAGGCTCAGGCTCAGGCTCAGGCTCAGGCTCAGGCTCAGGCTCAGGCTCAGGCTCAGGCTCAGGCTCAGGCTCAGGCTCAGGCTCAGGCTCAGGCTCAGGCTCAGGCTCAGGCTCAGGCTCAGGCTCAGGCTCAGGCTCAGGCTCAGGCTCAGGCTCAGGCTCAGGCTCAGGCTCAGGCTCAGGCTCAGGCTCAGGCTCAGGCTCAGGCTCAGGCTCAGGCTCAGGCTCAGGCTCAGGCTCAGGCTCAGGCTCAGGCTCAGGCTCAGGCTCAGGCTCAGGCTCAGGCTCAGGCTCAGGCTCAGGCTCAGGCTCAGGCTCAGGCTCAGGCTCAGGCTCAGGCTCAGGCTCAGGCTCAGGCTCAGGCTCAGGCTCAGGCTCAGGCTCAGGCTCAGGCTCAGGCTCAGGCTCAGGCTCAGGCTCAGGCTCAGGCTCAGGCTCAGGCTCAGGCTCAGGCTCAGGCTCAGGCTCAGGCTCAGGCTCAGGCTCAGGCTCAGGCTCAGGCTCAGGCTCAGGCTCAGGCTCAGGCTCAGGCTCAGGCTCAGGCTCAGGCTCAGGCTCAGGCTCAGGCTCAGGCTCAGGCTCAGGCTCAGGCTCAGGCTCAGGCTCAGGCTCAGGCTCAGGCTCAGGCTCAGGCTCAGGCTCAGGCTCAGGCTCAGGCTCAGGCTCAGGCTCAGGCTCAGGCTCAGGCTCAGGCTCAGGCTCAGGCTCAGGCTCAGGCTCAGGCTCAGGCTCAGGCTCAGGCTCAGGCTCAGGCTCAGGCTCAGGCTCAGGCTCAGGCTCAGGCTCAGGCTCAGGCTCAGGCTCAGGCTCAGGCTCAGGCTCAGGCTCAGGCTCAGGCTCAGGCTCAGGCTCAGGCTCAGGCTCAGGCTCAGGCTCAGGCTCAGGCTCAGGCTCAGGCTCAGGCTCAGGCTCAGGCTCAGGCTCAGGCTCAGGCTCAGGCTCAGGCTCAGGCTCAGGCTCAGGCTCAGGCTCAGGCTCAGGCTCAGGCTCAGGCTCAGGCTCAGGCTCAGGCTCAGGCTCAGGCTCAGGCTCAGGCTCAGGCTCAGGCTCAGGCTCACCCCTAGTGGTAGTTGATGTTTCCCCCACAGAGGAGACCAAGGTTCGAATCTCAGCTCGTATTTTTTTCGATTTTAAATGCGTTCGTGGTAGATGCGTGGCTATTTAACCACGCCATAGCCACCAGCCCTTTTCCTGATACTTTAAACCATTGTTCTTGGCAGTTGCGTGGTTATTTAACCACGCCATAAACACGCTTTGTTTATTGTTTTCCATTTATATATATATATATATATATATATATATATATATATATATATATATATATATATATATATATATATATATATATATATATATATATATATATATATATATATATATATATATATATATATATATATATATATATATATATATATATATATATATATATATATATATATATATATATATATATATTAACCACGCATTTACCATGCATTCAAGCACTGCGTGGCTAATTTTCCCACGCAACAACCACGAATTTCTTGTGCGTTGTCGTTCCTTCACAAATGCGTGTTTAAATTTAGGGTTTCAGGTTTTGTAACTAATGTGTGGTAAATGCGTGGTTATTTAACCACGCAAAATTTGTGTGGTTATTTTTCGTGGCTAAATACCTCTTTTTCTAGTAGTGTACATCATGACGATTGCAATAAATCTCTTTAATTAAAATAGGAACTAAGCAACTCACAAGGATTAGATGTTGATCAAACTTTTGAAGTCGACCAAATTGAAAAAGAAACTTTTATGATTTCATTGGGAGATTCTCAGAAAATGAAAAATAAAGGAAAGAGACATAAAGAATCGGGAACTGCCAAAAATATTCCAATGTCTATGAAGTTAAAAAATGTGGTGCGAGCTAATAACAACAAGAAGAGGTCGAAAAAAGTTGTTGGAAATCAAGGGTGGCATGTAAGCCTGTCTAGAACAAGCAATTATGTGACGGTTGAAATATGTAAACCAAAAACATCGAGACAGAAGTTGGATGTCATCTGAATGGATTTGAAGATTATGTTGAGAATGGAAATTGAAGGTGAAGGAGTTAGTAGCAACAAAAATGAGTTTCCTCACGTATAACATTAGAGGGACCGGGGACTCGGATAAAAGCAAGAAGGTTAGAGAGATACTAGGGAGGTACAACATTAATTTCGTAAACATTCAAGAAAAACTCAACTGAACAACACAAAGGACATCAACTTTTCGGACTTCTGTTGTAATGATAATTTTGATTCAGAGGCAGTTTGATCTAGAGGTAGGTCTGGAGGTATTTTCAGCTTATGGAACACGGAAATTTTTAAAAGATGTAGTTCCACGGTTAAAGCTAATTATATCATGATATCTAGGGAATGGTTTTGCATCGGCGAAGTTATTAACTTTGTTAACATCTATGCCCCCCAATAACCCATGCGAAAGAATGAATATCTAGGAAGAACGGTTGGAAATCAAAATGGCGACAAGCGGCATTTGGGTGTTCATGGGTGACTTTAACGACATAAGGGGGAAGGAGGACAAATTTTGCTCGTTTTATTACGAATCTAGCATGGCAGCATTTAATGCATTCATCAATGAAGCGGGTCAGGTAGAATAATATAGTAGGTCGTAGATTTACATATATAAGTAATGACGTGAAAAACTTGAGTAAATTTGACAGTTCCTAGTTTGTAAACAATTCGTGAATAAGTGGAGCCATGTTACTGTTTTGGCACTCCTAAGGTAGTACTCTTAGTTTCTTACCATAATCCGGTTATCCTACTTGGTGAAGTCATTGACTTCAGTCCATGCCCTTTTCGGTTTTATAACTCTTGGGTTTCGGTTATAGGTTGCAAAAAAGTGGTTGGAAAGGCATGGTCTGAAAATGTTGGTGTTGGCAATCGGGATGCGATACTCCATCGAAAACTGAAAAGGGTGAAAGAGGAATTAACAAAATGGAGAAGTCAAAAGTTAGATGTAGAAAACAATGATGAAAATGAGTTTAAAATTTTGAAAGAAGATTTGGAACTATAGGCAGAAAGAAGACAACTTACATCTCAGGTTCTCCTTAATTGGAAAAATATGTAAGCTGGGCTTCAAGAGACTGAAACCATTAAGAAGTGGGATATAAAACAAAAATCTAGGATCAAGTGGATATTGAAGGATGAAAACTCAAAATACTTTCACGCAATCATCAATGGAAACAAGAAAAAGTCTATAATAAATGGAACTATTTCAAACGGTGTGTGGACCCAATATCCTACAAAAATTATAAATTGTGTTCTTGAATTTTTTTCCAATAAATCCAATTGAATGTGATTTCATTGTTGAGGGAATTAAAAAGGTTGTTTGGTCGTATTCTTCTGATAAGGCACCGTAACCAGGCGGTTTTACATTCAAATTCCTAAAAGAATTTTGGGATACCATTCAAGTTGAAGTGATGAATGTATTAAAGCGCTTTGAGAGCACATGAGAAATAAGTAGAGGCTGCAATGCTTCTTTCATCTATTTGATTTCGAAAATCAAGGATGCCATCACTTTGAAAGAATACAGGCCTATAAGCTTAATTGGGTGTTTTTGTTAAAATTGTGTTAAAAATTATTGCATGTAAATTAATGGAAGTAATACATAAAGTAATAAGCGATGAACAGTCGGAATACATTCGAGGGAGGGATATTCTTGATGGCCCATTTAGAATTAACGAGGTATGCAACTGGGATAAAAAATAATAAAAAATCCATTATGTTTAAAGTTGATCTCGAGAAAGCTTTTGATTCCATGGATTGGAATTATCTTGACTCAACCCTATTGATATGCTTTCTTCTGGTGTCATGGTTTAAAGTGAACTACTCCAAAAGCAAGGTTTATGGTATTACGGTTGAAGATGTAGAGCTTTTGATATTGGCAAATTACTTGGGGTGTGAAGCAGCAAAATTCCCATTCATTTACCTCGGGTTACCAATTGGGGAAAATATGAATTTGGCAAAAATCTGGAATCCCATTATTGAGCGCTTGTAGGTCTCAATTCTTTAGATCTTCGCACGGTATCAATCAAATCAATCAAAAACACAAGGAGATTAATTCTTCAATGCACACTTTATATTGATAAAGTCGGGTACATAAGAACAATGGTTGCTTGAACTTGACAGAATTTCGCTATAATCACTAGAGCTCCAAAACAACCCCCCTAAAAGAGAGCACAAGACACATATATATACTCACGCCAAACCAGACCGAAAACAAGCCCATGGGCAGAAAACCAAGGCTGTCAGACCGAAAAACCAAGGGTCTTTCGGTCCCCAACCGAAAAACCACAAACAGCCCTTAAATTTGATATTTTCTATTTTAGACCTTTTAAAATGCAAAGATTAAACCATATAAATTTATCCTAACAACGCTTCAACGCTAAATTAAATTCTTGGAGGAAACACTCATTATCATTCGGGGGAAGACTTCACACTTGTTAATGTAGTGCTCGACAACATTCCACTATATTATCTCTCAGTCTTTAGAGCCCCAAAAAAGGTAATTGAAAGCTTGTAACACATTAGAGGATGTTTCTTATGGAAGGATTTACCTAATAAAAGAAGCATTAATTGGGTCGCATGGGATAAGGTTTCTACGCCTAAAGAGATGGGTGGGTTGGGCGTGGCATGTCTTAAAACATCCAACATAAGCCTTCTCGAGAAATGGTGGTGGAAATTAAAGAACGATGGATATTATCTATGGTCAAAAGTGATATACAACATTCACATGATTGCAGCTCACAATGAGTGTAAGCTCCCGAAAAGATTCTACAAGGGAATTTGGAAGAACGTACAAAAATTGAAGAAGAATTTTTGGATATTGGCATAAGTCTGAGAGACTGATTCTCGAGCACGGTTGTAAAAGGGGACAAAACTCGGTTCTGGAAGGACATATGGTTAGCAAATATCCATCTGAAAGATAAATATCCTAGGGTGTACAAGATAGAAAGTAACAAAAACTGTTTAGTTATGGACCGGGGTCATTGTATACAAGAACTCGAATATGGACCTAAATTGGCAGTGGAAAAAAGAGGAACTATCTAGAATGGAACGGGATTAGCGCTAGGAGTTGTCTAGAATGGAACGGGATGAGCACCAGAGCATCTTGGAAGTGATAAGAAAATTCACGTTTTCCACTCATGAAGACAAATGGATCTAGATCATTAAGAATAACGGCCTGTTCTCGGTGAAGTCATTAAGGAAAGTAGTTGAAATTTCTAAAAAAACAAATTCCAAAATTAATCAGCTGGAACTGAAGGATCCCTAACAGGATCAATTGTTTTTCTTAGATGCTTGCTCTGTGACAAAGATGATGAATCAGTTGATCATGTTTACATAAGATGTGAATATACTAGATGTACTTGGAACTGGATTCGAAAGAGGTGTGGTATTATGGGGGTAATCCAAATAACTTAACGAAATTATTAACTAAATCTAGTTCATGGTCCAGATCGAAGAAAGAATAAAAACTGTTCTTCGTCCTTATTCAAGCGAGGTCGATATGGAAATCCCAAAACGAACTGCTATTTCAAAAAAAAAAAGGCAAAACCCAATGGTTGGTGTGGATGAAATTTAACTCAATCTATTCAATTGGGTAAAATTCAGAGGAAAATTTCACTCCTTGGACAGGTATTCTTGGTGTTGTTCTGTGGGAGGATGTTTAAATTGTAAGACAAAGGGTGCACATTTGAGGGTCTCATATGTCTAGCTTCAGTTCTTCCTAATTCAGTCTTGTCAAGAGGGGGTGGGGGATGGGGGTGAATTGGGTTCCTTTGGTGTATACTATGGTGTTGTGCTTAGTAATTCAGGAAACTTAGTAATTCCTTTGTGAAAACCCGTAGCGTATGTCCAATAAAAACGATATTTTCTTTAACGTTAGTGTAGTCTTAAATCCATAAAACCCTTGTGTAAGTAAATCTATACTTATCTGTATCTTGATAAAATGTACTTTTAATTCCATAAAACCCGTATGTATAAGTAAAACCCTACTTATGTTTGTAACTTGATAAAATGTAGTTTTAATACCATAAAACTCATACGTATAAGTAAAACCATACTTATATTTGTAGCTTGATAAAATGTAGTTTTAATTCCATAAAACATGTATGTATAAGTAAAACCATACTTATATTTGGTATAAAGCAACATGTAGTTTTATATTTACATAAAACCATTTGAAGATATCTTTCCCAAAACTCAGGATATTCGTTGTTGTTCATGTGAGTAATTATAACCACGCTATGACCTAGTGGCCTGGCACGACGTTCTTCAGGCGTTGCAGTGTTAAGACATTTGTCACCCTTGACCCGTTGGTCGTAGTTGTAGCTGACAAGTGACAACCATAGGTGGGGATTGTCAGTCACATATAGATCTATATACAACCATCTCACTCATAAATGATTAAGGTTATAATCCAGGACTTAATGTGTACTTCTTTTAGTACCGTGAAGCAATGTCTCACATAACTACCTAACATGATGTTTTATCCTAGTTTGTACTTATATGAATTCCTTTGTAATTGTAATTATCAAAATGTATCCATGATAATTATAGCGTAAAATCTTACTTGTATATGTGTTGAAAAACTCCTTTGTATTTTTAATTATCAAAATTTACCCATGGTAATTATAGCGTAAAGCTTACTTGTATATGTATTGAAAAACTCCTTTGTATATGTAATTATCAAAAATTTCTATGATAATCATAGTGTGTAAATGTACTGAAAACTCATTTATGTTTCTAATTATCAATTGTCCATGATAAATATAGTATGTAATGTACTGAAAACTCCTTTACGTTCATAATTAGCAAATTGTCATTGATAATTATGGTTTGTAAATGTACTAAAAACTCTTTTACGTTTTTAATTATCAAACTATTAATGATAATTATGGTATGTAATAATTATATATTTATATAATTATCTTTTGTATTTTCGTTGTATCTTTGTCGTTCGTTCCATAAATTATACCCATTATAATTTATATAAATGTTTTCGTCATGTTAACGTATTTATGCCTAAGAGATGTTAAGTAGTTGAAATGTATAATTTCTTACATCTAAGGCACTAAATATAACTAACAAGATAAATGTATAGTTCATCAAACATGTCATGGCAAGTTGTTAGTTTTGGTCGTTTTATATAAGTGATGGCAACATTTTAGTTCTGTCATTTTGTCAAAATTATGGTAATCCTTCCAAATGGTCATTTTTTATACACTTTACTTTGGAAAAAGTCATTTTTGTGTTAAATACCAACTTTCTTGTAAAAAAGTCATTTCCCTAGCTTATTACGACGTTATAAGTCCAAATAGTCGTTATTACGTCAAAAATAACGTTTTTCTTATAAATGGTTATTTTTCGTGCGAAGATAATAACGACATATTTATTTAGACCATTTTAGTTACGTAAACCTTTGCATTTGATTTTTGTCCAACATTATACGACAAAAATGGTTTTTATGACTATTTTGGTAGAAATGTATTTTCATGTCTTTTATCAAAAGATCATATAATGTACCATGTTTATGACAAAGGTGTGTAAAAGTCTTGCATGTTAGTTTCTCAAACTAAATATGTATTTTAGTTTATTTTAACACATTTTTATGTCAAACACTTTTATAGTAAGATGACCAAACATATGAACAAGTCATATTTCAAGAACAAAACACATGAACACATCATATTTCAACAATAAAACACATGAATACATCATTTTTCAAGAACAAAACACATATTTTTTGGACTTGTATTCTCCCCCATAAAACACTTAAAAAGAGTAGAAAAGTGGGGTGTGAACTCACCCTCGAAGCAAATCTTGAGTTAAGAAGAAGAAAGGATCAAAGTTTGGCAACTTGGAAGTGGCTTGATCTTCAAGAGGATCTATAGTTCAAAATCAAGAGTGTGAATAGGAGAACCAAGGGTGATGGTAGAAATGATAATGCAAGCTTAGAATGAACATGAACTTACCAAGATCTTCTTGAAAAACACTTGGAAAAGCTTGGAATCACTTGGAAATTCTTGAAGATTTTTAGGGAATATGAGAAGTGAGTTTGAAGATGAAGTGAGGGTGGGGAATGGCCCTTCTTGGTAGAGATTACGAAGGAGTGGGAGGAGATGAGGTGACTTTGCATGGAGAAGTGGAAGATATGGAAATCTACTTTATGGATTTTTGTACAATTAATATAATTAAATATTAGATCTTGTATCTTATTGAAAATATGGGAGGTGGCCGGTTGTTTTTATAAAAAGCGGTAAAGCGTTTTGCGTATTTTTATAAGTTTTGGGAGATATAATTACTAATAAATATGTTAATCAATATTATGCATAAAAATATTAGTAAACCTCTATTTATATTGATTCTCAATTCGTTAGGCGTAGATATACGTGTTTAAGTGCGGTATTCTTCCGAATACGCGGTATTGACATTTTATCGGAAAAATAATCGGGCTATGAAATTAAATACTAGACAATATTACGCTTCATAATATGTGTTATGTTACTTCATATTTAGTGTTTAAGGCACCACGTAATGTATTTTAATGTTCAATTCCTGTGTACGTTTATTGTTCTCAGTGATTATACTGCTGTAACTTTTACATGCGAACTCCGTTTTCGATGTTCTATATGTCTATGGATTCGTGAGCACGAACACATCGTGTTATGAATATTATTAATACCAAAATAATATTTGTGTGATAATTGAATTTCTACGCTACTGTAATTTATTATCCGTATTTATGGCGTTCATCCGATAATTGATTTCAACTAGCGTAAGTAGTATTATAATATCCAATAATACAACGTAGCTTATGAAAATTACATTTCAACATGTTGACCTAATGTATGCTTCGGTTGACTTCAGTTGACTTTAGTTGACCAAATTTGACAGTTGTCACATCATCCCCCCATTAAAGAAATTTCGTCCCGAAATTTAGTTTTTAGATACTGGTTCCTAGGGATTCGGGAATAGCTGGGGATACTTCTGTTTAATGTGATCCTCGCGTTCCCAAGTAAACTCAGGTCCCCGCTTAGCATTCTAGCGGACCTTCACTATCAGAATGCGACTTTGTTTTGTTCTCTTAACTTCCCTATCCATGATCTCTACTGGCTCCTATATAAAGTCCAATCTTTCGTTGACTTCGATTTCGTCTAGAGGAATAACCAGGGTCTCATCAGATAGACACTTCTTGAGATTCGACACGTGAAAGGTGTTGTGTACTTTGTTTAACTCCCGGGATAACTGAATCTTGTAGGCTAGGGGACCAATTCTAGCTAGAATCTCGAAAGGTTCGATATACCTTGGGTTAAGCTTTCCCCTTTTGCCGAAACGTATCATTCCCTTCCAAGGGGAGACCTTTAACATGACTCGGTCACCCACTTGGAATTCCAGGGGCTTGCGTCTTTTGTCTGCATAGCTCTTCTGTCGATCACGAGATGCTTTCAATCGTTCCGGTATTTAGACGATATTTTCCGTTGTTCCCTGTATAATCTTTGGGTGGTGAGTGTGCTGTTTGTCACTTGACCTTTAGCTAGTTAGGTATCACCAACTTCGGCCCAACACAATGGTGATCTGCACTTGCGCCCGTATAGAGCTTTGAACGGCTCGACTTTGATGCTAGTGTGATAGCTGTTGCTGTAGGAGAATTCAATCAGTGGCAAGTGAACGTCCCATGCTTTGCCAAAATCTATCATGCAGACACGAAGCATGTCTTCCAATGTCTGGATGGTTTGTTCATTCTGGCCATCTGTTTGTAGATGGTAAGCTGTGCTTATATCAAGTATGGTTCCCTAGGCCTGTTGCAGCGATTACCAAAAGCGCGAAGTAAATCAGCTATCTCTATCCGAGATGATGGATATTGGCACACCGTGCAGTCTTACGATCTCTTTAAGTTAAATCCTTGTTAGCTTCCCCATCTTATTTGTCTCCTTGATTGGTAGGAAGTGTGCGGATGTCGTCAGTCTGTCTACAATTACCTAAATGGTGTCGAGTCAACCGGTTGTTTTGGGTAATTTTGTTATGAAATCCATGGTGATCCGCTCCCTCTTCCACTAAGGTATCTCTGGTTGTTGCAACAAACCCGAGGGCTTCTACCTTAACCTTTGCAGAGGTCAAGCAATTGCTTACGAAGGTAGCAATCTTGGCTTTCATGTTCGGCCACCAATACAACTTTTTCAAGTCTAAGTACATCTTGTCTGACCCAGGATAAACAAAATACTTTGTCTTGTGAGCCTCTTCCAGGACCAACTCCCTGAATCCTCCGAACTTTGGTGTCCAGATTCGATCCATGAAGTATCATGTCTCGTCCTCCCTGGGTTCGAAATTCTTGTCCATTCACCATAGGGCTTCACTTATGACGTTTTCTGGTTTCAGGGCCTCAAGCTGAGCATCCATAATTTAAGTGGGAAGGTGTGAGTGTATGGTCATTGTTAACGATTTTACTTAACGTCCCGAGTATTCTTTTCGGCTCAAGGCATCTGCTACTACGTTTGCCTTGCCCGGGTAGTAACGAATATCACATTCGTAATCGTTCAACAACTCGACCCATTTCCGTTGCCTCCTGTTGAGTTCTTTCTAGTTGAGGATATGTCGGAGACACTTGTGATCTATGAAAACTGTACACTTTGTTATGTACAGGTAATGCCTCCATATTTTTAGTGCAAATACCGCAGCTCCCAGCTCAAGGTCGTGAGTGGTGTAATTGACCTCGTGGGTCTTGATCTGTCTAAAAGCATATGCAATGACTTTCCCTCTCTGCATAAGCATGCATCCCAAGCCTTGTTTCGATGCGTCACAATACACAACGAAATCTTCCATGCCTTCTGGGAGAGATAGGATTGGTGCACTACACAACATTTGTTTTAGTGTCTGAAAGGCAATTTCTTGTTTGTCTTCCCAGTCAAAACTAACACCCTTCTATGTTAATGTTGTAAGAGGTTTTGCTATTTTGGAGAAGTTCTTGATGAATCTTCGGTAGTAACCAGCGAGACCCAAACTTTGGCGTATCTTCGTTAGAGTTTTTGGTGCCTCCCAGTTTTCTATTGCCTTGATCTTGGATGGATTGACATGAATTCCTTCTTGGCTAACCACGTGGCCCAAGAAGTCTACTTTTCGTATCCAGAATTCGCATTTTGAGAATTTAGCATACAACTTCTCTTTTCTTAGTAGTTCCAAGATCAATTGTAAGTGTTGACCGTGTTCTTCCTCATTTCGTGAAGATATCAATATGTCATCGATAAATACGATCACGAACTTGTATAGAAACGGTCTACATACGTGGTTCATAAGGTCCATGAACACCGCTGGAGGATTGGTCAACCCGAAAGGCATCACGACAAATTCGTAGTGACCATACTGGGTCCTAAAGGCTGTCTTTGGAACGTCTTCCTCCTGAACTCTAAGTTGATGGTACCCAGATCTCAAATCGATCTTTGAAAAGTAGATGGATCCCTGTAGCTGATGGAACAGGTCATCGATTCTGGGAAGTGGGTATCTGTTCTTGATAGTCAACTTGTTCAGTTCTCTATAGTCAACACATATTCTAAAGGATCATCCTTATTTTTCACGAATAAAACCGGTGCTCCCCAAGGCAAGAAGCTTGGTCTAATGAATCCCTTTTCTAGTATAGTTGACTAGATAACTCCTGCATCTCTGCTGGGGCCAGTCTGTATGGAGACTTTGCTACAAGGTCGCTCCCGTGATCAAGTCGATTCTAAACTCGACCTGTTGTGTTGGTGGTATTCCCGGAAGGTCTTCTGGAAACACATTAGGAAGGTCATAGACTTCTAGTATGTCCGCGATTTCCTTCACTTCCTTCTTCTTGCCAACGACGTGGGCTAAGAAACATAGGAACCCCACCCACCCTACTACTCTACTATGATGGAATTTCCTCCAGTGCTGATGAGTTGCTTCGCAAATACACCGCCATATACAATGTAGAATTAAATAGGCATTCAAATAAAAGGTCCTACCCTAAGGCAACAAATAAACAAGGAACACGCAATAAGGCCAAATCAAGCATTTTCAGACTATTCAGTTTCTGACTGTATACAACTTTAATGGCACTCATACACGAGACGTTTCGGAGGTCTTTTCCCGGTTTATCCCCATGATGAGGGTTTCGTTATTTGGTAAGTTGAGTCGTATCGCTTTCTCATGGCACATGATATCGGTGTAGTGAGGGTCTAACCAATCCATGCCAACGGTCACCACGGTAAGGTCCTGAATTGCTTCTCTTGTTCCCAGGGCCACAATCCTTCCTTGACCTCCCCCGCCGGGACTTTTTGCTTTCAGTCAATATCTCTCTTGAAGTGCCCGGTTTTGCCATACCCAAAACAAGCGCGACTCATGACCGAGTTGGACGGTTGATTGGTTCCCTGTGCTAGAATCTTACAGAAACAGGCTGTACGTCCCTTTTGTTTGCAGTTATAGCAGGACATCTCTCTACAGGCACTATTATGATAATAATGGCATTTATCGCACTTTGGGAGATTCCCGGAATACTGTTTCGGTAAATTTCCTAAAGGTACATACTAAGGATAAGCAGTGAAGTTTTGTTATGTCTCAAATGTAAAGACTATTCAGGTGCCGTCTACAAAACAAATTATGAAATGATCGAGGATTTCTGGAGCTACAATTACTGTTGCGGGTACTCTCACCATAATAGAACCATATTCGAAGAATATGTTTAGGGAGTCACTGTCTCTAATGAAGACGATGAAAGTTCATGATAAATTAAACCACATGATCTAGGTGATGTTAGAAGGGTTTAGAATCATAAGTAACTTCACTGTTATTAAAATGCGTCATAACTCCAAGTGAATGAAGATACTCATGTGGTAACCAAACGAAGTAGTAATAGAATGAAGAAGTTCATTATGATAAATCGTTAATGATGGAAAATGGAATGCTACCTTAAAGAAAGGTGTGAAAGTATTGATCATTGAAAATGGGTACCTTCTCAATTTAGTGATTCTAGGAAAACAAACCATTGGAGGATAAAGAATCATAACATTTAAAACTTTCTCTCCTCAAAATAGAGGACATGACATATTGTTTATACAACATTTCATGGTGAATGTAGTTCCGTACCTTCTAAAGAGTCAGCGGTTAAGCTATAGGTTTGACGTGTGGCATAAGGGGATGTAATCCTTGATAACAATAAGAATGTCCATAATGCTAGAAGGACTCAAACGAATGTATGAAACGATAAGGATCGAAGGAGAACTCCAAGTTATAGGAAATTTCCACGTGTTGACGAAGTGCGAAGTTGAACCGGGAATGAAAAGCGTAAGGTTGAAGATTGTTCCAGAAACATGTGAATAATTTGGAAAGTGTAAGATGATGGTACACTTGAGAATATCACTTGTGTTTCTAAGGGCGTTGAACTAAAACTTAGAAATTCTTGACATAAAGGGAAACGGTTTGTGCATTGAATTACGATATATGAGTAAAGATGGTCGGGTATGAATCCCCAAAGAGAAGGTTTAGAATCAAGAGATATCCTAGTTTAAGTCTTAAGCTCAAGATGGAAACAATCCTAAGGCTAAAACCGTAGCGCAAAAGGAAAGTCTCACGTATCGGTCAACTATGAGTTAAACTTCTATGTCTCCCCGCGAGTCATATCGGGAGTACTCACCAATGTTTTTCAAGTCGTGATTACTCATGGCGACTCAACTGTCCCTTAACGCGTAGATTTTGTTGTCACCCTTGCCGGCATCGGAAGCCTTTTCTTAGTCGTAATTCAGGTACGCAGACGATAAAGAGGTATTGCGATAATGTTGATACTAGTGTCGACTTAGGATTGTCAATAGTGGCTCTTAATAATACTAATACTATCAAAGTATTTATGTTAAACATTGACGTGGTTACTAATTACTATATGATTTCCGACTTTTTACTTCGTTACCCATTATGCTCACACATAGTTATATGTCGGTCAAACCCTAGTCAAACGTAGTTGATCAAGCTACATCTTCCAATGATTTGATAACATATTATACCAAGTCTAATCATAGCATTCAACTTAACCTCTAATGTTCTTGGATTGTTGTATTGTGATACTATCTTTGTTTGTATGTGTATACTTTTATATGAATACTATTATATTCTAAAAGTATTATCGTATGTTATAATTTTTAGCCAGAGGTATAAGTCCCCATATCTATAGTTGTATTTCTTACATGAAAGACTATACTTAGTTCGCTATAGACAATTGCTCTGATACCAATATGTCACACCCCAAAACCATGATGGCGGAATCGTCGGAGGGTGGAACGTCACACAGTATCACAACCATTGCATACATTGAAACATAAGTAGATAAACAACCATCGTACATTATAATTGGAAAGTTACATTGTTCAAACGTTATTGTTTCAACCCAATTACAGTATTATAACAAAATAAACCAAAGAGACGTCTTTGCGTCCCATCCCAAAAGGTTAGTCGTACCTGACTAATTGTTACCTGAGAATACAAGTAATTTTGAAAGTGTCAACATTACGTTGGTGAGTTCATAAGATTTTTGTAATGAGAAACTTAGTAATTCCTTTGTGAAAAACCGTAGCATATGTACCAAGAAAAACAATATTTTCTTTAACGTTAGTGTAGTCTTAGATCCATAAAACCCTTGTGTAAGTAAATCCATACTTATTTGTATCTTGATAAAATGTAGTTTTAATTCCATAAAGCCTGTATGTATAAGTAAAACCTTACTTATGTTTGTAACTTAATAAAATGTAGTTTTAATACCATAAAACTCATACGTATAAGTAAAACCGTACTTATATTTGTATCTTGATAAAATGTAGTTTTAATTCCACAAAACCCGTATGTATAAGTAAAACCATACTTATATTTTCTATAAAGAAACACGTAGTTTTATATTTACATAAAACCATTTGAATATATTTTTCCCCAAACTCAGGATATTCGTTGTTGTTCATGTGAGTTATTATAACCTTGCTATGACCTAGTGGCCTGACACGACATTCTTCAGGCGTCGCAGTGTTAACAACCATAGGTGGGGATTGTCGGTCCCATATAGATTTATATACAACTATCTCACTCCCATGAATGATTAAGGTTATAATCCAGGACTTAATGTGTACTTCTTTTAGTACCGTGAAGCAATGTCTCACATAACTACCCAACGTGATGTTTTATCCTAGTTTGTACTGAAATGAATTCCTTTGTAATTGTAATTATCAAAATGTATCCATGATAATTATAGCGTAAAGCCTTACTTGTATATGTGTTGAAAAACTCCTTTGTATTTGTAATTATCAAAATTTACCCATGATAATTATAGCGTAAAGCTTACTTTTATATGTATTGAAAAACTCCTTTGTATTTGTTATTATCAAAATGTCTATGATAATTATAGTGTGTAAATGTACTGAAAACTCCTTTACGTTTGTAATTATCAATTGTCCATGATAAATATAGTATGTAATGTACTGAAAACTCATTTACGTTCGTAATTATCAAATTGTCAATGATAATTATGGTATGTAATTGTACTGAAAACTCCTTTACGTTTGTGATTATCAAATTGTTCATGATAATTATGGTATGTAATAATTATATATTTATATAATTATCTTTTGTATTTTTGTCGTATCTTTGTCGTTCTTTCCATAAATTATACTCATTATAATTTATATAAATGTTTTCATCATGTTAACGTATTTATGCCTAAGAGATGTTAAGTAGTTGAAATGTATAATTTCTTACATCTAAGGCACTAAACATAACTAACAAGTTAAATTTATAGGTTATCAAACATGTGATGACAAGTTGTTAGTTTTGGTCATTTTACATAAGTGATGTCAACATTTTAGTTCTGTCATTTTGTCAAAATTATGGTAATCCTTACAAATGGTCATTTTTCATATACTATACTTTGGAAATAATCATTTTTGTGTTAAATACCAACTTCAATGTAAAAAAGTCATTTCCGTAGCTTATTACGACGTTATAAGTCCAAATAGTTGTTATTACGTCAAAAATAACGTTTTTCTTATAAATGGTTATTTTTCATGCGAAGATAATAACGACATATTTATTTAGACCATTTAGTTACATAAACCTTTGCATTTGATTTTTGTCCAACATTATATGACAAAAATGGTTTTTATGACTATTTTGGTAGATATGTATTTTCATGTCTTTTATCAAAAGATCATATAATGTGCCATGTTTATGACCATTTCACCAACAAGTAAAACGTGAAGTTTTGTTGGTGACAAAGGTGTGTAAAAGTCTTGCATGTTAGTTTCTCAAACTAAATATGTATTTTAGTTTATTTTAACACATTTTTATGCCAGACACTTTTATAGTAAGATGACCAAAGTCCAAACATATGAACAAGTCATATTTCAAGAACAAAACACATGAACACATCATATTTCAAGAACAAAACACATATTTTTAAGACTTGTATTCTCCCCCATAAAACACTTAAAAAGAGTAGAAAAGTGGGGTATGAACTCATCCTCGAAGCAAATCTTGAGTTAAGAAGAAGAAAGGATCAAAGTTTGGCAACTTGGAAGTGGCTTGATCTTCAAGAGGATCTATAGTTCAATATCAAGAGTGTGAATAGGAGAACAACCAAGGGTGATGGTAGAAATGATAATACAAGCTTAGAATGAACATGAACTTACCAAGATCTTCTTGAAAAACACTGGAAAAGCTTGGAATCACTTGGAAATTCTTGAAGATTTTTGAGAGAATATGAGAAGTGAGTTTGAAGATGAAGTGAGGGTGGGGAATAGCCCTTCTTGGTAGAGATTATGAAGGAGGGGGAGGAGATGAGGTGACTTTGCATGGAGAACTGGAAGATATGGCAATCTACTTTATGGATTTTTTGTACAATTAGTATAATTAAGTATTAGATCTTGTATCTTATAGAAAAGATGGGGAGGTGGCTCTAGGGTGGCTTGGAGGCTTCATGGTCAGCCAAAGAGAGGGGGGTGGGTTACTAGCCTTTTATAAAATATAAACATGTGTTATATAAATATGGGTGTTTTTATAAAAGGCGGTAAAACGTTTTGCGTATTTTTATAAGTTTTGGGAGATATAATTACTAATAAATATGTTAATCAATATTATGCATAGAAATATTAGTAAACCTCTATTTAGATTGATTGCCAATTCATTAGGCGTAGATATACGCGTTTAAGCGCGATATTCTTCCGAATACGCGGGGGAAAAATAATTGGGCTATGAAATTAAATAGTAGACCATATTACGTTTCATAATATGTGTTTCGTTACTTATATTTAGTGTTTAAGGCACCATGTAATGTATTTTAATGTTCAATTCATGTGTACGTTTATTGTTCTCAATGATTATACTACTGTAACTTTTACATGCGAACTCCGTTTTCGACGTTCTATATGTCTATGGATTCGTGAGCGCGAACACATCGTGTTATGAATATTATTAATACCAAAATAATATTTGTGTGATTATCAAATTTCTACGCTACTGTAATTTATTACCCGAATTTATAGCGTTCATCTGATCATTGATTTCAACTAGCGTAAGTAGTATTATAATATCCAATAATACAACGTAGGTTATAAAAATTACATTTCAACATGTTGACCTAATGTATGCTTCGGTTGACTTCACTTGACTTTTGTTAAACAAATTTGACAATTGTCACAGCATGGTTGACTGCAAGGTTAATAGTTAGAATTTGATGGAGTTTAGAGCGTCAGTCGTTGGTTTTGGCACGATCTGCTGGGTTTGAATCCTCTCATATAAATCTCAATGTAGATCAACATGGTGATCCGCTTCTTGAAAAGCCTGGGCAGAGTTTGGACGAATTTACCCCTTATTTGATGTCCCTCATATAAATCTCAGTGTAAGGCAATTTTGTGATGCGCTTCTTGATAACTTTTTTACATTTAATGTAAGCACTTATTCACCATTTCAATTATATTAAATTTTGAAAATTTTGTTTTAAAGATACTAAATGTTCATTCTTTTTTATTTAACTTTTTTCGTTTAGTTAACTCTTAGAATAAATAAATAAATTAGATTTATTTACATAAAAAATCATTACTAAATAAAACCATGATCTTGCATGCCTTTCTAAATGTGAGACATTTGCCCACGTATATTTCAAATACAATTTGTAATTGAATCGAGTGATCTGATGTGGTTGCTCACAAGTCGACACTAGATTAGAAATATTTTTGTTGATCAGTTAGTGTATCCTACATTGATGCCATATGGTTTTATAAGTGTGAATATATGTTGTAGTCTCTTCTTTCTCCACAAGAGCTCTTTTGGAGACACAACCTTTGGCTCCACATATATCTTACATGGTATCAGAGCTAGTGTCTTGCACCCCCGTCGCCTAACATATCAGTGTTTATCCTCATCAAGCCTCCGTCTCTGAGGGGAGTGTTAGTGTATGTAACATTGGTGCTACACAGTCTTATAAGTGTGAATATATATTGGAGTCTCCCCTTTCTCCACAAAGATTCTTTTGGAGAGACAATCTTAGGCTCCACATATATCTTACAATTGTATCTTTAACTTTTCTTTTCACCGGTTCCTTTGGTGTATACTATGGTGTCGTGCTTCTCCCAACAGGAAATTTAATTCTCTTGGTGTGAGTTTTTTTCTATCACGGGGTAGAACATCAGTTAGGATCCTCTGTTGCAAGATTAGTACTTCTTTCTGTTGTGAGTTTGTGTGCTTTTTCTTTGTGTTTGAGTTCCATATAGGGGAGGGGTATGGGTAATTGTTGGCGGGTGTGAGTTTGGGTTTATTCTTTGATTCCTCAGTAGTAGTAGTTGCTTGGGGATTTCCAAATAATCGGTGTTGTTTCACTTTTCTCTTAGGAGGAGGCTGGTTGACTACAAGGTTTACAGTCAGAATTTGATGGAGTTTAGAGCTTTAATCATTGGTTTTGGCACGATCTGCTGGGGTTTGAAGCCCCTCATATAAATCTCAATATATATCAACATGGTGATGCGCTTCTTGAAAAGCCTGGGTGGAGTTTGGACGAATTTACCCCTCATTTGATGTCCCTCACAAGTCGACACTAGATTAGAAATATTTTTGTTGATCAGTTGGTGTATCCTATATTGATGTCATACGGTTTTATAAGTGTGAATATATGTTGTAGTCTCTCCTTTTTCCACAAGAGCTCTTTTGGAGACACAATCTTGGGTTCCACATATATGTTACATGGTATCAGAGCCAGTGTCTTGCACCCCCGTGACCTAACATATCTGTGTTTATCCTCATCGAGTCTCCGTCTCTGAGGAGAGTGTTAGTGTATCTCACATTGGTGCGACACGGTCTTATAAGTGTGAATATATATTGGAGGTCTCCCATTTCTCCACAAATGCTCTTTTAGAGAGACAATCTTAGGTTCCACATATATTTTACAACTGTATCTTTAACTTTTCTTTTCACTACTTTTCATTTAAAATGTGTTTTATGGATAACCGTAGACCTTGATTTCTTTAAAAAAAATTATTTATATCTATATCATAATATCACAACTTGGAGTTGTTTTGTTTGCTATTTGATCTTTAAAATGTTGAATTATTATTGTGTAATATGGTGTTTGACTCATGATTCTTTTCATTAGACACCTAAGAATTATCTTTCCTTGGTAACCTTGCATGTTTTAGGATTTTAATACTTCTTGTGTAATAAGATTGAGGTTAGGTACAGAGGGGGTGTTACGTATGACCGCACAATGTCTGTGTCGTCTAGGGGCCCGAAATTTATTTACGTTCTGGTGTACGAAAAAATTTGTCGGTAATCCATCGTTAATTTATGGTGAATTAGTGACAAAATATTTCCATAACCAAAAAAGACTTGTCAACTAACTTATCCTTTACTAATCCTTTGCAAAATTCCGTCGCTAATACCTCACGAAAATCCGTGTCCCTTGCAAATTACATCGGCCATTTTTAACTATTCGCACGAGACATTCAAACTCAACGTACCGGCCTGATAAGATTCCTCCATTTAATTGTCATTTTTTGCGTGACATATTTAGAATTTTAAAAACTTTTGTGTAATAATATGTCAAGACAAATCTAAATACTGAAATCGAGAGGCCCAAAATTTCAACATGTATTCTTGATGCTTGTACATCTAATTATGGTGTTGCAACTCAATGGTGCAAACGTCCAGCAAAGAATAAAATGAAGCGGAAGCTATCATGACATACTCGACTTTAGACTCTAGTTCTCCTTTTAAATCAAACAATGATTTTGAGCTTGTGTTGTCGAGTGTAGTTGAACATCAACTAGCAATCTCACTTCCCATTTATGGCATAAAATCAAAGCCACATACAAAATCATGGCTAACGACCTTCGATTTTCTTTGTTAGGCATATATGAATGCTTGAAGCTCCCTAACTTGTTTGGTAAGCATACACACGTGTGATGTTTTTATATAAATAGTTGAAAATGATTTATAACCACTTTTTACCATAATTTCTTATATGTTTATCTATATTTATTTTGCTAGGTACATAAGAATGTTGGAAAATAAATAGCTAAAAAAGTTTCCTCATTATTGCGACAACATTTGTCTTGTAACATGTCAATGGATTACGGGATATACATGTTGATCCTCAACTAAACAATCTTATATATGCTCCTTCTAGAGAAATTAAGTATACATTGAAAGGAAAAATAAGCAACAATTAGGATCCTTTTATGAACAATTTAAAAGATTTAACAGAATTAATTTGTTTTAAGATGAAACAAAAACCTTCAATTTTTTTGAATTAAAATAGATAAAGAGGAATTTCTAGTAGGCTTCTTGTCGAGACGAAAAAAGTTGTTGGGTTGTTTGTGAGTGTAACAATGTTATATGTTGGGATATAACAAAACGAGTTAAGCACTTCAAACAAATCGATATTTGATTTCGGTGACACGAGCGGAATAAAATTACCGAAATAAACGGTAAACAAAAATGTAAAATCGAAACACAATATTTAACGTGGTTCGGTCACGGGATCACGACCTACGTCCACGGGCGAACGAGAGAGAGAGCTTTATTAACACCAAGAAAACACTACAATCATACAAGGCTAAACTGCACTTGTAGTCTGACCACTCACAATAAAATATCACTCGCACTTTTGGCTGCCAAACTGGACTCTGCACAAAAGGCTATCTCACAAAATCGTGATATATCTATCTATGTGTTTGTGTTTCTTTGTATTTGTGTTTGTGTGGTGCATTGGTTTGCTTCTCAAAGCCTTGTATTTATAGGCATGGGAGCTAATGTGAAATGAAATTTGTGAAATCAAAAGAAGAGGCTATGGTTGGCAAGTGAGAACATGTTTTTGTTTCCCACATGTGTGTTTCCCCACATTTTTGACTAAATTTTCACACTGCAAGCCTCCATATTCTAACAATCTCCCACTTGGAGGCTTGAACAACTTTCTCTGCCATCCAATTCTTGCAATGGTTTTCCAATCTCTCTCGTTCCTGCCATCCCCCCTTTTCAATCTTCTGAAAGGCCAGTTGAAGTCATGCAAAACTTCAACTTGTCTGTGGTAACCACCTTGGTGAACATATCTGCTGGATTCTTCGTTCCAAGGATTTTCTTCAGATTCAGAGTTCCATCATTGATTAATTCTCGAATGAAATGGTACCTCATCTGAATGTGTTTCGTTCTACTGTGAAACACCGGATTCTTTGCCAGGTGAACTGCACTCTGGTTGTCACAATGCAGTACACAATCCTCCTGTTGCATTCCAAGTTCTGATAGGAAGTTCTTCAACCATATAAGCTCCTTGGCTGCTTCTGCAATAGCCATGTACTCTGCTTCTCTGGTTGAAAGAGCAACACTCTTCTGTAACTTGGACATCCAACTGATTGCCGTACCTCCGATTGTGAACACATAACCTGTTGTGCTCATACCCGAATCCACACATCCACCCAAATCTGCATCGACAAACCCTTCTAAGACTACCCCCTTTCTTCTGAAACATAGGGCAATCTCAACTGTTCCTTTCAAGTAGCGTAACAGCTACTTTACTCCTTCCCAATGCTCTTTTCCTGGATTTGACATAAACCTGCTTACTACTCCTACTGCATGAGCAATATCTGGTCTTGTGCATACCATTTCATACATCAAACTACCAACTGCAGATGCATAAGGAACTTTAGCCATCTGTTCTCTGTCTTCTTCCGTCTTTGGGGATTGCTTCTTTAAGAGTTTTAACTGACTTCCCAAAGGTGTACTTCTGGCCTTGGCATCTGCCATGCTGAACTTTTCTAAAACTTTCTTGATGTACTTTGTTTGCGAAAGTTTTAATGTACCGGTAACTCTGTTCCTGGCTATGCTCATGCCCAATATCTGCTTAGCAGCCCCTAGGTCCTTCATCTCGAACTCTCTGGACAACTGCTTCTTAAGCTTGTTGATCTCCTGCATGTCGGATCCAGCTATCAACATGTCATCAACATACAATAACATGATGATGTAAGAGGAGCTGAATTTCTTCAAGTAACAGCAGTGATCCATCTCACATCTGCGATACCCACTCCTTTGCATGAAGCTATCAAACTTCAAGTACCACTGTCTTGGAGCCTGCTTCAATCCATACAGACTTTTCTTCAGTTTACACACCAGATTTTCCTTACCGACTGTAGGAAAACCTTCTGGTTGTACCATGTAGATGTCTTCTTCCATGTCGCCATGGAGAAAAGCTGTTTTCACATCTAGCTGTTCTAGATGGAGATCTTCAGAGGCTACAATACCCAAGACCATTCTGATTGTAGTCATCTTCACAACTGGAGAGAAGATCTCATTATAATCGACCCCTCTTTTCTGTTGGAACCCCTTGACCACTAATCGTGCCTTGTATCTTTTACTGCCATCAATCTCATCCTTTACCCGAAACACCCACTTGTTCTGCAGTGCTTTCTTCCCTGTTGGGAGCTTGACTAAGGACCAAGTATGGTTCTTGTCAAGTGAGCTCAATTCGTCTTCCATAGCCTTCTTCCACTGTATGGAATCTTTCATCCTTAAGGCCTCTGGATAAGACTCAGGTTCACCATTCTCTGTCAGCAATAAGTAATTTGTTGAAGGAGAATACCTGACTGGAGGTCTTCGTACTCTAATGGATCTACGAACAGTAGGAGTTGAGGTCTCTGCATCATCTGCAACCCCATCTTCAGAACTACTGTCATCTGTGCTCCCACTATCTCCATATACATCAGAGCTCCCACTGCTTCCTGAACTTTCACCTATCTCTGGAGTACTGATAGGTTTCACAACGTCATCTTCAGAGATCTCTTCAAACTCAACTTGATTTTCTGCTTTCTCTGGTTGTTTGTTTCTGCCTAAGCTCTCTGCAAGTTCATCTTTATATAGGACGTTCTCGTTGAACACCACATCCCGGCTTCTGATAACCCTTTTATTTTGGTTATCCCAGAAGCGGTACCCCATGTCGTCCAACCCATAGCCTATAAAAGTGCATTTCCTTGCTTTTGCCTCTAACTTGTCTCTCTCCGAGTCTTTAACTTTGACATAAGAGACACAACCGAAAACCTTCAAGTGTTTGAGAGAAATATCACGACCTTGCCATTCCTCTTCTGGAATCTTGAACCCTATGGGGACTGAGGGTCCTCTGTTGATTAAATATGCCGCTGTGTTGACCGCATCTGCCCAGAACATCTTGGGTAAACCTGCATGCAGTCTCATGCTCTTAGCCCTTTCGTTCAATGTACGGTTCATTCTCTCAGCTACTCCATTTTGCTGAGGTGTCTCTGGAACCGTCTTCTGCATTCTGATTCCCTGGTCAGCACAGTAATCAACAAATTCTTTACTACTGTATTCGCCCCCATTATCTGATCTGAAACACTTGATCTTCAAGTCTGTTTCATTTTCTACAGTAGCTTTCCATTTCTTGAAAGTGCTGAAAACTTCAGACTTATGCTTCAAGAAATAAACCCAAACCTTCCTTGTGCAATCGTCTATGAACGTGACATAGTATCGGGATCCTCCCACTGAAGAAACTGAAGTGGGACCGTAGACATCTGAATGAACTAGCTCCA
The DNA here is from genome assembly GCA_023525715.1 of Cichorium intybus. Lineage (NCBI taxonomy): Eukaryota > Viridiplantae > Streptophyta > Magnoliopsida > Asterales > Asteraceae > Cichorium > Cichorium intybus. The sequence continues at coordinate 78,012,903 of CM042013.1, forward strand.
GCTTCACAGACTTGGGCTGATGACCCACCTTCTTGAAAGTGACTTTCTTCTGTTTGCCAAGAACACATGGCTCACAGAAATCGACTTTCACAGTCTTTAGCTCTGGTATTCTTCCTTTGGAGGCTAGCATCTTCATTCCCTTCTCACTCATATGCCCAAGTCTTTGGTGCCATAGAGTGGATGCCCCAACTTCTTCAACAGCGTGTGCTTCGGCATCAGAAACTTCCACCATATAAAGTGTACCCCGCTTCTGTCCTCTAGCAACAACTAAATTCCCCTTTGTCACCTTCCACTGATGATCACTAAATGTAACATGGTGACCTTCATCATCAAGCTGCCCCACGGATATTAACATCCTCTTCAAGTCAGGAATGAACTTGACATTCTTCAAAGTCCAATCTGTACCTAAAGTTGTCTTGAGGACCACATCCCCAACACCTGTAATATCCAGGCTCTTGTTGTCTGCTAGTCTGACCTTTCCTTTGTACTGCCGGAAATTCTGCATTACTTCTCTGGAATGACTAGCATGGAACGACGCACCAGAATCCATGATCCAGGATTCTGTTGAGTTTTCAACACAGCAAATGAGTGCATCATCTTCAGAATCTACTGCCATATTGACTTCCTTCTTGCCTTTGTCTGCCGAAGGCTTTGGGCACCGATTTCTAAAGTGACCTTTCTCCTTGCAGTTCCAACAGGTAATATCCGACCTGTTCTTTGACTGACCTCTCTTTCTCGACTTTGATCTTCCTCTACCACCGCCTCCTCTGTTGGACTTCCTTCCCCTATCTTCAGCGCTTAGAAGACTACTGGAAGATTCCCCGATACTCCATCTGCGCACATCCTCACTAAGGATTAAATTTCGAATGCTTTCGAACGTCAGCTTAGCACCTCCGACTGAACTGCTGACTGCTGTGACCGTACCGGACCAACTTTCAGGCAGAGATGATAGTAGCAGCAATGCCTGAACTTCATCTTCAAATTTAATATCAACCGATATTAACCTCGACAATATTGAATTGAATTCATTTATATGATCAGTTGCTGAACTACCCTCCAGCATCTTCAAATTTACCAACTGTCTGATCAGAAAAACTTTATTCGATGCCGAGGGTTTCTCGTACATGTCAGATAGCGCCTTGATCAACCCATGAGTTGTCTTCACATTGACAATGTTGTAAGCAACGTTCTTTGCCAATGACAACCTCACCACACCAAGAGCCTGCCGGTCTAACAATTCCCAATCCTCCGGCCTCATGTGAAAAGGCTTCTCTTCAGACAGAGGTTCATGTAACCCTTTTTGGTAGAGATAGTCTTCGATTTACATTTTCCAGAAACCGAAATCGTGACCATCGAATTTGTCGATCTTAACTCTCCCATCTTCAGCCATAGCTCAAAAAAAAATTTTATAAGGCCAATCGAAACCTCGTTTCTGATGTGGAAGATCAGACTAAGCTGCAACCACAGAGCATACGCGAGATACGACTTCCTTTAAACCCGGAGCTCTGATACCAGTTTGTTGGGATATAACAAAACGAGTTAAGCACTTCAAACAAATCGATATTTGATTTCGGTGACACGAGCGGAATAAAATTACCGAAATAAACGGTAAACAAAAATGTAAAATCGAAACACAATATTTAACGTGGTTCGGTCACGGGATCACGACCTACGTCCACGGGCGAACGAGAGAGAGAGCTTTATTAACACCAAGAAAACACTACAATCATACAAGGCTAAACTGCACTTGTAGTCTGACCACTCACAAGAAAATATCACTCGCACTTTTGGCTGCCAAACTGGACTCTGCACAAAAGGCTATCTCACAAAATCGTGATATATCTATCTATGTGTTTGTGTTTCTCTGTATTTGTGTTTGTGTGGTGCATTGGTTTGCTTCTCAAAGCCTTGTATTTATAGGCATGGGAGCTAATGTGAAATGAAATTTGTGAAATCAAAAGAAGAGGCTATGGTTGGCAAGTGAGAACATGTTTTTGTTTCCCACATGTGTGTTTCCCCACATTTTTGACTAAATTTTCACACTCCAAGCCTCCATATTCTAACAATATACTTATGCATTTATAAAACATCGAGTTGATAGTCATCTTCTATATAGTTGATGATGAAAGACAAATTTGGACCAGTAATGAAGGTACTACATGATGATGCTCGACTTTATGTACATGTAATATTGGCGATTTTGCATACTTTAATTTATGAATATTATTATATCATAAGTGATCGCTATTTTTATCTTCTATAGGACATTTTGTTAAATTATGTATGAAATAAAAATTTTAATGTCTTGCTATAAAGACATTCATCTTTATACAACTTATTTATAATTAGTTGATTTCATTTCATTCCTTTCATTTTTTCCAACCTACACTAATTATATTCGAATAGATTAGTCAAACATGCCAACAAATAATAACGAAGAACTTAACTTTGTGTATTCCATTACATTCCATCCAACCAAATGAAATGTAAAATTTTATAAAAAAGTTACCACAAAAACTAATTACAAAAGCCCGCAAAAGTTATTTGGATACTGTAAAATTTTAATCTCCTACTATGTGCCTATCCGATAACAAATACATCATATAATCCATAGACTTCCTTTGATGCATCAAATACAATTGATGATGGACCTCACTATTTATGTACCCCATACCCGATACCCCCACCCTACCCTATGATATCTCTATTGATTTTCAATTTGAAGTGTGGGGTGTTTGAGCCATCAATGACATGTGTCTTATCTACATGTGGTCGTTTTTGTAGTCATAAGATAGCCTCCCGTTTGGTATTACCATGGAAAAGGTGTCTGTGAATATCGCATGTTTGGAGACCACCTACTGCTTCTGTTTGTGACAATGTTAGTGCCAGTAACGGTTGTAAAATTGATTGGCTATTTGTTTCTCTATCTTTCTCACTCTTCATTTCTTCCAACAAAGCTTCTCCCGTGTCTATACCTGTTTATAACATTGTTATAATTACGTAGAATTTTCGAAGTATAATGTTGTAAGAGGAAAAAATGAAAGTATGTTCCTATAAAAAAACCAACTTTATTGAATATTACTCACCTGTGAGGTAACCACCATGGACATAACCACTAAACCTTTCACTCGTATGCTCTCCCGTGAAAAAGATCCGTCCTACTGGAGCCTAGTTACATTTATGACAAGTAATATGTTAGTATATTCAATATTAAGGAGCTGTTTGATACTTGCTGATTGAGTAAGAGCTGACTGGCAGTCAGACTGGTCCTGAATCTGACTGACTGGGTAAGAGGTAAATTTTAGGGTTTAGAACCGAGTCAACGGTAAATTTTGAGGTTATCAAACGGTCTGACTCAGACCGAGTCAGACGTAACTTTTACTGGACCCAATAAAAGGCAAATTAAATAGCCCCTAAGTTAATTTTATTTTACTATGTAAATATAAACCGAGAGTTTATTAAACGAGGAAAAACTTTTCAGTATCTATTAAAAGGCATAAGAGCCCATTTGTTATGAAGGACATGAGAAACTGTCTTATACTTATACTGTGTTTGACATTCATTAGACTGTCATGTCAAGAGTAACTAACAGGGTTAGGAATGTAAAATGAGTATGGTTACCTTGATGTTTTCAACGAGTCGGGTGTCAGCATAGATAGGGTAGTTGCTGTAACTGCCACGCTGGAAGCGATTGTTCCACCAGCGTGGGACAAGAATATCGGAAGCTTCCGGAATGTCAGGCCCGAACATGTTCCTAAGAACTTCCATTGCTTCTCTCATTGTTTCTTGGTCTGATTGGGATTCAACGCGTTTGGATTCTCCATTTGTTAATGTTACAACGAGAATATTTGACCCTGGGTATGCGTTTTCCATGTGCTGTGAAAATAGATTTAATACAAAATAATCTTAGGATCATCAATTTATTTGATTAGTATTCGTGAAATAATCAAAACATTTAGAATGCATAAAATAAATCAAGATTCCATCGAGTTGCGTATATGGTTGCCAAAATAGAGGAATTCAATTACTTCAAATATTTGATGGATTTCACCATTCGTAGTTAGGGTGGAAGGGATTCAATTTTATTTTTCGTTATATATATATATATATATATATATATATATATATATATATATATATATATATATATATATATATATATATATATATATATATATATATATATATATATAACCAAAAAGGTATTTTTATGATTTTATGATTTTTATCGATTTAGTGATTATACCATTGTAGTTTTTTGTTCAGGTTAAAAAATCATTTTCCCTATTACGTGGTTTTTGAAAAAGTGGAAAATACTTAAAAGCATGTACACTTAAATAAAAACAATAATTCAATGGTTAAATTGATACAATAGCAAAAGTATGTTCTGTTTTTTTTTCCTATAGTTAACCGGTAAATATGGTTTTTCTATAGGATAAAAAAAAATATAATTGTTTAATCACAACAAGAGCCAAAAATAGTATAACTAAGTGTTTTTCTATATTTTGTCCAAAAATAAACGGAAACAACAATTTAATTAAAAATTATTTAAATGAATAAGTATAGATAACATTTCATAATTCTTTAATTTTTATTAGTGAACTCCATTCGATTTCACGTCGGCCAAAAGCTTAGAATTCCAATTATTGACACACTTCATCTTTCCAAATATATTTAACCTCAAGCCAAGTGTTGGTTGGCCAAATTAATTTAAATAAACATAAACGAACGTGTAATCCTAATAATATATTCAAAGGCATTAAACAAGGAATAAACCAAACGAACCTGCCAAAATGTGTAGTAGCCTCTTCGTTCATGAGCGTATATAAAGAACTCTTTTCCGGGACCACAAGGCCAAAATTTATTTGGAAATTTCAAGAAGATTTTTGTGTACACCATAACGTCACATTTCTCGATTGCCTCCATTTTCCATCTCTGTTTTCATAAATTTCAGTTTCCTTAAATTCAAATCAACTGTATTTTCCCATATTTGCATAAAAATCAGGTCCACTGACAAAAATAATAGTTTCTTGTGACAAAAATAAAAGTTAGGAATGAATACAATTTCTCAAAATAATAACTTCTCTGTACTCAACTATGGTCCCAAAAAAGTTTAAGAATTTGTTTCTTGTTATGGTATTCAAGAACATGTTTTTACATTCTGTTTATGTATATGAAGTATGAGATATATTCAGAAAAGTCATTATATTCGATTAAGTCCTAATTTTTTTTATTCAATTAAGTCCTAACATTTTGTTAAATGTTTACAATTTTGGATAGTAGCTGGTTATGCAATTTTTATATTTTTATAACTGATGATGTATAGGGTCAAAATGTAAAGGTCAAAATATAAAGACTTAATTGGATAAAAACTGAGAATGCAACTCTAAATTGTTAAAAGGGTCAAAATGTAAGGACTTTAATGAATATTTCATTTTTATATATATCCAAAACTTGAAACATTTAACAAAATGTTGGGACTTAATTGAATAAAAAATCAATTAGGGCTTAATCGAATATATGGTCAAAATATAAGAATTTTTCTGAATGTATCCCTATGAAGTATAACCAATGAAACATGTTACACTTCTTTTATTTTTAGAAATAATAATAATAATAATAATAATAAGTTGGATAGACTTTTCAAAGTATAATTTTGTAATAAGAGAAAGATTTGGAAGTACAATGTTGCGATAGAAAGAAATGAAAGTAGGATGCTATAGTACAAAAATTAATGAAAGTAAATTGTTATTTCTTTTGATTGTTTGTTTAAATGAACATATATGTAGATAGACATGTATTATTGGGAAGTTACACAACTGCCCTTTAAAGAATATTTTAATTGTGGAAAATCAATATAGAAGTTTTATATGTAATTGTGGTCCTATGGACAAAAAGTATCGCTTTCCCTTTAATGGAATTGTTTAATTTTAATTATAAAAAACAGATGATTCATCCATAGCATTGGGACAATACTGTTGAAGGAGGTAAATAGACCATGGTATCAGACTATGATTTAATAAAGATATTGAGGTCCAATATTCCAATTAATACATGGTCCATGATGATAACTGATAACTACTTTAACCTAATTTTCCGTTTAAATTAAAAGACTAAATGCAAAAATTAGAAAAGCAGTACTTTCGTTTATTTACGTACTTTTCTAGCGTCTTATTTTCATCTATTTTTAATTTTCTATTTTCGGATTGTACTTTCATTTTTTTATTTATTCAGAAATTATACTTTGATGATTCTGTTTAATATAACTTTATGCTTGATTTTTTATTAGGAAATTATACTTTGGATAATTTGCTTGCATTTTCTTATATATAATAAACAAATTAATGAAACTATGTTGCTATTTTTTCTTATATATAAGTGGAAATTTTGAAAAAACCACCGCATTTTCGTTATTTTATTGAAAAAACCACTGGATTATTTTATTTTTCAGAAAAACCACTGTTATTTTTAAAAAAATTCCGAAAAACCACTGCTTTAGTTTTGTTTTCAGAAAAACCACTGCTATCTATAAAATTTATAAGAAAAACCCTGATAACAAAATTACTTTTCAAAAAAAATCATTTTCTATGAATAATTTTTTTTTTCAAAATACAACGTAATTTCCGTTCATAAAATAGTGTTTATTAACCACTAGGAGTAATACAATGGAAATTACGTCGTATTTAAAAAATATATATATTTATAAAAAATGAAGTTTTTTGAAATGTTCTTTTTGTTATCAGTGTTTTTTCTGAAAAATTTTATAAATAGCAGTCGTTTTTCTGAAAACCAAAATAAAGCATTGGTTTTCCATAAAAATTAAAAAAATAGCAGTGATTTTCTGAAAAAATTAATAATAAAGCAGTAGTTTTTTCGCTAAAATAACGAAAATACAATGATTTTTTTGAAATTTCTCCTACATATAATCCCAATTAATACATACACATCAATTGTTATGTAAACCAGTCGGAAACTAACAGGCCGTTCAGATACCGTGATATGTTAGAAGATAAACATTTAAGTAAATTAATTTTTTTTCTCAAAAAAGGTGTGAATGGTTTTGTTAATAAGGACAAAAATCAAAGAACATTGGAAAAAACCATTGCATTTTCGTTATTTTATTAAAAAACCACTGCATTATTTTATTTTTCAGAAAAAACCACTGTTATTTTTAAAAAATTTCTGAAAAACCACTGCTTTAGTTTTGTTTTCAGAAAAACCACTACTATCTATAAAATTTATCAGAAAAACCCTGATAACAAAATTACTTTTCAAAAAAATCATTTTCTATGAATAATCATTTTTCAAAATACAACGTAATTTCTGTTCATAAAATAGTGTTTATTAACCACTAGGAGTAATACAATGGAAATTATGTCGTATTTAAAGAAAATATATTTATAAAAAATGAAGTTTTTTGAAATTTTCTTTTTGTTATCAGTGTTTTTTCTGAAAAAATTTATAAATAGCAATCGTTTTTCTGAAAACCAAAATAAAGCATTTGTTTTCCATAAAAAATTAAAAAATAGCAACGGTTTTTTTGAAAAAAATAATAATAAAGCAGTAGTTTTTTCGCTAAAATAACGAAAATACAATGATTTTTTCGAAATTTCTCCTATATATAATCCCAATTAATACATATACATCAATTGTTACGTGAACCAACCGGAAACTAACGGGCCCGGTTCAGATACCGCGATATCTTAGAAAATAAACATTTAAGTAAATTAATTTTTTTCTCAAAAAAGGTGTGCATGGTTTTGTTAATACAGACAAAAATCGAAGAACATTTGAAAAAACCATTGCATTTTCGTTATTTTATTGAAAAAACCACTGCATTATTTTATTTTTCAGAAAACCCACGGTTATTTTTAAAAAATTTCTGAAAAACCACTGCTTTAGTTTTGTTTTCAAAAAAACCACTGCTATCTATAAAATTTATCAGAAAAACCCTGATAACAAAATTACTTTTCAAAAAAAATCATTTTCTATGAATAATCATTTTTCAAAATACAACGTAATTTCGGTTCATAAAATAGTGTTTATTAACCACTAGGAGTAATACAATGGAAATTACGTCGTATTTAAAAAATATATATTTATAAAACATGATGTTTTTTGAAAATTTCTTTTTGTTATCAGTGTTTTTTCTGAAAATTTTTATAAATAGCAGGCGTTTTTCTGAAAACCAAAATAAAGCATTGGTTTTCCATAAAAATAAAAAAATAGCAATGGTTTTCTGAAAAAATAATAATAATAAAGCAGTAGTTTTTTCGCTAAAATAACGAAAATACAATGATTTTTTCGAAATTTCTCCTATATATAATCCCAATTAATACATACACATCAATTGTTACGTGAACCAACCGAAAACTAACGGGCCCGGTTCAGATACCGCGATATCTTAGAAAATAAACATTTTTGTAAATTAAATTTTTTTCTCAAAAAAGGTGTGAATGGTTTTGTTAATAAGGACAAAAATCGAAGAACATTTGAAAAAACCACTGCATTTTTATTACTTTATTGAAAAAACCACAACATTATTTTATTTTTCAGAAAAACCACTGTTATTTTTAAAAAATTTCTGAAAAATCACTGCTTTAGTTTTGTTTTCAGAAAAACCACTGCTATCTATAAAATTTATCAGAAAAACCCTGATAACAAAATTACTTTTCAAAAAAAAAAATCAATTTCTATGAATAATCATTTTTCAAAATACAACGTAATTTCCGTTCATAAAATAGTGTTTATTAACCACTAGGAGTAATACAATGGAAATTACGTCGTATTTAAAAAATATATATTTATAAAAAATGATGTTTTTTGAACTTTTCTTTTTGTTATCAGTGTTTTTTCTGAAAATTTCTATAAATAACAGTCGTTTTTCTGAAAACCAAAATAAAGCATTGGTTTTCCATAAAAATTTTAAAAATAATAGTGGTTTTTCTGAAAAAAAAAATAATAAAGCAGTGGTTTTTTGATTTTTTCCGATAAAATAACGAAAATGCAGCGTTTTTTCGAAATTTCTCCACTATATAATATCAATTAATACATACACATTAACTGTTACGTGAACCAACTCGAAACTAACGGGCCCGGTTTGGATACGGCGATACCTTAGAAAAGAAACATTTAATTAAATTAAATTTTTTTCTCAAAAAAGGTGTGAATGTTTTTGCAAATAAGGACAAAAAAATTGAAGAACAGTTGGCATACAAATATAATGGAGATTTGTAGCATATATACTAGGGTGGTGGCCACATGCAAATATAATGGAGATTTGTAGCATATATAGGGTGGTGGCCACAAGATTCATAGTACCTCCTATAATCTGTAGCTACTCCATAGACAAGTAAATTGTCTAAAACTTTGAAATAACATTTAATTTGTTATCTTTTATATTAATGTATTTTACTTCGAAAAATTTACCAATTTATAGCATTATACTTTCAACTTTTTCGCAATTATAACAATGGGATTTGTTTTTTACTTTGATGACGTTGCTATAATTTAGTATATTATCCAAAGTACTAAACAGATTATTTTAGTAAACAAAATCTGGCTTTTATGTACGACTTTTTTGTGGTGTTGTTTCTTTTATAACAATATAAAGAGAGAGGAGAGAGGAAAGATTCTCACAGGCAAGTGGGGGTTGAAAGAGATGAGGTGGCTTTGAAGGACACCAATACTAACAGACAAAATTACGTAATTAGCCTCATAAACACAACCATCCTCCGTTCTCACAATAACGCCGTCTCTCGAGTGCTGTAATTCCCGAACAACCTGCAATTTCATGAAAACATGCATGCACGTATTAAGTCAACAGGAAAAAGTTATAAAGAGTCAAACAAAACAGTAAAGTATGTGCCTAGATAATATATTTAATTGGATTACATAGTAACATGTCAAGGGAAATGTGTAAATCTGATTTTTATATTGCATAGAGCAATGGGATAAAACTTTTTTCAATAATTGTTCGATATTTTATTCTAAAGCAGATCCCCAATTATTTAAGATACTAAATATAAATTTTCAATTAAAAAAATTAAGAAATTTGTATGTGTTTTTAAATTATAAAAATGAAGAATAACTTTTATCATAGTATTTGATTATTAGTCTTATTTGTACTTTTAAAAACCGATTCAACTATAACAATATAGTTTTATTTATTTTTTTATTAAAATAATGTACTTTGAGAAATATGTATTATTATAACAGTTAAATGTGTTGTATGTGAATGATATTGTTATGTTTTCAAAATGTGATGTTATAAGACAGAAAATGTAACTAAGATGTTATAAGAAACAAATAAATAAATAATATTTTGTTCATTATGTCGTTTTACTTTTACTTTTTATGATTAAAGCATCATATTCCCAGTCTGTTATTGTTAAAACATTGCAATTTCAGAGTCTACTCAATCATATTATTTCACTTTTAAAAAGTTGATACTAAAACATCATGCTTTACAAATTGTACCTAATTGCAACAGGGAAATTGATTTTTATTTGGATGGCATTGTTAATCAAGAAAATCTTAATGCAATAATAACAAGAAATGACAGTAAGCTCCTATAATAAACATATAAATACATATATGCTGTTATTTCTATCATTTATTTAGTTATGGGGTAAATAATTTAAAAGAGTAAAAAAATATTAAATTTGTACAAAAAACACCATTCAAATTTTATAAGTTCACAAAATACCGTTTAACTATGCGTTTGTATATATTATACCAATAAAGTATATATTTTATTAAAAAAATTACTCAATGGTTCAATGATATTTTTTGAACTTATAATGTGTACAAAAAATAGTTTAATGATATTCTTTAAACAAAATGTATACTTCAATAATATAATGTATACAAAGACAATAGTTTAATGATATTTTTTCAACTCATAAAACTTGAATATATTTTTTGAACATATTTGATACTCCATTACATTTTTAAGTTATTTTCCCATGGTGCTTATTTTATCTAACTTTATTTGTTATGATTAAACATAGTACTTCGAACTTTTCTTTAATTAACTAAATAATACTTTGAAAAATCTATTTTGTTATAACATTAGACTTTCAATTATTTTTTATTTGGATACCATAATTTTAGAATTCTAAAATTGTAGCAGCAAATGTAATCATATACTTGCAAAACGCCATTACACTAGACACTCGTTACATTTTTCAAAATACAATTTTATAATAAAAATAAATAAAACCAGCAAATAAAGTGGGTTTTCTATTTGTTAGTTTGGATTGATTAAATAAAAAGTTTTAACAATCTATTCACTTTTTGGCACTTCTGTCCTTCAACTTTCAAATCAATAACCAGAAGACGACTAGCTGTATGTTTGCTAATAAAACAAACAACAAACTGGCATATAAACGACACAATGAATCGAATTTCAATCATAAGAAATAGCAACACTTTTAATGGAGATTTGAAATAGCAACAATTTTAATAGAGATTTTGCATCTTGTTGTAAACTAACCGTATTTAATTTAAGACGATTGTCCAAGATTTTGCCATCTGAAGTAAACAAGAATTCTTCCGCCATTTTGTACAATAAATACTCGTAACCTCTCTCATCCGCCACTAAAAATTCTCTCTCCCCGAAATCCACGTATGTTGAAATTGGCTCCACCTCTGTAAAATAAGAATATTAATTGAGTAGTTTTTTCAAAATATAATGCTCCAATAAGAAAAATAAAAGTATGATGTTATCATTAGTTAGAAAAATTAAAGTACAACCCATTAAAAACAAAGCTATGTGGATTAATAAATAAAAGTATAGCCATTTCAAATATTATAATACTCATGCATATTATTAAATCAATTTAACTCTTAACATGCATGTTTGAGTGTTTCTCCTTGGATATTATATTTTAAGTGTAAATTCAAGAATTCCAGCACATGAATACATTGAAATCCGGCAAAAAGTTAGTCCCAAAAGCCAAATGGAAGTTTAAATGATAATGGAGAGTTTTATTATACTAATTATGAGTTTATTACTATTAAAATATATTGATTAAGGAAAAGATTTTCGAATGCCATAAGAAATGTAAAAAGGGTAAGAAAGTAAGAAACTGACCAGCCATTTCGAAATCATGGAGGATAAAATCAATTGCAAGCTCAATTGGGGTTTCTGGTGAACTGGAAAAAGGAATAGATAAGAAAGCGAATCAACATAAGTGAGGTTAAATGCTTAATACATACAAAAAGTAAAATATACCATAATTGATTAAAAAAAGGAAGGAGAAGAAGAAGGAAAAAAAGAGATACGTGAACAGAAAGAAGCCAAAAGGCAAAACGAACAGTGCCTCTACGTGTGCGTGAAAGCGATAAGAGATAGGCAGATAGTTACGTGGAAAGTTCGGGAACGTCGGACACGTCAGCGGAAACAAGGCTGTCCTGATCGGTCCTTAACTTTTGAATCGCCGATTCAACCGCCTTCTTATACGTGTCACCGGCCACCCCACTCGGAAATATCTCCCCACTGCAACCGTAAAATTAACGCGATAGCAACAACACTATTAGCACATGGATCTAACGACGAAATATGTCACAGTCGATTAGATTGAACATCATTGATTATACACATCAATATTCTTCTACCGATGTTCCTTATTGTTTATGCGAATGCGATATCGTTCTCGATAGGTTCATTAGTTTACGGATTTACAAACTTCAGAAACAATTCAATTCAAAACAATGGCGAATCCTATATAGATAAGTAATTTTTTGTTAAAACGATATATGACATTTTCACCGATGAATAAAAGACGTATCACAGAAAATTAGGTTTATGTTATATTTTATGTGTATCAATCGGTATAAGCAATTGTAATATGTGATATTGCGCCCCGTACCTTCGGTCGTAAATGTTGTAACGAGCATCGCTGTAATCGGAGAAGCAGGTACGGAGACCGGATTGAACAGCGAGCTCCCAGACAGGATTAGATACTTTTCCACCAACACCGGCGATCCAACCGGCACCGAGCTCCACCGATACGTTTCCGAAACTGTGTTTCTTTATCCTCCCTCCGATGCTATCAGACGCCTCTAGTATCAAAATGTCCTCAACGCCATTCTTCGCCAATACCTTCGCTGCCGATATGCCTATACAAACAGATACATGATGTTAATTTACATACACGCATAAATGTACACAAATCAGTAAATGTATACACATCACCTGAAATTCCGGCTCCGACGACGATAACTGAACAGCGATTTGAAGATTCCATGAAACTGTGTTTGCGTGTGTACAGAGAAAGATGGAGAGAGAGAGAGAGAGAGAGAGAGAGAGAGAGAGAGATATGAGAGGGAAGAGTAGGTGTAGGAAAGAAACGGAAATCCTTGAAGGACTAAAAACGTGATGGCCGTTACCCTGCTGCCCGAAATTTTTTTTTCTAGAACAACATGGGCCTTGAGATATTGACACGTGCAGCCTGACAATATCGACGGTCAGGATAATATCACTCGTGTTTTAATTTAATAGAAATATAGAATCGTATATGCGGGTACGGCTTTTTGGCTAGATTTGGTAGTGTATTAAGTGATGTTTATAAAAGATTTATAATATGAAGAAAATATTATCAAGTAAATTATATAAGAGTATCTGTTGTTTTTGATGTTATGAAAAAAGATTATGCATTTTGGTGTTGGGTTTTATTGGTCATAAGAAGATTATAAACAACATGTAGAATAAAATAAACAAATCAACTATTGTATGTCATTTACATATTGATTGACATTAAAACATAATTGGATTAGGCATGAAACACTTATAACAGTAGGCATGAAGGCATGAAATTGAAACACTTATAATAGCAGGCATGAAACATTTATAACAGTTTGCTAATCTGGCTGTTGTAGCATTAAATATCTATGAACTATGATATTCTAATGATTAATTTGCTGGATATAATGTATGAGATAAAAATAATTTATTATACTGTTAATTATATGTTAGTCTATTAGGTCACATACTAATAGCTATAAAAACCTTAAAATAAATAATATTTATGTGTGATAATTTATTATTTACCAACTAGATTAAATAAATAAATAGTTCTTTTTATTTATTAAATCAAAACATATTAAATAAAATAGTTTATTTGATAATTAAGTAAAAGGGATTTATTTAGTAGCATATAATTACTTATTGATGATTAATCATATACGTTGAGTTACTGAATTTGGATGGCATGAAAGGCATTTAAAAACCACACACAACAGTTCAACTAAATGAGGTAGCAGCTTGATCATTATGGAAACCCTATTTTGCTCTCCTCTTTCCTAGAATCCAATCGATTACAATCTAACATACATTGGTACGTATAAGGTGAACCATCTCTTTTGCTGGAGTTATGAATCCAATCTTAGACAACATAGATTTCACAACTTCATTTGAGAAAGAAGTGGTATCTTGATTTTTATAGTGCCATTCAAAATGGTTGAAACAATGGCAGTGTCTGTTAAGTTATCAGTATACTGTAACTCATATATTAGTTTTGGATTTAGGAGTCTGTGAAACCTAAAGAATGCACATGATATAAGATGATATTTCATGAACATAACCATGAAGTTGTATCCAAGACCAATATTGGTTTAATAATACACTACAAGAATAAGTGTCATTAGTGGCGACAAATGTCGCCCCTAATACCCCTGAAAGTCGCCTCTAAAGCCTTTAGGGGCGACATGTCGCCCCTAAAGGTGTCGCCCCTAATGTTTCGTCGCTAATACTTATATGTCGCCTCTAAAGGTGTCGCCCCTAATAGTGTCATCGCTAAAAGTTGCATGTCGCCCCTAATAGTGTCGCTGCTAAAGATGTCATCACCAATAAGCTTTCCATTACTAAAAGTGTCGTCGGTAATACTTATCGCTCCTAATAGTTGTTTTTTCCTTTATTTCATTAAGTTCTCAATAGATAAGAACTTAATCAATTCAGCTACTCCATAAAATGCAGAAAATATAAACCATCCACAATAAGTTATATTATCCAAAAAAAAATCCATAACATATGTTCTAAAGTTATATCTAACACAAAATACGAAATAAAACACAAACTACTCGTGACCACTACCGTCTTCATCATCGTTCCCTTCGTTATCATCATCATCTTCTTGCAAATGTCGAACGAAATCTTTAAGTTTTTCCATTTTTTTTGGGTTGCTAAACAACCGATCAATATGGTCCAATTACAACAAAAAACAAAATAACATATTAACTTAGTACCAATTAAGTTCTTAACAATAATTGAAAACATCAAAAATCAAACACATGATAAAATAACAAACTAACAATATCATACAATAATAACCTAAACATAACATCCAATACATAATATTAACTCCTAACTAATTAAGTCCAAACTAATTAAGTTCTTAACAAATCATACAATTCATTAATATTTTCATACAAATTCAATCAAGTGTTCATATCAAAATAGCCGCATACAATCCTACAATCAAAACTTTATATACATATTATCAAAGAATCCATATCCAATCAAACATATTTTTACATCTCCAAGCAAACATATTTTTACATAAATCATGAAATAACAATTAAAACACTAAATAATCACAAAACTCTAAGTTTAATATATGAGAAAATTACATTTTTTGTTGAAGATTACAAGTAGATATCGTTGGAGATTGATCTATCAAGAAAACAAGTTTCAAAACCACAAAAAGACATGAAAGAACAATTAAAACTACAACAAATTACAAAAACCTAAGTTTAATATATGAGAAATTACCGTTTTGTTGAATATTACAAGTAGATATTGTTGTAGATTAATCTTCCAAGAAAAAAAGCTTGAAAACCTCCAAAAGTTTGGCTGGAATTGCACAAGTTCGAGAGAGAAATATTAAGTCGTAACTAATAAAGTTCTTAACAAATAAGTCAAAGAAAGTTCAATACATAATATTAAGTTCTTAACAATAATAGAAATTATCAAATATCAAACATATCATACATCCCGTTAACAATTTCATACAAATTCAATCATGTGTTTATATAAAAATATACATATACAATCCTATAATAACCTAACAAACTAACAATATCATACAATAATAACATAAATATAACATCCAATACATAATATTAAGTCCTAACTAATTAAGTTCTTAACATATCATACAATTCATTAACATTTTCATACAAATTCAATCAAGTGTTCATAGCAAAATAGCCATATACAATCTTATAATCAAAATTTTATATACATATTATCAAAGAATCCATATCCATATATTAGTCAATCAATTGTGTATATTAAAACTAGCTTTTGAAACTAACATTAACAACTATATACATTAAAATCTTCAAGCAAACATATTTTACATAAATCATGAAATAACAATTAAAACACCAAATAATCACAAAACTCTAAGTTTAATATGTGAGAAAATTACCTTTTTGTTGAAGATTATAAGTAGATATTGTTGGTGATTGATCTTTCAAGAACACAAGCTTCAAAACCACACAAAAAACATGAAACAATCATTAAAACTACAAAACCCTAAGTTCAATATATGATAAATAAGTTTATTATATGAGAAATTACCTTTTTTGTTGAAGATTACAAGAAAAAAGAGCTTGAAAAATATCAAAAAACCCGGCTGGAATCGCATAAGGTCGAGAGAGAATTTAGGTTTGGAACTCAACAGAATGCATGAAAGAGGAGAGGAATGAGAGAAATTCACTTTTAGGTATTAGGGGCGACATGCAACAAAAAACGGGGGGAAATTTACCGCTTTTTTTTCCACCGTACGATCAGTTTTTTTTTTCTACGGCTAAGATTAAACCCAACGAGAGTGTCCGGATCCAGCCTTTAGAGGCGACACCCTTTAGGGGCGACTTAGGCATTAGCGGCGACAACCGAAATTTTTGGGGGGAAAACTTACCGCCTTTTTTTTACCACCGTAGGATCGTTTTCTTTCAACGGCCAGGATTAAACAAAGGGACGAAGTCCGGATCGAGGCTTTAGGGGCGACCCCTTTAGGGGCGACATACCCTTTAGGGGCGACATCGGACCCGCTAAGTCTGATGTCGCCCATAAAGGGTATGTCGCCCCTAAAGGCGTCGCTCCTAATGCCCCTAATTCTTGTAGTGAATCACTAAAAGAGCTATGTGATTGCATTCTTTAACAATAATTTCTTGGAAGGTGCATTTTCAAAAGCTAAAATATCTGTTGGATGAATGTTTAGAAAAGAGTTTTGGCCATTTCGAAGATAGGTAAAAAAAAGAGTGAGAGATAGAAGTTTCTTGAGAAATAATTAGAGTTTGTGATTGAAAGAAGATGAGAAAAATGAAGTGAGTAGAAAGGAGAGAAGTATGAGGGTTATTGAATATATATATATATATATATATATATATATATATATATATATATATATATATATATATATATATATATATATATATATATAGTCCATTTCAATAGAGAACCAATTTTTTCCGAGGAACTAATTCTGATTGGTTGAATTATAAAATGGCATGATAGTCATTGTACAAATATCATTTAATTCTGAATTTTTTATTTTTGGCAACAATAGTAACATCTCCTAAAAATAAGCCTAACAAATTTGAACTTTCAAATTAAAAAAAAATGATTTTCGTATTTTAAAAAAATCAGATTTTTTTGAAATTTAAGAAACATAAATTTTTTGAATTATTTATATATATTCCCAGATTCTCGAAATTTTAAAAAAACATATAAATTCATGTATTTGGAGGTGCATATATACATAGTCACAGGTGCATATATGCATCTTTTCATAAATCACATATGCATATTTTTATTTTTAATATATGAATGAAAATAATAGAAAACGAATTTATTAAAAATAATAATATACAACTATTTTGAACGATAATACGTAAAATATAAAAAGAAATACAACAAAAGTTTAATAATACAACAAATCAATATATATTCATCTTTCTATTCTTTGATCAACATGTTTTTTTCGGTTCATCACTTTTCACTTCTCCGGATCTCTTTAAAACTTCATCCAAATCTATACAAACGATCATAAAATGGAGTAAGAATCAAGATATTAAGAATATTTAAAAAAATGCATATATGCATGTCCAAATAGCATATATGCACATACATACATAAAAATAGAGACATGTGCATTTGAGCACATATACACATACATATATGCATATATGCACACATATATAAAAATGAACAAATAGACAATATGTAAGAACATTCATAAAAATGCATGTGTATATCCACATATACACATATATTTGTGCACATATACACATACATATATGCACACATATATTTGTGCATATATACACTTACATATATGAAAATATGCACACATATATTTGTGCACATATACACATACATATATGCATATATGCACACATATATATGCACATATGCTCATACATATATGCATACATGCACGCATATATTTGTGCACATATACACATACATATATTCATATATGCACACATATAAGCACATATGCTCATACATATATGCATATATAGAGATGAGCTCGGATTTTGGTTTAGAATTGTTATAGAGAAATACATGTAGAATAATAACATTTATGGAAAAAAAATACAAATAGATATACTATGCATTGATGTGGGTTTAGTTGCATACACACACAAAGTTGGCATAAAATGAACGGTTATATAACGGGTTTGTAATTGTATAACATGTTGAGATCTAATGAGGTTTCAGAACTCAAAACAATGTACAAATTACAAATTATCATAGATAATTGTTCATATTAAGAACAAACATGGTACAGCAACAATAGAAAGTATGGCTAAAGTAGCAATGATTGAACCTTGGTCGAATGCTCTCCTTAAGTTGCCTACCCGTGTGAAATGCTGGAAAGCAATAAATGCTGCAATCACCAAAGAAAGAACAATTGCAACAATTGACAAGACACAAAGTTTTATAAAAATGTTAGACTACTTAACAAGCTTACTTGATCCAGGATGTAAGACTTTCAGGTCCCAAATTTGAAGTTTGATTCGTTTTAAATCAAGGTCAATTGACCTAATTTTAAAATCAATACTGTGAGAGAAAATAAGAAAGCTCTATTATCAGTGACATATAATCGAACACTTGGTGTGCAAGAATTGTATTAGTGTCTGATTACATACAAGGAGAACAAACTGATGTGTGAGATTTTGAGCAATTACCCGTCGGTGGAGTGAGGCTAGTCGGTGACAAAGTTGGAGCAGGGCGTTGACAACGAGGCTGGAGCAGGTTAGTAGGGTTCCGGCGTTGGTGGAGGTAAGCAACGACGGTGTTGTCTGGCTCGTCAGGTAATGGCGCGTTGGGAGGAAGCTGTGTCGGGAGGAAGACGACGTGAGAGAGTGTGTGGAGTGGTGGTATCGCTAGGTCAAATTGCGGCTTTGAATCCGAAAATGAAAGCAAAAACCAAAATCACTCTGTAATCTGATTGAAATGAAACAACACATACAAGGAAGACGACGATCGGATTCGTGCATAAATTATCTATCAAATTGGAATAAAAAGCAACAGAAATATGAGCAAAGTTGAAAGAGAAGCTCATCGGTGGATCTGTTGGAAGATGGAGGGAGGATGAAGAGAAGAGGACGAGAGGGTATGGTTTTAGGGTTTCAAGAGGCGGTTAAGGTTTTTGTGATTTAGGGTCGGAGATAACGAGCGTGAGAAAGAAAGACAGAGCATATACGATTTTAATGGATCGTTTCCTATTTAATTGGGAGTTTCCAGATTTGATTTGTTTTTTATACCGAAATTGCCCTTAATTATTTTTTAAAAAAGTCAAATATATCATAGAAATTAATATTAATTACAAAACTGCCACTTTGCATCATAACCCTTGATTTTTTTTTATCTAATGACTAAGAATTAGTTACTAGGTTCCTAGAAAAATAATGGTTCCCATTTGATATTTAGAGGGAGAGAGAGAGAAATAGGTTCAATTGAGAACTTTAAAAGGGTTGAGAACTCGAGACCCGGTCTCATCCATCCATTATTTTAAATCTAGGATTATAATTAAGATGAAAATTATATAACTATTAATAATTTAAATTCAATTAACTTAAACTAATAATAACACAAGTTATAATGGTCACTATTCTAATCTATTTTTGTAATCTCCTAAAATCTCTTAGTCTCTCCCTTTAATCTCGATCTCTCCCTCTCCTTCTGTTTCTAGTCGAACCAAACACACCAGCACCAAAAAAAATTCTCTTTATCTTCCTGAAGTCGTCGCACACCAAAAGACAAGAAGATGAGTTCTCTATGTTATTTTACTCTCAATTTCAGTTTCTCCCCCCCCCCCCCCTTGGTTCAATTCGTACACAGCAAAAACCACAAAGACAGACTCTCTAATCACTCGATTTTTTTGGTTTTCGAATCGTACACATACGTGCACAACTTTGTTTCATCTTTGAAACTCTCTTGGTCTCACAAATTTTGATGCTTTTTTAATCAAAATTTCTACTTGCATGTTTGACTACCAGCTGCTCGATGAAATGCTCAAGAGAAACATATGATTTAATTTATATGTTATTTGTCATTTTTCCGTTATAGTAGTTAATCATTGATGATTAAGTCAAATTGTCTGCTGATTTCCTTTTTTAGGATATTTATTAATGAATAAATTATATTAATAATTGATTTTATGTTCTACCAATTAATCATTGATGATTAAATCAAATCATTGTTGATTTGTATTGCGATTGGGTTTTAATTAACCATTAACGTAAGGAATACTTACTGAATTTTCATTTACTTTGTATTCATTAATGAATAAATAGGATTGCTTGCTGGTTTCTATTTTTCTTGGTATTCATTAATAAATAAACCATATTATTATTCTAACATCAAGTTTTCCTACTTTTTATGTATTATAATTTGGTTATCAATAATAATAATTGTAATGTGCACTAACATAATTATAAATGTTGGAATTCAGATGTAATTTATATTCTCTTCATGTTTATTCATTTATGATTATAGGAATTCAGTTGTAATTCATATTTTCTTCATGTGTATTCATTTATGATTATACGCATATTTAATATCCTTTTGGAATGAAATATTGGAGTACCAAACTACAATCAAACACTACAAAGGAGAAGGCCATTATCTATTCATTTGTGATTATAGGGCAATATAAAATTATTGTATTATTATTATTATTATTTGTGGTGTATTCATTAATGATTAGAAGAAAATAACTAATTACTACATTGTACTTTTGTGTTAATGATATATGAATAGATGTATAATCTATATATTTACGAAATC
This sequence comes from Cichorium intybus, assembly GCA_023525715.1. NCBI lineage: Eukaryota > Viridiplantae > Streptophyta > Magnoliopsida > Asterales > Asteraceae > Cichorium > Cichorium intybus. Next base: position 78,034,213 of record CM042013.1, read on the forward strand.
TGTTTTATTCATTTATGATTAGAATTGCATTGTAATTTTGATCTCTAAACCATGTTTTATTCATTTATGATTACAACTGAATACATATATGATTAAAAATATGTTTTATTCATATATGATTATAAATATTCTAATTAAATAATAAATGTCAGTATATCATATTTCGATTTTTCATCTCTATAAAAATTTAGTGAGAGCAATCATATAAATCTATTAATAAAAATTAAAAAATTAAAAAAGTATTTAATTCCTTTTTTGGTAATAGAAATCGTAATCTCTATAATCATGGAAAGTGAATGATATAATCTCATGTTCTTGCGTTCTCAACATTTTAAGAGTTCTCGATTGAAGCTCTCTCTTTATATATATATATATATATATATATATATATATATATATATATATATATATATATATATATATATATATATATATATATATATATATATATATATATATATACACACACATTGAGAGAGAGAGAGAGAGAAAGAAAGATATTATTCCTCAATAATAAAACAATTTTAACTTTAAAGTCTATTCCCAAATTGGTTTGTGCCAAAGAAGTTGGAAAACATATAAACATGTTATGATTACAAAGGATAATTCAAATAAATATTAGATAATGAACCTTGAAAAGTATGGGAACAATTTAACAAATAATACAGGTCTTCATTATACATTGATAGAGTGAGAGTTATGACTAGTTACATCCTAATAATAAATGGTAAATAAATTGATGTACATATTTATAAAAATTATAACCGCTTGTGATTAAAAAAAGAGTTAGTTGAGGCTACATAACGTTTAAGATTGGTAATACAATAACCCATGGGGATTATGGTATGACATACATACAAATAGCATCACATTTATCATCGATTTGCTATCTTGATTTTTCCTAAATTTTCATACCTTAGTTACGTTTTTGTCATTTTCATTCTTTCCTTTACCTAGTAGGCTTAAGGTGTTAACTAAGGATGTATCTACTTCATTATATGTACCCATTGTTAACCTTTTCCTTACCAGATTTGATATAATCCATTGATTTCAAGATAATATTAAAAAAGACACCATTTCTACTAGATTTAGAGATGACTATGGTTGGTCAAATGCATTAATTTTCTTGATTACAATCTTTGTACCATCAGTGTTGCTCATTTCTTCCACTAGAGTCACTGAACAAATATTTTTCAAAGTATCCTCATTATAATCATTTGTAGGTATAGAATTGATTTGAGCAATTTTGAACTGTGAATTCATTTTGTTAAAAAAGACTAAAAGTTTAAGACCTTGTTCCTGGAATGACCAAGTTTTGATTTAAAGAAGTTGGTTTTGCGATGACCTAAAGATAGTGATGCTATGAATAGAGATAGCACCGCTATCTTATGGATGCGCGTATACGGGAATCGTGGAGATAGCGTGCTATCTCATGGGGATAGCGTCGCTATCCGCCGCAAAATGCACAAAACCCTAGATCTCAGACTTTGGGCCATATTTAAGGATTCTAAACCCTAAGGAGCCGTCATTTCACCTCTTTCAGCCTCTAGAACTCTCTCCCTCGAAACGCTAGCCTCCTTTTAGTGATTTTGGCTCATTAACCTCATCTTGGAAGGTTGCTTGAGGAAGAAGAAGGTATATGGTGGTGCAAAGTGGTCTTCTTCAAGCTTGGATCAGCAAGATCTTCATTCTTTGGACCATTCTAAGTGTAAAGCTCCTACCTTTTTGGTGTTCCAAGCTAGATCTTGTTGTATGAGTTGCATTTTATGGTATAAAATGGATTACTGGTCCCTTAGTCAAGTTATCTTTGGAGAGTTGAGTAAAGTTAGACCTTTAACTTCTTGTGTCATCTTTGGAGCATTTGAACATATTTTGAGAGTGAGCCCAGCTCTCTTGAGTGTTTAAGCATGAGTTTGATTCACTTTTGACATATTTGACATCAATGGGACATGCATGTAAAGAAAGTTTGGATTTTTATAAAGTTTCAGACCTATTGGACAAGTTCTGGAGAGTATTAACCTTGTCTAATTAGATTAAGTGCTTAATGAACTTTTGAAAATGTTCGTAGTTAGCGCCGCTATCTTGAGGAGATAGCGACACTAACTATCACGAATGCCCCAATCTGATCCGTGGTGATAGCGGCACTATCTGGACTGTTGACCATTGACTTTGACTTTACCTTTAACCATTGACTTTTTGACCAATTTGACTTTTTGTCAAACTTAGGAGATTTAGGGTGCCGATTTTAGGGGTTTACCCTGTGTGGGGTTTGAAATTTGCTAAGTCACGTTTTTTGTTGATTAGGAAGTTCGTGTTAATTTCCGAGGGCGTGCATAGGGTGTTATCAGCTCGGCGGATCAGGTGAGTTTTCTTCCTATACTATGGGTGATGTTACATGCATAGGTAGTCTTATGTTACTATGTGTAGTAATTTATGTTTAAACTAGGCGTGCCTTACGTTGTTTGACTGTATTGATGATATTAGGGACTCGATGGGTCAAACTGTATGCTTAGGCTTCTGTGTTGTTATGTGTTAGTCGTTGGATTTGTTCTTGCCACTAGTGATCGATTATGGATCAGGGTGAGCCTGAGATTCCGAAGATGCAGGACTGATCCATTTGTTTTCGATGCCTGGGGCAAAATGTTAAATTAATGCCCTTACATATAAAAAATTATGTCACAAAATTGAAATAAATTATATAGTCAAATTAAATTAATGGTAATTCAAACATACAAAAATCACTTAAAACGATGCCTGCGTGAATGTTTTGAATAGCTATCCAAGGAAGTTCACATTTGCTTGCTTCATCGGGTAATATTATCAATAAAATTGTAACTCAATTAATAAATCTTTCCATTAATATCAAAATCCTCATCATTTGGAAAATTAGTTTCACTTATACTTAACCTAATTTATGTTTCAATCAAAGGTTTTAAATTAATCAAATATACAAAACTGTTTTCATGTTCAATTAATTTTTCATAACAAGATGTTTCCAATCTTTAATTTCATTAAAAAATAAGAGATTAAGATATAGTAAAGTAAAGAAAGATACAACATGAAGTTAGCTATCCATGACCAAAGCCTGCACAAAACGTAAACTAGTATCAGAATCAAATTAATCATAAATCAGTTAAACATAAATCAGTTTAATTGGAAATCAGAACTAGAAATGCTTATTAGAATTCATCAATCAGATCAATCAGAAACCAAAATTAAAAATCAAAAATCAAAAATCAAAAAAATCAAAAATCAGATTAATAAGAAATCAGAACTTGAAATGCTTATCAGAAATCATAATCAGAGTAATCAGAAATTAGAAATCGCATATCACATATCAGATCTTAAAAATAAAAAATGAAATTCGGATTATTAAGAAATCATTATCAGATTATTTAGAATCGGAAAAAACAATTACCTTAGAGATTTAAATGACAACTTCAGCCTTCACTTTCACCTTCTATCAGTTATATGAGAAAACAAAAATTTCAGGAATTTTAACACTATTCACAATCATATTTACGAAAGGTTATGAGAGAAATTTAAATCACTAACAACAACGTACTAAGGAGGCAACGCAAAGATGTCTTCAGTAATTTAGTAGGACGGATTAGGAGAACCCGTTTATTCAATCACCTAACTTCAACTCAGCAAATCGATTAGAAAGGAGGAATCATAGAATCGATTATTATTGAATACTGATTAGGATTTAGGATGACCGAGAGTGAGACTTGAGAAGGAATTAGATAATAGATTATGAGATGAGGACCGAGAGGGAGAGAATTTGAGTTTGATTGTCGATTGGACCTGATAATGATATGGATCTTCTTCTCCGCACGCCTTGTCTTCTTCATCATCTTTATTATGCTTGTTGGACATAGTGGCGATGATGCTTACTTGCTTAGAATAACGTGAAGTCAAAAGCGTGCCAAATTACCGCTCTTAGGTTTCAGTTTCACAAAGGCGTAAAGGCGCGATGCCTTTTCCAGCGGACTAGACATATAGTGGAACAAGAAACGTGGCCCAAATAACATATACCCATAACAGGACTTATAAAATTGATGCTCCCTTACAAGTTGCTGCCCTAGCCATGGCCCAGCTTGCACTGGGTTTGGGCCAGCCCTACGAAGATGTAACAACGAGAGACAAAACGGGGTAAGCCCGCGAGTTCTTAGCTGTGACAGATCGGGGTGAGCTTGAGAGCCAGGTTGTTCGGGGGAAGCTCGGAGACCGATGAGGATGTGCTTATGTGATGGATCGAGTTATATTTTGGAAAACTCACTAAGTTTTATGCTTAACACCATAAATGTTTTCACATGCTTTTGGATTGAGGTTTGGAGCACTGCGCTTTTCATCATATACTACACTCACATCAACAATTTGTACCCAGTAGCAAAGAATATTTTCGAGAATATTAGAAATACACAATGAGGAAGCTGATGCCAATCTTCGACACGATTGACGGAACATGTATACAAAAATCAACATGACAACAAAATCGACGACGATAAGTAGGTTTATTTAAATGTTTTATTTTAATGTAATGTTTTGTTAATGTTTTATTTTTATGTAATATTTTTTAATTGAATGCGAAGTTTATTTTAATTAATGTAATATTGTTGTCTTTTTAAATTTATGAAATATTTTATTTTAATTAAAAGTTAAAAATTAAATAAAAATGTGAAAATTAATAGAAGTTCTATGTTGATGATTGTTTTTCTAGATAAATGGTGAGAATACACTGACGACGTAACCTGAATATACATGACCTTTTTGTTTCCTAAGAATATTACCACATCCCTCAGGCTAAACAAACTGCCTCAATAATTAATATTTCTTTCACTCATCATCTCACCATATATACAAGTATTATGGTTTGGTTGATATTTTCATGCTAAAAGCTTTTTGTTTTCCCTTACTATCTTTATTAAAAGAAATAAGCAGCAGTCAATGTTGTAACCAATATAAAAAAATAAATAATATATTATGAGAGGAAAAGAGGGTAAAAAACAATTATTCTTAAAACATACAGAGACCAAAGAGTCAAACTCCTTTGATTATCTTTTATTTGCATACGAATCTTAGTGTGAAAGAAAACATTATTCCATACTTCAAAAAGGATTTTATATTGCATTGAAATGGTCAAGTGGATGGTTCTTTTCTCTAATCTTAGTGGTGGTCACCTCTAGTTTAGTTGGAACTTCCATCTTTGACTTCAAATAGTTTTTGTTTCCAACTTCTTTACGTTGATCCTTCACATATATATATATATATATATATATATATATATATATATATATATATATATATATATATATATATATATATATATATAGAAGTAGGTTCAAATGCGGATCCTAATTATTGTGCGATCGTAGGTCTTAATCACGTTCCTTCATTCTTCAAGGTTACGATCGGTAATTCAACGAGGCAAGAAATTTCAAAATTAAATAAAATTAACCACAATTAATATGTTATGTGTAATTGGTAACCGCTTATGAGATTGGAATCAAATCAAAATTCATAACAGAATCAAATCTAAAACAATCGAATCCTTAGCAAAACTGATATTAGAATCGGATCATTCGTTGATAAATACCGATGTTGTGGCTATCGTAAAAAGCGATCATAAATTCACAGTAATTGATCAAGTTTTCGTAGAGATTGAATTTGAATTCGATACAGGTAATATTTTTCTTAGCGATCTTCGTGATTTCGACAATTATGTTATGCGAATGTTATAATTCAGTGATTTTCGATAATGCGAATGATATAATTTACCTAATTATGTTCTGATTGTATGTAATTAGTTTCCAATTCTGATGCGATATATTTTTTTTACTGAATTGTGTTTCTACGTTATGTGATAGTTAGATCATTCTTTGAGAATGATGTTAATTTTTGTTAGTTAAAGTCTATTCTAAGAGAATGTGCTATTAGTTTTGTTAATTGTGTGTGTACGACAGGGGATATGTACATCATTCTAGGAGAATGGTGTTATTTTTTGTTAGTTAAAGTGTATTCTAAGAGAATGTGGTATTTGTTTAGTAGTTTTTTGACATTCCAAGAGAATTATCTAATATTTTAATTAATCAGTTGTTGTTTTTCAGGAGAATATGGCTATTTGGATAGGAGTATGCGTTTTGATGATTGTAGGATTGGAATTGTCAAGGGACTTGTTTTTTGATGATGATGTTTACAAGATGGAAGACTTTAGCAGTTATAATAAGAGATTTTGTAAAATATGTAACAAGTTAGTTGATCATGATAGTAGAAATTGCCCTTTTAGATCCTTTTAGTTTCATAGGTTTTGGTTAAGAATAACATATATTGAAAAAAATATAATAAGGAGAATGATGGTTGGAGTTGTATTTCTTAGTGGTTGTCATTCTTAGAGAATAATGCAATTTTAAATCTTTTGTTTACGCATGAGTGTTGTATTAAATTTGTCTTTTTTACATTTATTGTTTTGATCGTGTGGTAAAGATTTTACAGATAAAAAGTGTTTTGGATCTTTATTCGAAAAACAGATGGACCATGGTGAAAGTAGTAGGAGGGAACCATATGTAAATAATGAACATACAGAGGATGGTGACAATTTTTCCATCTATGGTACAGGGGATTTTGACACAGGAGAAGATTCTCGTAGATTTGGTATGTAAAAATGCAGTAAATTTTGAAGGTTGATTAATATGAATTAGCTTTTTAACAAAGAGTAACACATGAAGGTTGATTAATATGAATGTAGTAAATTAATATGAATTAGCTTTGAACGTTTATTAATATGAATTAGCTTGTTAACAAACATTAACATATGAATGCAGTAAATTTTGAAGTTTGATTAATATGGTACATGGGATTCTATTATGTTGTTATTCTCTGAGAATGATTCTATTATGTTGTTATTCTTTGAGAATGATTCAATTGTAATGCAGTTTTTGTTTTGTTTTTCAATTTTCAGATGAAGAAGAATCTGTTTTTAGTAATGATTTTGTTTCCCCTGGTGGGACACCATACTGGATACCAAGAACCGATGATCATATCAAGCCAAAAATAGGAATTCAATATCCTTCATTAGATGCTGCTGTTTCAATGTATAAAGAATATGCATTTCAAGCAGGTTTTGATATAAGGAAAGGTTCTCTTAAGAAGACTAATCATGATGTGGTTACTTGTCATCATTTATTATGTAATCGGGAAGGGAAACCAAACACCGGCAATGTGGATACTATTGATGTTCAAATCAAGAAAACTAAAAGACGAAAAGATTTACATAGAACTGAATGTAAGGCACATATTGTTTTTAAGATTATACCAGGTGGTCAAGGCTACTATGTGTATCAGTTTATGGAGAGACATAACCATAGATTGATTAGTAAAGGAAATATGCATCTATCACGAGCTAGTAGCGAACTTGATTTTTCACAGAAAAGTTATATTTATAACATGACAAAGCAGAATGTTGGCGGAGGTAAGGCATATAGATTAACGACCGTCATTCAAGGTGGGTGTTCAAGTCGTGGCGGTTTGGCTATTGATTACAAGAATTCCATGCATAATCTTAATTGTTTCATTGCGGGTAGTGATTCTCAAATGATTGTGAATTTGATGGAGGATAGAGTAAAATATTCTCCAAACTTTTCATTTGAATATAGGGTCGAGGAGAAGCAATTGAATGCATTGTTTTGGGCTGATGAGACTGCAAAATGCAACTTTCGGGAGTTTGGTGATGTAGTTTCATTCGATGCAACTTTCGATACAAACATGATAGATATTTGGTGTGTTTTTTGAATTTTTTTTATTATGGATTTTGTTATTGATATTTTATATTCTCTGAGAATATGTGTTGTGAAAGTGTTTGTTTTGATGGTTTTTTGTTATTTGTATAGGTACAATATGGTATTTGTTCCATTCACAGGGTTAATCATAAAAAATGTGTCACATTCGGTGCGGGGTTGCTTAGTAGGGAGGACACGGATTCTTACGTATGGTTACTTACATGTTTCCGAAAAGCGTTTGGTAAACATCCTACTATTTTGTTGTCTTATCAAGATCCAGCTATGAAAAAAAGCAATCGAACAAGTTTTCCCTGAGTCGCATCATCGGTTATGTATGTGGCATATAACTACAAAGTTGGGTTATAAGGTGATCTGTTTAGTTTTTTTATTTATAAAGTTTTATTATTTTAATATTATGTTTCAAAGCATTCTCAGAGAATAGGATGACATTATTATTGAATAACAGTTGTTTTTTACTATTCTCATTCAGTATACTATTCTATTAGAATGTGGGTGCAACTTGGATCGGTTTAAGTCATTCTTATAGAATGCATTAATTTTTTTAGGTGTTTAATGTTGTTTACTGTTTCGACTAACTTTACCTATTAATTTTTTATAGGTACCTGCTGAAGTTTTTAATAACAAACACTTCAAGGATCGATTTAATTCGTTGATTTGGAATTCTAAGATACATGCTTCAGAATTTGAATATGGATGTCAGTGCATGATTAATGAGTTTCACCTATCCGAAAATAAGTGGTTGAAAAAGATGTACAGTATGCGTAGGTGTTGGATACCAGCATTATTTAGGAATGTTCCTATGTCAGGGTTAATGAGAGCAACATCATTTTTTGAGAGTCAAAATTGGTCATTTCAGAATTCTACACTTTCTGGGTCTTATCTTCTTAATTTTATGATGACATTTGATTCTTCAATGGAGAGACAAAGGCATAATCAAAACTTGGCTGATTTTAACACTTCTTCAAAGTATCCAAGAATGGTGACATGTCTCCCCTATGAAAGGCATGCTGCAAAAGTATATACTAAAGGGATTCTATGCAAACAATGAACATAAAAATTCCTATGGTTCACATGCAACCCTAATATTGTTCTATGTTTTCTTCTATGAAGATTAGAACTAAAAACCTAAAGGATACAGTTCAATTCTAAAGATGAATTAGGAAAACCAACCTTTGATCTTATGATCCTTCAAGCAGCAGCAAAAGAATCCTGCCTCAAATGCAAGTCACACCCAAGTGATGGAAGAATCAGTCCAGCAGAGTAACACAGAGAGAGATGGCGTAAATAATGAGGTGCCAGGGGGTTCCTTTTATAGCCTCCTAGGGTTACACCTGAAACCCTAAGGTGCCTTCAACTGGACAAGGCTTTTGACCACTTGGACCAGGCTTACCAAAACCCTAATTAGGGTTTCGCAAAACCCTGGAGGAGCCTCCAGGGTGGCGCCATTTTGGTCCCTGGTTTTACCTGGCCAGTTATTCAACTATTGAATAAATGCCAAACCAGTCCCTGCACCTTTTAATTAATTAATTTAATCTCTAAATTAAATCCAATTAATTCTAGATTAAATCTTAATTAATTATTATAGTTTCTAATTAATATATTAACAAACCATATATATATATTTTCTATTGATTTATTATACAATTAATAAATCAACTATTCTCTCTACTGAATTATATATCTATCCTCCATCTATGAGGGCAACCCAAATGGACTTTGCTTTTATTCATAAGATATATACAATTATAAGTCATGGCTTAGACACCTAATCCAACAGTCTCCCACTTGGATAAGTCTATGACTTTAATTGTCTGAACTCTGACCCAGTCAGTTCTGTCCAAAGATAAGTAATCTGATGATCCTCCGTCCAACAGGATATTTTCAGACTCAAGACATGGACTAACATCAATCTTGGTCTGACACTCTGTTTCTCGATTTCTTATTTGCATATGACTTTATAGACTACTAATTGAACACATCAATTTAGTCCTGGTTGGCCAACACTTTCAGTCAACTTCAAAATCATCGAGAGGCCTACAGATATCTGTTTCCCATCGGGTTAGGGGACGGATAAGTTTCGACTTATATGTCCATATCTTTTGCGGGTCCAAATACATACAACAATGCGTTTTATAACACCGAGTTACTGGCGCGTTTTCGCATTGTCAATAAGCACTTGTATCGCAAATAACAGATCATATCTCTCCACTTAAAAATCACCGGATATTATCGTCTTAACATTGCTCGTGATATAATCCATGAAAGCAATCTGTTAAGCGCGGGTTTATCCAATACTCAAATCTCTATTTTCTAAGTACTCATGAATGTTGCAGCAGTCTCACTGCAATGTCTAACTCATTAGACAGTCTGCAACCAATTCATGACAGTCTTTGTTCATACTTACTTCCTAACAGTATGATCGACTGTGGAGTTTTAAATAATCTAATTATTAAGGAAGTTAAACATGAAAATATAGAAACACAGAAATAAACAATTGACAAAGGCAGTAACAATACTCATTTATAAATCTCTATTATAAAATCACCGAGTCAATTACATTTATACTGTTACAAGTTTCTAATCTATCTAATTACTAAAACTAATATCATCCTTCAATCCAATGCTCCGAGCATGCTGATTGTGCTTGATCCTATGCAGAGCCTTAGTCAAAGGATCTGCAGGATTGTCTTCTGATGATACCCGCTTAACCAGTAAGTGCCATTCTTCTACTTGATGTCGAATGTAGTGGTACTTTCTTTCGATATGCCTGGACTTTCCATGGTCTCGCTGTTCCTTTGTCAAGGCGACCGCTCCTTCATTATCGCAGAAAAGTTCCACCGGCTCCTGAATGCTCGGGACAACTCCAAGGTCACCGATGAAGTTCTTCAGCTAAGCCACTTCCTTAGACGCTTCACTTGCTGCGATGTACTTTGATTCGCACGTTGAATCAGCCATCGTTTCCTGCTTGGAACTTTTCCAAGTGACCGCTCCACCGTTCAAAAGAAATACCCAGCCCGACTGGGACCGTCCACTGTCCCTATCTGTCTGGAAGTTGGCATCTGTATATCCACTCACTTTTAACTCATCACTACCACCAAGGACTAATACCATATTCTTTGTCCTTCGCAAATACTTGAGTATGTTCTTGACCGCAATCCAATGTGCTTTTCCAGGATTACGCTGGAACCGACTAACCATGCTCAGTGCATAGGATACGTCGGGACGAGTACATGTCATAGCATACATGATCGACCCTACTGCCGAAGCATAAGGCACTCGACTCATTTCAGCTATTTCCTCATCGGTACTCGGACTTTGAGTCTTACTCGATTTAGCATTACTTTGGATTGGTAACTCTCCCTTTTTGGAATTTTCCATGTTAAATCTTTTTAACACCTTTTCCAAATATGTACACTGGCTTAAACCTATCAATTTTCTCTTTCTATCTCTAAGTATTCTTATCCCGAGAATATAAGCCGCCTCCCCGAGGTCTTTCATGGCAAAACACTTCCCGAGCCAAGCCTTAACATTTTGCAAGGTCGGAATGTCGTTTCCCATGAGCAGTATGTCATCAACATACAGTACCAGGAAAGTGACTATACTCCCACTAGCCTTGACATATACACATGACTCATCTTCACTCCTAGAGAAACCAAACTCTTTGACTTTCTCATGGAAGCAAAGATTCCAGCTGCGAGATGCTTGCTTCAACCCGTAGATTGATCTTTCAAGCTTACATACTTTATCAAGGTGCTTAGTGTCTACAAAACCTTCTGGCTGACTCATGTAAACATCCTCAGTCAGTTTCCCCTTAAGGAAAGCGGTTTTGACATCCATCTGCTAGATTTCATAATCATGAAACGCAGCTATGGCAAGCATTATCCTGATTGACTTAATCTTGGCTACTGGTGAGAAGGTTTCATCATAGTCAACCCCCGGGGTTTGAGTGAATCCCTTTGCAACCAGCCGAGCTTTATAAGTATGCACCTTTCCATCCATGTCGGTCTTCTTTTTGAAGATCCACTTGCATCCGAATGTCTTTCGACCCGGTACATTGTCAACCAAGTTCCAAACTTGATTGTCATACATGGACTTTATCTCGCTGTCCATTGCCTCTTTCCATTTTGCAGACTCGGGGCCTGCCACTGCTTCACGGTAGTTAGCTGGCTCATCCAAATTAGTCAATGTACGATCACTGACTAACGTGTCTCCGTCCGAAGTAATATGGAAACCATAGAACTCGGGCGGCATGCTAACTCTACGTGAACGCCTAAGGGGCAACGAAATGTCGGTGGGTCCAACAGGAACTTCTTCCTCATGTTGGTTGCTAGTTTCTTCCAAGGTTGTTTCATCGGGCGTCTCCTGAATTTCTTCGAGATTGATCATACTCCCACTGTCCTCTTTGGATATGAGTTCTCTCTCTCGAAAGAACCCCCGTCTCGCTACAAAGGCCACGTCCTTGCTTGGTCTATAGAACAAGTATCCAAAAGACTGTTTCGGGTATCCGATGAAGTAACACCTCTCACTTCTTTCTGAAAGCTTATCTGAAGTATCTAGTCTCATGAATGCTTCACAGCCCCAGACTTTGATGTGTGCCAACGAAGGAACTTTCCCCGTCCACATCTCGTGCGGTGTTTTCACAACCTTTTTGGTTGGGACAAGATTTAGGATATGGGCGGCAGTCTCTAAGGCATACCCCCAGAAATGGAACGGAAGTGAGGCTCGACTCATCATGGAACGAACCATGTCCAACAAGGTTCGGTTTCGTCTCTCTGCAACACCATTCAGCTGAGGTGTTCTTGGAGGCGAAAACTGTGAAACAATTCCGCATTCCTTGAGGTAATCGAGAAACTCGATACTAAGATACTCACCGCCTCTGTCGGATCTAAGCATCTTTATCTTTCTGCCCAATTGATTTTCCGCTTCATTCTTAAACTCTTTGAACTTTTCAAAGGTGTCCGACTTATTCTTGATTAAGTAGACATACCCATATCTACTAAAATCGTCGGTAAAGGTCACATAGAACCGCGTGCCATCTTTAGTGGTTGTTCTGAAGGGACCACATACATCTGTGTGTATGATATCCAACAGACCTTCACCTCTTTCAAAGGAACCTTTGAATGATGATTTTGTCATCTTGCCAAGTAAGCAAGATTCGCATGCATCATCTGACCCGAGGTCGAATGATTCCAACACTCCATCCTTTTGGAGTTGGGCGATGCGTTTCTTGTTTATATGGCCAATACGACAATGCAACAGACATGCCTTTTCTATACCGCTTGAAGCATCAATAGCTAAAATATTTTTACCATAATTATCAACACACATAATAGATTCATACACTCCATCACAAGGCATAGCATCAAATATAAAAACATTATTTTTGAAAACTGAAATTGAACCATTCAATTTATTAAATTCATAATAAAAGCCTTGTTTAAACAATGCATGAAATGAAATTATGTTCTTTGCCATATCAGGCGCATAGCAACAATTATGTAAATCTAATCTAACTCCACTACTCAGCATCAGTCCATAAACACCGATCTTGGTAACAGGTGACGTTCGCCTATTCCCCATGACCAGGTTCAGTCTTCCATGCTCTAGCTCCCTACTTTCCTCTAGGCCCTGCAAATCAGAACAGATATGAAAACCACATCCTGTATCAAGGACCCATGAACGGGAAAAAGATGAGTTATTAGATATAGAATACGTACCTGCCTGTGACGGTTTCACTTTACCGTCCTTGACGTCCTGCAGATACGTTGGGTAGCTCCTCTTCCAATGACCCTTTTGCTTGCAGTAAAAGCAGTCGGCCTCTTTGGGGTTCCGAACATGTGGAATTCCGGAAGACTTACGTTTCGGGGCACCGCTAGATGACCCGACGTGAGTCTTTTCCCTCCAGTTCTGCTTAGGAGGGCCTTTCCGTTTCTTTCCCTTTCCGGAGCCAATAGTCAGGACAGGCGGGTTGATATGGAGCACAACCTTTCCCTTCATCCCGTCCTCAGCCGTACGAAGCATGTGGTGTAACTCAGCTAGGTTTGCCTGGTTGTTGTTCAAATGATACGCCAGTGTGAACTGGTCATTAGAACTGGGCAAGGAGTTTAGCACTATGTCAACTGCTAAATCCTCATGGACAGGCATTTCCAGCTTCCTAAGCCTTTCCACATAACCATGCATCCTCTGCACATGTGCACAGATGGACTCGCCCTCCTTGGGCTTGCTGTTAGTGAAAGCTTTTACAACCTCACACCTTTCGATGCGCTATTGCTTGCGGAACCATTTCGCGAGCTCTTTGTGCATCTCGTAAGGCCAATAGTCCTCATAGATACGCTGCAGTTCAGGGTTCATAGTAGCGATCATGATGCAAGCCACTTTGGTTTCATCATCAGAGTGTTTAGTGTACGCAGCGATTTCCTCGGGAGTAGCGGTTTCAGTGTCCACATCAACAAGCTCGGTTTCCAGAACATACTCTTTATGTTCAAACCTTAGAGCCATTTTGATGTTGCGGATCCAGTCATTATAGTTAGTGCCGTCCAACGTCACTTTTGAGCATAATGACAGAATCGAGGTGACATTACCAGTATTTGAGTGGGGAACGGATTGGTCAGAAGACATCTGAACAAGAAGAAGGTAGTTTTAATTAGATATAATAATAATAATAATCCTTATATTCACCCAAGAACAAATATAAGGCTAGGATCCTACAATAACAATCTACAATACCGAAAAGGGATGCCGTAATCAATATTTTAAATTCTATAAGGTAGGCGAATGACGATTCAGCCAATTCCACCGTGGAAACATAATCATATTATAATGGAATTCCTAGTTTCTTTGAGATTTACCGAACTGTTCGATAGCATGTTTTAATCTCGGGAATGCCCCGCTGTTTGTGACTGGGATACCGAGGATCACAAACCGGGTGTGAATAACCATGCAAATTGCTTGGTACTCTTGAAGTCAATTGTCATCTCTAATTAACGTGCCGGTAATCCACACATGCTCTGTTAATAATGACAAAATCAAAAAAACCCATCGCAACTCATTGCGGACCCCAGTTGGCGTGCCGGTAAACCACACACGCTCCACCAACGTTCCACACGGTGCAATGTGCAATTTCATGGATTAGCACCAATTCATATTTTTAACTTAAAGTAACTAGATTGGGATTTGTTTTAGGGTTCTAGTACTTTCAATTATAGCATTATACTTTTAAGAGGCTTAGCGGTTCTATCATACCCGTTCGGCTAACGACACTCGACTGACCAGGAGAGCGGTGGGTAAGAGTAGATACCCATTAGACTAACATTTTATAGTCAGTCGCCTTATACCCTCTTTAGATGACAGTTTTGTGAATGAGGCCTACTAACGGTAGACTAACCAATTTTCTTATATATTTTAAATTAACTTTTAATCATAAATACATATAAGATATATTTTAATCTCATTAAAATATTTTAGAATTAACTTAATTCTAATTTTCGCAAATTATACTAATTTTTTGAAAATTTTAATTAATTCTTTAAACTGATTTAATTGGTCTTTTAATTAATCAATTAATTAAACTAATTAAATCTAGGTTACAGATTATCAAATTAATCAAATTAATTTATCTGTATTGGTCCTTGTGATTCTCGAAAATTACAGGCCAAAACAAAAGAGTTCAAGTTATTTTAATTGATCTTATTACCAAAAATAACAACACATAATTATGACAAGCAAATCAAGCAATCAAGGGGGGGACCAAGGGGTTGGCGGCTAGGGTTAGGAAACCCTAGCTTTGAGATCGACAATGGCCTTCTCCCAAGGGTTAATTCTCGCAAAAAACCCTAAGGCACAAACTGTTCAAATCAAATCACAAGAAAACAAGGTAGCTCTGATACCACTGAAGGGATTCTATGCAAATAATGAACACAAAAATTCCTATGGTTCACATGCAACCCTAATATTGATCTATGTTTTCTTCTATGAAGATTAGAACTAAAAACCTAAAGGATACAGTTCAATTCTAAAGATGAATTAGGAAAACCAACCTTTGATCTTATGAAGTTTTGTGAATATGAAGAAATTCCCAATCAATATATAGCTAGGCGTTGGTGCAAAGATCTTATTCCTGCAGAATTATTGAGGCAGCGGTTCAAAACTTCACACATCGATGGCGATGTTGACAGGACAACGATTGACATTTTTTCCATGGTTGATCATTGTGTGTCTGTATTAAGTAAAGATTCTGTGAAGCTATGGGAGTACCTCGAAGAACAAAAAAAACTTAAATCATCATTTTGTGATATTGTATCTAATCAAGGAGATGTGAGCAGGAAAGCGGAGTATGAGAAGATTTTAGGTGTTTCACTTCCTGATGAAGTAGAAATTGAAAATCCTTCAGATATTAGAAATAAAGGATGTGGTGCCAGAGGTAAAAGAATCAAGAGTAAAGTGGAAATTTTGAGTCAAGCATCTTCGAAACCAAAAAGATTGTGTAATTGTTGCAAAAAAATGGTTCACCATGACAAAAGAAATTGTCCTGATAAACCAAAAGATGTCTAGTAGAAAGATGTCTAGTAATTGATTTTGGGGGTTTATAGTTTTTTAATAGAATTGTGTTTAGTTTTATGTTTTTTTATCCTTAGAGATTTTTTGTAATTCTTAAATCGTGGAACTCTATTCTCAGAGAATTCATAGATTTTTTTTGGTTCCCATCATTGCTGTTATCTTTTGTGTTGGATTTAGACAATCTTATACTTTTTGGGTTTAACACATTCTCAAAGAATCAATATCATTTTTTCCCTTTAATGTTATTATCAGGGAATTTGCATATTCCTGTTATTTGTTATTTTGTTATTACCCATTCTTAGAGAATATGGGTAATCGACAATCTTAGAGAATGTATTTTTATATGCATAGTGGTGAAGAAGATATTCGTTATTTGACAATAAACTAGTTAACATTCATCCATTCATTAATAATACAGAAATAATACTGCAGAACAAAGGATAATTTATTTGGATTGTACACATTCAACGTTTGTAGTACATCCATTGGGTGGTCATTTCATCAAAACAACATTCCTGGTGAAGCCTGAGTTTGTTTCGAGGGAATGAATACAACTCATTCCCTCGGTCAAACTGTATTATATACCGACCATTATCTTATCGGATGTACCTGCCCACCCACCATCCTTCATTGTACCATGCATCAACAATTTCCCCTAGTTTGAATTCAGCCACCACCTCCAGTGGGTATGGTCTGATTCTCTTTTGAGGGATGACTTCAACCAGTGGTGTCCCGTCGTCTTTCACCAGTCTCTCGTACTGAACTTCATATCTGCCATGGGACAACGACAGAATTCTACCTGCATAGAATGAACCTATTAGGCCAGCCTCTTTTCCCTTCACTTCAACACGATCACCTATGGTTAGTGTCATTTTTTTAGATTGTAGGATGTGTGGTAAACAGGTATAAACTTGCTTCCTTTTATAGACAAAATATATTCTATGTTTCCTGCGAATTGCATTTTCTCTTAATTAATTTTTTAAATGGATATAGTGTAGTCTTTTCAATAGTTGTCGTGTTCAATTATTTTGAAGATTCTGCTCATTACTCCACTGTTTACTTTCTCAAAAGCTGCATGTTTGTGTGGATGGGGTTGTATACGCCTTTTTATACTTGTTTTATTCCTAATTTGTTTTGTTATTAAATGTACTGAGAATTCTTATTTTTTTCTTATAAGTTTTTTTGTAAATCTTGTACATTATATTTTATATCTTTCTCAAATACCTGAAACTATTTTTCTAGGTTTTTGTGTTTATTTGTTCCATCCATTCTCAGAGAATATAGAACGTCTTTTCAAATAATACACATATAATTATCATACAAATTTAAATTTATTTGTAACATTCTAAACAAATCTAGTGTTTATAAACCATTCTCAACACTTGAATGAATAAAATGTCACTACAAAAAATATTATGCTTCTGTGAAGCAATATTACTGACTATTCTCTAAGAATGAGGATTACTTTCCTAACCATTCTCTAAGAATGAGGATTACTTTACAAATTCATAGTCTGTAACAAAGATAGTCTGTAATAAAAAACTTAAATTAATTGTTTACATTCTTAAAGAATGAACTGTTAACAACCAAAACCAACAATATCAAAATAGATAGTAACGAAGTTTAATCAACGCATAGTTAACATAAAAAAAGTTTTAGACGATCCATTAACTCATTCTATTCACTTTTGCAATCCCTTTTTTGATTTTCCAGCTCTTGTTTGTTTCCCATGTGCCATTTCTGTCTTTTGTTTTCCATCTTTTGCCTGTTCTTCTGCAATCTTTTTTTTCTCCTTTCTTTCTTCAAGTCTCATTTTTTTGATGCTTTTCTTTGATCACATAGCAACCCCTTTTGATAAACATCTAACTTTGCAAAGTCAGCTGCCATCTTTAAAACCTTGTCCTTGTGTATATTGTAATATGATAGTAGCAATTTGTACAAGTACCTATAGCACAATCTTCCCAAACATGTTTCATCATTCTTTTGTTTACCAAGCAGTGATGTGTGCCATTTCCCCTCAACCTCTCCCTTGTAGCATTCCATGTGGCGCATTAGGTATATGCCACAGTCATGTCCTGGTTTTGCTACTTGCCATATCATTCTCATCAATGTTGCCTCATTCTCCCATAATTTTTCATGCATTGGGTGGTTCATACTCCTCAGCCATTCACAAAAAAACTTTTGCTGCAAATGGTGTATTCTTTGTTAGAATTATATAAAATAAACTCATATATATATATATATATATATATATATATATATATATATATATATATATATATATATATATATATATATATATATATATATATATATATATATATATATATATATATATATATATATATATATATATATATATATATAGAGTCCGTTTCAAGGAAGAACCAATATTTTTCTAGGAACCGTAGGAACTTTTTGACTGAAATTTTTTTTTCAAAAAAATGACATAATACATCTAGTCGCTTATATTTAAGACTTTTTGTCAAAAGAAATTTGAAAAATAATATGTATACACGAAATGTGCATATATGCATTTTTTTCGCAAATGTGTATATGATCACGTTTCGTGTATATATATTATTTTTTCAAATTTTTTTTTACAAAAGGTCTTAAATATAAGCGATTAGGTTTATTATGTCATTTTTTATGAAAAAAAATTTTCAGTAAAAAAGTTTCTACGGTTCCTAGGAAAATATTGGTTCCCATTTGATATTTAGTCTATATATATATATATATATATATATATATATATATATATATATATATATATATATATATATATATATATATATATATATATATATATATATATATATATATATATATATATATATATATATATATATATATATAAAGAAACAATTTACCATCATTCTTGGTACAGAACCATAGATTTCTTCCAATGCACCTTTTCTTTTTACATGATCAATATTAAAACATCTACCTCCTTTTAAATTAAAAACTTGGAGGTAATACTTTCCCTTGTGAATAATGGGCATCAGAACCTGATATTTCAATTTTGTGAGTATCAAAAAATGTTTTCATATGTTATGAGATAGTTAAATATATACACATTATTGTCTTTACCAAGTCAATGTCGGTCAAATCTGGTTTCACCTTCCAGTTTGATATGTACCGTTCATAATTTCTTTGAAGTCTCTAATTCGGTTGAACTCAAATTTCGTCTCATCTAGCATCATTTCTAACTGAAAATTGAAATAAATTTAATATGTTAGAATATGAATGGTAGAGAATGTAATATGTAACTAGATTTATTCTTTGAGAATAACTCATTTAGATTGCACTTTGCTTAACTGACCGTGACATTCTCATATAATAATAAGTATAATAAACTATATTCTACCTGAATATAATATGAATTTACCATAAAATGGGTGTTAAGGAAAAGGCTTTTTGGTGCTTCAACGGATTTGAATTCTTCTAGCTTGTTGAGTAATGCAGCCCAACAATCGATTATTAACCAATGTATGGGCTTTTTTATCTCAAAGTACCACACTAAACTGATTGTTAGATGTTCAACTTCATCCATCTCCCATTTTATTTCACTAAAAAAATTATTTAATTTTAAGGTGTTAGTCATTAATTCAAAATTTAATACAATAAAAAAATATGTTGTACTTACTCCACGTCTTTCGTTGAAGTTATTAGTGCTTGATAAAGGTTAAGCTCTTCTTTTTTCACCCCCACATCCACTGCAGTTATTCGTTGGACATAAGGTGAGCATTTCTGTTTCGAGATTTTTGGTAGTCATTTTTGTTTTCCCTTATCGACTTTTCCATGTATTTTTTCAATGTTTTCCTGTTCTTCTTCAACTTTTTTTGCTTCTTCATTCATCTTTGGTTTTGTTTCTTCCATTTGTTGGTTTTTTGTTTTCTCTTCACTTGATTTAGAAGTGGCTTTCAACATCATATCATCAACTTCTTCCAATACACCAGGTTGATCGAAGAATTGTGTTGCTGAGACACTATGTGTACTTTCCAAAGTTTCAACCCTCATTGCAACCAGTGTATTGTAGCCTTCTTCATTCTCATTATTTATGTTTTCATATTCTGGAGAAATGTGGTTCAAATGTTTTGCTTCTTGAATCACCACAAGTTCTTTCCCCTTTCCTTGGTGATGCTCCAGTATTTCTTCTTCTGTTTCAGTTTCTTCATCTTCTACATCATTCTCCTCAAACATTTCTGTTTCCTCCTCCATTTCTTCTAATTTGAATTCCCTGTTCATTTTTATCTTCCAATCCTTTAATGCTTTGCTATTTGGGTATTTCTCTATACCTTTTCTCAATACTCTTTCCAAATTGTGTTTTTCATTGAGTATTTTCTGGTATGAAATACCAAGTACTGCAACAAATCCCTGATGTTGGAAAAAAATATTTATTATATCAATTTTAATAACATATGCTAATGACATTCTCAGGGAATATGCAACTTTAATTGTAACTCTCATTATATGTGTATGGTCTTTGTATCTCAGGAAAAATAAAAATTTCATTGAATATACCATTCTCTGAGAATGACATACAATTACACATGTTATTATTTGAGAATGAACTAGACTAACATGTGTTAGTGTCATTCTCAGTGAATTTGCAACTTTAATTATAAAATGACTAACAGTTAAATGAATTTTTCCTGTCATTCTCTAAGAATCAAGTTAATTAACATTTGCAATTTTCCTTAACAGGGAATATGCAATTTTATTTCTAATTTTAAAAAAACAGTTCAATATATTAATAACACGTGTAATTTTTACTAGTTTAGTTGTAATTTTAATAACATTTCATCTAATTACAATAAGATGTACACATGTCATTCTCTGAGAATGACACTTACTAACATGTGTAAATCTCATTCTAACTGACTGTTTGATTGTAATTCTTTGAGAATGACAGTTAATATCATGTGCAAATCTGATTTTAAGTGTATATGCAACTATAAATAGATTGCATTCTGTGACAATTATCTATTTATATAAATTTAGATAATGTGTACCTCCTCATCTTGGAATTCATAAAAGCTATCATCTGCATCCTTCTCAATATTCCCTGACTTTTCTTCAGAATCTTGACCATCTTCAACTCTCACGAATTGTCCCTTTCCGAGGACATTATTTTTATATCATAGTCTTCCAATTGTTTGATTTTGTCTCTTGTAACGTACTTTATGAAGGGTGTTCGTTTCCTAAATTTTGTTATGTTGGATGTGTTTATTGAAAAGATATATGTCAACTGCAAAGGAATGGAAATATTGTTACTTCATTAATATCAGTATTACACTTTAATAGTAATCCAAAATTAGCAATGACATGTTATTAACAGTCATTCTCAGAGAATGAAAGAAGTTATTCTCAGTAAATTTGCTAAATTTACATGTAACAGTGTGATTCTCAGTCAACTTGCAACTTTAATTATAATTTTTCTGTCATTCTCTGAGAATCAAGTGAAATAATATTTTCAAATCTCCTTAACAGGGAATATGGAATTTTAATTATAACTTTTAAAAATAGTTCAATAAATATTAATAAATATTAATGAAGGATATTTACCAGAAGAACTGTTATTGGGCCAGTGTAATACCAGTTTGGGACTTCTTTTTTCTACAACTCCTTCATTGTTTGTAAGCTTTGAAGGATATAGTTACACTAGTCTATTTTTGAGTAATCTTCAATCAGAACAAGCTTATCCAAAGCTTGAATGTTGCTTGTACCCATTAGTTTTGATTCAACAAAAGTGTTGATAAACAACATTAGAAAGTTTAACCTAAACAATTGGTTATCAACATTTGATCTTTTAATTAGAGTTAGGAATGCAGTGTTAGAGCATTTCTCAGCAGGAAATTGGGCCTTCCAATCATTTAGCAATTTATCTTCTTGGTCACAGGAGGGTAAGGTGTTTAAATCTAATCCTTCTTTCGAAATCCCTAACATGTCATGGATTCTCTCTTTTGTTATCTCTACCGCCCCATTCTCTAACACTAATACATTTGACAAAGGGTCATAATGGTCTAGGAGGTAGTAATTAAGATTAGGTGCTAACTTGTCAATGTTAACCTCTAATAGGCTACTTAATCCCATTCTATGTACTGCTTGTGAAAATTTAATTGGGGTCATTCTTGATTTGAGAACTCTTCCTTTGTCTTCAGTCACTTTTCTTTTCTTTTTCTTTTTTGCCACACGATCATCTTCATTCCATCATCACTGCTAATCTTTTTAGACTTTCTTTTGCCCCCTTTCTTGTAGTCTTTATCTTTAAGTGGTTGTATTTTTGACTTTTTTCCATCCTTATGTTTTTAGGTGAAATGTCTGTTTTCCTTTTTTTTTTTTGCTTTTTTAACTGAGCTGAGAACTTCTATAACTTCTATAGTGCCTGTAAAAACCAGTCATAACAAACAGTCAAACGTATGC